>SNVD02006440.1:0-1251432 GCA_013180625.2 Boswellia sacra
GCATAATATCTAACTTGTCTTACACAAGATTAGAGCACTTGTAGAAATGGAGAAAACACCAATTCGGCGATTCCGCAATATATGCGTATTTTGCGGATCGCAATTTGGTAAAGATGGAGAGTTTACCACAGCAGCTCTTGATCTTGGTAGGACCTTAGCTGCGAGGGGTATTAATTTGATTTATGGAGGGGGTAGTCTTGGGTTAATGGGTGTGTGTCAACAGCTGCATCCCTAGGAGGGAGCAAAGTTCTCGGTATTATCCCTAAACCATTAGCTGTACGAGATATCGTAGGCAACACAATCGGAGAAGAGTTACAGGTCTCTAGTATGCATGAGCGTATTGCACATATGGTTGTTAAGTCCGATGCATTATAGCTTTGCCGGGTGGTTATGGTACATTAGAGGAGATATTTCAAATCACCTCTTGGGCACAGCTAAACATCAATCGGAAACACATTGGTTTGTTAAATGTCAATAATTTTTTTGATGGTTTGTTGTCTTTTCTTGATCAAGCTGTAGAAAAAATTTTATCTCACCATCAGCGAGGCAAATCCTTGTTACAGCTTCAACGGCAGGGGAGTTAATTGACAAACTACAAGAATTCGTCTATTCGCCTGATCCAACAAAAGCTCGAATTGATTGGTTTGGAGAAGGCAATAAGAGGCGTAAACTGGATTTAACGCTCCATCTGTAATCTCTATCAGCTGGTTTGCTTTGTTTTCGTTTGCTTTCTTTTTAGTGTGTTTATTTGAGATTTTTCATGTCGTTTCATTTGACCTTTTTCAGGTTATTTCTTTCGTCCCAGGTAATATTTTCTAATCTCGGTTTTTAGAGTGGTGGCTTAAAAAGTTCAAGTTCTCCTGAAACGCATTCTGGATCTCTTCAATCCATAATGGCTGAATAAGGAGGCTAACTTCTAAACTTTTTAGACCCATTCTAACTAACTTATTTTTGTTTGCTGACTTGTTGAACTTTGTTATTTTATGAGTCAGTTTAGTTTTATGTAATTATGTGTTTTTTTGTCTTTATCAGTTTCGATTAAAAAAAAAAATTTGTGGAAAAAAGTTGAGAATGGCAGAATATGGGGTTTTCATTAACCCTTGAAACGCATTCTCTTGACATAAATCTGTAGTTTGTTTATTTCATGTTGTTTGAAGTGTCTTGTTTCTTGTTTTGTTCTTTCATAATAAAGGTATATAGGCTGGAAACCTTAAGTCTGCGGGCTACTGTTCCTAAGGATTGTTGAAATATACAATCTTGACTCAGGTGTAACAACGCCACGTACCTCTCTTCTTGCATATTGTGGGTCGATGATAAGATAATGATTGAATTAAGAATAACTCTTGGAAAATGATAAATGATGCATGGATCTGTGTGCTTGAAATGTTTATTGGTTTCGCTTTGCTTTTGATTCCTTGTGCAACATTGAGCACTGAGCTATTATCACTGAGTTATTTGTTCACTTAGAGAAAGTTTATGTAATTTAAATGCTTCTTCAGATTTCAATGAATCTAGAACTTGTTTGATGGTCACTCGAGGCGAAATCCTAGACTGTGCAACATTGGGGAAATGATTTAGGCTATCTTTGGACCGTTTGAGCCTTAATAGCCAACCTTGACTGAAATTGATCCCTAGTTACCCCTTTGAGCCTCTGTAAGCCTTTTTCTTTGTTAACTCACGAAAAGATTTCCTAACCTCAAATGAATTTGTTCCAAACAGTTTATCCCTTACCTATGAGCATGTAGATCATTCACAATTAAATTCTGAGCTAGGTTCTGGTTTTGGGAAGTTAGAGGAGGTTGGGATGTATCATGAGCAATACAAGTGAGTTCCATTGTGTTTGGAAAAAAAAAAGAAAAACAGAAAAAAAAGCCAATCTGTACCTATCGTCCACGTACTTACCCATTGAGGACAATGTGTTGTTTAAGTGTGGGGGAGGGGAAGTGTAATAAAATAAAAAAAGAAAAAAAAGAAAAAAAAAGAAGAAGAATAAGAGATCTATACCCTTAAGTGTTCTTAAAAAGAATGAAACAACAAAGTGTGGGGTGTAGTTTTCTTTTGTTTTCTGCAAAAAAAGAAAGAAAAAAAAGAAGAATAATAGATCTATACCCTTAAGTGTTCTTAAAAAGAATGAAACAACAAAGTGTGGGGGTGTAGTTTTCTTTTGTTTTGTGCAAAAAAAAAAAAAAAAGAAAGATTGAGTGTTCTAAATAAGTTTTGGGGAGTAACCTGGTGAATTGAAATAAAGTTGTGTTATAGGGTTGAGCTCTACATAGTCTTGAATGATTTATGTGTTTGTGGGTGATTTGAGCCAAATTATTATCCTTTATCATACCTTCACCCAAGCCAAACGTTACAAGCTTTATAAAGTCCTACTTGATCCTTGGTGTTGTGCATGTCTACATTAGTTGAGAGTGACTTGAAAAGCAGTCCTATGGAGTTCATTTATACACACATCTTCAATATTAAATATGATTCATTTTTATGCACAAACTCATCTGGGTTACAAGTGATTAGGTGAGAATGGCTCTACATACACACACTTGAGGAATTGAAGTGAAGCTAAACTAATCTTTGAGATGAAATTCTTGATCAAGTGCATTATTTTGAAGTTTTCCTTGGGTTATAATTAAGTACAATCTTTGAGGCCTATTTTCAAGTTAAAACATGTGTGTTTTAATTTTTTTGTTGATTCTGTTTCGGTTTAGTTTTATTTCATATTGTCGTAGTTGCTCGAGGACTAGCAAAGTTAAGTGTGGGGGAATTTGATAAGTGTCTATTTATATATCATTTCATATCAATTCGTCCATGTTTCTTTGCTATATTCCTTGGTATTTTTATGTTTTTGTGTGGTTTTGATGTTTGTATGAGTTTTGGAGCAACTTGCACAAAAATGAAGTAAAACCCTTCATTTTCACCTCTGCTAGTCAACCATCTTCTCGGATTTAATTGTATTGATATACAATGAACCTGGTGACATATCATATACCGTTGAAAAGCTATCGAAGTCTACTTTTTTGAGAAATTTACGGTTTATGAATCCATTCAGTGTACCGAAAGTTGTAATCAAAATAGTGTGAGAAGTGTAGAAATGTAATTCCACACATCACTGTAGCATGTATAGTACGGGACACTGTAGCACATTACTGTAGCAGAGTATTTAAACACATTTTAGGGTTTTATTTCATAACTTGAAGAGGGGAGAACGTGGTGGAGGCTTAAGCTCTGGAATTCTTTCATCTCTTGGAGTTCTTGAAGGAGAAAGGAAGCTTGGAAAGAGGAAGAACTACAATCAAAGAGAATTACATCAAATTTGCTAAGTTTTTCCCTTCCCTTTCATTTTCTGGAATGTCTCCATGTTGTATTGTATTTACCACGTTCTTAAACATGTGTAACTGAATCTGAATTGGTTGAGGGTGATTTCAAAGCCCCTGATATGGTTTTTTGTGAGTTGATTGTGCAAGAAGTTGTTATCCAATTCTCTAATTGAAGTTGCTTGTATTTTCCCATATCTAATGCTCATGATTGCTTGCTGATTGTATTTAGAATGGCCAACTGAATATAATCTGGTTGTTGTCTATTGCTAGAGTAGAAATCTTGATCCGTAATTGTCTTGAATTTCTAATCCTTTGTAGCAAAATTGTGATCAGAGATTGCAATTGGAGAATACAACCTAAGTTAAATAATCTGAGCTTGTGTGTTTATTGCTTAGCTCAACCTATCTTTCTTATCGTAATGCATCCATTGAATTAAATTTAGAGAGCTTGTTCTAGGTTGTTTAATGGATAGAGATTAAATAAAGAGCCTTTTTTGTTTAACAACAAAGTAAGGAAAGATTGGGATAACAGAGCTTGTTGTTATCTACGGTTGGTAATTTCAATGGTGTAATTGGATGACAATTCTACAATTAATTCGCAAATCCATATCTTGTGGTAGAGAATAATCCCTTAACCAGATTTCTATCATTGATTAATTCCCATTTCAATTTAGTTTGCATCGTGTTATTCATTAATTACCGTAGTATTCAGTTTTTCATCTAGTTAATCAACCAACAAAAATCCCCCCCTGTTTAGTTTATTGTTGCTGGAAATAACAAATTCAATTAGAATCAATCCTCGTGGGAACGATATCTTACTTATCACTTTATTACTTGTGCGACTAGTATACTTGCTAGTTTCGAACGCATCAGCATGATGTTAATAAATACTTCTAAATCTAACGTAACTCTTTCAAACTTAGTTTTACCAATAGTGCATGTAATGGTGAACGTACCTGAATCTTTGTATTTCGGAGGAATTTTTCTTTGTAAAACAGTTGAAACATTTTCCCCCACACTTACCTTCTCATTTCCTTTCAACTTTCTCTTGTTGGTGCATAACTCCTTGAGAAATTTTGCATAACGAGGTAATTGCTTGATAGCATCCATAAGTGGTATATTTACCTCGATCTTGCGAAAAGTTTCCAAGATTTCCCGTTCTTGTTCCTTCTTCTTCGATTTTACAAATCTACTAGGAAAAGGTGGAGGAGAAACATATGAAGGAATGAGGGTTATAGGATTTACCTGAAAAGTCAATGTTTTGTTCATGGTGGAAGTGGTGTCATCTCCTTCATCAGTTTGTGATTTCCTTGGCAAGATATCTAATTGCTCTCCACCTTGCGAAGTTCTCGCACTAACAGTCTCTCCTGGATTGATCACCGCTTGAGAAGATAATTTTTCTGAGTCTTGGCCCTCGAATTTGCTCATGCTAGTAGCCAATTGTCCCATTTGATTTGCCAGGTTTTGGATACTTGTCCCAGTTTCCTGCTGGAATTGCATTGTGTTAGTGGCAAGTGCATTAATAATATCTTCGAGAGATATACTGAGTTTTGCGAAGCTGGTTGCGGTACTGGATGTGGCATTGGTGGTGGTTGCATTTGAAATGGTTACTGCACTCTAGGTTGATTGAAACTTTGTGGCCGATTTGGTATCACATTTGGAGTGATTGGTTGATGATTCCAGTAACTGAAATTATTTTCATCTTCCCATCCAGCATTGTAAGTGCTAGAGAAAGGATCATACCATTGCCTCGTTTGTCCTGGAAATCCTCCCATGGAATTGGCTTGTTCCATATATTCTTCTTGTAAAGTTGGATACATGTCGATTGGATGCTCCATCGGAGAATATATCCCACATTCATAAGATTTTTGCATATCTCCTACAGCCATGTTTTCCACAAGAGAGGTTAGCTCAGAAAGTTGTTGTTCAATGTTCAGAGTGCTTACCTCATTTACTCTCCACGGTACTTGTGGCTCAAATCCGCTACTGAATTGATAGAAGTTTACTGCCATGTTGTCTAGACACAAACAATCAGAAAAGAAAAACAAAGAAAATATGAATCAACAATGAAAACAAAATAACAAATCGATTAGAAAATCAATCCCCGCAACGGCGCCAAAAACTTGATGCGTTCGAAACTAGCAAGTATACTAGTCGCACAAGTAATAAAGTGATAAGTAAGATATCGTTCCCACGAGGATTGATTCTAATTGAATTTGTTATTCGAAAGCAACAATAAACTAAATGAGGGGGGTTTTGTTGATTGATTAACTTGATGGAATATTAATGCAAGTAAAGAATAACACAATGCAAATTAAAACAGATTGAAAAATCAATGAGAGAAACCTGGTTAAGGGATCCTTCTCTACCACAAGATATGGATTTGCTAATTAATTGTAGAATTGTCATCCAATTACACCATTGAAATTATCAACCGTAGATAACAACAAGCTCTGTTATCCCAATCTTTCCTTACTTTGTTGTTAAATAAAACAGGCTCTTTATTTAATCTTATCCATTAAACAACCTAGAACAAGCTCTCTAAATTTAATTCAATGGATGCATTACGATAAGAAAGATAGGTTGATCTATGCAATAAACACACAAGCTCGGATTATTTAACTTAGGTTGTATTCTCCAATTGCAATCTCTGATCACAATTTTTGCTACGAAGGATTAGAAATTCAAGACAATTACGGATCAAGATTTCTAGTCTAGCAATAGACAACAACCAGATTATATTCAGTTTGCCATTCGAAATACAATCCAGCAAGCAATCATAAGCATTAGATATAGGAAAATACAAGCAAATTCAATTAGAGAATTGGATTACAACTCCTTGCACAATCAACTTACAAAAACCATATCAGGGGCTTTGAAATCACCCTCAACCAATTCAGATTCAGTTACACATGTTTAAGAACGTGTAAATACAATACAACATGGAGACATTCCAGAAAATGAAAGGGAAGGGAAAAACTTAGCAAATTTGATGTAATTCTCTTGGATTGTAGTTCTTCCTCTTTCCAAGCTTCCTTTCTCCTTCAAGAACTCCAAGAGATGAAAGAATTCCAGAGCTGAAGCCTCCTCCACGTTCTCCCCTCTTCAAGTTATGAAAATAAAACCCTAAAATGTGTTTAATACTCTGCTACAGTAACCTGTTACAGTGTCCCGTATTATACATGCTACAGTGATTTGTGGAATTACATTTCTACACTTCTCACACTGTTTTGATTACAACTTTTGTACACTGAGTGGATTTATAAACCGTAAATTTCTCCAGAAAATAGACTTCGAGAGCTTTCCAACGGTATATAACTTGTCATCGGGTTCATTGTATATCAATACAATTAAATCCGAGAAGATGGTTGACTAGCAGAGGTGAAAATGAAGGGTTTTACTCCATTTTTGTGCAAGTTGCTCCAAAACTCCTACAAACATCAAAACCACACAAAAACATAAAAATACCAAGGAATATAGCAAAGAAACATGGACGAATTGATATGAAAATGATATATAAATAGACACTTATCATAAGATAATGATTGAATTAAGAATAACTCTTGGAAAATGATAAATGATGCATGGATCTGTGTGCTTGAAATGTTTATTGGTTTTCGTTTTGCTTTTGATTCCTTATGCAACATTGAGCACTGAGCTATTATCACTGAGTTATTTGTTCACTTAGAGAAATTTATGTAATTTAAATGTTTCTTCAGATTTCAATGAATTCTAGAACTTGTTTGATGGTCACTCGAGGCGAAATCCTAGACTGTGCAACATTGGGGAAATGATTTAGGCCATCTTTGGACCGTTTGAGCCTTAATAGCCAACCTTGACAGAAATTGATCCCTCGTTACCCCTTTGAGCCTCTGTAAGTCTTTTTCTTTGTTAACTCACTAAAAGATTTCCTAACCTAAAATGAATTTGTTCCAAACAGTTTATCCCTTACCTATGAGCATGTAGATCATTCACAATTAAATTTTGAGCTATGTTTTGGTTTTGGGAAGTTAGAGGAGGTTGGGATGTGTCATGAGCAATGCAAGTGAGTTCTATTGTGTTTGTAAAAAAAAAAAAAAAGAAAAAAGAAAAAAAAGCCAATCTATACTTATCGTCCACGTACTTACACATTGAGGACAATGTGTTGTTTAAGTGTGGGGGAGGGGAAGTGTAATAAAAAAAAGAAAAAAAAAAGAAAGAAAAAAAAAGAAGAACAAAAGAAGAAGAATAAGAGATCTATACCCTTAAGTGTTCTTAAAAAGAATGAAACAACAAAGTGTGAGGGTATAGTTTTCTTTTGTTTTCTGTAAAAAAAAAAAAAAAAAAGATTGAGTGTTCAAAATAAGTTTGGGAGAGTAACCTAGCGAATTGAGATGAAGTTGTGTTATAGAGTTGAGCTTTACATAGTCTTGAATGATTTATGTGTTTGTGGGTGATTTGAGCCAAATTATTATCTTTTATCATACCTTCACCCGAGCCAAACGTTACAAGCTTAATAAAGTCCTACTTGATCCTTGGTGTTGTGCATGTCTACATTAGTGCTGTCTCTTATACACATCTAGATGTGTATAAGAGACAGGGCCTATGGAGTTCATTTATACACACATCTTCAATATTAAATATGATTCATTTTTATGCATAAACTCATCCGAGCTACAAGTGATTAGGTGAGATGGCTCTACACACACACACTTGAGGAATTGAAGTGAAGCGAAACTAATCCTTGAGATGAAATTCTTGATCAAGTGCATTATTTTAAAGTTTTCCTTGGGTTATAATTAAGTACAATCTTTGAGGCCTATTTGCAAGTTAAAACATGTGTGTTTTAATTTTTTTCATTGATTCTGTTTAGATTTAGTTTTGTTTTCATATCGTTGTAGTTGCTCGAGGACTAGCAAAGTCTAAGTGTTGGGGAATTTGATAAGTGTCTATTTATATATCATTTTCATATCAATTCGTCCATGTTTCTTTGCTATATTCCTTGGTATTTTTATGTTTTTGTGTGGTTTTGATGTATGTAGGAGTTTTGGAGTAACTTGCACAAAAATGGAGTAAAACCCTTCATTTTCACCTCTGCTAGTCCACCATCTTCTCGGATTTAATTGTATTGATATACAATGAACCCGATGACATATCATATACAGTTGAAAAGCTCTCAAAGTCTACTTTTTGGAGAAATTTACGGTTTATGAATCCATTCAGTGTACCGAAAGTTGTAATCACAACAGTGTGAGAAGTGTAGAAATGTAATTCCACACATCACTGTAGCATGTATAATACGGGACACTGTAGCACGTTACTGTAGCAGAGTATTTAAACACATTTTAGGGTTTTATTTTCATAACTTGAAAGGGGGAAAACGTGGGAGGAGGCTGCATTTCTGGATTTCTCTCATCCCTTGGAGTTCTTGAAGGAGAAAGAAGATTTTGAAAGAGGAGGATCTACAATTCCAAGAAGATTCATCTACAAAGAAGATTTTCAAAGAATTTGCTAAGTTCTTTCTTTCCTTTTCAATTCTGGAATTTCTCTGTATTGTATGTTTTATTCTGATTGAATATGTGTAACTAAATCTGAATTGGTTGAGGGTGATTTCAAAGCCCTTGATAGGGATTTTGTGAGTTGATTGTGTAAGAAATTGTTATCCAATTCTCTAATTGAAGTTGCTTGTATTTTCCCATATCTAATGCTTATGATTTGCTTACTGATTGTATTTGGAATGGCCAATTGAATATAATCTGTTATTGTCTATTGCTAGATTAGAAATCTTGATCCGTAATTGTCATGAATTTCTAATCATTAGTAGCAAAATTGTGATCAGAGATTGCAATTGGAAAATACAACCTAGGTTAAATAATCCGAACTTGTGTGATTATTGCTTAGATCAACCTATCTTTCTCATCGTAATGCTTCTATTGAATTAAACTTAGATAGCTTGTTCTAGGTTGTTTAATGGATAGAGATTAAATAAAGAGCTTGTTTTATTTAACAACAAAGTAAGGAAGATTGGGATAACAGAGCTTGTTGTTATCTACGGTTGATAACTTCAATGCTGTAATTGGATTACAATTCTATATTAATTCACAAATTCATATCTTGTGGCAGAGAATGAACTCTTTACCAAGTGTCTCTCATTGATTTTTCACTCTATTTAACTTTGCTTTGTGTTATTCTTCATTTGCTTTCGTATTAAGTTTAGTTAATCAATCAACAAACCCCCCCTGTTTAGTTTATTATTGCTGGAAAATAACAAATTCAATTAGAATCAATCCTCGTGAGAACGATATCTACTTATCACTTTATTACTTGTGCGACTAGTATACTTGCTAGTTTCGAACGCATCAGAAACCCATCGGTTTGTTAAATGTCAATAATTTTTTTGATGGTTTGTTGTCTTTTCTTGATCAAGCTGTAGAAATTTACGGTTTATAAATCCATTCAGTGTACCAAAAGTTGTAATCAAAACAGTGTGAGACTGTCTCTTATACACATCTAGATGTGTATAAGAGACAGGTATAATACGGGGCACTGTAGCAATTCACTGTAGCAGAGTATTTAAACACATTTTAGGGTTTTATTTGATAACTTGGAGAGGGGAGAACGTGGTTGAGCTGGCAGCCATGGCAATTCTTTCATCTCCTGAGTGCTTGAAAGGAGAAAGGAAGATTGGTAAAAGAGGAAGAACACAATCCAGAAGAGAATTATCAAATTTGCTAACAGTTTTTCCCCTCCCTTTCATTTTCTGGAATGTCTCCATGTTGTATTGTATTATACCACATCTTAAACAGATGTGTAACTGAATCTGGATTGGTTGAGGGTGATTTCAAAGCCCCTGATATGGTTTTTGTAATTTGATTGTGCAAGAAGTTATTATCCAATTCTCTAATTGAAGTTACTTGTATTTTCCTATATCTAATGCTTATGATTGCTTGCTGGATTATATTTCGAATGGCCAACTGAATATAATCTGGTTGTTGTCTATTACTAGACTAGAAATCTTGATCCGTAATTGTCTTGAATTTCTAATGCTTAATAGCATAATTGTGATCAGAGATTGTAATTGGAGAATACAACCTAAGTTAAATAATCCGAGCTTGTGTGTTTATTGCTTAGATCAACCTATCTTTCTTATCGTAATGCATCTGATGAAGATTTACGAAACTAGCAAGTATACTAGTCGCACAAGTAATAAAATGATAAGTAAGATATCGTTCCCACGAGGATTGATTCTAATTGAATTAGTTATTTCCAGCAACAATAAACTAAACAGGGGGGATTTTTGTTGAATGATTTATGATGCATTCGAAACTAGCAAGTATACTAGTCGCACAAGTAATAAAGTGATAAGTCAGATATCGTTCCCACGAGGATTGATTCTAATTGAATTTGTTATTTCCAGCAACAATAAACTAAACAGGGGGGATTTTTGTTGAATGATTTACTAAATGAAATACAAGAATGCAAATCTAAACATCAATAACAAAAACAGAACGTTACAATTCGAATGAAAAATCAATGAGAGTCACAATCTGGTTAACAGGATCATTCTCTACACAGATATGAATTTGTGAATTAACATAGAATTGTAATCCAATTACAGCATTGAAGTTATCAACTTTAGATAACAACAAGCTCTGTTATCCCAATCTTTCCTTACTTTGTTGTTAAATAAAATAGGCTCTTTACTTAATCTCTATCCATTAAACAACCTAGAACAGCTCTCTAAATTTAATTCAATGGATGCATTATGAAAAGAAAGACAGGTTGATCTAAGCAATAAACACACAAGCTCGATTATTTAACTTAGGTTATATTCTCCAATTGCAATCTCTGATCACAATTTTGCTACTAATGATTAGAAATTCAAGACAATTACGGATCAAGATTTCTAGTCTAGCAATAGACAATATCCAGATTATATTCAGTTGGCCACCCAAATACAATCCAGCAAGTAATCATAAGCATTAAACATGGGAAAATACAAGCAACTTCAATTAGAGAATTGGATAACAATTCCTTGCACAATCAATTCACAAAAAACCATATCAAGGGCTTTGAAATCACCCTCAACCAATTCAGATTTAGTTACATATATTCAGACAGAACACAAATACAATAGAATATGGATACATTCCAGAAAATGAGAGGAAAAGGGAAAACTTAGCAAATTTGATGAAATCTATTAAGATTTGTAGTTCTTCCTCTTTCCAAGCCTTCAATCTCCTTCAAGAACTCCAAGGGATGAGAGAAATCCAGAAATGCAGCCTCCTCCCACGTTTTCCCCCCTTCAAGTTATGAAAATAAAACCCTAAGATGTGTTTAAATACTCTGCTACAGTAACGTGCTACAGTGTCCCGTATTATACATGCTACAGTGATGTGTGGAATTACATTTCTAAACTTCTTACACTGTTTTGATTACAACTTTCGGTACACTGAATGGATTCATAAACCGTAAATTTCTCCAAAAAGTAGACTTCGAGAGCTTTTCAAAGGTATATGATATGTCATCGGGTTCATTGTATATCAATACAATTAAATCCGAGAAGATGGTTGACTAACAGAGGTGAAAATGAAGGGTTTTACTCCATTTTTGTGCAAGTTGCTCCAAACTCCTACAAACATCAAAACCACACAAAAACATAAAAATACCAAGGAATATAGCAAAGAAACATGGACGAATTGATATGAAAATGATATATAAATAGACACTTATCAAATTCCCCCACACTTAGCTTTGCTAGTCCTCGAGCAACTACGACAATATGAAATAAAACTAAACCGAAACAGAATCAACAAAAAATTAAAAACACACAAATGCTTCATCTTGCAAATAGGCCTCAAAGATTGTACTTAATTATAACCCAAGGAAAACTTCAAAATAATGCACTTGATCAACAATTTTATCCGAAAGATTAGTTTCGCTTCACTTCAATTCCTCAAGTGTGTGTGTGTATAGCCATTCTCACCTAATCACTTGTAACCCGGATGAGTTTATGCATAAAAATGAATCATATTTAATATTGAAGATGTGTGTATAAATGAACTCCATATGCCTGCTTTTCAAGTCACTCTCCACTAATGTAGACATGCACAACACCAAGGATCAAGTAGGACTTTATAAAGCTTGTAACGTTTGGCTTGGGTGAAGGTATGATAAAGGATAATAATTTGGCTCAAATCACCCACAAACACATAAATCATTCAATACTATGTAGAACTCAACCCGACAACACAACTTCATTTCAATTCACCAGGTTACTCCCCCAAACTTATTTAGAACACTCAATCTTTTTTTTTTTTGGCAGAAAACAAAAGAAAACTACACCCCCACACTTTTTTGTTTCATTCTTTTTTAAGAACACTTAAGGGTATAGATCTCTTATTCTTCTTCTTTTGTTCTTTTTTTTCTTTCTTTTTTTTTTTACACTTTCCCTCCCCACACTTAAACAACACATTGTCCTCATGTGTAAGTACGTGGACGATAAGTACAGATTGGTTATGTGGACAATAAGTACAGATTGGCTTTTTTTCTTTTTTTTTAAACACAATAGAACTCACTTGCATTGCTTATGACACATCCCAACCTCCTCTAACTTCCTAAAACCAGAACATAGCTCAACATTTAATTGTGAATGATCTACATGCTCATAGGTAAGGGATAAACTGTTTGGAACAAATTCATTTGAGGTTAGGAAATCTTTTAGTGAGTTAACAAAGAAAAAGGCTTACAAAGGCTCAAAGGGTAACTAGGGATCAATTTCAGTCAAGGTTGGCTATTAAGGCTCAAACGGTCCAAAGATGGCCTAAATCATTTCCCAATGTTGCACAGCTAGGATTTCGCCTTGAGTGACCATCAAACAAGTTCTAGAATTCATTGAAATCTGAAGAAACATTTAAATTACATAAACTTTCTCTAAGTGAACAAATAACTCAGTGATAATAGCTCAGTGCTCAATGTTGCGCAAGAAATCAAAAGCAAAGCGAAAACCAATAAACATTTCAAGCACACAGATCCATGCATCATTTATCATTTTCCAAGAGTTATTCTTAATTCAATCTTTATCTTATCATCGACACACAAAATGCAAGAAAAGAGGTACGTGGCGTTGTTACACCTGAGTCAAGATTGTATATTTCAACAATCCTTAGGACCAGTAGCCAGCAGACTTAAGGTTTCCAGCCTATATACCTTTATTATGAAAGAACAAAACAAGATACAAGACACTTCAAACAACATGAAATAAACAAACTACAGATTTATTAATAGAGAATGCGTTTCAAGAGTTAAGAAAACCCCATATTCTGCCATTCTCAGGTTTCTCCACAATGTTTTTTTTTCGAATCGAAACTGGTAAAAACAAAAACACACAACTCCAAATTACATAAAACTAAACTTACTCAGAAAATAATAAAGTCCAACAAATCAGCAAACACAAACAAGTCAGTTAGAATGGGTCTAAAAAGTTTAGAAGTTAGCCTCCTTATTCAGCCATTATGGATTAAAGAAATCCAGAATGCGTTTCAAGAGAACTTGAACTTTTTTAAGCCACCACTCTAAAAACCGAGATTAGAAAATATTACCTGAGACGAAAGAAATAACCTGAAAAAGCTCAAAAGAAACGACATGAAAAATCTCAAATAAACACACTAAAAAGAAAACAAACAAAAACGAAGCAAACCAGCAAATAGAGATTACAGATGGAGTGTTAAATCCAGTTTACGCCTCTTATTGCCTTCTCCAAACCAATCCATCCGAGCTGTTGTTGGATCAGGCGAATAGACGAATTCTTGTAGTTTGTCAATTAACTCCCCTGCCGTTGAAGCTGTAACAAGGATTTGCCTCGCTGATGGTGAGATAAATTTTCTACAGCTTGATCAAGAAATGACAACAAACCATCAAAAAAATTATTAACATTTAACAACCAATGGGTTTCCGATGGATGTTTAGCTGTGCCCAAGAGGTGATTTGAAATATCTCCTCTAATGTACCATAACCACCAGGCAAAGCTATAAATGCATCGGACTTAACAAGCATATGTGCAATACGCTCATGCATGCTAGAGACCTGTAACTCTTCCCCGATTGTGTTGCCTACGATATCTCGTATAGCTAATGGTTTAGGGATAATGCTGAGAACTTTGCTCCCTCCTAGGGATGCAGCTGTTGACACACACCCCATTAACCCAAGACTACCCCCTCCATAAATCAAATGAATACCCCTCGCAGCTAATGTCCTACAAAGATCAAGAGCTTCTGTTGTAAACTCTCCATCTTTACCAAATTGCGATCCACAAAATACGCATATATTTGGAATCGCCGAATTGGTGTTTTCTCCATTTCTAAAAGTGCTCTAAACTTGTGCAAGACAATGATGTACGTTAGGTATTATGCGATTCAAGTGCAAGACAGGTTATAAAATGACATTTGAAATATGCAAAATGGATATATACACACGTAAAAATCTCAAATTTGACACATGGGGACATAATTTCGGTGGGGGTTGCTCGATGCAGATTTATTGCCCTAAGATTTGAAAAAATGAGATATGCTTTCGGCGGGGTTTGACAAAACCTACACACTTGTCTCCCACGTGAAGCATGCAAAGTAGAGATTACTTTCGGCGGAGGTTGACAAAACCTCCACACTTGTCTCTCACATGTGCATGAAAAATGGAGATATACTTTCGGCGGAGGTTGACGAAACCTCCACACTTATCTCCCACGTGTGCTTATGACATGGGGTAGTCATATGGTTTGTCAAAAAGAAAACTTGAAATTAAACAAACAAAATCAACAAACAACAACAACACAAAACAACATTGATAATCAGATCAAACGAAACAAGAAAAAATAAAATTCGACAACAACAACACACATTCAAATATACAAGTAGTTGTGATTGTGGCTCACATCTTCCTCTGGTTTTACGTCCAGTAACGGCTGAAACGCCTTCTATGAGTCGGGGATTTGCTTCCCATCCAGTTTTCTTATAAACTGGCAAACAGGGTCGTTTTTAGTCAGATTCCCTAGACTATAACACTGCAATTCATCACGAAATTGTGTCCATAGATTAAGCAATTCACGCTGAACAAGTCCACAAGAATGTGACTCGAGAGTTAACAAAACATTATCCAGCGACTCATTACTCAAACCATTCTTAATAAATGAAAGTTTATCTTCTCTATTCCTGGACGCAAAACCTAATGAACGACAAGTCTGGTTACAATTCCATCTAGCACATTTATAACATACTTGTAACCTTTTCGCTCTTCGCCTCTTGGCGTAGTAGCTCTTTCCTAGACCAGGCATGTATTTTGCGAGATTAATGTCCGGCTCACCGGACAATCTCACCTTGGCTTCGATAAGCCATCGGATATCAGCAGGCACATTTAGGAGCATCAATGCCCAAAGTCTAGTCATCCGTACTTTATAAATTTTAAACACAGCATTTTGAGGAAGTGAAGGAAAATATTTACGAAGGTTCGACAGAAAGATATCGGCATCCATTGAAGAGAAGAAAAGGAGAGATATTACCGATAATGCGATTGAGTTTGTTCTTCTCCCAGATATGCACGTTTCAAACCTTCGGGTAATGGTTTCAGCTCCCCTTTGGATGTTTCCTCAAGCTGTTGCACAAATGAATTCGAAGTACGAAATAATCAAATTAAACACAAGGAAAAGAGAAAAAAAACAGAAACGAAACTAAAGACACATAAAAGAGATAACAACACAATAGCAAACAAAAGTCAAAAACAAGTAAAACAAATATAAAAACAAATAAGACAGATGGCAAAGAGAGATAAAACCTGATCAATTTGATGGTCTATGAAAGGAATCTCCTCGAGACACAAAAATTGATCATTATTCCTTATTTTATTTTTCTTTTCTTTTTTTTTTCAAAAAACATTGGGTTGCCTCCCAATAAGCGCTTGGTTTAACGTCCTCAGCCCGACGTTGGTTCCATCATGGGAGGATCCAATCTTCGCTGTGCTTCTCTAGTGGGCTGGGATCCTTTTTCCAACAACATACGGTCCATGCATATGGCTGGGCCTTGGATGTCAACAATCGTCCACCCAATAGCTGTTTTGTGATCTCTAAGTACTCGGACGAGTTCCTCTTCTTGTAGTGGTGCAAGGCCCATTTCTATTTTAACTGGCAAAGGATCATTCTTATCCAAGAATCCATGCTTCAAATGATCTGGAAGATGCTTAAGCTCCAAGGTAGGGGCTTTCATCATAGAAGGCAGAAGTTTCACATTAGATAAAGGAAATTGAATGCACGAAACATCATACCTATTTGTGGTTATAGCTATGTTTTCATCTAAGCTTGCCACAGCTTCCTCCATTTCTTTGGACACTTGTATCAACCTTCTTGGTTCTTTTAGAATTTTCTGTCCCTATGTGCTCACTAATAGCCATTTCCAATCCATCCTTGCGAGTTAACTCAAAACATTGTTGTGGCAAAGAATCAATAATGTCAACTGCTGCAAAAACAGAATGCAAGTCACTAGTGTACCTTATTGCCTCGAAAATATTGAAATGGATCACTTTGCCATCAAACTCCACGGTGAAAATGCCATCATGAACATCAATCTTGGTTTTAGCATTTTTCAAGGATGGTCTCCCCAAAAGAATCGGAGTTGGATTACGAGATGTCTCATCCTCTATTTTAAGGACATAGAAGTCTGCTAGGAAAACCAATTGATTCACCTGCACAAGTACATCTTCCACAACTCTTTTGTGATATGCATTAAAATGATCAACAAACTGAATGGTAATACCAGTTTTCACAAAAGGTCCAAGATTTAAAGAAGCATAATAGAATATGGCATGACATTAATAGATGCTCCTAAATCTAACATAGCTCTTTCAAACTTGGTATTACCAATGGTGCATGGATGGTGAACGTACCTGGATCTTTGCATTTCGGAGGAATTTTTCTTTGCAATACAGCTGAAACATCTTCCCCCACAGTTACTTTCTCATTTCTTTTTAACTTTCTTTTGCTGGTGCATAACTCCTTGAGACATTTTGTATAATGAGGTACTTGCTCGATAGCATCCAGAAGTGGTATATTTACCTCGATTTTGTGAGAAGTTTCCAGGATTTCTTGTTCTTGTTCCTCCTTCGATTTTGCAAATCTACTCGGAAAAAGTGGAGGAGAAACATATGAAGGAATGGGAGTTATAGGATTTACCTGAGAAGTCAGTGTTTTGTTCATGGTGGAAGTGGTGTCATCTCCTTCATCAGTTTGTGATTTCTTTGGCAGGACATCTAATTGCTCTTCATTTTGCAAAGTTATCGCACAAGAATTCTCTCTTGGATTGATCACCGTTTGACAAGATAATTTTTCTGAGTCTTGGCCCTCGAATTTGCTCATGCTAGTAGCCAATTGTCCCATTTGATTTGCCAGGTTTTGGATACTTGCCCCAGTTTCCTGCTGGAATTGCATTGTGTTAGTGGCAAGTGCATTAACAATATCTTCGAGAGACATACCTGAGTTTTGCGAAGCTGGTTGCGGTGCTGGATGTGGCATTGGTGGTGGTTGCATTTGAAATGGTTGCTGCACTCTAGGTTGATTGAAACTTTGTGGCCGATTTGGTATCACATTTGGAGTGATTGGTTGATGATTCCAGTAACTGAAATTATGTTGATCTTCCCATCCAGCATTGTAAGTGCTAGAGAAAGGATCATACCATTGCCTCGTTTGTCCTGGAAATCCACCCATGGCATTGGCTTGTTCCATATATTCTTCTTGTAAAGTTGGATACATGTCGATTGGATGCTCCATCGTAGAATATATCCCACATTCATAAGATTTTTGCATATCTCCTACAGCCATGTTTTCCACAAGAGAGGTTAGCTCAGAAAGTTGTTGTTCAATGTTATGAGTGCTTACCTCATTTACACTCCAATGTAATTGTGGCTCAAATTGGCTACTGAATTGTTGGAAATTTACTGCCATGTTGCCCAAACATAAACAATCAGAAAAGAAAAACAAACAAATACGAATCAACAATGAAAACAAAATAACAAATAGATTAGAAAATCAATCCCCGGCAACGGCGCCAAAAACTTGATGCGTTCGAAACTAGCAAGTATACTAGTCGCACAAGTAATAAAGTGATAAGTAAGATATCGTTCCCACGAGGATTGATTCTAATTGAATTTGTTATTTCCAGCAACAATAAACTAAACAGGGGGGGATTTTTGTTGAATGCTTAACTAAATGAAATAAGAATGCAATAAAGAATAACAAAACAGAAAGTAAATTTGAATGAAAAATCAATGAGAAAGCTGGTTAAGGGATCCTTCTCTACCACAAGATATGGATTTGCGAATTAATTGTAGAATTGTCATCCAATTACAGCATTGAAGTTATCAACCGTAGATAACAACAAGCTCTATTATCCCAATCTTTCCTTACTTTGTTGTTAAATAAAACAGGCTCTTTATTTAATCTCTATCCATTAAACAACCTAGAACAAGCTCTCTGAATTTAATTCAATGGATGCATTACGATAAGAAAGATAGGTTGATCTAAGCAATAAACACACAAGCTCGGATTATTTAACTTAGGTTATATTCTCCAATTGTAATCTCTGATCACAATTTTGCTACTAATGATTAGAAATTCAAGACAATTACGGATCAAGATTTCTAGTCTAGCAATAAATCACAACCAGATTATATTCAGTTGGCCACTCAAATACAATCAGCAAGCAATCATAAGCATTAAATATGGGAGAATACAAGCAACTTCAATTAGAGAATTGGATAACAATTCCTTACACAATCAACTTACAAAAACCATATCAGGGGCTTTGAAATCACCCTCAACCAATTCAGATTCAGTTACACATGTTTAAGAACGTGGTAAATACAATACAACATGGAGACATTCCAGAAAATGAAAGGGAAGGGAAAAACTTAGCAAATTTGATGTAATTCTCTTTGGATTGTAGTTCTTCCTCTTTCCAAGCTTCCTTTCTCCTTCAAGAACTCCAAGAGATGAAAGAATTCCAGAGCTGCAGCCTCCACCACGTTCTCCCCTCTTCAAATTATGAAAATAAAACCCTAAAATGTGTTTAAATACTCTACTACAGTGAATTGCTACAGTGTCCCGTATTATACATGCTACAGTGATGTGTGGAATTACATTTCTATACTTCTCACACTGTTTTGATTACAACTTTCGGTACACTGAATGGATTTATAAACCGTAAATTTCTCCAGAAAATAGACTTCGAGAGCTTTCCAACGGTATATGATATGTCATCGGGTTCATTGTATATCAATACAATTAAATCCGAGAAGATGGTTGACTAGCAGAGGTGAAAATGAAGGGTTTTACTCCATTTTTGTGCAAGTTGCTCCAAAACTCCTACAAACATCAAAAACACACAAAAACATAAAAATACCAAGGAATATAGCAAAGAAACATGGACGAATTGATATGAAAATGATATATAAATAGACACTTATCAGTAATAGTAATTGTATTCATATAAAACTCGTTTGAAAAAATATATATATATAATATTTTTTATATATAAGAAAATGAGATGAATAAATAAATTTGGATATAAGAAATTTTAATTACTAATTTTTTTATAATGAATATAAAGGCTAGGGATGTCAAATTCGTCATATAATTAAAATGATATTATTTTTAATAAATGAAACATAACATAAAACAAAAATATATAGTATAAATATAATATTGAACAATATATAATACAAATATAATTCGAAACAATCACTAAAGTAATACGATAAGTATCAAATATAATTTTATATTTTTATTAGCAATAATTTCACATCACTATTTTAATTATATGACCTATTTAAATCTCTAATAAAGGCTCATTCCGATATTAACCAAGTCTGAAAAATAATATAAGTAAAGACACATATTTATAAGATCTTAAAATATAATTTTACTAGAAAATAAAATCTCATTAGAAAATAGAATCATAATCTTAGTTTAACTAAAAAATACCAAAAAAATACTGAGTAATATAAGGAAACTATTAATTAGGAAAACGACATAAACAGTAGCTCTCACAATTTAAGAAATTATAATCCCTAATTTTTTTTTAACTCTCTCAATCAAATTGAAATTCCTAATTTATATATTTTTAATTATAATTTAAAGAGTCGTACCATCACTGAAAAATGTAAGCTCTCTCAAATTCAAGAAAATTGCTTTTATTCCTTCAACTCTAACCAATGCTTTCTATTTTGACAAAAGAATCCATAATGACGCAATAAATGCCTTGGAGCTAAAGAAGCCGGTCACCAATAGGATGTAGTAGGATGCAGAGTGAATTGCTTTTTTGAAGCCAAAACCCACAATGGATTAGTACAAGTGGTAAGGGTGACCTAAGAGGGAGTTAGTAAGGTCATGATGAAGTCTTGGGTTCGACTTTTCATAATAGTATTTCCTTATGAGATAAGTGGGAGACCTTGACAGTGGGTTGTGGTCACGTTAATCTCTTTTGAGGATTAGTTATGATGCGCGTAAGCTGGCCTGGATACGTCGGTGAACAAAAAAAAAAAAGTTTTGAAGCCAATAGTGAAGTACTGTTATCAACAACAGGGTTGGTGTTGATATCATAGGTAGCATTGTCATTCGATTGTCTGAATTTCCAGCTGATTCTGTCAAACAAGTTGTGTTAGGTTGTGTTACCTTTGCTTAGTTACTATGCTTCTTCTTATTAGTACTAAAACTCTTGATCTATAATTGATCCATGAAGGCTTTGATGCTTTTGGATTAAATCCCAAATGGACCCCTTCTTCATATTTCACAAATAAATTATACTCAAACTTTCGCTTGAATACTTTTCAAAATTGTTTTACGAGGTATTTTTCTCTTTGTTTTATCCGCATTATATTTTTTTTATTGGATTCTTTGTTTTTCAGCTCTCAAACATAGCCAAAGTGAATATTGAATTATGTTTTGTTGTTGATTGCAGCCTGACATGTGTTATCATATAGATCTAGTGTCAGCTGTATCTGTTAAGGGTTGAAATATATGGCCCTGTGAGGCTGATGGTCAAAGTGTTGGTAAAAAGAAAATATATGGTAATAGTTCTCTAATTGGTGGACTTAACAGAGGTTCTCATGGGACAATCCTTCTTTTAAGAGCTTACTGTTGAGGAGAACTCATTTTTATCTACTATTGGGGGCAATGGCAGTTCTCCTGATGGCGCTGGTTGCAGTGATGGGAAAGTCCACTTTCGTTGGTCTAAGATTGACCAATATACCCTAGCTGCAACTATAAACAATAGGTATGCAATAATCTTTTTTGCCTTTCCCTACTGTCAATGCATTTGGCTCTCTATATGAACACTATATATTAGGTTGGCTCATAGGCAGACCCATGTGGAGACCAAGGAGGCCCGAGCCCCCACTGAAAAAATAAAATTTCATCATATCCCTTAAGTTTCAAAAGTTACATTTAAATTCCTATATAAAAATACACATAATTTTTACATTCTCTAAGATCCACAGCCACCTTACTAAGTTACCTCTCAACCTAACCAACTCGTCCCTACCTCTCTCCCACTCTTCCAAGTTATCATAACACACAAAAAGACAATCTTCTTCAATTTTCCAAGTAAGTCTATACTTTATTCTATTCAATATTTTATTATTTTATTATTTTATTTTATTCATAGAATTTTATTCAATTTTTAGTGCTTTCTTTAAGCTTTGTACGAAATTTTCTTTCACATAGTCAGTTTTCAGAGTTGAAAGATATTTATAGTCTTGTTCAAAAGATGGTCAAAACAAAGAAAGATAAAATGCATCCATTGGTGTACCTTCTTTTAACATTGGCACTAATTCTACGAGTTGCAACTACCATAGCTGAGAGGACATTCTTCGCTATGAATATTGTGAAGACTGAATCACGCAATCGAATAAGAGATGAATGGATGAATGATAGCTTGCTTGCATACATTGAGAAAGATATTTTTGATGGCATTGACAATGAGGTAATAATACAACGTTTTCAAAATATGAAAACTCGTAGATGACAGTTATGATTTTGTATTTATTGAATAAATTAACTATCAAATTTTAATATTTTACATTTTGTTTTATTGTGTTAGGATTTATTCTAAGAAGTAAGGTTCCTTATATCCCTCTATCTATGTGTATTTTTTTTTTCAATTTTCAATAAATTGTTTTCATTGTTTATGAAATTATAAAAATTTAAAAATGCTAAGGTGTCCCCCATTTGACAAAATCTTGGGTCTGCCGCTGGGTAGGTCGTGGAAATCACAGTAAATCAGGAAATAATAACGATAAACATTTTAAAATAAGTACGTTTATATATGGCAAATATGTAGGTTTATGGCCATATAACTATGGTCTGTATTGAGTCAGTAGCATCCTTTATGGTTACAATCAGGGATATAATCCAGGTTTAATTGAAGCAAACAGTGTTAGAAGTGATGGTAGATATAGTCAGTTGCTGTTGGAAGGATTGGATTTTCTCCGGTTGTCCCTGGTTATGAGATGTTACTGAATATTGAGCCTAATTTGACCCCAAGCTATGGAGGAAGCGTAAACCTTAGTTCTAACCTTGGCTATGGTGGTGGATTGAACCCTTCATATGTTGGAAATTCACATAGGTATACTTGCCCCATTGGTTAGGGTGGGAGCAAGGCTCGTGATAGTTCTATCCCGAGTTTACGAAACAGGAATTTGTGGGAAATGGGTATCTTAATTATACTACAAACTCTAGTGCTTTTTGGGCCTAGGAAGTGGGGCTTCAGGATTTGGCAGCATTGGAGCACTTTGGGGTTCTTCTGCCAATTTGCGCCATGGTGATAGTGCTGGTTCTGGTTCTGTTATAATAGTGGTGGCAATCTTAGTTATGGCGCTGGAGAATCAAAGTGTTGGGTCAGGTTGTAGGGTATTGAAGAAACCGCAAGTGGTGTCAACTCAGACCATAATTAAATAAGCCTATGAGATGACACTCTTATTCTTCAACTTCAGGGCTCAAGGTTCGTTGATTAATTGTTTCCGCTTCTCTTTTAATTTCTTTCAATTCGTGATAGTCTATTACTCTACACATGTTTAATTCATCTGGGTGATGTTTCAAAGTTTTCGAGAGAATACTAGGATCTGGAGTCTAAAATTGTCAGGAATTAATAGGTCTGTTTTAAGAAATTTATAACAATATTACTTTGAAGGAGAAAATAAATCATAAATATACATATGTGATAAAAATAAATGTAGAAATTAATAATGTTATGTGCTTGTTACACCTACAACTTTTATTTTAATTTCAATATTATTGTACTTAACCAACAAAGTCTTTTTTCTAAAAAAATAAAAACAAAATTTTTGCTTTTCTTTCTTTTTTGGTTGTAAAGAAAGGAATAAAGTGATGCTGAATATCGATGTTCTAGGTAAAGGGTACTGGGGTTTGCGCTGGAAAATATTTGGAAATTACGTATATATAGGGAAGTTAATAGTTTTAGAATACATGGATTAACTAAACAATTTCAATAATTTTCATTAAAAAAAAGAATATAAATAATAATCCGTTTGGTTGACAATGTTACATGTTATTGAAATATTGTATCATAGCATAACATGCACAAATGATTACTAATTACATGCCTGTTACAGAAATACAGCAATAACATCGTATGGCATTTTGAGTAGAATGAGATAGATTAAGAAATGTCATTAAATGGGGAAATTATAAAGTCTAAAGTTAAATAATTAAAAACATGTTTGTGATAATTTTAATATTAATTTTTTTTTTTTTTTTTTCAGATTTTAAAAAAGATTAACTGAAGGTTCAAGTAATCATATCGCAAAAACTGAGAATCACTGGAGAGGAGAACACCCACTTAAGAATTACATATGGAAACATTTCCACAAAGAAATACCAATTACCTCCAACTATAACTCCAATGAAATCACCGCAAAGTTTGAAAATTTTAAACTTCACATCACACTTCAGTTGTCTCTATACAAACAAAAGTTAATGAGAAATTCCTTACGTTATTTGCTGCAAAATTAAACATCAATACTTAAAAAGGTTCCTTGGTCATTTCTTTGCTTAACTCTTGAATGGAGACATCAACTTCTGGGGCCTTCATGAGGTTATTGACAAGCTTCATAACCTCAGCACTCTTGGACAAATGTTGCAATGATAACCAAAACCATGAACATGCTAGAATATATTCAAATTTTAACAAATCAATTTGAAAATCATTCTGAGGAAACAGGTCTAGAAAGCAAGTTGACTACCAGTTTGAAATAACACAACTTAGAAGAGTATAGGATCTTGGATTCCCCACAATAATTAAAAAAAACAGTTATTTATTATGTGGCTACTTGAACAATGGAGATGTTAGTGTTACTTTTGAGATCTAACGGGGGTGCAAGAGTTAATTCCCCTTTCAAGCACATAAAATCGAGGCTAATTTTGTATTTTCCTAGAAGCAGGGACATATGTTTTGCTTTATGTTTTCCATATTAAAAAGTGATGTAGTTTGAACTTAGTGCGAGAATCCCACATCGTAGATTAGAGAATATTTAACTTGTTTAAATAGAAGAAAAAAAGAGTTCTGATCAGAACTGGTAATGTTGCAAGAGCATCAGAGCTGAAATAGACCAACTGATAGCTGAAGTAGACCAACTGATGGGGCTGCAATGTCACCATGTTTTACTTTCTTGTTGGATTAGTGCTACTAAGGGCTTTGACACCATTGGAATGTTTTAAGTTGTTTATTTCATAATTCCATGCATAAGTGCATGAATGGGCTGCTGGAGACTAGTTAGGCATATGTCTCTAACACAATTATATTAAGGTAAGGTTGCTATTGATCATCCAATCATGCAAGAATGATTAATTTTATGGAATTTTTGGGGTCTTTAAACCCTGCAATTATCTGCAGATTGCTCAGAAGCTCGATTTCTTGCAGAGGTTATGGGCCTCTAATGGCAATATCATATGTAAGGCACAAACAGATGTGATTATAGTACATATAGACGCTATACCCTTTGTCATCTTTTTGCTTGCTTAGGGTGACATTGTAGCCACATAATAAATAACTTATCTAAATTTTGAATAAAAAGTCTACGTACTTTTCTTCTTCTTCTTCTTTTATTGACAATCCAAGATCCTATACTCTTCTAAGTTGTGTAATTTCAAGCTTGTAGTCAACTTGCTTTCTAACCTGTTTCCTCAGAATGCTTTCAAATTGATTTGTTAAAATTTGAATGTATTCTAGCATGTTAATATTTTGCTTATCATTGCAGCATTTATCCAAGAGTGCCGAGGTTATGAAGCTTGTCAATAACCTCATGAAGGCCCCAGAAGTTGATGTCTCCATTCAAGAGTTAAGCAAAGAAATGACCAGGGTACCTTAATTTTTCAGTACTGATGTTTAATTTTACAGCAAAGAACATAAGGATATCTCATAAACTTTTGTTTTTATAGAGTACACTAAGTGTGATGTAAAGTTTAAAATTCTCAAACTTTGTGGTGATTTCATTGGAGTCATAGTTGGAACCAACTGGTATTTCTCTGTGGAAATGTTTCCATTTGTTGTTTCCAAGTGGGCATTCTACTGTGATTCTTAGTTTTTGCGATGTGATTACTTGAACCTTCAGTTGATCTTTCCTAAAATCTGGAAAAAAAAAATATTAAAATTATCACAAACATGCTTTTAGTTATTTAACATTAGACTTTATAATTTCCTTATTTAATTACATTTCTCAATCTATCCCATGCTACGGTACTCAAAATGCGATATGATGTTGCTATATTTTTGTAACAGGCTTGTTAGTAATCATTTGTGGATGTTGTGCTATGATGTAATATTTCAATAACATGTGACATTGTCAACCAAAGAGATTATTACTTTTATTCTTTTCTTAATAAAAATTATTGAAATTGTTTAGTTAATCCATGTATTCTAAACAAAATTAATTAGTTTCCCATACTTAATTTCCAGATATTCTCTGGTGCAGACCCCAGTGCCGTTTACCTAGAATAAGAGTGTCATGTCATAGGCTAATTTAATTATGGTCTGACTTCAGTCAGTGGCTTCCTTTATGGTTACATACACTCTGGGATATAATGCAGGTTTAATTGAAGCGTACGGGGATAGAAGTGATGATAGATAGAGTCAGTTACAGTTGGGAGGAGTGGATTTTCTCCAGTTGTTCTTGGTATGAGATATTACTGAATATTGAGCCTAATTTGACCCCAATCTATGGAGGAAGCCTAAACCTTGGTTCTAACCTTGGCTATGGTCGTGGATTGAACCCTTCATATGTTGGAAATTCACATAGGTGCAGTTGCGGCATTGGCTATGGTGGAAGCAATGGTGGTAACAGTTCTATCCTGAGTTTACGAAGCAGGAATTTGTGGGAAATGGGTATCTTAATTATACTACAAACTCCAGTGCTCTTTGAGCTTAGGAAGTGGGACTTCGGGTTTTGGCAGCATTTGAGCACTTTGGGGTTCTTCTGCCAATTTGGGACAAGATGATAGCGCTGGTTCTGTTTATAGTCGTGGCAATCTTAGTCATGGCACTGGAGATTAAAGTGTTGGGTCAGGTGATGTAGGGTATGGAAGAAACAGTGGGATTGGTGTCACACCAACTTTTGCATCAAATGGCGGTTATGATGAGCCTCATGCAGACATTGATGACGGTGGTGCATTTTGTGGGGATTCCATTTGGCGATCTTCACCTTCAAAACTAGAGGGGTCTGGCCCCTTTGATTTTGGGCTCGGAACTGCAGCTTCAGATGTTATGACGAAAAGCTCCGCTGGTTATGTTGGTGCATATAGTGTTACTAATAGACAACCAAATTGAGGCAAGATGTTGCTTCTGTTGTGCGCTGTATGCACCGGAGTATTATGTTCAAACCTGAGCACTCCTTATTCTCAGTTATTAGTTGCATTAATCTTTAAAATGGTTATTGTGTTAACAACACTCGGAACTTGCATCATCACTTGTTTCAGGAATTGCTGCGCAGGAAGATTATGATATGTGGCGTCAAAAGCTCAATGTAGGTGAATTTCACACCTGGTGCGGTGAAACAGGTGACTGACTGATTTTCATACATTGTCCTGATTGAGTTATATCAGATTATATGAAAATAATATTAGAACTGACGGGTTTCGCCCGTTTTGAAGAAATTATAGAGAGCAGTTACAAGGGTGGTTTCCATATAAGGTTTGAGCTTGGGTTTTCTTTATATAGGTTTTCTTTCTTGGGATCTGATTAAGATGTAAAATCAGATTACCAAGTTTACGAGAATTATTGTATCATGCATCTCTGGTGACACAGCGATGCGTAAAAAATCAGACCTTTCAGTTTAATTCTTCTCTCTTATTACTCCTGTACTAATCAGCAAAGTTGCTGGTTCTCCTCAGTATTTCATTCCCTTTTTTTTGGGTTTTGTATTCAGAGACTTTTTATGACATGTTGGTTGACTTATTGGTGTGAAATTCTCAAGGGATCTTAACTCAGGTGCCAGACGGTAAGTTACTACACACATTTATTTTATATGACAAATAGCTGTTTGCCAAGAAATGTTATCATTCTCACAACAAAAAAAAAAAAAAAAAAGTTTCTTAAGCACATGAAAAGATGAGGATGACGAAACCAGGCACTGTTATTGGAAAGTAAGATAGTTGAAGTGTCTATGTCATTGACACAAAATAATTGGATTGAAGTAGTCCACCTGCTCAGCGTTCTGGTTTCCTTGTCCAGTGACCTCTTGTTGGGAGTTATCTGCAACAAACATTTCTGAAATTCTGGATTCCTTTAAAATATATATATATATATAGGAAAAAAAAAAGAAAAAAGAAACCGTTGATTGTAACAGTGATTCTGAACATGTTAAAAGAGTAAGAGGCCTTTTCTTTCTAAAGAATTGTTATGTGCAGCTTCTGTAAGTGGCCAATGGGCATGGAGTCTTTTCAAGGGAAAAGTATCATTGAGTTTTGTAATTGAATTAATTACATAACAAGTATAAAACTACTTGCCTACGATTCATTTTACCTACCGAGCACATTCTTTCTTTGGCGTCAAATCAATGTCAAATCAACTTTGATCAGATGCTTGGACTTTTAGTAAATTATTCTTTGCAGTAACCTCTAGCATTTTACTGATAGATTTGTGATCGATGGCTAAATGCTGACCAGTAAATAATATTACATGACCTATTGATAGAGCTATTCTTGTTGATAAAGCAGAATTATGTATCCGAAAGATTCTGGAGACAATGCATAACGAAGATGATAACATCATTATTTGAAAACAATTATGTTTTGAATTTGTTCTTCGAATAAATTTGGATCTAGGCAGTCTAGTACAGATGGATTCCTTTCTTCCCATGGCGGGTTTTTGTTGCTCAATAGAGGATAAGACAGGATACTATAGGGAAGTCAAAAACAAGAGTTAAGAGTACCCATCACCATGATAGACAGAATATAATTTGAATAATTTTACAAACACAAAACTTATATACCCACATCCACACAGCCTGACTTGGCTTAAGATAAAATTATTAGATATATAGATCTCACTTTATTTATTTATTTTTACTCACCTAATAAATTTTCATCATGTGTTATATAAATTTTGTTGTTTGGGTTAATTGTACTCCTGAAACTACACTTTAGATTTACCTGAAACAAGCCCAAAACATCTCCCCTGGCTATATGTACCACTTGGCCGAAATCAGCATGGGTTATATCAGCGCTGAATCCTTCTTAATTCCCTGCATGTGTGGTTAGTTTGACCCCTTATCCAAACTTCTGTAATAGATGATTCCTTTACTTGTTTCCAGGCACTTTCATGGATTCAAATCTCTTATACCATCCAAATATTGGAATATCGCAAATATCCTTTACCATGCAACTGTTGGAATATCGCAAATCTCCTTTACTATCCAAATATTGGAATGTCGTTGTTTGGTGGTCCATTCAGTTTAGAGATTGGACCAATCATAATCTTCTTCATCTATGGACCTTTCAACATATTCAATGCTATTGTTTCCAAGACAAAATTTTCGAAAGGGGAAGACATAATGCCAATAATTTGTTCCAACTATTCGATAAAAGAATATATTTCTCAGGCACAAGGTATAATTCCATCAACAACTCGGTGGGATGTCAAATAGCAACTCACCCAAAAAAAACATATCAGTGCAAAGTGAGAAAAAGCAACACATAATTGCACATTGAACTAGTAAATTGATGTTCAGAATCCGAAAATTCTTTTCATTGAAGTTGTAACCGCTGCATAAACTATCTACTAACATAATCTTCTTGATCAATATTCCTGTACTACAAGGATGCTTAAGAATTTTTCTTCCAACATATTGTATGTCTACAACATCATCAACCTTCAACCTGCCTTAAACATTCGTTCCTTCTCCAGGATGTACATTCCTTCTTTATACTTCTGGCTTTCTTCATAGGCTTTTTCCTAGGATCATCATTAACATTTAAACAACAGAAAACCAGAAGGATGAAAACAGACTTAGCAGAGGCCGAGATCCAGCGATAGCAAATATCAAGTATATAATTGAAAGAAAAAAAAAAAAACCTATAACTTCTAACTTCAAAAGCAGCACACAATTCTTTCAACAACAAATTTGATGATAAAGATTAGCACAATTCAATGTGGAATCACACAATTCTTAGTATATCAATAACATCTATAAATGAATCACTTTGTATCAGAATGTAAATGCAAAGAAAGTAAATAAAAGCCAACCCAGAGTGCAGTTATTGGTAAAGCAAATGCAGTGCAGGGCAGCTAAAGGGTTGCAAGTATATCACATTTAAACCAAGACAATATCCCCAAAATTGGTGGATTATAAACAGGGCAAGGCTAATGGGGGTATCTAAATAAAGAAATAAGAGGAAAGCATAACAATGCAGCAAAATTAAATTAAAATTGGGAAGTAATGGAAATGAAGGGAGAAACTTACATATTTCCAACCCAGTAATTGCTGACAAGAGCTACAATAAATGTCATTCACGGTATGCAATCCACTGATGAGAAGGCGCTCTTCCCGAGGCCCCAGAGATACATTTACCCTGAAATAGAATATTGAAATAAAAATTTAATTGAATTAAATAGAATAGTAAATAGAGATGAAATTAAGGAACAGGAGGGTTAAAGCGAAGATTACACGGATCGGAAAAGATAAGCACGGCCAAAACGGCCTTGAAATTCCTTGGAAACGATGTGCTCGGGAGAGGCAGAGTCCACCTTGCAACACTTGCACTTGAAGATCCGAGGCCCACTCAACGACTCTACAAACAACCGACCCATTTCCCCGCTCTCCCCTCTCCTATTTTTGCAGATTGATTATCTATCACTCTCTGCTGTTGTTGCCTTTCTCCCTACGGATGCCTTTGCCTTAACCTACCATTTCGATCTTCAATTTCATTGCCTCGCTTCACCACGTCGGGGGTTACTTTTGTCATTATTTTCCTCCCACCTGCTGATGTGTCCACTTATTTGAAGGATGATGATTGGTTCCAACTTTTTATGTCTTTCCTTTTCTTTTCAACTAAAATACTGAGCGGAATGTGGATAATATATAATAATTATTATATTCCACCTCAGATTTTCGATAAGATTTCATCGCAATTTGTCTTGAAGAGACCTGGTGGGGTAGTATCAAATCTTAATTCTTATCCTAGAATATTTTTTATCCCAAATTCCCAACTCATCTCAAACAGAATTCAATTCACCATAATCTGATTACCTTAATTAATGATACAAGTACAAGATGGAATCTGAAAGTTGTATGATATAATTAGTTTTTCAATCCCCTTGAGATCATTTACATTTGCTTATCCTTCTTCAACCATCATTAACCATCCATAAACAAGTGTAAGTCAAAAAAAAAAAAAAAAAAAAAAAGAGCATTTAAACCATATTCAAGAAATTGAGTGAACACATGGAGAAGAAGAAATGTGGGGAGCTTTCACTGGCAGTTTTTGAACAGAGGTTTACACAGTTGAGGAAGAAAAGCATCTTTAAGATGTACAACAACCTTTTTTAGCCTCCCCCTTTCCTGCTGTTGCTGCTGCTTCTGCTTCTTCATTTTTCTCTAAAACTACTGTCTTTCCGTTTGTCAATGAGGTAGAATCCTTGTGTTTCAGTTCTTGAGATATCATAACTTTCCGGCTTAATATATTGTAGATCTCTTTGACGACAGTTTGAAATGCGGCAGCAACATTAGAAGAATCAAGAGCTGAAGTCTCCATGAAAAACAAACCCTGTGCCTCTGCCAAAGCCTTGCCTTCTGCAGTAGATACCTCCCTTGCATCCTTCAGATCCGACTTGTTACCCACAAGTATAGTTACTACATTCATGTCAGAGTGAGCTGTACCAATAACAAATTATCAAAATCAATCCTTTGTTTACAGCCATCAGTTCTATGAAAACAGATCAATAATATCAATATAGAAAAAGGTTTCCTAGCTACTTAAACAAGAGATGAGCATGAAGAGAAGAAAAAGAGTAAAATTCTTACTGTGAAGTTCATTAAGCCATCTCCCAATGCTTTCAAATGTTTGTCGTCTACTAATGTCATACACCAGAAGAGCTCCAACTGCACCTCGATAATATGCAGATGTAACAGCCCTGAACCTCTCTTGACCAGCTGTATCCCAGATCTGTGCCTTAATTTCCTTTCCATTGATATCCATCTTCTGGGTTTGGAACTCTACTCCTATGGTTGATTTTGAATTTGGATAGAACTCATTTCTTGCAAATCTTGCAAGCAAATTTGATTTTCCAACAGCAGAATCACCAATTAAAACAATCTTAAAAAGATAATCCTCGGTTTTTTCCTCTTCAGAATAAAAGGCCATCTTCCAACATTCACAGAATTGTCACCCTATAGATCCATTTAACCTTCCGGACTCTAGAGCTTCTCAGTAACCATGATATTTAGCCAAGAAATATCAAATCTTCTCCTATGCAAGATGAGGAAAGATGAGAACATTGGTAACAAAGGAAAAGAAAAGAATAAAGGCAGTGGGACGAAGAAACTTGAAAGGCAGGAAAGGTATAGGAAGTACAAAAGCTGCAGTTAAATAATTACTAGATGGTATGGACAGAACCTGAGCAAATACCTATCTTCTGAATCTAATGTTGAACTGGTCTAATCAAAAGTAGTAACTTCTACTCCACCCTCTGCTTCCTGGCACTTAGGCCAAAATCTATCTGGACTATGTGACAAACTCCAATTGGTCTTCCTATAAGAAACACAGTCTGAGCTTCCTGCATGATCAAGCAACATCAGAATCTGAAAACCTCTACTACAGAAATAGATAATAAAGTGGACAGACCAGAAGTTGAATGACGAAACATTCCATTTTTAAATTTTAGTAATTTGTTATTTTATCTTTTTGTATCCTTTTAAAGGAATTACAAAGAAAAGATAGTCTGTGTGCTTGGGTGAGCTTGTTTTCTTCGAAAACTAAAGCTTCCTACATCCTGTAAAACCTTCTAGTCCCTTAAAGGTTAGTCACCTTATTCCCTCAGCTAGGACTACTTCTGGCCCTTCCCCCACTCCATATCCCCCTTCAGCTCACTTAATGCTCCTTTGCTCAATCTGACAACCAATAATAATAGGGTAAAAATCAACCTTGGCAAAGGAAAAACTGCACCATGATATATTTATACATAACATGCATGAAAAGCATCATAATTCTACTAATTTAATTGAGAAGTCTCACATAAACCATTAATATTCAATGAGGCAAAAAGTCCAACATATTGACTTAGTTCAATGCATACTTTAGTTGTTCCAGAATATTCTTTAAATTCAATACCATAATGCAGCAAACTTTCCATAGCATGATTAAAAATGTAAAAAAACCAACTTAGCAACCTTAAAATTTTATAATGGTAATATTGATTTCTGTGAAAAGCTTCTAACACAAAATAAGCAGCATAAGAAATGGGTCTAAACGATGAGAAATGCTGCAATGGTTGGAACTCAGGAATTTCTATATATACAGAAAATGGAACCTCAATAAAAACAACAGGTGATGACAGCCTCATGGTCAATCCAATCAAGGGTGCCCCAAAGTATATAGTAGTTTCAACAGAATATGAATTTCGTGTTAATAATATATCAGAATTCACTAAATGTCAACAGAGCATAAACTTGCACATCCTTACTACATGACAACATGCATTTCGACAAGATGGTGCTTTAGAAAACCTTGGACAGAGAGAGACAGAGAGAGTTTGAGAAAAGTTGTGAAGTTACATCATATTTTCCCCCGTTAAATTAAGGCATATACAGTCACAGTTTCATTCCTACAGATTACAACAATCAAAGCAATTTGTTAAAACTCTTGATGATGATTATTTTTTTCTTTTAAACACACACACACGCACACACACAAAAATAAAACAGAAAGATGCAAAAGAAGGTAATAAACTCATGACAGAGTGTTTTTTTTGTTTTTTTTTTTTTGCCATTCCTTTTGGTGTCCATTATGTTGGGCAGGTTTTACAATCAATCTTAAAATATTCTGAAACAGACTTGCTAAAAAAAGTCGCTTTCACATTTTCTCTTATATTCCCCGGTATTTGGAACATTTAACATTTAAAACACTATAAACTGCAAACAATGTGCCATGGGCTATAAACTCTCCCACTTTCTCAGTTAAAAACTTTAATTTGAAAAATTCTGATGTATAAGAATTTGTTAATTTCGTTAAGATTTCTTTCTTTGATATATCTCTCTCTCTCTCTCACACTCCCTCTCTGTTGTTTTTGTTTAAATCCGAGCACTAAACCTTACAGTAGTTGAGATCTACAACACTATCACAGTAACTCAAGCCAGAATGTAGAAATCTACGTACATTTATCCCAACCAACTCGCCACAAAAATTAAATAACTACAAAGAAAAAGAAACAATAACATGAAACTATTTAAGCATATAAATAAATCCAAGAAACTAACCAATTGTTCAAACTTGTTGTTATGAAAGTAATAGAGAGAGCAAAAGCAGTAAAATTATGCAAATCGACTTAAGCAAAGAAAACACAGTAAAGGTCTCAACTTTCGAAGGCGGCATCCAAATCATAACAGGCTTAGAAACAAACTACAAACTCAAAATCCCAACTTGCAGTGCAATGCAACCTAATTTACAAAATAAATAAAATTAGAATCAATAACCAACTACATACACTTCTCTCTTAAATATTAAAAAAAAAAAACGACAATGAGTTGCACTCACATTCAGTGTATGCGCCAATCAGATAAATGAACATTTAGAGAGCAAGTGACAGTTTGACCAGCAAAAACAGCTACTTAAACATCAAAAGTAAACTACCGACAGACCATGAATAAATCAAACAAACAAAAAAAAGACCAACCCAGAAGCATTTGTATAACAATGTACGGATCATATAAGAAATTTTAGAGAAAAATCAGGGCGACCCAGATGCATATTTTGATAGAAAACGGAATAATGAAATGAAGGGTACCTGTTAACGACGACTGAGTGCCGTCCAGTCCCTGGTCTCTCAGGTTTGTGAGAAAATCAGAACCGTTGAAATGGATCTGATGAAGGGGAAGATATGATTGAAAGATGGGTGGGTTTTGAAGAGCGTAAAAGAGTAATGAAGCGGTTTTTCTAACGGTTCTTCAAAGGAATTGAGGAGGGTTCGAGGAGGTAATAAACGACGTGAACGTGAGCCAAAGCCAAGCCAGAGAGAGCCGAAGAGCGAGAAAGCAACAAGGCAAGCAGAGAAGCCAAAGATTTGCGTTTTACTTCGGCTTTGGTCGTTTTTGGGTTGGGTTCATTACTGGGTCGGTCTGTTATTGGGTTTCAACGGCCCCAGCACTTCGAAACTTTCCATAACTACACTTCATTCAACTAATTCTTCCTTTTAAGATTTATAAGCTATGCTTCATATCTCATAACTAACTTTTAAAGAAAAATGTACAAGCTTTCCTAGAACGATTTATGTAGGATAGATACGTCATCATGTCGATTTGGTATGTTTATCCACTGAGATACCAACACATTATTATGAATGAGTTGAAAAAAAAAAAATATGACTAATCAATTTTATCTAATGAAATAACGACACACTATCATGGATGATTGAAAAAAAAATTGAAAAAATAACCATCCCAATACATGACTTAATATTAATGGTTAAGTATACCATTTTAGTATAGTAACATAATAGATCTGTTTTATATAAGTATTTTCTCGATTATTGTATATTATAAGACTTAATCTAATCTTAATTCTCTTTCTTTTGTTATGCACCAGTCAAGTTGTTGAGTAAGATATCAAATTATTGAGTAAAGGTCTTTTAACAATTAAATACCTTACGCGACATTTATCGAATGTTAACAAAAAATCAAATAAATATCGATAAAATTATTTGACACTTTATTCACATTTCGACAACATCACAATTTACTTTCATTATAGAAAGAGATTGAGGTTAGACTAAAATTTAGAAAAAATTTCTCAATTTAGTAGTTTTTTATTTTTCCAATATTTAATAGAAATAAGATATTTGAAAATGAAAAGAACAAGAGAATAATATATAAGGCCAATGAAATGATATTATTAATTGCCAAGCCTTTCATAAGATATGAAATGAGAAGAGCATTACTTTTTTATATGTGGACAACAAAAGGCATAGTTGAAAACAAACAAACCTTAACTGATTTAAGTTGGGATTGGATTCCCCAGCTGAGGCTATGTCCAAAAAGTACATGAGTGGAAAATATATCTCTGTACTTGCAGAAAAAAACAAGTGAAAGTGTGACCTACTGTTGCCTGCCATGCCTTAAATGGTAGGGGGCCATAGCTCTCACCACTGCAAATTCACACTCATTCATTCATTGCATTTGCATATCATCTCTTGCAGAGCCTTATCCAGCTAATAACAAGACTAAAGCAGATCCACAATGGGCATTGCCAAGGCCAATCCTACTAGCTTTTGCATTAAAGATGAAGCAGCAGAGGATGGAGTCTCCTCTGCACCTTAGCCTTGGTTGCAGTTAGGTGCTTGCAGCTGTGCAGAAAAACAGGACCCCACTCTCCCAATCCACTTCAACTCCTTCTCTCTCTTATTTTGCTACAAGTCATTCCAACCTAGCTTTAGCTTTAGCTTTCTTCTATCTACTGGCCCCGCATTTAATATATCATGCTTTCATTTACTCTGTTCAATCACTCTCACTCATACATTTTGATGAAGGGGGAAAGAGTAATGTTAATGTGACATTGATTCAATTTTTATACATGAACTCACTAATACAAACGAACATAATATAATGTAACTGGATAAATCAATACTAATAATAAATAGGTGATGTAGTGATCATGCAATGATTGATGCCACATTAATTTATACAGTTAAGTTTACAAAAATAGTTTATAAGAGTAACATCACTTATTTTGTATATACATTTAGAGACAAATGAATTAATTGTTGGGATGTTCACACTTATTGCAAAACAGAGAATAAATTACTCCCTTTGGCCATGTTGATGATGAGCTTGTGCAGTCTGTGAATTGTGATGTTATGGGCTTTCGGGCCATGTTGTTTCCATGTGACTGAATGTTGATGGGCTTTCATTTGACATTCAAGTTGTAAAGAGGAAGATAATTCAGTTTTACGAAATTTTATGAATTATTTCCCAAATATTTTAGGATAATCTTTTTAATTGATTAGTGAATTATCTACCTTCATAATAAAAAATTCTTTATGATAATCTACCAACGTAACCCACAAAGATTATATGGTTGTCAAATGTAGGATTTGATGTAGCATGGCTTATTTTATTATTAGGTTTAATATAGTCTTTTAGTATTTATTTAATTAGGGTTTTATTTAATTTGAAAAATTATCAATTTAAAGATTTTGACTCAATTAGGGATCTTGACTATTCCTATTTTGATTCAAACACAAATTATTAGTTTAGGGATTTTGACTCAAATAGGGATTTTGACTTTCCTAATTTGACTCAAATTCTAACATGTCTTATTAAGTATAAAAATAGGGTTTTATTATTATTTTGTAGATATTGATTATTTGATATATTAAAGAAATATTCAGACAGATTGTTGGATTGTTGGTTGATTGTGTGTGAGTGTGAGTAATTGTTGACTATATGTTTGATTTTAGTTTGTTCTTGTTACGAGTTCCCTGTCAGGATTCTTTTGAGATTATATATATTTGTATTTAAATTAATATTATAGTCAAGATTTAATATATATTCAATCAGTACATATCCAATATAATTATTAAAAAAGAGAACTGATAAACGGATTTGCTAATCATAAATGAATATTATCTCATCTCATCTTTATCCAACCAAATATTAATACATGCATGGAAGTGTTGAGTAATAATTTCAGAGGTGTCAACAATTATCTCGGATATATCATAAACTACCTTAATCATTTACGAAATGCCATACCATAGTGAGGTTTATCAACAATTATCTCGGATGATTATTACTAAATAGATATTATTCAAAATAAAACTCTTTTGAAAAACCATCTCAAGATCAAATCTCAAATGATATGTCTGAGTGATATGGTATTAATATATAACTAACCACATCATTTCATTATCCATTTATTGAAAGCTATATTCCTTAAACACATCATTTGGATAAGTTTTAGAATGATTTTTGAAAAGAATTTCATTATCATATCCATATAATATACTATTACCTTGTAAAAAATACCATATATATAAATTTTTGCATATATATACTTTTATATTCTCTTCAAACCAATTTTTTTAAATATATATGTTCTTAAAAACTTTACAAAATGATACCCTTTTAAAAATTGTTTTGAAGATAAAGTATTTAAAAATTTACATACGAGTATTTTTCAATAGTACATATAGATAATTCGATATTATTAAAGTTAGTAGACAGCCAAAGTCTCATTATTAAGTGTATGGCTTTCCAAGGAAGCCACCAAAATGTCAAGATGGCCGAGTTGGTCTAAGGCGCCAGTTTCAGGTACTGGTCCGAAAGGGCATGGGTTCGAATCCCATTCTTGACAAAAATTTTTTGATTTTCAAATAATTTTTTTAATTTGTTTTATTATTTAGAAAAAAAACTAAATTTTTAAAATTGCAAATAAATTTTTGTTATTGTTATTTAGAGAAAAAAAATTATATTTACTTCAGTGTGGCTGGATGAAAGCCACACATCAGTCTTTCGTAAAGAATTTAAACAAATATTAGCCAAGTTTAAGATATGATCAGTAGAAGTTATCTAGTAAGTAGTAACTAATTGCAAAACCTTTAATTAGAAAAGTAATCAAGCTCACTTGGTTTCCTGCATTCACTGCCTTTTAAGGCAGATCCCAAAAGAATGATGAGAAAAAGATGTTGAGCCTCAAACCAATATCGTCTATATATGGTAACACAGTTGTTAATACCAATGTTATAAATGAGTGCATATCAGTTTTCCGATTTGCAAATATTCTGTAACACTTATTTGCACAATTACTGACCCACCAATACATTATATGAACCGGCAATCAAAAACAAATTAACGTACTGTTCATGTTATTGTTTTTTGCAACACTAGTCGACAACACAAAGATATAACTATCAGTTTCTCAAGCTCTTGGTAAGAAATTTCTTCTACTTTATTAATGCAGGTGCTCATGTTGCAATAGCTTGCTTTCTCTTTATAGTAGTCTGTTTAAATAGTAGTCTGTTTAAATGTTGTTGTTTCTGTGAATCCTGCCATTCAAATGTTCGATGCTTTCATATCAAATATGTGATAAATGCTTTCGGTTCATGAATATATTCACTGCTCTATTCACAAGAAGTGAGCGAAACCTTTTCTTTGCTTAACTTTTATCTATATCCTACAAGTTAGTGTGAAAGAAACGAAATTTAAGGGACAAATAGGATAATTGCAGATTAGATTGAAAACGTATTGTAATATGCGATTTGTGAAAGAAGACATCTTGTGAGTTGTGAAAAGGAAGCGACCCTCTTGAAGTTTAGAAATTGTGCATGCGTGTCAGTGCCGGTCTATATAAAGAAAATGAATATTAAGGGTCCAACACCGAAAATTAGGAGACCATATCTTCTCCCTCAGCACCGTATAAGCAGTGAACCGTGTCCAACGTTGGCTTGGTCAACGTGGTAGAGCTTTATTAGGTTTGTAATACCCCCACATGCGATTAATATGGATAAATCTTGATTAGTTGTTTGTTTCTTAGTTTATCCATTTCAGGATTTTGTTTCCCACATAATTACTTGCACTGTCTGGTCTAGTCTAGTTAACGTTCAGGCTTCATAGAAATTCTCAGTTATTAAGAAACATACTCCAAAACTTAAATTAAAAGCAGCCATAGAAGGGTTAGACTGCATATCATTAGAGAACACTTGCATGCAAGGAAGAAGAAGAGAGAAGGTAAATGTATGGTTTATGGATTCATTGTATATAATCTGTTTCAACAGTGAAGAATGGCTTAGCTATACATTTTCTGGTATGATGAGATCAATTGCAGTATTGTTTGTGTAGATTTCTAAATATGAGTAGGCAAATTTTTCTTCGTTTCTTCTGTCTTTTTATTTCTTAGTTCTGAAAAAAATGCTGGATAGTATATTGAAGCATTACATATTTGCCAGTTAGTTTTCCAAATGTTGTTCTGAATATATCTTCAAATCTCTTATTTGAAAAGTGCATGATATAGATAATAATTCGTTCATGGAAAAGGCATTGTTATTTTTATTTATTTTTGACATATTTTAATTTCTTTCATATGAAGATAGATGCACAGGATGATTTGTTCAACAGATTTATGCAACTTTTCAGAAATTATTACAAAACTCTAAAACTCTTTTCCTTTGCAGGCATAGGTAACCATTGAATTGAATTTGTTTGAGGCAATTGTGAAAAAATGGTGGAAGGAGGTGTCTCAAAAGCAGCAGATAAGACAGAGTTTACCGAATGCTGGCGTACAGTATTGACGACGCCATACATTGCGAGGCTAGCACTTTCGGCTGGCATTGGAGGACTCCTGTTTGGTTATGATACAGGTAAAACAAAGAGGATTTGATAAAATAAAGTTGTGAAGTGATCTTTATGTTGTTGATATAATCTCTCCATGTTTTGAATAGTGTTGAGAACAATCATAAAATTACTTTATTAATGCACTATTGTTCTATGGATTATAGGAGTAATATCTGGTGCCCTTCTTTATATCAAGGAGGACTTCAGAAAGGTCGATAAGAGCACATTTCTACAGGTGTGTTCTCTGTTGCGGCTAAAAATGTTTGAGTCGTCCATGCATCCATGTGTTAAAAATTCTAAAATTTCTTGTTCTACAGGAAACAATAGTGAGTATGGCTGTGGGAGGTGCTATTTTTGGGGCTGCCATTGGTGGATGGGTTAATGACAGGTTTGGGAGGAAACCGTCAATTATTGCGGCTGATATATTATTCGTTGCTGGTGCGCTGCTCATGGCTTGTGCCGTTGCTCCCTGGATGATTATCTTTGGAAGAATTATTGTTGGTCTCGGAGTTGGAATGGCTTCCATGACTGCACCTCTTTACATTTCGGAGGCATCACCTGCTAAAATTAGAGGAGCACTTGTCAGCACAAACGGGTTGCTGATTACTGGAGGGCAATTCCTGTCATACCTGATCAATCTGGCATTCACCAAGGTATGCTGATTCTAAGTTTCTATTCATTAATGTTATATAATTGAGAGGTACAAAATGGTGAATTTTCTTACTTTTGGTTTGTGAAAAAATCATGCATCAGGCTCCTGGAACCTGGCGTTGGATGCTTGGGGTTGCAGCAGTTCCGGGCGTTGTTCAGCTTGTGTTAATGTATTCCCTGCCTGAATCCCCCAGATACCTTTATAGAGAGGTACAACCTTGCACATGTTCATCTTCATCTTGCTGGGGCTTGATACTTGACATGTTATTCTAAATATATAAATGTTTTCCACACGTTTTTTTAAGCAAACTTTTATTGAAAGTTCTCTTGTTTCTGTTATTCAGAACAGGGTAGACGAGGCCAGGGATATCTTAGAGAAAATTTATTCTGCCGATGAAGTTGAAGAGGAGATGAATCTATTGAAAGAATCTCTTGAGACGGAAAAGGCTGAGGAAGGTATTATTGGGAAAGACATGTTTTCTAGAGTGAAGGGAGCTTTCAGTAACCCGATCGTCAGGAGGGGACTTTATGCTGGAATCACAGTTCAAGTAGCTCAGCAGTTTGTGGGCATCAACACTGTCATGTATTATAGTCCCTCCATTGTCCAATTCGCTGGATTTGCCTCGAAGAGCACAGCTCTAGCTCTCTCTCTAGTGACTTCCGGTCTCAATGCCGTTGGCTCTATTGTAAGCATGGCATATGTTGACAGATATGGAAGAAGGAGGTTGATGATCATATCAATGTTTGGCATCATTACCTGCCTTGTGGTCTTAGCTATTGTGTTCTTGCAAGCTGCACTTCATGCTCCATCTATTAGTGCACTGGAATCCCATCATTTTGGCAAGAATAATACGTGTGCAGCTTACACAGCGGCCGGGGATCCATCAAGCTGGAACTGTATGTCCTGTTTGAAACAGAAGTGTGGCTTCTGTGCTAATAAAGCAGATGACGTAAGTTCATTGATGCACCTTTGATAAAGATGCATAGAATGATAAATTATTTTCATCTTCTAGTGACGACTTTTACTTTAATTCTTTTTCTCAGCATCTTCCTGGAGCATGCTTGGTTGAGGAGCAGTCATCAGAGGATATTTGCCACGGAGAGCGTCGCACTTATTTTAAGAGTGGTTGCCCAAGCAAATTTGGATTTCTCGCAGTGATCCTCCTTGGACTGTACATCATATGCTATGCCCCAGGAATGGGAACTGTCCCATGGATTGTCAACTCTGAGATCTATCCATTGAGGTACAGGGGTATTGGTGGAGGCATTGCTGCAGTGTCTAATTGGTCGTCGAATCTCTTGGTGAGCCTGACATTTTTGTCACTCACTGAAGCTCTTGGCTCGGCGGGTACTTTTTTCTTATTTGCTGCCTTCTCTGCTATTGGAACGGTAGCCATTTACTTTCTGGTACCAGAAACAAAAGGTTTGCCATTTGAGGAGGTCGAGAAGATGCTGGAGACTGGCTACGTACCAAAAGCATCGAGGAGAAATTCCAATTCAAAGAGTGCAGCTTAAGCTCCGCAGCCGCTTTTTAAGATTCCCAATTAGTTTTTATTGACAAATATATTAATATTACACAGTTCAATTTGTGACACGAACGAACGGCGCACCTAGATGATGTAGGACCAATTCTCTTGCTCATGACTCTTGCATCTGGGCGAGTCAAGTCTAGTGTTCCTAACCTAGTAGTTCTGCTTTCAATTGAAGATGTGGAATGCGAATTATAGTTAGATTTAAGAGAGAATAGGCCTAAGTCAATAAAGTTGAGTACTTATGTATCTTTTACAAAAGAAATCGACTCCATGGCTGCGCATTTTTGTTACTGTTTTTGTTATTATTACATGTTTGCTTTGACGCTAGAAGAGCAGGTGAGAAATCGCCTGACTTTTCACCTAATTTCAAACATTGACATTGAACACTAGCAAGTAGCAAACCCCATTGCCACTGAGGTAAAAGCACAAACAAACGACACCGACACTTTGGTCATTCAGAAACAACTTGAGAGTGTATATTGACTTAACTATAAGGCATTCACGCTTCAAGACAAAGCACATCTCCTCTGCCAGCTAAGGCATAATTAATAACGACAAGGAAAGAAAAAGAGAGTTGCATTCTCGAACAAAATTGCATAAATCTGTGGTGGGGTTGCAGCGGTTGGTGAGCTTTTGCTATATTTATATATACATGAAATATGCAAGTAGGACAGACAGGCGTTGATGGCAGCGCACAGCAGATGAACTGCTTTACACCAAATACAAGCAGATCAAGGGCCCTACCGTGCCTCCATATGCTTCCACCAAAAATTCTCCCTCCGCCACGATTCAAACCTTCAAACACAGTACTCAATTCTCTAGAATTTTGAAGCTTTGAAATATGAAAAGAAATGTCCAAATATTGAACAATCGGTGTCATAAGTAATTTTGGCGTCAACTAAGAAGAAGGCCAAATGGTTGTATGTCATAGGTCCTATCGGTCTAACATTTTAATTTCAGTCTCCGTCATCTTTTCACCTTTTCTCCACGGCCAAACAATGTATGAGAGGATGTTTACATTATCTGGACAATTACTATAATGGTCAAATCACCCCAAGAAAGTTGAGACAAAAGACATGGTTCAGTCTTGACATAACATCCAGTAAATCCGACAACACTGTATAATCATAAACACCAGCTACAACACTGGAAAAGAAAATTAGGAGGAAAGAAAATGTTCGGATCCGAACATAAGCATAATCTCCATCTCCATTCTCCACTAGTTAATGTAAAACCAGACAATGAGGAAACATTTTTAACAGAATTTGGGTCATCCAAACAAAATATTAAGGACAATAACCCGAAACCTCATCACACCCAAAACCCACAAAGGCAAACAGGTATTCCACCTCTAGAGATACACGAGTCAATAATAACAGGGAAAACAAAACCCCCAAAACTAGTTAAAATCATACATCTAAAGGTCAGTCTCTTACTAATCTCCCCTAATATTCTCCCAAATTTATCAACCACACTGTACAAGCCATCATCAAAACACTCCCTATATACATAAGAACAACAACTTCTTAGTATAATTACCTCTCTAAGTAATTAACTACTCCTTCACTTCTCTAAGGACTTGATGAAGAAGCAGCCTCTTGCCTTGGTTCTCTCAGATACCCAAGAAGCGTTTCAGCCTGCAAACAACAAACCGAGATTATTAGAGACTTCTGCCTATGCATTGATCTGCTAAATACGTAATGATAAATGTTGAGCACTCATATGCAATTAATCTAATTTCCGTTGAAACACAGACTAATAAACACAAAATTACTTAAGGATCAGAATGAATTCTCACCTTATGCTTAGCTCTCATACTCCCAGTTTGAGAAAGCGCAACAAGGGGAGGAATCCCTCCTTCTCTGACCAACAAGCTTCTGTTCCTAACACTTTCAGCGCACAACTGCAGCAAAGTGAGGACGGCAAATTCCTTCCCTTTAACACTTCCATCTTCAATAGCCTCCACAAGAGCAGCGATCCCATTTTCATCCACAATGGCGTCTCTACCCTCAGTAATTCCAGCCAGCAAACTCAATACAACCATGGCCTTCTCCGCCATTCCTTCCCCTTGTCCCACCAACATGCCCACTAGAGGCCTCACCGCCCCCGCAGTCACTGCCCTCTCCTTGTTTTGTTTCAGCGAACAAAGCTTATACAAAGTCGTCAAGGAGTCTTTTTTCCCTCTATTCGAACCATTTATTAGCAATGATACCAAAGGTGGTATAGCCCCACATGCACCAATCGAGCTCTTATTTTCCTCAACCAAAGCAAGACTCAGAAGCGCACACGCTGAGTTTTGCTTCGATGTTTCAGTTCCTGTTTTCAGCACGTACACTAAGGACTTGATAGCGCCGGCGTTTGTGATGAGAGTTTTGTTGTTTTCATGCAAAGAGAGGTTCAGCAAAGCTGTCACTGCATGCTCTTGGGTCCACGGATCACTGCATTTGAGGAGAGGGATTAAGGCCGGAATGGCACCCGACTCCCCGATAAGTGCCCGATTATCGGACCGGTTTTTCGCCAAAAGTCTCAGCTTTGCTGCGGCTGATCGTTTCACAGCTACCGATGGAGATTGCAGGCCGTCGATGCAGATCTTCACCGTTGGTTGAAGATCTTCCGGCGAAATGCTTTCAATTATTTCGGTTGAGAAGTTCTCTCTTTGAAGGAAGCCTAAACACGGCTCCGGCTCCGGTTCCGGCTCGCTTTGCTGGTTGTTTTCATTAGGGCGAGGCAGATTTTCAGGAGAGGGTAAGCTCGCGAGACGTTGTAACTCGCCCGAGATATCGCTGCTACAGGCCGAGAAATCGCTAAACGCTTGCGAGACATTCAAGAAATCTTCCTCAGATGAGTTGGACTTGACTGATTTGCTGTCGTTGAATTTGGTGGCCAGCTCGCCAAGTCTCATGTCGATAACCGATTCCGTTAGGTTTTCGGACATGTAGCCCGAGTTATCGGGCACAGTAGTGAAGGAACAACTGTTATCGGTTTGGTTTTGGTAGAGTTTCGGGCGCACCGTCCGCATGGATCGACCGACGTTTCGGTAGCTTTTGTTAGAGACCAAAGACGGAGAGTACAACTTCTGCCTCAAAGGAAAACGAGATGCACTAGAATAAGTATGAGCATGAGAATGAGAATCTTCCAACGAAACCATTTTTTTTTTTTTTTGGAAACAATGAAAGCAAAAGCAATTAAACTCAGAACAATGAAAGTGTACTGCGGTATTTCTCAAAATGTCTTATCAGTGTCAAGAGATTTTCATGACGAAATGAGGGAAGATGAGAAAGCACTGAACACAACAAGAACTAGCCTTCGCTTTACTCTTCGATTTAAGGTTAGATATGCCAGGACTGTGTTTCCGGAGATTTAGTATGTGCTTGGTCTGGGTGTGGCTAACAAGACACGAAGTTGTGCTTACTATCGTCACAGCTTGCAAGTTAAATTACACATGGTCGGTTCAGTTCAGTTCAGGTCTTATCGCGGCTGGTCAGTGTGAGACCCACCACATATGACAGTACGACACTTACATTTAAATGAAAATCAAACGGTGGATGATGTCAAAGTGGATCACAGCCGTGTCATTGTGTACTGTGTAGTATGGTGTGGGCTTTTTCCAAACTTCTTTTACGAAAATGCCCATGGTAATTGAATTTAAAGCTGATTCTGACCTGGTGGTGTTGATGTTAACGACACGATGCAGTACAGAACTCAGCTACAGTTATAACTTGTGGCATGAAGGACACGTGTGTTGCGATGCCAATGCCAGCTTGGATCCATAAAGAGCTTCAATAGTCAAGCCGTTTGATCACCATCTGACGGTGATCGAAGCTTCGATTTCTGAGCGGACAGAAACTGCTACACCTCCTAGAATACCACACTCGCCTTTGCCTGCGTTTTGACACCTCTGCCGCACGTGCCGTTGCTCAATCCACGCGCGCCTCTCTAAACTTTTGCGAATAATAATATCAGCCTAAATTTTAACAAGGCCTCTAGTGTGGATATATAAAATATATGTAACCTAATCACCTTCAAATCGAGAAAAAGTTGATTTAGTTAAACATAACAAATCTCTAGAAAAAGACTAACGGGTCAAAAGCCATCTTCACCTAATTTCATTTGAAACTAATCATTATTTTAAAATTAAATATATAATAAATCTTCTAGAAAAGAATAAAATTTTTAAAAAATAAATAAATGACATCCTAAATGACGTGATGATTTTATATTCTATGCAATATCCAAGTTTAAAATTTATCAAGTGAAAATAGAGGATCATTAATATTGTCATCCCCAATCTTTGACGAAGTAACACTATCTTTTTAACTGTTGGTGAAGTAATAGATAGACTCTTAATTTTCAAATATCGTTAATACATCCATTAAACATATTACAGGAAGACAATTTTATTCTTGTTTATATTATAATTTTTTTTTTATAAAAGAGATTAATTTCCCAAGTCTCCAAAAAGACTTATCTTGTTAATTAACTCTATCTATAAGTCTCCGTGTAGAGCTTAAAGCTGTTGTATACTATCTTCTTCTATGAATCTATGATCAATGTTTGCATAATGTACTGTTGCCCTCTCTCTGTGGGAAATTTTGACTTTGGAAGCATCTTCATAGATATTTGGATAAATAAAAGTTATGGCTTAGAATATTGAAGTGTTAATGCCAACACCACTAAACCTCTAGGCTCTATTTATTCATTCGCGGACCAAATCTATCATCTATGACAATCTACCCTTGACCGTTTAGTATTACTCATTAAGTAAAATCTTGCTGAATTTTGTCATAATTGTATCATTGTATATCCTGTTAAGGATAAATTAACAATCGAATAAGTTAATACAAAAGATGGACTATGTGTTGTATTTTTTTGAAAGTGTAATATTATGGTATTATATTGTATAGAATTCGAAACATTGGACATTAAAAAAAATTAATCCAAAGTTAATCCGATTGAAATAAAATATTATTACACAATAAAAACGATTCTTGTTGACAAGGATTACTGGGGTCAAAGTTAACTAACTTCGTTGGACTCTAAACGCCATTGAAATGAGAAAAGTAACATTAATTTAATAAATCTTGTAGACAAAGATGAATTAATGGGGGTAGTTTAGTTTTGCAAGGCTAATTTGGAACAGCTAGCGAGCATACATTTACAATGAACAAAATTTTTGTTTATTTCTGGGTGGATGTGCTAGTTCACCTACTATGCTTTGCATAATATATTTCAATTACTAATTTTTGAAGTTAGCAACTACTCATGATTCATTTCACTAACAAAAAGTGTTCAATTTTCAATTTCTTGATACATTGATACATACATCTATCTTAATCTTATCAAGTGCTCGTAGAATAATTTAAATTAAATGCCCATGATCTTTCTTTCCTTAATGCATACGTTTCTGATTTGTTATAATCAGTCACGTACGATGCAACTATTGATAACAAATTAATTAACGAGTGATTTAATTTATTCTATATTTTGCTCATTTATTATCCGACATGCTGAGTTGTTTAGCACCCTAACTACGCTTACTAATTATAGATTGAAAAGATCGTGTTTGTCCCTTAGCTCCTCCTAAGTGTTAATTATTCATTTTAATTATTTTAAAATAGTATATATATCTAATAGGACAAACACAGCATCTCCATCAGAACGTCACCGAAAATTTTATGAATTAATTTGTATATTAGCGTGTAATAAATTAATTTTTGTGATAGTTAGTGAGTGTTAGTGTTGGAAATACATAAATAACTTAGCATTTTAACAATCAATTATGGGACGATATTAATGTACTTTAATTTCATTTATCTTATTGGAAAGTAAGTTAAGTATATACATGGGGCGGGCGGATTCATGATTTACATTATTAATTGGTGTTTATGATTATAAAGATGTAAAACGAAATTGGCGATTTAAGTGTGGTATGGGGATGGAGTATTGTCTAGTAATATTATAGAAATTAATGTTGTGCTTATCTCTTTAAATGGATTGAGTTTGGTGTAATGTGATCGCTATTGAATTACGCGTTTTTGACATTTGACGAAAATTTCTACGACGCCCACGCCCACGCCCCCGCCCACCCACGCCCACCACTTTGCTGAAGTGGCAGCCGGTCAAACCAGGTTTAAAACATTGCAGCGACTATCTATGACCATGCAAACGAGTAGTTATTAATTAATATCTTAGAATCCCTCTTCGATTTTCTTTCGATATTATGTTACTCTCTTATTTTGTTATCCGTACCTAAATATAAATATAGATTCTTGTTTGTATCATTCAAGTTTTAATATTTATATATTTGTGTCATTTAGATCCAATTGATTAATTTCTTTTATCTTTTTATAAACTAAATTATAATTTAATAATTATTAACGATAAAAATAAAATCAATATTATCCCATACTTATTAAATATATTGATTCAGTAAACGAAAATATCTTTATATGTTTGTAAAAAAAGTAAACTCAATTAACCAACTGAATCTAAAAAATATAAATACGTATATTTGAAAGACTGAAATTATATAGATACGAAACTATATTGTTAGATGATATTACTCTATGTTAAATTACAAGAATCAATTTTGACCATTGACTTATTTACTCGATAATATTTCAGGCTACGGATCAAATGTAGAAAACATCAAACACATATACTTTGGTGACTTATTTGCAAGGAGATTCGTGATGATTGGGCAAGTATGTGATGTAACTTTTGCCGAATCGAGCACGATGTTGGTTGTGGTCGGCATCACGAGATTGAAAAGAAAGGAGTTAACTTTTCTTAAGTTGAAAGATAAGAATATATGTTAATTATGCTGCTAGAACCTGCCGGACTCATTAATATAATCAAATCCATCATCTTCTTCTTCATCGACCTAATTACAAGTTAGCTAGGGATGATGAGATGAAGTTGTTGCACGTAATTTCATTCAAACAAGGATGATGAACCCCAAAACGTGGAGTTTCGAGATGTTACATTGTGATTGCATTACAGAAAGCATGCATGGCATCATATGCTTTAATGTCGTCTCTCTCAAGTCTTATTCTGTATTCAATATATGTATAAATCAATTCCATTCAAATTTGACAAATTAAACCACGCAATTTAACCGACTTTATGCATTTATCACCTTGACAACTCACGGTGTCTTTTTAAAGTTGAGATTTGATTACATATAGCACAGAAGTTGACAAAATAATAAGCTGCTGAGCATGCCACGTGGCACCAACCCACATTAATGTGCCATAATTGAAACCTCAACTCAACCCAAGCTCTTAGAATTAGATGGCATTTCATCGAACAATTGCGAGAGATGCAAGCAATTCTTATTAGCCACGCATCTATATATGCATACTTTATTTTGATTTTTTTTTCAAATATTTGATTCTTTATTTGTGATTGATATCAACTTTAGGCTTTATACTATCTTAGTTAAGAGATTCGTGTCATTGCATGAAAGCGCATAGAATATAATTGGTGCAAGTGAAATAGCAGCCTATAAATTTAGTGACTGAAATTCTCATTGAAAACAACTTGTTCTACAGTCTGAACCATCATATGATGCACTATCCATCCCACTATGAGGAGCAAATGACGGAAGAACTAAAGCAAACATGAAGATTCTCAACCCCATAACAAAAAGTATGGTTCCAAGATGGCTCTATTCTAGGTGGTGGAAGCAGTAGTCTATTGAGAATGACTAGAAATGGCTACTTTAAAATAAAGATTTAACTACAGTTTACTCCCTATACACAATTCTAATCGTTTTTGACTTTTGGGATTTCTTTTAATCCAAAACATGTATCCATTACCCAGTGGCATGGCCTCTGCAAGTGTCAGGACTCGTGAGAGTGGATGTTAAATGTAAATAAAGTCTCATATGGGGTAGGGCAGGGGAGACAGGACTTTTAGTAAGGGAGGGCCACATCTATGCTAGGGGCATGGGCATGGGCATGGTGTGGTGGGTTTGGGACAGTTTATAAGTTGAATTTGGTGGTGAACAGCGCACGAATCACGATTCCTTGCATCTGCATCTGCTGCATTGCAGCCCCTGCAGGGTCGGCTGTTGGCACTTGGCGCCTACCTTTTCGGTTTTGGCATGCGTATATTGATGCGGAGGATAACCCCATACTTATCAATCTTTATTACTGATGTAAACTGATATGATATCCTATGAACAATATTATTCTCATTGTTTTTTGTTGGGTGTGGGCAAAGATGAGGTTCTTCTAAGGCCTTGAAATTATTGGACCAGAGAGGAGAAGGCCCATTTTCGAAACCATTTTGTAAGGCTAAATGTCACCAACAAGTCACGTCTATGGGCTTGTGGAGGTGTGGCAACTTTCACACCAGAAGAGCAAAAAATCTTATGCACTTTGCATGTCAAACAAGATAGGGAAATTCTTAATTATGTAGGGATATATGGCTTTAGCTAGGGTGCATCGAGTACACCCATTTTCTAATTTTTTGTAAAATTAAAAAACGAATGTACGGTATATTGGTTGTACCGTAGTATGACCCAGGATATATATCAAGTCTTAAAAATAACTTGTTCTTTTTTAGCGGTAACTTCTTGAAAATACTTTCCACAAATGCTGTTATACATGCTTTTCCTCTTTTAGTGAAAGAATTCTGATTTTTCATGAGAACAATACGGTGAAAATGTGAATGTGATGTGACTGATATGTCAGAACGTAGTGTTAACTCTGTAAATCAACATTTTTTGCCAAAAAAAAGGGAAATTTACACAAAAGCTTGGGATAGGTTTCATAATAAAAGTTGGGATTTTTCCCAGCACCAGGCGCACTCTAGGACCTGGTTTCCACTTTCCTTCGAATTACAAAGTAGAGGAGGGATCGTTAAAAAAAAGGGAAAATTTACAAGACTAGGCCTTATTTTGTTTTTTGTTTTTTGTTTTAATTTTTAAATATCTCATGTCCACAAAGTTTCAATAACATAGCTTTCACATGGTCTGCCATTAAATAATGGGTGGTCTAAACTTGTGCCAACCATGAAAATGAGTGTGTTTTTGTTTAACGATGTTTGACTATGGTTTGATGATACTGTTTAACGATGGTATACCCAAATTCGGTGATGGTTCGACATAATTCGATGAGTGTTTGATACAACATAACATAGGATTCAACAATTCCGTGGATATTCGATAATTTGATAAGTAGATTCAATGACTCTTTGTTCATCCATTGAACCGTCGATCTCCTTCTTCAACCTAGGACAATTCTCTATTTTTAACATAAAATCCATAAACTCACACCAAAACTCAACATCCCAATGCCCAAAATCATAAAATCATACAATTTTCATACAAAAAAACCCCAAAAACCGATCAAAACCTAAAATCCACATCGAACATCTTCTCTCTCTAAATCTTCACTATCGATATCAATCCACATAACTCTTTCTCTTCTCTTCCGTTCTATTTTATTACCTCAATCTTCAATCTTCTCTCAATCTTCAATAGCTTAGCTTGAATGTGAGTTCAAATCAAAAAGATGGAAAAGATTTGGTGATGACAGAGGAAGTGTGAAGAGTTTGATTTTGTTTGAAATGAAATAAGTGTATTGTGGTAAAATGAATGCTTGGAGGCCATGGGCATGAAAACTTTGTGTCTTGGAGGCTATTTAAAAAAGGTCCCCAACCCTGTAAATTTCCCTCAGAAAAGAAATGGGGAGCAAATGAAGCATTGGTTAGATGAAAAATAGCCCAAGCCCATGTACGTAAGATGCCAAGAGTTAGGGCCCAAAATCCTTGCGGGCTATGGTGCATGCATATTTGAAGTTTCTGGTTCGGTTGGAAACTAACTAGCCATGTGCCTCCACGCAGAACAACACAGCACATTAATAATAATGAATTAGCCAATTAAGGTTAAGTTTCTAAAAGTTTGACGACGACTGAAGAAGCCATAGAAAGAGGGGAAAGTGAAGTAGAAGAAAGAGTGGAAATGGTGGTTAGGGTGTTAGAATCTAGGTTAGATTTGGACTTCGATTAGCTATATGTGGTGGAGGTTGAGCAGTTGTATAAGACTTCTACGTAAACCCATTTGACATCTTATTTGTCAATCCAAGCTCCACTACTTCCACCAATTTCATCAATCACACTTTAAAATCAACATTTTTGCCCCGTATATATATGACTAACTCAACTCAGTTTCTATTAGCTCGTCATAATCTCACCAACCCCAGAACGATTATGCACATCATTTGAATAAATTTTAATATATAATATAGTTATCCTTCTTTTATTTAGTTTCTTAACAATTCATAAGCTTTCACGTATGCATTTGATTTTGAGGATGATCTATGCTCCTATATTTGACGTGAAAACTACCACACGTCTGCAATTTAATTAATGATTAAATCAATGCTAATCACAACTATATACAATATTGACCACATAGGTTTTGTGATTATTTTTTTTTATGTTGAACTAGAATCCTTTGAAATTGATGCTTGTGATATTATTATTTGTTTACTGGATTTTGAGATCCATGTGCATAGATTTGTAAGGTGTCGGTGTTGGAAAATGAAACAATCATACAACGCCATTAGGTTATTAGATTCATGTAAAAGATCATATAATCGATACATTTATGCCAACCAGTAATCCGAGTAATGTAAAGTCTTATTTATAGACTCCAAAGGACCTTTGCAACCATTTATGAATTGTTACTAATTTAAATTTAAGTGACTTGTCTCTTGCAATGACATTCATTCACATGGGTCATCCATTCCCACGTAATATTTTTTTTAATCTTTGTGAAATAAACCATTGTATGACACTCTTGTATGTGTCTATAAATTAAATCAATTACATAATTCTTATGTCAAATTAATAGTTGAAAATGGATCAAGATCACAACTCATAATGTTGATATTATGTTACGTTCATCAGATTTTTCTTAATTGTTCCAGAGTATATTAGAAAAATATTTAAACCTAGCAAATCCATGTCAATGACATATATATCGTTGAAAATAAGGTAATAGATATATCCACTCGCTAGTTAATTTCTTGTATGTCATGATGATACGGGATCGATAGTTGATCATCTTTGTCTACAAAATCATTATAATATAACTGCATGATACCTGCAGCGGGTGACATGTATTACACATTAATTTTAGTTAATATATCGTTGCTCTTTTTTTTTTTTTTTTTAAATTTCCTCGATGAAGCGTTATTTCATGTTGTTTTGTATTGATATATGTCATTTATCACGTAGTACTAGACCATATAAAAACATCAATTTAAGATAGAAAAATATTTGAGTGGTTATTAAAAGTGTATAATCTTTAATGTTATTATTATTATAGATGGACTGCGTTCTGTGACAACGTACATATATATGCAAAGATTTAAAATAATGATGGATTCTTGTCACCGAAAACCCTAGAAGATCTACATATATTTATATTCAAAGTTGACAATCGAAGTTGAAAAAGAAACAATGGAACGATGGTGACAACATAACTTGATTAATATATATAATAACATTAAATATTATATATAGTGTTAGTGTGTGTGAAACAAATTAAGGGATGATGTTAAAAAGAAATTAAATTGTTTTCTTACACATTCGTTGATTAGATGGATCATAAAACCCCAGGCCATTATCTTAATTAATTATTTAATTTCTTCCTATTTTACTACTGATTCCTATATATCATCTAATGCGTTACGTCTTGGTATTATCATGCTTACGCTTAGATAATAGTTACATTACTTAATAATTTGCATATTTGAATCGAGGCCTCAGCTAATTAATAACACGTTAACAACACCGTCGAAACCTTAATTAATCTCCTAATTAATTTGCGGCGTTTTTAGTTTACAATAACGAAATCCTTTTCAATAACTTGCATGATATATCTCTACAACTTTTTACTCTCTTATTTTTATTTTTTCCTCCAATTTCGTCCTTGACAAAGAAGACAATTTTTTCTAAAAGATTATCTTAAAAAATAATGCTAAAAACTTATTAATTTTTGTAGAAAAACATCGCTTACACAAAAGTTTGGGATGTGATTTAAGATATTTAATAAAAATTTTTGGAATGAACAATATCGTCCGATAGATAGAAAACACTTGAATGTAGGGCTTATTAAATAATATGAAAAACATGTCGTATGCACGATGGAGGAATATATATTAGCATATAAAGGATTCAATTTGTTTATAAGAGGAGTAGGACAAGTGACATATGAACAAAATTGGGACAACAACCCCATAAATAAATAAAATAATTGGATTTGGTCACTCACAAACATCAAACTCCTCGTAGATTCTTTACTTCCCAATTTGCATGTAACTATCAACCCTTCTTGTTGTTATTCATTCATACTCATGCATAATCACAAATCAAGAACAAATCAACGTGATGCGGTCGGCTTTGGTCACTCACACCCGGAGAACGAGAGAGAGAAACGACAACGTTGGGCTCTTTTGTATTGCGACAAATGTACTGGTGGTGGAACGGTCATCTCTCTCTCTCTCTCTCTTCTTGTCAACCAATAGGGTAATGCCAGCTCTTCTAGTTTTGACCTAGTTGTACTTCCACGTCACTATGTTGGTCCCACCACGAGGCCAGTAGAGATTCGTTTTGGGTTTGTTTGACCAAGGCCCAAGCGCACCTAAACCCCAACAAATCCCTCTCCCATTCGTCCTAAACGGTTCGTTTTGGTGGCCTGAACCCCCTCTAACTTTTGGCCCTTTTGATTTGTCATCCATCACAGCTCACAATTTGGTGAATTTCGTAAGCTAATTTTGACCAACTTTTGTTTGATTTAAAAACAGTTGGGGTTCTTTAATTGCTTGCCATGTGGGTTGCTTGCTTCGATCCTAGCTAAACTCAAATCAAACAAATTGCGTCAAAGTATTGATTAACCTCTAATTACATTAATATGAATATCAATCTTGTCATGTTATATGTTTAAGAAAACAAAAACAAGTACAATTGTTACCCAAATCAAAGTTTCAAAAAACATGTTCATTCATCTCATAATTTTCTCTTATTACACATGTAAAAGATTATTTCCCAGGGATTTCTATATCACTTTTAACGTTAGTCAAAAAAAATACAAATTGCTGACTAGATTTTAATGAATGAAAACTCTAAACTATAAACATACCACATGATTAATATGATCAATCGATAATAAGACCTGAATACAAGTACACGAGTATTGAGTAAATCGAGTTGGAGCAGGCTGGTGTGGTGGTTGGAAATGGAAAAAAAATTAATGACAAATTAATAAAAACTATATTGGTTTCTGAAGCAAGTTACAAAAATGTATATACATTAAAATAGGAAATTAAAAACTGATCCCTCATGCATGGAAGCTTCCGCAGAAGACTAGCCAACAACCTAACTACAACAGGCCTACATTTCATATAAATATCAACTCCAAATCTTCAGCGCAAACAATCTTATTATTAGCATTAGCTTCATTGCCCCAAAATTTTCAGGACTCTTAAAAACTCACCATTAATATTTGTCTAGCACTTTTGTCAGCTTTGTTTCCTTTTCTTTCCTAACTGTTTTGAGTTTGCAAATACTAGAAAGATAGAGTTCCTTTTGTTTGTTCGGCAAAAGGGGACTTTATCAAGATGGCTGGAGGGTTAAAGCTTGTGTTATGTTTCTCAGTTTTGATGTCTATGATTTTATCATCATGTGCTCAAACATGTAGCCGATATACCTTCTCTGGCAATCGGGTATTTGCATCATGTGTTGATCTTCCTGTGTTGAACTCTTTCATTCATTACAACTATGATTCATCATCAGGAAAGGTTCAAATTGCCTTCAGGCGTACAGGAACCACAAGCTCTAGTTGGATTGCATGGGCTATAAATCCTACATCAACCGGTATGGTTGGTTCACAGGCTCTTGTTGCATACCAACAATCTGATGGAAAAATGAGAGCTTACACATCACCTATCACCCAATACCAAACCTCCCTGCAAGAAGGCGATCTCAGTTTTGATGTCTCAGATTTAACCGCAACATTTGCAAATAATGAGATGATCATATTTGCAACTGTGGCACTTGGAAATGGAAACACCACGGTGAACCAAGTTTGGCAAGAAGGTCCACTCTCAGGTAATACCCCACAAGCGCATATTACAAGTGGAGCAAATGTTCAATCCATGGGGAAACTCAATCTTCTTTCTGGTGAGGCTACCGCTACTGGAGGAGATAGCTCAAAAACTAGGAAGCGTAATGTAAGTAATTGAATTAACACCTTTATTTCCCAGGATTTTATTTTTATTTTTCCTTTTTCAACCATTGAATCATAAAATATTAATGTTTTAAATTTGGTTTCATTAAATAGGCCTAGCTCTGTTCTTATATGTTCTGTCTTGACTCTGTTTATGATTTTATCTTTTTGTTCCTTTCCTATTAATCAACAAATCTTTCCTTGCTTACAAGAAACTTAACCACAATAATATTTTAATAATGATTGATCATTGCATCGATAATCTTCTACATCTATAAGCTTTTCGATTCCTTTCCCAGTTAAAATAATTTGAACTTCTTTAAGGATTTAAGAATTTCTTTTGTTCCAAAATATATATTCCTCCTAGGCTTTGATGAATATGAAACATTCATTTACTTTTGATGGTATTAGATTATCACCTTTTGCTATGATTACTTGGCCATAATTTTAATATCACTTTAACAAAATTGCAGATTCATGGGATTCTAAATGCGGTTAGTTGGGGTATTCTGATGCCCATGGGAGCTATAATAGCAAGGTACTTGAAGGTGTCTAAATCTGCAGGCTCTGCATGGTTTTACCTACATGTCGGTTGTCAATTGTCTGCATATATTGTTGGTGTTGCTGGATGGGGTACCGGTCTCAAACTCGGTAGTGATTCTCCTGGCATTAAATATTCAACTCATAGAAATATTGGCATAGCCCTTTTCTGCCTTGGGACACTTCAGGTACTTAAAAACTCCTCTTTATGCTCTAGAAGCCTGTTATATCATATATGCTTTGTCAATAGTTTTAACTATCTAATGTTTAGGAAGGTATTAAGGGATAAATTTGTTTGGTTTAGGTGTTTGCATTGCTTCTAAGGCCAAAGCCAGATCACAAATATAGACGCCACTGGAACATCTATCACCACGCAACTGGATACACTGTTATAATTCTGAGTGTGATCAACATATTCAAAGGGTTTGACATCTTGAAACCTGCTGACTCTTGGAAGCATGCTTACATAGGAATAATCATAGCTTTGGGGGCCATTGCTGTGGTCTTGGAAGCTTTTACATGGTTTGTAGTGATGAATAGGAGGGAGTCAGAGAATAGTAACAAGATGTTTGGCGTGAATGGATCAAATGGTAGGCACCAAGGGGTATAAAGAAGTTTGCTTATGTATTCATTTTCTTTCACAAACGTTTGTTTTAGACTAGTTCTAGGAATAGTTGATGTCTGGATATGATTTCTCCATGTGCATGTGAGAATCTATGTATTCTTGTATTTTTTGAGTATTTATTGTACCATGCTTTCTTATGTTTTGTATGCATAGTTGTCATTCATATACTGCAATCAACTCTGAATTATTTGTGAAATCATGTACTGGGGGTTCCTGCGATGCACAAAATCTCAGTTTCATAATATGGTTTATAATAGGATTCAATTTGGCGTAAGTGGAGATGCTAGACAAACAGCTGAAAAGTAAATAAAATAAAATAAAATATGTGATTCTGTCAATAGCATTTTTTGCTAATTGTTACTAGAATTCATTCTTGTCTTGAAGAAGATCGGTAAGTCAACTAATTGCTTAATTTCTAAATTTAACATTTAAGCAAGCCAAGAATGGTGTAATGTAATTGTTTCAGCTCCATTAACCTAAAAAAGGTGGCAAATCGGATATGTGGCATGACCATGATGTCCATGACCAGCGGTGCAGAAAGGAAACATTCCCCTGCATCTCTAATCACCACTCAACTATTATAGAAAAGGGACTAGACCCTGGTTGAACTTTTGTTTAAAACTTTAATTGCCTATCTGATTATTTTTCCAATCTATCTACAATTTGAATCCCTAGAAAACTTTTCTTAGTACCAAAACAAACAATTAAATCAACAACTATTATTTGTGTAGCCACATAACCATGCTTTAGAATTTCTTTTAGGTGCAGTGTAACTATCTTTGACAATGCTCCAACCCCAACCAAGTGCCTGCTTGTTCTTCATGATTCTTCATCAACTCCTTTTTGTTTAGTTACTTCCATTTCTTTTGCCCTTTTCTGGGGTCGTCCCACTCGGGAAAGTTTGCATGTAAAATGTCCATGGTCTTGTATTCACCTGCTAACCAGTTTTTTAGCCTGTTTCTTGTGAGTGATAATTTATAAGGTTCAAGTCAGGATTTGCTACAGGACCCTAAAAGATGAAAGCCAGGAAACATTATTGAAGCAAATCAAGACAGCGCAAGGGAAGTATTAGGCTCATTTTTGGAAAGCATCCTGCAAACTCAGGCATTCATACAACTATTTAAAAAATAGAAAATTTGTGTTGTCAGCAATGAGTGGTAAATTTAATAGGAGCATAAAATATTAATCCCCTTACGCAAATCAATCCCTACCGCTAAAACCTCCTGATGGGATACAAAATAGACCATTTCATAATTCACAGAAGAAAAGAAAACTTGGCCTGACTGTATTAAATGAGATGATCCAATAGATTACAGGTGCTTTCTTATTCTGACTCCTGTAAAGCCTCAACAAACGCGTCCTTAAGGAAAGGGTTTGAAGCTGCAACTAGCTCAGCAGTGATGTCAAATTCTTGACCAGATCTAAAGCAAGACAGGGACTATCAAAAGCTAAACATATGCATAGTCTTCAAAATATATTTAATTGTAGGGTAAGTCAGAATGTATGCAAATGTTTGTTTGTCTTCATAATATACAGGGGAAAAGAAATTTACTATGGCCTGCAGTTGTGCCGTTCAGAAGAATTCAACTTAGCTATAAACTATAGTTTGCCAGTGCTACAGGGAAAAGACACATGCATGCCGTATAACGATTATCAAAGGGCGAGTAAAAAATTTTGACTTCCTGGGTTTGACACGAAATATCCCTCTTCGTCTTAAAATCATTCTTAGAATAAAAATCCATGGTTGACGACATGAGTATTTTAGCTTTTAAGTGCTCTAACTAAGAGATTATGTAAAATCTAGCATATCAAAAAAAGATTCAACTAGTATAATATCTTATGTAGCCAGATTAGCAAATTTTTAAAGCTTCCATGACATGTCCTTCGTTTTACCTTAACAAGCAAGCTACTAATCTCTTTGTAGAAGCATCCAAAGTTGACTTATCACGTTTGTGCCACCCGACCCTCTCAGTGGGACAAGCTTTTATCAGTATATCATGGCATCGAATGACAGTAACTCTCACCTCAAGTCCTCTAGGTTAACAAAATGCAAGATTTTTATGGATAATGCTGAAACAATGAAAGTAAAAAATTCTGAAAGCAAATATCTGCCTTCAGCTAATGTAAGAAAATTGGAACTTAAGGTGATCTGAAAATATTTAGGTAACCTTAGGTACAACATAGAGATCTAATGCATTCTCAGTGAAAGCTTTCAGACTAAAAAATATCAGCAAGTCCAGCTTTACATAAGAAATGAGAAACCTCCAAGAAAAGTATATTGCCTTCCATCTCAAAACTATAGTTGTGCGTAAAATTCTGATGTGATTTGCCAGTTATCAATTTGTCTCATCAATAAGGCATGCTTGTCAGGAGACCATAAAGTAATCAGTATATCTAACGAAAACACATTTATTTTGTTACGGCAACTTTAAGCAGGTTGGAAATTGGAACTCTAAGCGAATGTGATGTGATAAACAGCATACATCCAGTTCCATTCTGACTGGTTTACATCTTATGTTTGGAAGTTCAATTCTATGGTTTACACAGAATTATGAACCCAAAATGAAGGTTAAGCTCAACATAAAAGTAAAAGAATAAGCAAAAGGCAGTAAAATGTTCACATACCTCTGTTGCAAGTAGAGATTTCACAAGTTCAATTTGAGATGAAAAACTGCAAAATTTTCGAGCACAAGCATGTGGGCATTAGATATTCATTGGAAGAAACGAATATTGATCAAAAGGAGAGAGATGAAACAGTATTTATAGGTTGAAAATAGTGAATTCACCTATTATAGACTTTCCATTCAGAAAACTAGCTACCTTGCTTACGGATACCAGCTAAATATAACAAACTCAAATTTTACGTTTGCTTACCTTCATGAACTCAAAATAGGCAATATAATAATATAATCAAGCGATGATAATTTTGTTTGAAAGGGAATGGCGGTTGGAAACAAATTAATTTGGTTTGAGAAACCAAAATGTATACAAAAATAGGGAAAAACTGATGGAACCTTCCGCAGAACTAGCCAACAACCTAACGGTAACAGGCCTTCACCTCATATAAATAAAAACATCTCATCATTAGCATGAGCTCCGTTGCCACAAAAAATTCAGAATCTTAACAACTTACTATTAATATTGGTCTTATAATTAAGCACATTGTCAACTATTTTTTCCTTTATTCTCTTTGATTGAGTTGCAAATACTAGAAAGATAAAGTTCCTTTTGTTCGGCAAAAGGGACTTTATCAAGATGGCTACAGCTACAGGGTTAAATCTTGTGTTATGTTCCTTAGTTTTGATGTCTATGATTTTATCATCATATGCTCAAACTTGTAAGCAATATAGCTTCTCTGGCAAACGTGCATTTGCATCATGTGTTGATCTTCCTGTGTTGAGCTCTTCCATTCATTACAACTATGACTCATCATCAGGAAGGGCTGAAATTGCCTTCAGGCGTACAGGAGCCAAAAGCTCTAGTTGGATTGCATGGGCTATAAATCCTACATCGACCGGCATGGTTGGCTCACAGGCTCTTGTTGCATACCAACAATCTGATGGAAAAATGAGAGCTTACACATCACCTATCACTCAATACCGAACCTCTCTGCAAGAGGGAAAGCTTAGTTTTGATGTCTCAGACTTAACTGCGACATTTGCAAATAATGAGATGATCATATTTGCTACTTTGGCACTTGGAAAGGGAAACACAACGGTGAACCAAGTTTGGCAAGAAGGTCCACTTGAAGATAATACGCCACAAATGCATAGTACAGCTGGACCTAATGTTCAATGCATGGGAAAACTCAATCTTCTTTCTGGTGAGGCTACCACTACTGGAGGAAATAGCAAAACTAGTAGGAATCGCAATGTGAGTCATTGAATTAACATCTGATCTTTTTCTCCAGATTATTTGTGCTTCTTTATGATTGATTTCAGTCACAAGTTCTAAAATTGGTTTTGATATAATAGACGGAGCCCATTTCCTATATTTTGTGTCTTGACTCGGTTTATATGGATTTTGTCTTTGAGTTCCTTATTTATTAATGAACGAAGGAATTGCTTTGACAAACAGCTTTGGTTCACAAGGATATTTAATAACATTTGATTACCACATCAATAATGTTGTATGTCTAAATGCTTTTTGATTCCTCTTCCAGTTACACGTGATCTGCAGCTTCTTCAATGATTTAAGATTCTATTTTTTGGTTCTAAAGCTTCAAATTAATGTTGATGGTAGAGCTTGTCATGCTACGATTAGTCAGCTGACAATTTTAATTTTTAATGTATCTTCAACAAAATTGCAGATTCATGGAATTCTAAATGCTGTTAGTTGGGGTACTATGATGCCCATTGGAGCTATCATAGCAAGATACTTGAAGGTATCTAAAGCTGCGGGCCCTGCATGGTTTTACCTACACCTCGGTTGCCAAGCGTCTGCATATGTTGTTGGTATTGCTGGAGCGGGTACTGGTCTCAAACTGGGTCATGACTCTCCTGGCGTTACTTATTCAGGCCATAGAAGCATTGCCATAGCCCTTATGTGCCTTGGGACACTTCAGGTACTTAAACCACTTCATGCTGCAGAAGCTTGTTATATAAATATATATATTTTCGAGTACTAATGAAAAGAAATATTTGTTTGGTTTAGGCGCTTGCATTGTTTCTAAGGCCAAAGCCAGATCACAAATACAGAATTTACTGGACCATCTATCACCACGCAACTGGATATACCGTTATAATTCTGAGTGTGATCAACGTATTCAAAGGGATCAACATCTTGAAACCTGCTGACTCCTGGAAGCATGCTTACACGGGTATCATCATAGCTTTGGCTGCTATTGCTTTGGTGTTGGAAGCTTTTACATGGATGGTAGTCATCAGGAGGAGGAAGTCAGGGAATTGATTCTGATGATAAGATGTTTGTTTGGCATGAATTACAATTGGATCAAATCGCAAGAACCAAGGAGTATAAATAATTTTGCTAATTATGTATTCATTATTTATTTATTTATTTATTTATTTTTTCTTGTATTATTATTATAATATAGATACATAGTTCCCATTCATATGTTGCCATCAACTTTGAATTGTTTGTCAAATCATGTACCTGGGTTCCTGGGATGCACAAATTATTCACATTATGGTTTATAATAGGATTCGATTTGGTAAATATACAAGAGATAAAAATATATTAGTGATGATAGAAGTTTTGGTGACTGTATTTTCAAAGTGGAATATTTCAATAATTATATAACATACATTTTACTTGATTTTGATTAAAAAAATTTCAATGTTAAAATTGAAGACATATCAACGTATTCTCAAAATTAATTTCCTTGAAAAATATTCAGAATTTTACATTAACTGAAATTCCGAACATGGCTCTAAACTCTTGGAATTTTAAGTTTTCAGCAAGAAACTAGCTTTATGAAATTTAATTAAAATATATTGAACTTTTAGAAAAAAATTTTCATACTTATTACTTCTTGTCATGTCTCGTTTAAAATCATCTGGATATTTTCATGATTTTACGAGTTAATCATGATTTTGAAGTAAGGGTTGCTTCCTTAATCCTTTAAACTGTGTGACAAATTGATGATATACCCTAAACCATAAATTTTGTGAAGTACTTGCTGAATCCAAAATGTTATGAAGTTTTGCAAGATTTAAGTTGAAGGTGTCCCTCTGAAATCTAAGATGATTGTTTTCGGTAATGATGTTATTTCAGATTAGACTTCAAGATAAAGGATAAATCTTATGCAAATCGAGTTTTAAGTAATCTGCTGGATTGTAGGATTGACATCTTGAAACCTGCTGGCTCCTGCTTTTACATGGACTTGTAATCATCCAGAGAATACCGATCAGAACGTTTGGCATGAATGGATCAAATGACAGATGCAAATAAGCATAAATAAGTTTGCTTATGCATGCCTTTCTTTTTGACAAATTGCTTCGTGAGAACCACTTTTCTTATGTTATGCATACGCAGTTCCCATTCACATACATCAATGACCTTCTAATTATTTGTGAAATCATGAGGTCTATATATTAACCAGTATTTTTCAGTCTGTTGTCACTCGTAATTTATAGGGTTCAAGTCAGCATTTTTTCATCACCCTAAACAAAACAAAATTCAGGAAATATTTTTGAAGCAAATCAAGACAGTGCTAGTGAGTATAGGCTCATTTTCTGATAGCCTCCCTGAAAACCCAGGGATTCAAACAATAATTTTATTTTTATTTTATTAAAAAAGCACCTTTGTATCCTCAGCAAATGAGTTGTGAATTTAATTGGATTCTACACATAATCTCAATCACTTAAGGCTAATTTGAAGATTCATTAAATGTTACTCTTTTTCTGCCGTTTTCTGCAAATGGCTACTTTTAAAACCTCATGACAGGATCAAAGGTAGACCATTTGATAATGCTCAGAAGAAAAGAAACTTATGCTTGATTACATTAAATGAAAGGTAGTTTCTAATTGAAATTTATTATAGATGCTTTCTCATTCTGATTCCTGCAAAGCCTCAACAAAAGCATTCTTGAGGGAAGGATTTGAAGCTGCAACTCGCTGAGCAGTGATGTCAAACTCTTTACCAGATCTGAAGCAAAACAGGGACTATCAAAACCTAAACATATGCATAATCCTTAAAATATAGTTAATGAGAGGGTAAGTCATAATCTTTACAAAAGCACGTTTGTCTTCATAAAATACCAAGGAAAAAATATTAATATGGCCTAAAGTTGTGCCGTTCGGGAGAATTCAAATTACAGATGATTGTCTAGTGCCACAATGAAAATACAAAGGGAAGATGTATACCAAAATCAGAGGGTCAGTCAAAAAGTTTTGACTCTGTGGGTTTCACATGAAAGATTCCTATACATTTTAAACATTATTCTTAAAATGAAAATTCATAGTTGATGATACGAGTATTTTATATTATGAGCTCTGAAAGAAATTATGTAGATTAATTAACATATAGCATCAACGAGATTGTCAAACTTCCACTTCAACATTGCTAATAGTGAACAAAACTAGTTTGAAGGAAAAATGTAGGGAGAAATACATTAAATTACAAGGAAACAACCACAATTTTTCAGACTTTTTCTCATAAAACCAACAGGGATCAAGATTCTTTGAGACAAAATCCTAAATAAAAATCACTGGATATTGATACAGAAAAAAATAATATAATACTAAAGAAAAATTCGATTAGATTTTCATAATATTGTAGAGAATATATAAAGCCTACAGTGTTGAAGTATCCTGGCAGGGATCTAATACTCTCTATAACCACTCACATTACCCTATGTTAGATTTTGGAAGAAAATGTTAGAAACAGAAGAAAGGAAAAAGGATCATATCATGTCTATACTTACGGATCATAGACAACTCCTCCAGCTTCTTGGACAATCACAACACCACCTGTCACGTCCCTGAGTACAGGACAGAGTATATCACTCATGTAAGACTCCTAGCTTCATTTACTAAGAAAATAAGGGAAGAGCACCATCATACCATGGACCACCAAAGCCAAGTTCATAAAAGAGGTCAAGCCTTCCACAAGCAATTCCACAAAGATTCAATGCACAAGAGCCACTCATCCGAATGGATCTCACCTGGTATAAAGATTCAACTAATATTAATTTAAGGCAGCCAAATTAGCAAATCTAGAAAAGCTTCCACAGCAGGTCCTTCGTTTTACCTTAGCGAGCAAGCTATTGATTCTGTTTGTAGAAGCATCCAAAGTTACCTTATCACGTTTTGTGCCAGCCTGCACACTCAGTAGGATAAACTTTTATCAGTTAATAACATGCTATCAAGTGACAGTAACTCTATTATATCAGTTATCTAAATTCCTCTTGATTAAAGGTATTTATGGATAATAGGTGACACAATGAAAATAAAAATCTCTAAAAGCACATATCTGCATTCCGCAGATGTAAGAAAATTTGAACTTAAGGTGGTCTAAAAATTTCAGGTAATCTTGGATAAGGCATCCTTGTCATGAGTATCAGTTTATCTAATGAAAACACATTTATTTCAGTATGGTAACTTTCAGTGGGTTGGAAATTGGAACTCAAAGAAATGTGAGGCATGTAGACCACATATAAACAGGATACAACCATTCCCTTTACTGACTGATCTTTAATCTTATTTTTGCAAGTTCACTTTTACACAGAGTTATGAACCCAAAAAGGAAGGTTACACTCAACATAGCAATAAATCAATAGGGAAGAGGCAGTAACCAGATTTGTGTTGAATGCTCAAATACCTCTGTTGCAAGTAGAGACTTCACAAGTTCAGTTCGAGATGAAACTGCAAAATTTCAAAACACAAGCACACAGCCATTAGATTTCATTGGAAGAAATGACTATTGATTGAAAGGAGAAAAATGAAACAGTATTTATAGGTTGAAGATAGTGAACTCACCTTTTATAGGCTTACCATTCAGAAAAGCACCTTGTCCACGGATGCCAGTAAAAAGCTACATATAACAAACTCAAATTTTACACTTGCTTAGCCAGTAAAGCTAAAGAAATACAATATTGATTCTCTTCAATTCAGCAAGCTAATCTAATTGGACTGATCTCTGAACGGTCAATACAAAAATACCAAGTCAAGAGAATTCCCGATCTTGGAAATTTGCATATGGACAGTCCCAACAGAAAGAAAGCTGACAGCAGGAAGAGTAACATGGATGGTTCATGTGTAAATGGGCTCAAATAAAGACTACCAAATGGATACTGTCCATGCCAGTTATACATCATACTGATAAACCCTTGGATTAATTTAAAATATACTACAAGCCTAAGCAACTATCAGGAAAATGATTTTTTCTGGTTGACCATTTTATTTTACACTCATGGGCAGGACAAGAATTCTCACCTCATCCATTATAGGATTATAGACAACACCAACCGTAGGAATCTTCCCAATTGTAAGACCAATAGAGACACACACAAAGGGATACCTAGAAACAATCAAAGTTGTTGCAGTATCAAAAATGAAATTAGCTGATTAAATAAACAAGAAGTCAATCACTTACAATAAATAAAAACGATACTTACCCGTGCACAAAGTTCGTTGTTCCATCAAGAGGATCAACAATCCAAGTGGGTTCATCAGTCAACTCTGTGGCACCACAAGCAGCTGTGGTTTCTTCTCCAATGAACTAAGATTAACATCGGTAGTCAGAAAAAAGGGTAAAATCCATTTTAGTGGACAAGAGATTAAGTTGGTATATAATGCAATGTTATGATAGATTTGGATATAACCTTATGTGTGGGGTGATGCTCCTTGAGATGATTAAATATGAGATCTTCACATGCCTTATCAGTTTCTGTGACCAAATCCACCTGCACATCAGCAGTAGAATTTACAATGATAAGTAGATATCATTGAAACTTAAACTTAGTAAGATTCTTTTCTCTTTTTCCAGTTCACGCACACTTGTCCTTTCAAACTTTGATTGGAAAATTTGTCTTCGTTCCAACTTAGCCATCTCAAGTAACAGATTTGTTGATAAGTTGCAAGGGGAGATTAGGGGAGAAATTTTGTAGTATATCAATTAAGTCCCTTTACATCCCAGTAAAATACCTAGCGCATTACCTGTTTGAAGGGAATTATTCTCTCACAGAATGTGGCATCTAGTTACCAAGAAAAATGAAGAATAAGACCAGAAAATGAATATCTGGATTCTTGTTTCCTTATGATCTAATTTTTCATTTCCAGCATTGTATCAACTGATAAAAAACTATCAATCACTATCCAATCATTCATTCTTCTGAATTCCATCGACACTAAAAAGATTCCATCGCTTTCTCGGTTAAAAGATCAGGAACCGCCAGAAAATTGAACACTTATTTATTTTTAATTAATTTGGGGTAAAGTAAAAATCATTAAGCCAAACCACCTATTAGTACTGCATCAACTTATATTGCAATCGCATACTCATAATCATCAACTAAAGAAAAACAAATTAAGCAAAATAATTGATAGGCACAGTAGAAGAGAGAAAGACATACCTGGCCCTTATGCTCCACATGCTTGGTACGGTAGAACCCATTACGGATTATCTGCACATAAAATTAAAAAGAGAAAACATTGAGAAAGGAGAAGGAAATCAAGTTTGATTTCATATCATTATTATGATAATTATCAAAGTGAAGTGACAACTGACCTCGCCAGCCCTCTTGGCTGCGTCAACTGCAGTGGCCAAGAACTCTGAAAACCAAAAAGAATTTGCACAACAGATTGAATAACAAAACCCAATGCGCGCATTAAGATTAAGATAAAAAATAAAAAAAAAGAAGAAGAAGAAGAAGAAGAAAGAAAATATATGGTGTCTTACCCTTTTCAGCCATATTATTATTATAAATATAAGATTTTGATAGTGAAGTAAAAAGAAAGAATGAGATGAGTCGAGACAGTCAGCAAATGAGGGAGGAAGATGATGATTATGATAGCTTGTGTTGTGTTGTTTTGTGCCTTTTTTTAAGCTTTCACGTAGCACATGGCCAAGACAGGCCACACATGTGCTTATATATTATAACATTACATTTTCTCCACAATCACATAACTGCCCTTAGATTTCCTCAGATTCACTACATTATATTATAATATTAGTAAAGACTAGTTTAACTTAAACTCCTCTTTCAGCTCAGCTCAGGTGAACCATGTCTGACAAATAAAACGCTGCCGTTCTAGGTTATTTACCCTTTAATTGTAGCACATGTAATGTTAATGGTGAGAGAAAGGCAAGGAATAATAAGGTTGAGAGTGAAATAAGAATCAAAAAGGAATAGGGCATCTTTTTAATTTGGTTTTTTGTTGAGCATTGAATTGAATAATAATAGAGGCTATAATGGGCCTACCATTATCGTACGATGAATGGAATAGAATGGGAGATTCAAGGAATATGCTTGCCAAGATGCTCGATCCGTTTAATTTGTTCTGTTCGGTTCTCGTGACTTTCTTTCAAGTTCACGAAGCTTCCTCCTCCACATGCAAAGGAAACCAAGAATGAAGAATCCATACTCTGCCGCCACCAACTTTATTTATTCTTTCACTAATTGGTTCAGCAACGTCAATTTCTCCACTTAATTCATAAGCATTTTCATTGTTCAAACTTTTATAAGCAAGCACCCGGTTCTCGGCTTTTTTGATTTCATTATATATATATACAGTCTTTAACAGTACCTTATTTTGGCAGCTCTTGAGACTTTAATGTTTGCGTAAATTGTTTCCAGGGACGTGAACCATGTAACTTGAAATTAATGTAATTTCGATTCATTGATGACTAAAACTTGATTTTGAGTAACTCGAAATAACATTTTCGAGTGTAATTTTTAAGAAAGAGTAACTGAAGAGTATAATTACAATGTAACTTGTGACTTGAAAACATAAATTTTGGTGATTCAAAATTGAATTCAAGTCATTTAAAATACTCTTAATAAAATAAAAGTTTTGAGGGATGAATAATTATAATTCGAAAAAAATTTCAAAAAAATATATTCATATAATTATTTATATTTTTTATTATTTATATATTTTTTGAAAATATTTATATAAGATAGATATACCATCTCATAATGTTGAAATAGTATGTCAAGTCACTAATATTAAACTATATGATAGAGATAGTTAATCTTTCATTTTTTTTCAATTTTCTTCAATCACCTATGACTGTTTGTCATCATTTTTTTAAATGAGATTGCTAAATTATCTTTTTTTTTTTTTATTTTCTTAATCCCTTGTATATATTTATCATTTTCTAATTGAATGGGCTTATCAAAATAGCAAAACGAAGCGGCGAGCCTCGCGCATATAAGCCTTTGAGTGATATTGGACTTGAATTGATTGCAGGATTTTTTATATATGGGAACACTTTGTATGCCTCCATAATATAAGTATAATTGATGCTACTCAAAAAATACATGAATGCATTACATAGCTCCTCACATATATCGCATTTGTAGAAGAATATCCAGCTGGCGCCAACTATTCCTTTAGCCGGTGCCTTTCTTTTACGACGGCCTCGACGCCAATTTGTCAGCCTTGGGGCTCGGTCGGGGAGAAGGGAAAGGCTTGGTCCTGATAAAGGAACAGGAGCTGTTGAAAAGGTGCCATATTGCCGAGGCGAAGGGCAACAGTACTTTTGTATGTGATCGTAGTATGTCACGTCGTGTCGTTCCCGCTGCATTGAGGAGTACCCATGTAAATAACTTCGGGGGCTCTCTTCTACACGAACATTTGAAAAAGCAATGAATACACACGATAAGAAACTCAAACTCCCTTCAATCCAACATCTTCTGCTGATCAATGTTCTCTGACTTCCTTCTCTTGATGACTACCATCCATGTAAAACATTCCAACACCAAAGCAATAACAGCCAAAGCTACTATGATACCCGTGTAAGCATGCTTCCAGGCGTCAGCAGGTTTCAAGATGTTGATCCCTTTGAATACGTTGATCACACTCAGAGTTATAACGGTATATCCAGTTGCGTGGTGATAGATGGTCCAGTAAATTCTGTATTTGTGATCTGGCTTTGGCCTTAGAAACAATGCAAGCGCCTAAACCAAACAAATATTTCTTTTCATTAGCACTTGAAACTGGATATATTTATATAACAAGCTTCTGCAGCATGAAGGGGTTCTTTTTAAGTACCTGAAGTGTTCCAAGGCACATAAGGGCTATGGCAATGCTTCTATGGCCTGAGTAAGTAATGCCAGGAGAGTCATCACCCAGTTTGAAACCAGTACCCGCTCCAGCAATACCAACAATATATGCAGACGCTTGGCAACCGAGGTGCAGGTAAAACCATGCAGGGCCCGCAGCTTTAGATACCTTCAAGTATCGTGCTATGATAGCTCCAACGGGCATCAGAGTACCCCAACTAACAGCATTTAGAATTCCATGAATCTGCAATTTTGTTGAAGAGACATTAAAAATTAAAATTGTCGGCTGACTAATCATAGCATGACAAGTTCTACCATCAAGATTAAATTTGAAGCTTTAGAACCAAAAAATAGAATCGTAGATCATTGAACTAGTTGCAGATCATGTCTAACTAGAAGAGGAATAAAAAACCACATAGATATACACTATTATTGATGTGGTTATCAAATGTCATTAAATATCTTTGCGAACCAAATTCTGTTTGTCAAAGAAAATTTTTTATGCCGATGCATAGCTAATGAGATTCTCGTAAGCACGCAAAGAATTCTTTCGTTCGTTAATAAATTAGGAACTCAAAAGACAAAATCCACATAAACCGACTCAAGACACAACATATAGGAAATGAGCTCGGCCTATTTAATCAAAACCAATTTTATAACTTGTATCTGAAATCAATCTTAAAGAAGCAAAAATAATATGGAGAAATAAATCAGATGTCAAATCAATTACTTACATTGCGATTCCTACTCGTTTTGCTATCTCCTCCAGTAGTGGTGGCCTCACCAGAAAGAAGATTGAGTTTTCCCATGCATTGAACATTAGGTCCAGCTGTACTATGCATTTGTGGGGTATTATCTTCGAGTGGACCTTCTTGCCAAACTTGGTTCACCGTGGTGTTTCCATTTCCAAGTGCCAAAGTAGCAAAGATGATCATCTCATTATTTGCAAATGTCGCAGTTAAGTCTGAGACATCAAAACTAAGCTTTCCCTCTTGCAAAGAGGTTCGGTATTGATTGATAGATGATGTGTAAGCTCTCATTTTTCCATCAGATTGTTGGTATGCAACAAGAGCCTGTGAGCCAACCATGCCGGTCGATGTAGGATTTATAGCCCATGCAATCCAACTAGAGCTTTTCGCTCCTGTACGCCTGAAGGCAATTTGAACCTTTCCTGATGATGAATCGTAGTTGTAATGAATGGAAGAGCTCAACACAGGAAGATCAACACATGATGCAAATACACGTTTGCCAGAGAAGCTATATTGCTTGCAAGTTTGAGCATATGATAATAAAATCATAGACATCAAAACTGAGAAACATGACACAAGATTTAATCCTGGAGCTGTAGCCATCTTGATAAAGTCCCTTTTGCCGAACAAAAGGAACTTTATCTTTCTAGTATTTGCAACTCAATCAAAGTGAATAAAGGAAAAGAAATAGTTGACAATGTGCTTAATTATAGGACAAATATTAATAGTAAGTTATTAAGATTCTGAAATTTTTGTGGCAACGGAGCTAATGCTGATGAATATTTTTTTTTTTTTATATGAGGTGAAGGCCTGTTACCGTTAGGTTGTTGGCTAGTTCTGCGGAAGTTTCCATCAGTTTTTCCCTATTTTTATATACATTTTGGTTTCTCAAAACAAATTAGCTTGTTTCCAACCGCGCGCCATTCCTTTCCAAGCCAGCCTGTGCCAACTCGTCTACTCAGGTACTCATATTCAGTTTCTATTATCGCTTGATTATATTATTACATTGCCCATGTATAGTTTTGAGTACTTCGTGAAGTTAAGCAAACGTAAAATTTTGAGTTGGTTATATTTAGCAGGCATCGGTAGACAAGGTAGTTTTCTGAAATGGAAACAAAGTTGACAAAGTGCTTTAGTCAAATATTAATAGCTCCTGAAATCTTTTTGTGGTAATGAAGCTTACGCTAATAATAAGATATTCTGCGCTGAAGATTTGATGTTGATATTTATATGAGGTGGAGGACTGTCATGGTTGGGTTGCTGGCTATCGTCTGCAGAAGGTCCCGTATGTAAGGTTTCAGTTTTTTCCTATTTTATAAACATTTTCGTTTCAGAACCAAAATGGTTTTTATTTGAAATTTGTTTCCAACCACCGTTCTTTTCCACCCTAGCCTGCGCCAACTATATCTACTCATTTAACTTATGACTGGAATATGTGATTTTGGGCGACTACGAAGTTACTTTTTAAGTGACTCAAAATTATGCTTTCTAGTAAAAATTTTAACTATGAGCTATTGGTAATTACAGTTTCGAAGAAAAAGCAATTGAAAAATGTAATTTTATAAACTTAGAGCCCGAAATTGTCATTTTGAGTGACTAAAATATTAACTTTCAAGTCGCTCAAAAATTTTGGAGAGCATGCACTTGCAGAAAACTCTCCAAACTATATTAGTTAATCTAGCTCTAGTCTTGATGCAGAGATACCACATAGATGAAAATGACAATGGCTGCTTCCATTAGACAAAGATTATATCATACATAGACCTCAGGTTTTGACTCATCCTTTTGCTAGCATTGTTCATAATTAAAAGTTTAATAGATAACTCTTAATTATATTCACATGGTAGTCCCAAATATTGAACCTGTAGCTAGGGGGTTCAGATTAATCTATAAGCAACGATGCGCCATCGACAAATATTTTGTTTATGTTATAGAGACAGCCGTTTTCAAAATACATATGCAAAGTAACATTAGAGATGTTGATATACAGCTTGGTTTTGTCCAAGTATCATATGTGATGATCAATATAAGCATATTGCAGCGTCTGATGACTCCGGCGAAGTCAAAGTGTTCTGTTTCGTAGCCTTAAGTTGCGGACAAAAACGTTGTATCCCCATGACAATCCTGTGTTGTACAACTTCTTCCCCGCCTCGAAACTCTTGTTGGATTTCAAAGGAGAAATAACATGGTGCAGTTTGGGGTGGTGATGGGTGTTAACCATTTGAACAATAAATAGGTTTAGAACCTGAGAAGTGGGTGTGAACGTGACGCACCTTTTTATGCTTTCTCTGTATTGTGCTATATAACAACCGCTGTCCCACTCCGACCAAGCCATCCCACACACCACATCAACCAACAGATCATAGCCCAAAGTGTCACCATCTTCTATTCTAACACCCACCAAGCCTTCCCACATACGGTTGCCAACAACCACCATCCCAGCCAATACACAATGCCCAATTAACATGGTTTAATTTCTCTGTAATAACAACCAGGTCTCAAACCTTTATAAATACCGATCCTCTTTCTTCATGTTCTCCGGGAACTCTTTTAAAATTCTGCTTATTCTGCAGCTCCAATCCATTTCAAAACCTTTTAGTCCATCTTTATTTAAGTCTTACAAGGTGCTAGAATAGCACCATATCTTAAAGTTCATTTGAAGGTTAAAGTTACATTATATCAATCATTCACCAATTTTGACGAACTGTGCCATTTAAATAATTTCGTATATAGTTTTATTTTTCCTCTACAAAAGTACACATTTGAAATTACAAGAGAGACCGGCATAACATTACATAGAAAATAAACAGCTCTTAGCAAATATTTGAAGTATCATATTAAAAACTTTGAGAGCTATATATAATTCACATCTAAATTTTGGAGAACAACATAAGATTGAGCATACAAGCAATACAACAAAGCTCGTACGGTCAAGGGCGGTCCCTAGGCTCAAGTCCAATAATTTCCTTCACAACCTGAGCTTTGTCAGCCTCAAACTGTTCATCCTCTGCAACAAAACATGCTTAAGAATGTAATGCACTGCCAAGTATATGGATGCATATTGTTGATAGAAAAATGTTGCTTTTATACCTTTATCAGTTTTGAAATCAGCAAACAACCGCAGAAGCTTGCTCCTATTTGCAACAAGTATGCTTACAATGTCGGGAGGTTTATTTTGATTCGCAGCAAACAACTGTAAAACGTCAACAGTTACAAAGTGAAAGTACAGTACCTAAAAAAATTTTAAATTCACTATGTACATCATCAAAATACAGTACCTTGAACACATGAAATGCTTCTATCTGAATACTTTTGCTAGACTCCTGTAAAAGAGAATCATTTAACAGATCAAACTTTAGCTCAGAATAACGGATTCTCTAGTTATTTACTTTTATCCAAGGCATCAAACATGTGACTAACACAAGCCCTAGGATGGTGTATTTATCAAAAGGTTCAATTTAGGTAAGACAGCTAAGACATTTACAATCTTAGCATGAAGCCAAAGAATTTATTCAAAAGTCACCATCATTTATAATCATAGAAATGGGACGCAATACTAGCTGAAATCTGAAAAATGGGATGCGCAAAAGCAATCAAGGCTTAATGACACATGATATCTAATAATGAAAACACTGACTCATATTGACCCCAGAACAGACTTGCTATATATGTTCATTATGCAATCTGGGAAAATTCTCTTACCCTCAGAAGATTCATGAGTATCCTCAAATTGTCCCTTGAGCTCACATATCGTGTCATCACAACAGAGTTAGTGCGATCCAGTAATATATCTCCCAACAGCTGCAACGATAAAAAATTCGTAATATTCAGAAACCAATACATATGCTTCATTTAGCAGAAATTTATTATGTAGGGAACTCATCTATTTTTCCTACCTTCACAGCTTGTCGTCTGGTGATGTAATTGGAAGATTCCAACAGTTTCGAGTTATACTCTGCAAAAAACTGAAACCAGCAAAGAATTTGAACATATTAAGTTCGGTTGAAACAGGAAAGTGCTTAAAGTTTAGAAGCACATAGTTGAAATTTAGAATCATAAAGCATTGTGATGGCTACTAGTTAAAAACTTGCACACATAGTCAAGTTACTATATCATCAATATAAGAAAAGTTCAAGCAGACAACTCAGATGCAACTTAGAGACAAGGAAAATAAAACTGGAAAGTTATAGAAGGTCACAAATAATATATTGTAATCCATAAATCACCAAACAGAACTTTTTATTTAGGACAACCAGAAAAATATAGGATCAAATCAATCACTACCAAGATGGATTGATACAGAAGGGGTTTTCTCAATTAGTAACTCCTGTTTTCCCACTGAATAATTTCTCTACTTTTGACATTCTTTCAAAATCAAAGTACATCACCACATGCAGATTAAAACCTTTTTATCTAGTGCCCATGCGTGCAATATCCAGAGACATATACGTATGTATATAGACACTTATAAAACCATATGCAAGCAAAACTTACCCAGTCATAATTCTTCAAAAGAAATTCGGATACAGTAGATTTATGCCTTGTCAAGAGCTCCTACAATAAAATTCATTAATAGCATCAAATTTATGTATTGCAACTGCAAGTGTGCAAGTTCAAAGATGATGATTGCAAAATAGCAGATTTAAGACCATGACAAACTATAAGTTTTGAAGTCGGCTAGTTATTCAGTCAAACCAAAGGATTTAATGCCAAATTATGCAGCGATTGAGGTTATAGCTTCAGTGGAATGCAAGTTGTATCAACAACCAAGTTCAACTAACAGATTAAATTACTAATGTTGAGTAAAAACAAATGAAATTGGAAAAAAAGAAAGAGAGATCATTCATCACTTGTTATCCATGTTGTATTCACCTTAAAAGTCGCAGCAGCATCTGCAGCAATATCAAAATTTGGAAGCTGTATATAGTCAAAGAACTTCTTCATGTGTTGTGACTCCAACACGTACCTGCAAACAAAACCAAAGATACTATTCAGGAAATGTACCTAACAACAAGAAGTCAACCAAATTGAAGATATTGACCAAACACTATCTAATATCATAACCACGAAAGGACACTGATAAATCATTTGGAAAAATAACAATGATATAGTCCAATAGATCAATAGCCTGACTTCAATATACAATCGAGGTTCACAAAGTTTATTCATTAAAACTAACTTCAAGCTTGATAAACAGTTAAAATTCTTACCTAAACTATATAACATAAGAACATAAAAAGGAGATTCTATCCTATCAGAATACAGCAGAAGAGCAAAATTGGTCTGCATCATGCCTATTACTCAAATGTTTCCCCACATTCTTATGTTTTCACATAAATCTTCCCAGAGCATATGAGAGCCATTTTTTTCATGCAAATTTTACTTGAAACCATAGGAAAAAGATATGTATAAACTTGCCAAGTGAGAAGAAAAAGAAAAAGTTCAATCTGATTCACATTGCTAACCTTGCAACAGTCTGATGACGAATGCACTCCCGTAGCATTGCACCGTAATGTAAAGCCATGTCCGTATTTGCATAACTGGAGAAACAGCTTCCAATAATTAAAACTCATCATAAACAAAGAAATTGAAGTAAGATGACATCCCAACTTTGCTCAGACATCTTCCACTTTTGGCTTACCCCGTTATCAAGATATCCAAAAGATCAATATTTGCTTCCAAGTAGTCAGATGCAATCAACTTTGAATGAACTTGTTGCCTTTGTAGATTAGCAACAACCTGCGTGGCATCTTTCCGGGCCTGCAAAAAATGAACCCTGTCAAGATATATGATGTAGGAAAAACTCACAAAAACAATAATTTATCAATCTTCAAATTTAATGATTGAACCTCATCAATGAAATCTTTAAGTCATGTAAGATGCTAGAATAGCACCAAATCAACATATTAACTAGAAAAAACAAATAGACAAAAACATCAATGGAATCTGAGAGCCAATATTCACCTCCAAGTTCAATTTAGGAAGACAAGTGATTAGAAGCCGCAGTGTGTTTTCCTTGAAGAACTCCTGAGTCAATTGTGTACAAGCCTCTGCAACTGGCTCAGATTCACTATTGCCATAAAGTATTGATTTTAACTCCCTTATGTTTTTACACAACTCTGCCATCTACAAAAAATAAAATGCAGATCAGAGAAGTCATTACTTTCACCCTCAACTAAAAGCAAAGCCAAGCTTTAGGCATACTTCAGAATTAGAAAAACAAGCAGGCCTAATTCAGATCCAGTGTGAAACTCTCTTAATTTTGCAGTCTCAATTACTCTTCACAGGACACACTTCTTACCAATCCAACCACTATATTAAACACTTTCAAAGCTATTGCATTGCGAGTAAACCGTCAAATACATTGTATTTTCATGACTATTCAATTCACAAACTCGAATTCTTATAAAAGTGATAAAATCTCGTTTTCCAGCACTATAGGGTGGGATATCTTGAAATCTTTGGACGAATATGAAACTCGAAAATCTGTTAAATTATTATTTTTTAAAAAATTAATATTGAAATCCGATGCTGATTCAATGAAATACGAATACAAAATTTACAAGGTGTAAGCTAATTAAAAAAAATATCTCCACAAAGTTTAGAAAGAAGTTAGAACTGGTAAAATTCAATGCCATTACATTCAGTTAAAGGAGAACTCAAAACTTAAAACTTGACCAAAAGCCATCTTTTTTTAATCAACCCAGAAAGGTAAAATCGCAAATTAAGCATTCTAAACACTCATCATCAACTAACAAAACTTATTTTAATTTCATAAAGCAATACTTTATCATCCCCGCCCAAAAAATAATAAAATTAAAGGTGATCCAGATTAAAAAAAAAAAAAAAAAGAGAAGGGAGAGAAAGCCACCTTTTCTTCGCGCTTGGATTCGCGAGTATCGGGAGTGCGGGAGGCATAGATGAGAAGATCGCGAGTTTGTCTAACGACGTCGACGGGAGTACGTGGCTTGGATTTAAAGAGTCCCTTCATGTTTCTCTTTTCTCGTTTAGATTTGGTGAATGAAGTTGAAGTACAATTTCTCGGTGGTAGTGGTTCAGCCGCAGGGTTCGAGAGCCTCCGGAGCAAATCCGCCGTAGAGGCCCCCCGTCCTACCGCAGCTCTTGGCTTGGCAGCGCAGACTCCTATTCTTCCTCTTCCTTCCCCCAATCCCTGTCTAGGGTTTCAGGAATCAATTCAAATCAAATCAAATTAAAGGCTTCTCTTTTTTCTTCTTCAGACAAAGAAGGAGAGTGCATGTCCATGCGTGCATTATTTGTGTGGCTTCAGAGGATTGACTAGAATTAGTGTAATTTTAGGAGATTTGTTTTGTTTTATTTTGTGGGGCCAAACGTCCTTCCTTTGGTTTTTCCGTAACGATTTGTAACTTGCCGTTCTCCACCATAACAATAAACCAAAATTTATTCTAATTAATTTTAATTAATTTAATTTAAGTACTATACATCTCTACTTTTATTACAATAATATCCAATTTATTACTCTTACTTTCTTCGTGTTTTTACAATCTTAAAAAGTATGTTATTATTTCATCAAATATTTTCCTGATTTTGTTGCTATTTATTCACTCACTTTGTCCCCTAAATTAATTTCTCAATGTATTTTTGGTGAACGGGACTCAAGATAAGGAAAAAAAAAAATGATGTCCTTTGAGGGATGTATTGGGCAGGCAGTCGATACTAAATGCTCACGATTATTTCTTATTATGTATGAGAAACTTTTCTCTATCTTCGTTGCATCACGTGGCTGTGTTGACGTGATACAACAAGCCAATAGGAGGATGAGAATTGGAGAGAGACGGACTTTTGTGCTTTCTTTCTCCCATTTTTCTGACTTCTTATTAACTGGCTGCATCACGTGAACTATACAACGGAGGTATGAAAGACTCTCTACTTCTCCATGTATAAACAAAAATAATATTAATATTATGATGGATTGTTGTTTGATTTGAAGATCAAAAGGGGGGTGTATAAATATAAGTCATGTGTTGTGGCTGGATGACTATGATTTGCAGTTCAGCCAAATAGAAAGAGTTCGCCTTTAATTTCCACCTTCACCATCACATGCCTATGCCAGCCCATTCATCACAACATCTTAAATTTTATGTGGTAATGGAGTATGTATCAGCTGAAGTTCTTCCTTTTCTCTTTTCAAGATCCATTTATATTCTCATGAATTTCCACTTTATATTATAATTCTTCTTTTTTTGTAATATTAAAAAAATTGTCCTACTTTTTGTTGATGGATTCTCTTCATATCAAAATCAAAATCACATAGTTGCAGTAAAATTCCATCATTTTCGAAGAGTCTAGTCTGTATACAATTCTCAACAGCACAGCAGAGCAACAAGATTTTTCTTTTCGAGGATTCATCCTTTTCTAGGAAATAATGCTTTTCTTTTATCTTTATTGTTAATTTTTCCAATATAAATGAACCAATCAAAACGCGGAAAACAACTTCTCCAAAGAGCCTAGTGGTTAGTGGACCTTTCAAAATCAGAAAGTGACTTGAATTTCGATGTCCACGGCCCATCCTTATCCCATTACCCATTTACCATTTCAAATCAAATTTACTCGTATTTAACAAAAAAACTTTCCTGCAGTGTATATAATAATTAAAAGTAATATTAAATTTATAATATTTATATAATATATATTTTATAATATGATATAATCATCTCTACGATCAAAATTCACTGGAGGAGAAAAAAATGAATGGAAAAAATTATTTATTCAATATGATTTTATCACTTAAGCTGTCATCTGTCACATCATATTGTATAATTTATATTGTATAGATGTTGTAAGTCTAGTATTATTGAATAATTAATAATATAACAGAAAGTAACTTAATATGACGTATTTATTGGTGGTTTTAACTTGTGTAAGCACAATTTAATATCTCCAAAATTGAATAATCTTCTATAAAAATCATTTTGTTCCTTTATTGCAAGATTCTTAATGAATGAATTATTTTCTATAAAATAAATATACAAAATCTGAATTTATTTAATAATTATACAGGTTTTAAAGTTTTACCAAATGCACATGGGGTATAAAGATGAGAGGTCAATGATTTATCAAACAAGCCATTACATTACAAAGTTAAGGGCCATTCGTTTACTTCACTTTTTAGCACTTATTTTCATATCATGTTATAATATGTTTGTTTGTAATTTTTTAATAAGTATTAAGTAGATTAATTTACTTGAATGTGACATATTTATCCCTAATATAAAAATGAAATATATAGATATTTAATACTTAACAAAATTCTATCACATATCAATAATATTCATTAATAACTTACATAATTAAATTAAGATATCGATAATAATAATAATTAATAAGTTTACCTATCACAAAAAGTATATATCTATTTCAATATAGTCAATACATTATGATTAATTAAATTTTATTTATTTAAACATGGTATATTTTTATTTAATTTTATTAGGATATCTTTATTTGTTAATTTTATTAGGAAAATAAAAATTATAATAATATTTTGAAAAACTATGATATTGTCGAGCCATAGCCATCAATCGCTGATCGCAATCGTTGTGCTGCGTCTGTTCCCACCATCGTATCCATTATGATTGGTTATAGCCAATCTATGTCTTTTGAAACCTTTTTTGAGAAAGAAATATCTTTTTGTCAAAAAAGGCCTAGAAATATATGGTTAAATGAATTTATCTTTGCATTTTTTGGTGAAATGCTGTTCTTTCTTGAAATATTACTCTGAGACGACCATAATGGTAGCGACTATGCCATGCCATTAGACTTGAGTCAAGGAGATGACGACTTTCCAATAACCTCCCACCACCATATTTCTCAATTTGTAAATAAAAATAAAATTTGAAATATAAATATTTAGTATTATTTAGAATATAATTTTGTTTAATAATATTATAAAAAATAAAGGATATTTTTGGAACAAAAAATTGTCATAACATTTAGACATTTGTCATTTAAGCAAAAGTTTTTCACTTTTTTCTAATAAGTAAATTCAAGTGATAAGTTAAATAAAAAATTAATTACTTATGTCTCGAGTCTTTTAGACTTAATTGAAAAATACGAAGAACAAATAGATATGAAAGGAGACGAGCCCATGGACTAACATCCACGGAAGCGCGTCCATTAGGACGCATATCACGAGCCAAGTCTCAGATGGCCTACATCTCCTCCACCTCCGGGGTTATCACTACCATCAAGTTTTTTCAAACAATTAATTACCTTACGATAATCACAAACTTTAACGTGATTCTAGCCTAAGAACAACGACGACATCGTATCATGCGTTTAAGATTTAGATTCAAGACGTTGAGTTCAAGCTTAAACTAATTAAAATTAATTAAAAATCCCAAACATAAACAAATTAAGATCATAACAGAATATAATATAAAAATTTTATTTTTATTTATACGAAAATATATAGAAAAGTAAAAAAGATAACAAAAAGCCTCGTTTTACATTACATGCAAGATGACACATTGTCATTACTTAATTCACAGGCTTGAAGGAGGTGAGGTTCATGAAATGAGCCCACGGCTTCTCCCACACAACCGCCTCATAATTGTTGGTGGCCTTCCCGTCTTTTGCAGCCACCACAAGGCGGTAGTTCATCCCCGAAACCACCTGACTCTCCCCCTTCACCACGGTCGCGAATTCCAGATCAGCCTCTGACTGCTTGTTGTATTCGCTCACCGCGAACTTCCCGATCTCCACCACGTGCGGATCTTTCAAGTCCTTTATCGGCTTCCACCCGCCGAGCAGGGTCTCCGCGCTGACAGCGGCGGCGACGAGGAGGAGAAAAAGGCAAGGCTGTAGAAGCTTCATTGCAAAATGTAACGGTTGTGTTGTTAGTGAGATGTGTGAACGAATGTTTGAAAAGGTATTTATAGAGGAGAGGAGAGAAGCGGAGACAATGTGGACGTGGTCGAGGGATAATGGGTCACGGGTGGACTTTGGGCTGTGGGCCTGTAGCGAGATTTAATGCGTATAAGCCGACATGGGTTGATCTTGGTCTTGTCTGACTTCTAACCGTCTGATTTCAATCAGGACTCAAGATTTCTGTTAGCGGGTGCGCGGATGTTATGTGAGTGGGACCCTAGTTATGTTATGTCGTGGCCAAATAATGATGAATTGATGTACGACTCGGCCACGGCTGGTACCTAAAAAACCCAGCATCCCGGATCCGGGTAATAATCCGGAAATGTAGAATATCCCAACCCGAATATATAAACCCGAATATATAAACCCGAATTATTAATAAATTACAAAATATAAAATAAAAATTAAGATACACTATATTTGTTTAATAAAAAAATTATATTTATGGGTTTAAATGATTAGTAGTTCAATTCTAAGTAAAAAACTTCTTTATCTCGTTTAATAGATTAGGGATCAAATTAAAAAAACTTCTATATGTATAGTTTGATTATTTATGATAATTATTATAATTACGGTAATTTAAATCAATGTAATCTTAAATAAAACTTCTAAATTAATTTGTTTGATTCATTGGTAACTCATTTCTAAACAAACTACTTTTATATGTATTTAAGTTTAATTGATTAAGAATTCAATTCTCTACAGAAAACGTTCACACAAATAATTTAATTGATTAGGAATCAAATTAAAAACTTCTATAAATATGTTTCATTTCACTATAAATCAAATTAATTAGATTATAAACTTAGATTAGAACTAATTAGAAGGAATTGGTTTATGCCTTTAATTATTTGATTTAAATTCTTGGTTGTGGAAGTTAATATAGTTTTAAATAAGGTAACCTTTTATGTAATGTGATTGATTAGTAGACTCAATTTACTAAATATTGTAATTTTGGCAATTAAATTTTACAATTATTAAATGTAATTAATGCAATGTTTCAGTTTTATGTTAACAATATCTTCTATATATGAGGGATGAAATTTTGTTCAGTGTTGGAATTTGGATTGGATGTATTAATGTATTTAATTTAATTATAATGAGTTAATAGAGGATAAATTTCAAATTCAACTTAATTTAAATTATAAATGAACCGTGGCCATAGCCCCGAATTTTGCCATCCCATATGGCTACTAATTAATATACTGATATACAAAATCTTACACTTCAGATAACATGATAATTATCTTAATAAACTGAATAAAATTTATCTATAATAAAATTTCATTTTACAAATAGTGTAGTATGGTAAGTTAATTCTGTATAGATTTTTATCATCTCAAAATTATTTATTTATTCTAAATAGGTGGTCTTCTTCTTTGAATAAAATTTCTTTACGGTCGCTCTAGTCGTTTTAATTAAAAATTTGAATAATGTTATATCTATAACTTATCTGCAGCTTACATTTTCATCAAAAATTTGAATAATGTTACATCTATAATTTATTTATAATTAACTTTTTTTAATCAGAATTGACAAAATATTACTGGATGAGTAAAAAATGAAAATAAATGAAGGAGGTTATTTATCCACTAATATTTTGACAACTCAAAATTGTAAAAAAATTTAATTGTAAGTGGGATGTAAATCTAGTACTATTACAAAAATTTTCTTTTTAAAATTTTGTTTAAGTAAGATTGTAAGGAGACATTTGTATTAAATATTAACTAATAAGAGTGAATATTTTTAACACGAAATTTTAACGGAATTTGTTGACATAAATTTATGATCTTCATCTCGTTAAACGAAACCAAATGGTTGAAATTGATAATCCACATAAATTATTATTATTTAATTTTGCTCATGTTAAAAGATAGAAATCATAAAATTGAAATGACATAAAAAGCAGTGTAAGAAAGTTCAAAATACAAGGCTTGAAAACGCGATCAAGAAATCCAGACATTTTTGTGAAAATGATGGGATAAAGATCCAAGTCGATAATAAGAAAATTATCAAAAAATTAGAAGCTGTATTTATGCAATCTAATCCAACACTATTATTTTATTTTATTAGTTCAGAAATTGTTTTTGTTTTTTAAGGAGCTTTAAGTAGAAGAATTGTGGCCTTTCTCGGCGAAGAAGCTTGGTGTTCAAGTAATTTGAGTGATGTTCTCAGACACTGAAAATAAATAAAGAAATAAATATAAGTTTTGACGAAGATTTGAACACGGTAGCCAGTAATAATCAAACTGAAGAACATAGCTAAGCAGATCAAACTCAATGTCTAGAAAACATTATTTTCTTGCTTATTCGAGACAAGGAGGGAGCTGAGAATTCTCTTCAAGTCAACAGTACTGTCAAGTAGCTGATCATATCATGGTTTGATTTCCGTGTTGCATTTTTCTCCAAACTATCTTTTTGTTTAAGGGATGGGGAAAATTTGCCACTCTGTAAAAATGGCTCACCTCTGCGTGAAGGAGAAGAGGCATATCCTTCTCTAAGTTGTTCCAGTCTAAGACTAAGTTTTGCATGTACTCTAAACTTAGACCTTCAACCTTCCATTTGTCACCAGATTCATCATTAAGACTCATTTGAAGGTGGTTCACGTCTCCATCCTCAAGATAAAGATACTGCAACTTTGAAAGCTTCTCGAGATTGATCCATTTTGGCAGAGTTTCATGACGATAACGCCTGAGATAAAGCTCCTGAAGAACTGGGGAAGGAGAAAGTTGATCAAGCATCTCTGATACCCTCTTCTCTTTACAATTTTCGGCATCAATAGCTAAGACCTTGAGTTCTGGTAGTTCTGAGAAGACATTACATTCCTCTTTCGAGATTTCACTGCTATTATTTATGTACATTCGTAGAATTCTTAGCTGCCGTAGCTTTAGCAGCTCATGAAGCCGACAACCTTTCGTGTTAGCCTGACTCACCACCCGAAATCCTGACAGTTCCTGGAGATGGACTAGCTTCTCCAGTCCATTAGGTAGGTACTGCAATTTACGAGATCGTAGGTCCAAGACAATCAGCTTCTTCAAATTAGTAATGGATGGGTGTAGTTTGCTAAACCGTTGCAATTCCTCGAAACCAAAATTTGGAGGTTACGAAGTTTTTGAATTGAATATGGCAACTCGTTAATTTCTGAAACTTCATTCAAGTTGAGATACGCGAGGCGTCTAAGGGAGAAGATCCAATTCAGGAGATCAAATACCTCAATTGTATCCATCTTAATTTTAGAGAAATCCAACACTCGTAGGGACCTGAGCAACACCTTATAATTCCTATTGAAGGAAACTCGAGTGCTTGGCATTAGTAGCAATGCCCTCAACTTTGAACTGCTCTTCAGTGATTCTAAATCCATGTCATGGTTGATACCAAACCATCGAGATTCCACTGACGATTTTTGTTTTCCTTGTTCATTAAAGCTGCAAAATCCATCCTCCGTTGCGATTTTTATGGTCATATCTCGGACCAGATCATGCATCTTGCAGCTGTGGACCTTCCCATCATGGCCTCGTCCATCCACAACATCAATTAGGCATATACTAGCTAGCTGTAAAAGACAATTATATCCCAATTCAATTGCAGTCGCTGTGTCCTTCCCCTGGATAAAGCCATCTCCGACCCACGAAAGTACCATTCGTTCAGCTTGTATCTCAAAGTCTTCAGGATAAATGGAGAAACACAATAAACAATGCCTTAGATAAGCAGGGAGTTCATAATAGCTCAGTTGCAAAGAAGCCATCACCGAACTATCTTCTGCTTCAGTTGCCAATTCATGAAAACGTTTATCAATATTTTCCCACTTATCGAGAGAATCAACATCTGGCGCAAGCAAAGCTCCTATTGTCTTGATGGCTGGTGGTAATCCGCCACATTTGTCCAAGATGGCTTCACCTACTTTTTGAAACGGGTCACCTAGATCATTTGGACATTTTCCGCTGCCCTTGCGAAATGCGAACTTGCAGAACAATGACGAACTTTCCTTTTCATTTAAAGTTCTGGGCCGATGAATTCGTGACTTATCAACTCCCATAAGCCGTGTAACTTTTCATCTCTAGATGTGATGATCACGACGCTGCTTTTACCACCGAACTTATACCACCGGTTTGGAACTACTCCCCAAACGTCATCCAAAACTATAAGACACTTTTTATCTCTAAGTATGCTTTGGATTTGGCACAACATTGTGCTTTCATCAGACGCAGAGCCTTCGTCTCTTAATTGTTTCAACATGACCCTCAAAATCCCTTCTTCAGTGTAATCGTTAGAAACTGGCACCCAAATCATCTCATCAAAATAAGCAACTACAGTTCCATCATTGAATTTCTGGGCAATAGTGGTTTTGCCTAAACCCCCCATTCCCACAATGCCAATATACTGAAGTTCCTCATTACTGGCAAGAATCCACTTTTTGATCTTTGCCAAATCCTCCTCCAAGCCAACTATCTCAGACAGTTGATAATCCTGTGAGGAATATCTTTTAATTTGATCCACATCATTCCTCTGGTTCGTCGTCAATTGTGTCATCAAACCCATTCTCAATTCATCCTCCAACTTTTGAATCTGTGAATTAATAGAGTTCAGTCTCTTGCCTGTTTGATGCAAAAAAAAAAAAAAAAAAAAAACAGCCTGGTGAGAAACTCAAGCAGCTTGATGCATCTTTCTGATATTCAGCTCTGACTTGGCAATCCGTCAGTATGTCATCAGCTTCAAACATTAGTCGTCTCAGCTCCCCCAACATCTTCCGGAGAACTTGCGCTTGAGTCTCGAGTTTGTCAGTGTCAGAGAGGAAGGCCGTCATAGTCTCAAGCTTTTGCTTCATTTTCTCAAACTGATCTTTAAATTCAATTGCATACTTAGCTTGATCCAGTACCGTAGTCAACAATTCCTCTGTCAGGGTCCCAATCATAGCTTCCGTCGCCATTACCTTCCTTCTATCTTATGATCTGTGAATTCGTGTTTAAAATCGTGATAGTAAAGCAAATTTTGATGACATGACACAGATAAAATCTGTGTCTTTTAACATTATATTTCTCTCTTATCATGTATTTAAAGTGTCATTATTAATACTATTCTTTCAATGGATATCAATCATAAATATAATTTGGTGGGTCAGGAGAGCATTTAGGTTAAATATTGAAGTGCCTCAACATATATTCGTAGAATTTAATTAAATTATGGACAAAAAAAAAACTCAATAATTATGTATGTATAATTTCTTAAAAAAAACTTGGATAAACTAAATCTATCAACAATGTTTGCCTTCAAAATCAGAGTGACCCTTTATCATAATAGTCCCTAAACACAATGATAAACTTGAAAGATCTCATAAAACCAATTCTAAATTATATAAGATTATATTAAAAAAGTAATTTAGAATCTTATAATAATTCTCCCCTCTCATTAATAGTATATATATTGTCAACATCAACACATCCACAATTCAGGGAATTTGGATTTCCCAAATTTAGAGGGGTTTTTCACGAGCACAAGCCTGAATTTCGGAAGTAGAACATGATAAAGTGTATCATCGCGTCCTGTCTTGAAAAACTAAAGAACTTTCCTGGAAAACAGATAAAATTTATGGCTTATTTCCTCCAAAGAGACAATAGGGATGTTAAGGAGAACAGACTAGGTTATCAAACAAATAATTAAAAAAAAAAATTGAGATTGTTACTCTCAAGTCTTGCATTAAGTTGACAACAATGCATTTGAAAAAACAGGTGCACAAGGGAAAGACCGCGGGAGGAAGCGAAGTACCTGACAACATAGGGGAGAAAAATGGAATAATTTGGTTTCAAATAGCGGATCTCCTTCTTCAGGTGACTCTCTCCCTAAAGAAAGTTTCAACAAACAATAATGACAATATTATTTTGGAAAAATTAAAAACATTACCCAAATTTAGGGATCTGTTTGAAAAAATGACCAACTCTCTCAAAATTTTCATATTATGAACCTTTTGACCGCGAAATTATCTAAATACCATTTTTTATTAAATAATACAACAACTAATGTTATTTTTCCTTTTCTCCTTCGTTTCTTCTTCCACCTTGCGCAAAACTCCTTAGACATCTATATTTTGTTCAAATTATTGCAAAATCCCACTGTTTTTATTGATTGTATCCACCAACATTTAAGATCTGAGCACCAAAAGTTAAAACATCTCTCTCTGAATTATTTTTTCTTGATTTAGTTTATACGTTTTATGTTGTTCGAAATTTGTTGTCTAAAAACGCGTTATTAGCTTAGAAAAAAGTGAACTAAGTTTAGTTGAAGTGTTCTTAATTTGGAGTGAAAGACTGGAATTTTGCCTAGGGAAGACGACAACTTGACATTCTACTCGGCATGTGTCAAACATCGAGCTCTCTCATACGGCAGAAGCTGATGATCATGTATCTATTATGTTGGATGTATTTCTTTAGCAAATTTAAATGAAGTTATTTTAAAGTGGTGAAATCTAAGTGGGAGTGTTATAAATGGATGGATTTTACACAACTTGCACAAGCGTGTGTAACCTATGCTGTTTTTATTTTATTGGTTGCGATATCGGCAAATATCATTTGTTATAAATGCAGCAAGTACTATTGGAGTAGTGGACTTTGCAACATTTTATTTATACCCGCTCCAAACACTGACATAAGCATGAGTAATGAAAATTTCCTCTCAAATTCTCTTCCGAATTTGTCAAACCTCTCCCATTCCCTCCCTCCCGTTTTGCCTCCCTTTCTTCACTTTCTAATTCTTTAGCTTTGTCGGCCACCTAATTTATTGTTTCATATTCTCGTAAATTAATTTGTATTTGTTCGTGAGCACTCAACACGGTTAATCTCCGCATGTTGCTTGTAATGATGCTGCTCACACATTCTAGTAATTTATTGCTTGTAATCATGTTGCTTTTATATTCTAATATTCTAGTAATTAAATGGTAATCATTTGCTTATAGAATTTTTCGACCACATAATTCCAAAGTTTCATCATTGATCATATTGCCCTTTTGGTACTATGACATCGCACGCGCTTTGTGGCAGCGACCACCGACAACACGGAATGACAATCTTCAGATTTTGCAATTTTTTTTAAAATTTTTGAAAAATATAAATTTGTAATTTTTTAATTTATGAAAAAACAACTTTTTTTTTTTGCAGTTACATATAATTTAGTTGTAATATAGTTTAGTTAATTATTTATATAAGAATATTTTAGGACACATAAAAAATCTACATGATTATTTTAGTAATTTAATATATTACCTAGGAAAACAAAGCCCCGTATGGTTACTTGTTTTGAACAATTTTTTTTTGGTTCATTCCTAAACAGGGATATTGTAGAATGTGTGAAATTTGTTTGATTGTCCGTTTTCATTCTAATAAGGCAAAAAATGCAAGGAATGTGGCCCCTTTGCTTATTTATTTTGTGTTTTCGTTTCTAAAATTTTCATTTTAATATGAAAATAAGAAGTATAATTAAGAAAGATTAAATTGTATAAAAATATGTTTGATTATGTATTTTGTGTTTTTATATGAAAATATATGATAATTGTTTGGTTATGTGTTTTGTGTATGAAAATAAAAATAGAGAATAATTGTTTGGTTGCGTGTATTTTGTATTTTTGAATGAAAAATTAATTTTAATTAAATAAAAATAAAATTAATTAATTAATTGAAATTATTTTTAATCCAAGGATAATTAAAATAAAGAATTAATTAATTAATATTATTTTTAATGAAAGGATAACTAAAATGTATAATTAATTAATTAAAATTAGTTTTAATTAATGGATAATTAAAATGAATTTTCTTGTCTCCGTTATAGCCCACGTGGACCAGCAAGGACAAGGATTATAAAAAACGAGAAGCTTCCTCTCTTGAATAGTGCTTTCACCTTCTTTTCCATCGTCCTTCTCAGCAGCTTTTACGATATCTATACCATATAAATTTATATTAAAATTAATTTTAATTAAAGATAAAAATAATATATAAAAATTAAATTTATCACACTCCTAACATTCTTGCCTTACACAATTTTTTTTGAACAAAAATTTACTACTAAAATCACTTATATAGAAATTAGTTCTTCAAAAACTCTTCATCTTCTAATTCTTCGATCACTAGATAACATCTCTTCTTTGAATCCTTTAAACAGACCTAACAAGGGCGGTATAATTAAGTAATAATAAAATTAAAAATCATAAAAAATAAGTATAGTTTTCTTGATGTGCTTTTATATTTTAAATTATTACATAGTAATATTATTTTCAATATTGTTAAATTGATCCTCCTTTTAGATACTAAAGCAGATTAATTATTTTCTCTGTTTTTTTTTCATTCAATTTTAAGTAAGAATATTTACAAATTAACCTTATTTGTCAAAATATCTATACTCCTTTTTTTTGGTGTACGTTCACTGAAATCACAATCATTTACAAATAAATAAATAAGTAAATAAGCCACCAAATTAACGATATGAAATCACAATTTTTTTATGTAAATAAGCAAAATCCAGATGCATGTTATTAATTACTTGCGTATAAACAAATAATATTTCTTTGTCAAATTATTTTACAGCTAACCCTCTTACCTTTTTCATGATCGCCTTAGAAGTAATACCACGACCATCTCCTGATTCATATTGTTCTCAGAAGCAAAATATTTATTCTATTATCATCAATTGCACTCATATCGACAATGGTACGCGCATAAGTGAAATGTAATTTCGAATTGTGATATTTGCAGTTTATTAACTAAATATTCCATGAAATGAGCCTAATTAATATATTCCATTTTAAATGTAGCATCATGCAGAGTGCACGTTTGAGTGGAGTTATTGATGCAGATGTGGCTAAGCTTGGCTACCTAAAGAAGCTGCAAGCAGATCATTTCTTATATCTTTTAAAACAAATTTTTGACATAATTTATCGACACAAATTTGTGGTTATTGATTTTATAAAATTCAATGGTTGATATTAAATATCAACAAGTTGCATTTAATCCTTTCTTATTTATATAAGGAATAGATCTTTTGACACAAAACTAGATACAAATTTCTAACCATTAATCTTTAAAATCCAATTGTTAAAACGATGGATGAGTTGGTATCATTAAATGTAACTTATTAACTTTCAATCTTAACAATTAGATTTTAAAGATCAATGATTAGAAATTTCTATCTAGTTTTGTGACAAATATCTCTCTCTCTCTCTCTCCGTCTATGTATATGTGTGTGTGTGTGTGTGTGTGTGTGTGTGTGTGTGTGTGTGTGTGTGTGTGTATATATGTATGAGGAGATATTTTGACATAAGAGTTTTGACACAAAACTGGACACAATTTTCTAGCAATTGATCTATAAAAATTTAATGGCTGAGATGATTGATGAATTAGCTACATTAAATACAACTTGTTGACTTTTAATCTCAACTATTAGATTTTGCGAGATCAATGACTAATTGCGTCAAAAATTTGTGTTAAAATATCTCCTCCCTTTATATCATTTTGCTAAAAATAGTTGGTGATTTTTTATCAAAATTCCACAATGATCTATCTGGTAACAAACTTCATGGATTCGTTCCTTCCATGCTAGGGAATTTATTAAATTTTACGTTCCTGTAAGTTCTTAGTTTATGTTGTATGATACAAATAATTTATGTCTTCTTTGTTGGAGTGTGTAGGAATATTTACTATTGTAACCTCTGTTTTGCATATCACATTTTATCACATGAAGCCTTAAGAATTCATATATCACACATAATCACATATTGAAGCTAGCCTATTGTCCCATTTGGACTTCAAGAGGTGGCCCAACCTATGCCACTTTGTGTCCATACAGTTTTGTTCTCGAAACCTCAAAAGGTGGCCCATGGCATATTGAGTTCTGAAACACATCCACTAACTTTGAGAGGACACTTCCACAACCTAACCCATAACGCCGTTACTAACTTCACAAGCATGTATCATTTTGCGGTTTAAAACCTTGAAGAGGTGACTCCCATGCATGAATTACACATTAAACATTCAATAGTTTCCCATAGGCTTTGGCATGCAATTTCAATTTCATAATACATCACACATTGATGCATGCCTTAACATATCATAATCCATATCTCAATGTCATGATTAAGGCTCTAATAAGGCTTCTCAATCAATGTCTAAATGTAAAAACTCACTTTCCACACACTATCTTCCATATGTCACTTTGTGTTGTGTGTGGCACTTTGCAATTATTGCGACCCCCAAGAGGTGTCTCACACACATAACTTCAAGAGGTGACTCTCATTAAAGGATAAATACATTCACGTTCACATTTCACATATATTCTCACATATGGCACTTTGTGTTGTGTGTGAGACACTTTGCGGTCATTTTGACTCCCAAGAGGTCGCTTACACACACAACTTCAAGAGGTGTCTCATTAAAGAATGAATACATTCATATTTTACATATATTCTCACGTATGACACTTTGTGTTGTGTATGGCACTTTGTGGTCATGTTGACCCCCGAGAGGTGTCTCACACACACAACTTCAACAGATGCCTCATACATATGTGTACACAATCACATAATGGACATTAAAAGTCCCAAGGTTTGGTATGCCATTCATATATTACAATTCCAATTTCAATCACACAAGTGAAGCTCTAAGTCAAACTTTCCAAGTATCACAACACATCACATTTAATCTTAAAGCTTTTCCAACTATCACAACACATTGCATTCACAACATTTCATATCACAATTCATGCCTTCCTTATTAACCTTCACATTCAAACTCATAAGCAAAAGCTTAAATTAAGCTTCCTATATAACATAACACATCATATTCAATGCTTAACTTCACATTTCAATCTCATTTCACAAGCTCAAAGTCAAAGTTTCCAATCATCACAACCACATCTCGTAATTGCTATAGTACTAACATTTAGCAACATCACATTACACACAAATATCACATGAAGCATAATAATAATTTTATTGTGTCCTCAGAAAGAGTTTAGCTTACTTACCTGATTAGCTTCGCCTCTTAATTGTGACTTCCAGCTATAAAATTGAACTTCTTAAAGTTTAGTGACACTTCATCCAACCAACAACATCATAGAAAATCCACTGTAATACACATATGGGTTGGACAATTATAACAAGAGGGTAATTTCTCTAATCACCACCAAATTTCAAGGAATCAAGTACACATATACGCTATATCCCATCAATGTTATTGAATCAAAACAAGGCCATGTATCTCTTGAAAATCCTTAATTTTGTTCACACAGCAAATCTGCCTGCAGACCTCCCAACTGAGCAGTGCAACTTTGAAGAATTTTATAAAATTATGCAATAACCAATTCTCTACCAAACTTTTCAGTCTAAAACTAGACACATATAAAAGTCATTTCACCAAAAATTACAACATTCTAAGGAGTTTATGTCAATCAAAAGCACTTTATATTGTTACTCTGTTATGAAAGTAATAATTTTCAGTTTAAAGTGCCCAACTTTGAAAATTCATATCAATTCATACAGAGCTCCAAATTCAATGAAAATTTAGAATCTACTAGGAAACATGTTCAAGTTGCATACCAAAAATCATAAATTTTTATGAAGGTTTGGCCCCTCAATTCAAGTTCATTTTCCCTGCTTTGTTTTAAAATAGAGGAATTCAGAATTCCATTTCAGAATTTCAAAAATTCAACAAAATTCACCTACTTCGAATTTTTAAGTGATTCAAAATTTCACATAACCCTTGACATATCTAGTTTCACCTATAAAAATTTCAAAACCAGATTTAGAATTTATAAGATTTTTCAAAATAGTCCCTGCTCAGTAAAGAAACTCTGCAGGAATTTCACTCAACATGTTTCCTAACTCCCCAACATCATCTACTCTACTTAAATCTATCATAATTGGTTATAAATCTTGATTTTCAACACATTCATGACATGCATAATATCAAAATGCCACAAACCAATGTCCAAACTAATAAATCTTTGACAATCTATCATGGTTAAGAACAAAAGAGAGGAGAGGGAAGTAAGCCCTACCTGTCTCCATCCTCAATCCTTCAATTCCTCCTTCAATTTCTTGGCAAGATAGAGAGAAGATGAGGCAGCTGGCTGCTGGAGCAAGGAGCTAAAAAATGGTCTAGAATTCTCTTACCCTTCACTCTTTCATGCTTATCTTTATAAGTCAAATATCAGCTTTGTCCCAAAATTTTCAAATTCTCCTCCTTCGTCCTTATAAACGCTTAAAATATCACCCCTTTATAAACATATGGCTACTAATACTAATAATACACTCACTTTGTAAAGCCAACGAGGAATTGGTAGTCTAAAAAAAATTTGGAATGTCACACTTTTCGTTGCTGATTTTACTCAAATTCCCAATTACTTTGCTCTACTGACAGTATAGTATTTGTGTTCAGACTATAAAGTTAACGAAGGAGGATTATCGACCATACAGAGAGTGGGGATCGTTATAGGGGCTGTTATCACTGTTGTATTAGCTTTGCTTCTTTTCTTGGCTTTCACGTGGAGAATGGGATGGCTAGGAGACAGAGAGTTGCGAGGTAAGAGTACATGCAATAAATGAAAATAACTCTCATTGAAAAAACTTCTAATAATTATGTCGATAATTAGTAATATATGGAAAGAGACTTTGACACAATTAGGTCCTCCAAGCTTATCTAAGTGTTTGGAGTCTTTATTGAGTTTATATCTTTTTTAGCATTTGGTCTTCCATGCTTTTTCAAAAAGCAGATGGCTTTATATCTTGTCCAGGAACTTCAGCTTTACTAATAAACCTGATAAGACTACATGATTTATTTAAATTTAATTCTTTCATAATCTGATAAAGATTAGTTGAGATAAATTGTTATAGCCTTGTTTAAATTTAATTTTTAATTACTCCTAGATTTTATAATAAAGTTTGCATAGAAGTAGGATACGTTTGCATATATATATATATATATATATATATATATATATATATTGCAAATAAAATACTGAGCCAATATACAGCAAATTCATCTGCCTCCTTTCAGATATTGAGATTGCAGCTAGATTGCTAGTTTGAAATAATTAAGGGACAATGTAGAAGATAGCTAGATCTTGTGAGTGGTTTTAATCAGTTTTAATTAGCAAATTAAACTCTACTTCATATTTAGAAACCAAGTGTTCAGTTGTGAAACAAAATATTAAGTTGTCGAACAAATTGACCAATTTGATGGCTCAAATCTTACTAGACACTTGTCGAGTACGTATCATTGGATATCTAGACAACCAATTAGCTATATATCAAGTTATATATTGAGTTATATTAATTAGATGTCTATCGAGCTATGTATCTATTTGTTGAGTTACATCTCTCTAGGAAAACTAAGGATAGATTTTACATTTGGATATTAATTTGAGTAGGCAGTGAGAGAAATTAAGGCTTGGCTAGGGAATCAAAACTAATTTGATTTGTAAAAGCTTAAAACAATTCCAATAACATGGAAAAGGATAATAATAAATAATTTTATAATAAAATATGACTAAATAGATAAAAAATAATAAATTAATTAAGTTATAATATAAATGTGCTAATAACTACTCTTCCAATAAAATGATCAGATCATGCTGGATCGTATAAAAAATTTATTATATAAATTGAATATATATCTAGAATTATTTACTTTTATCGTAATTAGCTGGTCATGCACTTACTGAATTCATGAACCATTACTAAAAAAAGGTTAATTTTTTAGTAGTGGGGAAAAGATGTAGCATTGGGTGAATCTTTCCACATGCAAAAGTAAGCATTATATACAGTAAGCCTTCTACAAAACATTCCGCATTTATAGAACTTGATTTTTGAGGACGTTGCCCTAAAGGACAAGATTTCCTATAAACTTAAATATTAATGTTCTTTATTGTTAAATTTGTATCAACTTAATCTATCATCCGTTAACTTTTTATTTTACTCTTTTACTAATTTAGTGTCACATGTAGTTAACTAACTAGTACGCAAAATTTTAGATGGAAATTCTGTGTATAATTATATTATTCTTTTCACTTCAAATACTTTCAATAAAAAAAGGATTTGGGTAGAATTTTAGTGAAATGCATAATAAACATAAAAAAATTGAAAAGCGTACTTTTGATTGTGGAAAGATTCACCGAACGTTATGTCATGTCATCCACTAAAAGACCTTTATTGCCACAAAGATGAACAAGATTGAATGAAGTCTTTCATCTTATGTTAATTATAAGTAACATCTTTATGTAAACAATATTTGTTTTTAGGGTAGTCACGTGAATCATGAACATTTATTTTTAAGTAGTCTTAACATATTTCATTGAGTGTATATGTAATCACGAAATTTGTGCAGTATATCTTGAACGTTATATTCAATGATTGAAAATTTATCGATAAAAAATAATCATATACAATACTAAAAATTGTTGTGGCAGGGGCAAGGATTTTTGCTGTGGCACTCTCCTCGCCTCAAAAGATTATATACTCACACCGTTTTTGCGGCTACTCTAATTGTCATCACAAAAGACAAAACGATTTTAAAAAAAATAATAATTTGCATGAAATTATATTGGACTCAAATTTACATTTCTTCAAAATTTACCATTTTACCCTAAACTTAAATTTGCTGAAAAATAATAATTGTACTTTGATCATTCATTGACAATTTTCCTCCCATTTAGATTTTTTAAAATTACTATTTTACCCCTAATTACAATTTTACTAAAAGTTGCTATTTTATCCTTATTTGTAGATTTGAAATATGATTACATAACATATTACAACTATCAATTTGTTATTTTTATATTAAATATTATTCCACTTAATATTAACTAATAATAAATTTGAAAGAAAAATTTTGTGACATTTATGAAAATTAAAATCAAATTAATGAATATAACGTGTGCAACATATTCTAATAGAATATTAATATTAACATTAACCAAATTAATTGATAGTATTCCACTTAACATTAACTCTGCGTAACGAAGAATAGGCATACCCTTCTCCAAGCTCTTCCATGCCAGGAATAGCCAACTGTTGCCATTGGATTGATTTTCGCTAATTCAGGGTTTTTTTTTTTTTTGATATTTGTTTGAGTTTGTATTCGTATATTTGCATTATTCCTTTTTTAATAATTTATTTTCCAAGATAAAACTCATTATCTCTTCTAACTAAGTGTTTTTTTTTTTTTTGTCTTTCTTACATAATTTTCCTATTTCCATTGACTTTTAAAAGAAATATATATTTTTTTAAGTTAAATTTAATTTAAGATTCTTATGGGAAATTGAGCTTTTAACTTAGTATCTTTCTGAACAGAACATCTAACTATTCAAGTAATTTAAGTGTCTTTCAAATAAAAAAACATTTATAATTTTCTCTATTTTAATGAAAGACTAAAAATGAATAAAAGAACAAATTACAAGTGGTCAAGCACTGTGTGGTTTTTTTTTTTTTTAATTTCATGTAGATAAAAATATATACAACAGGTTTATTGAACATTTATATAATAGCCAATTAAGCAAAAAGGGGTAACGTATCCAAGCATATCATCAAACCACCTTAGCCTCAGGTACATTTTACAATCATATATACACACACAACAGAACATTTACAAGAACATTTTCTTTATTAAATTAAGAGAGGGAGTATTCTTTTCAAGTCACAGATGGCTTAATTAATTTAATTTCCATCTTGCTTTTCTTGACTCAATTCTTCATCCGCACTATTCTTTCTCCAGACAACCTTTTTGTTGCGATGAGGAAAATTTCTCAGATTGAAACAGTAGCTCACCTCTGCATACTGAAGATAAGCCATATGCTTCTCCAAATTCGTTCGTTCTAGGACTAGATTTGGCATGAACATTAAACGTAGACCTTCCAAGACCCATTTGTAGCCTCTACCATCTTCACATTCACCGTTAACACTCATCCGAAGTTGGTTTACATCTCCATCCTCAACACAAAGATACTGCAAACTCAAAAGCTGCATCGGATTAATCCATTTTGGCAGAGTTTGGTGACGATAATCCCTAAGATCTAACTCGTGAAGGTTAATCCATTCTCAATAGTTATTATTTATGGGTTTAAACATCAAAATTTACAAGCTAAATAATAAAATAAAGATTTTTTCCACCAAGCAGAAATGGACCGTAAAACCGTACAATAACCGAGGAAAACATAGAGACAATATCACGAATTTTGTTAATCACTCGTGTACAAGCCTGAAAAATAGAGAAATATATATATATACAGGGCACTTGCTGACGCCACTATGCTTGACCCTAAACTGAATTCAGAATAAAGAAGAGAAAACAAACTGATCCTGAACTGAATTCAGAATAAAGAAGAAGAGAAAACAAACTGATGGACAAACTAAGTAAAGCCCACTTAATAGCGGGCAAGGCCCACTTAATAGCAGGCAAGGCAACAGAAAAGTCTTCAAATCATGCTGAGGAAGTGTCGCATTCAGAAATCAGCTCAAGTTCCCTCACAATTTCAGAAATTGCCGGCCTGAGAGTAGGTGTCTCATTAATGCACTTCATAGCCAAATCAAGGATTTTAACGGCTTGGTGTTTGTTGTATTTACCAGACAAATTTTCATCCACCAATTCCAAATGCCTATTCTTTGAATGTAAATAGCCAGCCTGCGTTGACACAACATGTACAGGTATTTTTTACTAGTTTGTAATGATAATTAATTGTTGACAAGAATATATATATATATATATATATATATATATATATGCATCTCAATCTCCAGGTTAAAGAAGTACAATGTATGGTCAAGTTCCCGTACCTTGTTTAAAAGATAATCATTCTCTAGGTTCGCATCAGTCTTTGAATTACTCTTCCCACTAACCACTTCAAGCAGAACAAGTCCATAACCATAAACATCAGCTTTAACTGTTATGGTTTGCCGCCTTATGTATTCAGGGGCCATATATACTCTGAAACAACAAGAAGTGGTCATACTCATACAAATTGAACAAACAGTCTTGTAAATATTTAACAGTAGCCAATACTGATCAAATGTGTTTTAATTCAAAAGAAGATGAAAAATGATTGTAACTAGATCTTCATACAATAGAGAAAACTCTTTGCGGGAAAATATGAATGTGTGTATATATATATGTAAGTACTCGGTTACTTACGCAGTCCCTATTTCTTCGATGAATTTGAACGGATTTTCCTCATCATATAGCTTTGCCAATCCTAAATCCGATATCTTAGCGTTAAGGCTGCCATCAAGCAAAATATTGCTTGCTTTTACATTTCTGTGTACAATAATTTGGCCACTCGTATTATCTTCATGCAGATACTTGAGACCTCTTGCTATTCCAAGGCAGACGTTAACTCTTGTTTTCCAATCAAGTTTCACTTCAGAATTCGAGTCATCATCTGCAAATCCATTTCTTATAATGTTAGTAGTCAAAGGTTTATACGCGATCTAGCTTTATATTATTGTTAATAATATAAAAACTATTAATTTTTTTTCGACGATAATGTAATTAAACATGAATATTTCTTTGCATGAAAAAGAAAAATTACCAGCAATTTCGAACCATATAAAAAGACAACATTACAGTATTGTAAAAAGAACGAGAAAATTAAAATTAAGGTATTGCTTATTGCTAAAATAAGTAAAGAAAATGTGCAATCAAATCTAGAAGTTACCAAATTTATCTAACTTAATGAAGCAGTGACATGAAACTTACCAAACAAAGCTTGTTGAAGTGAGCCTTTTTCCATGTATTCATAGATTAACAAGTGTAGATCTCTTCTGGAATAGGCATCGAATAATTCAACAAGATTTTCATGTTTTAACTGTTTCAAGACAAACACTTCATTTCCAGTTTGATCACGCTTTGCTTGAAAAGAAAGCCTCTTCACTGCTACAATTTGATCCGGCGCCAGTTCAGCCTATTCAAAGCAAATTAAAGACTAAGAATACTAATACATGAATACCGATCAAATACCATATACAAATGCATGGACGTCCATGCCTTACATATTCGATATATTAGATAAGATACTACATACTATAATTAAGGTAAATACCATTAGTGACCCTAAACTAATGCCTAATAGAAAGATGATTATAATTTTTTTTAAAGTATCACTAGTAACCTTATTTTTAGTAAAATCCATTAAAGTTAACGGTAAAAGGATACACTAGTAAAACCCTCATCATTTCATAAAAATTGTTAAATCACTGCAGCCACAAACTTTTAATGATGAAAAATAAATAATTAAAATAAAGATTTCTAAGCCTTAACTATAAATCATAAAATTAAAAAATAGAACAAACTAAAATCAGAAAATTATAAAAAAGCTTAACAATAAAAATTACTAATTAGTCTCAACACTAATTAATTTGAAATTAAAATAACAAAATAACAAAGAAACTACTAATAATTAAAAATAAATGAAAATAATAATATTTCCTAAGTCTCAATAAAAGTAATTTGAAAATTAAAAAACTAAAACAAATTGAAATTCAAATATAATAAGAAATCCTAAAAATTAATTATTCCTAAGCCTCAATAATCTTTATTTGAATTAAAAATTAGAACAAATAAAAATTCTAAATTAATAAAAATCTTAATAATTAAAAAAAGTATAAAAAAGGCCAAGGTGATTTTTTTTTTCCAAATAAGTGGTCAAAGTAATATTTATCAAATATAAAATAAGGCCAGTACATAAGTCTTTTCATCCTTATTCCTTGAACCAATCAAACCGAATCAACTAATGGTAGCATCACCTATTATATTTGAGCAAATCTAAAGGTTATCTCTAATATTAGGCTTTAGTTCAAAGTCATAGATAATATTTGCTCCAGAAATTAGGACAAAAATAGATGCCGAAGTGTATTACCTTGAATATTTCCCCAAACCGCCCTTTGCCAATCTGATTATTAGGGCTGAAATTTCGAGTAGCATTCTTTATTTGTTGAACAGTGTAAGACTTGTCTCCAATTTTCACGTTATTCACTGCACGTATAGGGGAAAAAACAATTCAAAACATATTTTTAGTTACCAACATAATTAGTAGTCAATGGTTGAAATTTTTTCAGTGAGAGTTATTTTGATTTATTGCATATACTCTCACCGCGCAACTCTCTGTCTCCCAGCCATCCCATTCTCCACATGAAAGCCAAGACAAGAAGCATAGCCAATACAACAGTAATAACGACCCCTATAACAATCCCTACTATCTGTATGGTCGATAATCCTCCTTCGTTGACTTTATAGTCTGAGCACAAATACCATACTGTCAGTAGAGCAAAGTAATTGGAAATTTGAGTAAAATTAATTAACAAAAGTGTAACTGTGCAACTTTCTACCTGGAGTTACTGAAATAGCTGATATGAGAGGTCCATTCAAACGAGGTGGGTTGTAGTAAGATCCTTTGCCAGCCCATTGTAATCGGATTTTCAGTAGATTGTTATCAGCTACCTTAACTTTGAACTCTTTCGTCAAGTTCTTGTTTGGACCCCCAGCCTGTTGTTTTATGTTGAAATCCTTTAGCATCTCTTGGTCCTTCAGCCAGTTAATGAAGAGTTCCTTATGTAGCTGATGGCAGAACTGAACATTAAACTACATTATTAGAAAATTAAATCATTACCTGAATATATATATCAAACACACGTTTCCCTTCACTGCTATGGTCTTCATCTTCCGCATATACAATTTCAGCAAAGTGAAGTTTCACCGTGTAGTTGCCTTTATGTAAGCAGAGACCATAATATGTTAGAGATTGAGGACATAGCCGAGCTTTTTCATATAAAGGTGCGTCGGGAACAGAAACTCCACATGAAATGTTCTTTATGAAATCACTGGAGTTAGATGTTTCAGACAAGAATTTTCCCGAACAACTGTAAGCCCAGTTATAGTTATTTGCGACATGCAAATATGATGTCGTATTATCTGCATCGTAGCGATTTCCAGCAATCGTTTCCTCCTTACCACCGGCATTTATAAACAATGAATGGACTGCAAGAAATTAAAAATTATTGTCATGCACGGAAATCACAAAGGGGCAACTCGCTCCCTCATTCTCATGACTATAGAGGAATTAGAATACGTAAATTATGAAGGAACAAAGAATGTTCCTTAAGCGAAGGACCACCTGCTCCTTATTAGAGAATTAAATACTTCGTGTTAAGCCCACATCTACAAGTATAAACTTTTAGAAAAATGACAAACTTAACATAGTATCAGAGTTATAATGACCCAATGATTGCATGTTCGAATCCTCTCCGTGATATTTAAAAATTAATTAAAAAATATTATTGTTTGACCCCTTATAAGACCCGCTGAAGCATGTGAAGCTCGATGCGATCCACATTGCAAGTGCACGAGATCCTCGCACATGAGAGAAGTTTGTTACTTTTCTAAAAGCATAAGTTTATAAGTGTAGGCTTAACACAAAGTATTTAATTCTCTAATATACTCCCTCACGTGTAAGAGTCTTGTGCATTTGCAACGTGGACAACAATATTTTTTAAATAACACAGGGATTTGAACCTGCGACTATTTGGTCATTACGACTTTGATACCATGAAAAGTTTGTCACTTTTCTAAAAGTTTAAGCTATAGATGTAGGCTTAACATGAAGTATTTAATTTTCTAATACTTTTCATCAAAATTCTCATCATATTAAATGACAGTAATTTTTGGAATTGGAAAAATAAAGTGAAAATTTTACTAAGATTCAGAACCCTGCTCATTAATTTAATTGACATCAAATCCTTATTTAGCCAAGTTAAAAGTTGTGAAATTGTCAAGTCAGAATGGTTATGTTTCTCAAGTTGCTAAACTATATATTTGTGTATTTTGAGTTTTTGTTTCAAAATTTGGAAAGAGTATACTGTTGGTTTTAAATTCTGTCTAATTTTGAATAATGATATGTGTTGATTTAAATATATTAGTAAAGTTGCTTTTCTGAACATAATTTTTTGAACACAAACAAAGAGCCCATGCCCTTAATTAATTTGTGAAATTGTTAGAAAAATTGAAAATAGAAAAATATAATCCATTTCTATAATTTACATTCTCAACTGATCGTGGAAGAATGCATTATTGGGGGAAATATTATGTTCAAAACTTGAATTCCTGATTCTGTCCCGAAGATTCTAAAGAATGTTATTTCAGAAGTTTTTCCTGTGTTTCAAACATCAAATTGATTTAAGCTTCTTTACCTGGAAACAATGACTTTTAATCTATCGCGAGTACCAAGACAATCAAAGATGGATGCATATGTTGATTATTTTCAGAAGAATATACGTACTCTTGGTCTTGGATTTGTTGCCATGACAACTTTGATTCACAATATCATCTAGGAAATTCCTAATTAAGAACACAATTAAATATATTAATAAGAAATAATTCAATGGTTATTCTAATTGCGAAATACATAGAAGATATGAGTACAGAGTACCCGTTCAGTTCGCTGTATTTGGGTCGTTGCACAGCACATGCATTCAAGTCCATGAAGAATAAAGTAAAAGGAGAGCAAAGAGAAGGATGCTCTTAGAAGTGGAAATTGTAAAAGCACAATAACACAACGAAGACAGGAATTAAAAAAAAAAATAAAAGCAGTGAAATATGTAGATCGATGAAATCCCCTTACATGTTTATCTGTGGATATTTTGAATTTGACTGAGAATTATTTGATGGGAAACTGCAATATTACAATTCAAGGAACTATTAAAAATTAAGAACTGTTGAAGGATATATACTACATCAAAAGTTATGAACCTATTTACAAGTGTATATTTTTTTGCTTTAGTAAAGAAGGTGTATATAGAATACCTATTTGGTACCTCAAAACTATTCTCCGACAGATCCCTACATGACAACCATCCATATGGTTAATTAGTGTGGAAATATATTTCTTTCTTTATGCAAAGTTAAAATACATAATGGGAGAGATTGATGCGCTAATCATTTATAAATTCTTAATTTCTATATACAAAAGTGTGTTATGTGTGTATATATACACATAATATAAAGTCTATACAGAGTTTAATGTATGTTGCTCAAAAGAAATAACAAGTCAGAAGTAGTATAAAGTTTCACCCCAAATTTCTACTCTTAAAATGAGTAATAAAACTCTAAATTTTGATGACTGATCATCTCAGTTTTGTCTCAGACATATTAATTAAGTTATTTAAAGTAAGGACATATGTTAAGTCCTTAAAAAATTTATTGATTCATTTGAAATTTGTGCATTTAATGATTTTTACATAGTCTTTGAAAGAATTTATAATTTTCAAAAAAATTTACGCAATCTTCAAAAGAATTTATAAAATGTTTTAGGATTTAATATGTGCCTTAGGACACACGTTAAGTCTATTTTTATAGTAAATGTGGCTATTAATTTTTATTTTATTTATTATTATTATTATTTTACATTGAGTGAAAAATATTATAGAGTTTATTGCACATAAGTTGACTAGATGAGAGACTGTATTTTATATTGGGTAGTCTTCAAGTGTGTCCTAAAGACACATGTTAAACTTAAAAAATTGTGTAAATTATCTTAAACATTGTGTAAATTCCTTTGAAATTTGCAAATTCTCTTTAAGACTGTATGAAAATCATTAAATGCATAGGGACACAAGTTAAGACTATCTTTTTATTTTATGATACTAGATACAAGTGCCTGCATGCAAGAGTTGTTGAGGAGAAGAATTAGCATAGGGACTAGAGGGACATCAACTTTCTGAAAGAAAAACATCAAATTCCTATGCAACTAATTATATCTAAGAGTAGGTTTATCAACTTAAAATTAATCCAAGTGTATTAATAAACTATTCAAATAAATATATTATATATCATTGTCAAACCATATTGTTTAAATTATCTACCTAATATCCTTTCACTATGTAATTTATTAAATTTATTATGTCTTGTCAATTTAATTATTTAAAAAGTGTGCATTAGTTTCTAAAAGATACTGTCGGGTCAAGTTACTTTCTATAAATCTCTCCCTAGGAGCAGTGCTCTCTGATTCAAGGGTTGAAGAAAAGCTCATCAAATTGATAATTCAATGTATCTAATCAGAAAGTGGGTCACAACACACCAATTAGTTGCACGCGTGACAAATATATATGTCAATTTATAATTTTTTATTTTTAACTACTTATGTAATTAAGCAATAAGATCTGGGAAGCAGAAGCGAATAAAATAGCTTTTATATACATAGAGTGAGACACACGCACATACATACTTCACAATAATATTAATTTACAATATCTTCAATGTATATACAACAAATAATTGGCAACAAAAAAATTAAAATAGCATAATTATTTTTTCTTAACAAGGTGAAAACGTACCCAATGTTTGGTGCTGTTTTATTAATCCAGTCAGGGATTGTCCCATTAAGCATATTGCCGGTAAGGAACCTTAACAGCGATGCAAAGACTCAATAAACCAATTCAATTATCCAGTGAATTAACACGTGTGAACAAGAATATCTCTAATTGTAATCCATGTTTTAGAAAAATATTAGAAACAATTTTATGAGAAGTAAAAATATGCTATATGTGTGATACGTACATACTATACAAACTGAGATTCTGAAAGGAAGCTGGGATTGGGCCGTTTAAGCGGTTAAAGCTCAGGTCACTGCAGTAGATAAAACAAACATTAAGTGGAAACTTGGCAGTAGAAGCCATTCTGATCAAACATTTAATAGTGGTTGACGTTTATAGACAGTTCAAAACAAGAGATTTGCAAAATAAAGCAATGAATTTTACCCGTAATAAAAATCTGATAGCATAAGGATATCAGATTAATCAAATAAATTGTGGAAAAACATTAAGGAATAAGAAAGCTTAATTAAGTTACTGAAGTAGCTTCTTAGCCGTTGAGCAGGCGTTTTACTTTTTCCAGTCTAATTTCCTTCTCTCATTTTTGATCAGTCGATTACATTACACAGTAATTATAAATGCAGGTTATGAGATGTCATTTGCTGCAACATGCGCATCTAGTACACGCAAATTGTTGTTAATTTTGAAGCCTTAATATTATATATATATAGCTCTGGATATAAGAGTTTGGAGTATTACACAAAAACAAAAGCTGCACCTAGTGAAACATAAGCATGTTGCTAGATCAAAAGCTAATCTAGGATATAAATTATGTTTAACCTGTTTTTCTAGGAAGGTTTACTTTAGCTATGTATCAGGTTTGCAATACAAAGTTGACAATTACAAATCAATTACATAAAAATAATATATTACCATATACATGAATGAAAATTATATTAGGACATTTCAAAAGATCCTTCAACTAATTAATATTTGCTAAATCAGTTAAGAAGATGATCCAAATTTTTATATTAATCATATCACTCATGCGTGACCTCACAAATTTGTACCATATATCAATATGCAACCTGGAAATCATCAACAAAATTTAAAAACTACTTATTCAGCTGATTTAATTAAAGATTTCGTATCGGATCCTAAGTTTATTTTAGAAAGGTGAAGAAAGTGGAACAAGATAAATGAAAAAACAAGAAGGATTACACATTGTGAGGAAAACTATATAAAAGGCAGGAAACGGAAAATACAGGTTTTTCAATGTAGACAAATTTCCAATCCATGATGGAATTCCACCGGTGATATTGCAATTCCTCAGAATCCTGCAGAAAATTTGTTCCATGAATTGGAGTCCAAACATTAGTTAGGTTAGATAGCAGAAAAGATGCAGATTAAGTATCAATTAAATTACAGAAAAAAAAATAAACTTAATATATATAGCTAGACGTACATATATTGAAAAAGTTTCTACACCTAAGTGGAATAGAATTTTTATGTGTAACATGAAATAGATGGACCACTTACAAACTATATATTTTTGTCAAGTTACCCAACTTTGGAAGCTCAAAATACTTGCTCTTCAGATCACTAATCCTCCTAGGATAAACGAAGACATTGGAAAGTAATCAGCATAACTACAAGAAGATGGTTTAGCAATAGCCGATAAAGGATTCTTCTTACAAACTCTGAAGATTTGTCATGTTGAAAATTCCTTGAGGCAGTCCTTCAAATTTGTTTCCTATCAGATTCCTGTGACGGCCATAACAATTGATACTCTTCATAAAATAATATAATTCAAAATGAATTTACGTCGAATTTTTAATATATTATTAAATTAATTAACTAATTATTTAGCATATTTATTAAATATTAAATCAAATGTTTATGTGTAGCATGCACTTTAATTTCATTTTTGGCCCTAAGTATATTTAAATAATATCAATCCATTAAGAAATGCACATATTATCATATACAGTCGTCGTTGTCGAAAGGCTTACAAATAAGCGAGATTGTCCCAATTAGTAATGAATGAGGGTATTGGACCACTCAGAGAATTCCCGGCTACTTCACTGCATAGTGACCAATCAAGTTTCCAACACCATAACAGACTTCAAACTTGTAGAAAATTTGCCAAGTAAATAGAAAGAAAAACATGAAGTTAAATTAATTAAAAAATTAATAGATGGGGAACTTACAAAGTTTGCAGACTTTTAAGTCCTTTATAACCTTTCGGGACTATCCCCCTTAAGTTGTTGGATGTCAAGTAACTGCAACCACAAATTAGAGAATTACTCCTACTAGAAAGTCACTTATTTTGTAGACAAGAATAGAAACAAACAAATAAATAAAAAGGAGCCCTCCGAATTAATCATTCCTGTTTTGTGATATGCTTACAGGGTTTGAAGATTGATCAAATTCCCCAGTTCTTCTGGAAGTTCACCATCTAATTCGTTATCATCCAAACTCCTACATAAATTTATGTAAAATAATAAATAAACAAGAGATATAAAGATAACTGTGTCAATCAGTAAATGTGGCGAAACAATGTATCATGTGTACTTAAATTTATGGTTTCAAGTAGAGTGATCCAGGAAGGATTTCTTACAGAAACTGGAGTTGATAAAGATTTCCAAGCTGCTTAGGAATTGGACCGGATAACTTGTTACTCCATAAATCTCTGTGAAACCCGAAAATATATATGGTTACAAATAGAATCAAGTAAAAATCATCTTATTTATTTGTGAAAACACTTACAGTCGCTCAATCGATGCTAGATTACCCAAAGATGATGGTATTGGGCCAGTGAGTATGTTCAAATGGAGGTAGCTGTTTGGCAGAAAAGTAAATTAAGACTTAAAATCAACAGAAGCTGAGGAATGGAAATTAATTAAACCAGTATAATTTGTTGAATTATAAAAAGATTTTAATTACAGTGTTTCTAATTTCTTCAAATTCCCCAAACTCGGTGGTATAGAGTCGGTCAGCTGATTGTTTGATAGGTCCCTGATCATTACATAATTAAATTAACCCATTTGTATATATCATAAGCAAGCATGAGTACGTAGTTCTACATATACAACCAACTCAAACAATCAACTTCACATAACATACACAAATTCATCTTGTAGGAAAAAATGAAAATAAAATTAAAAAATTTTTAATAAATAAAGTGGAATTCACCTATTTAATGACTTTGTGCCAAATCAGGTTTTATATAATTAATTAGTGTGTAAAATAGAATTTACAATATTAAATATTCCTGCACACTCCTGCAAAGAAGACAAAAATTATTTGTATCATACAACATAAAGTAGGGACTTACAAGAACGTAAGATTTGATAAATACCCCAGTTCAAACGGAATGGATCCATGAAGTTTGTTATCGGATAGATCACTGTGGAATTTTGGCAAAAAAATAATCAACTATTCTTTGCAAAATGATATATACGTGTGTATATACATATATATATGAAGAGATCTTTTGACATATTTTTTGATACAATACTAGATACAAATTTTTAATAATTGATCTTTAAAATCTAATGGTTGAGATTAAAAGTCAATAAGTTACATTTAAAGATGTCAATTTATCCATTATCTCAACCATTATATTTCAAAGATTAATGATTAGAAATTTGTGTCTAGTTTTGTATCAAACAATCCATTCTTTATATATAAGAGATAATTAAATATAACTTGTTGACTTTCAATCTCAACCATTAGATTTTGATCTTTGTAAGATCACTGACTATAAATTTATGCAATAAATTGTGTCAAAATTTTGTTTTAAAAGATATGCGAAATGATATGCTTACAGCTTCTTTAGGTAGCCAAGCTTGGCTACACCTGCATCAATAACTCCACTCAAACGTGCACTCTGCATGATGCTACATTAAATTAAAACGGAAGATATTAATTACGCTCATCTCATGGTATATTTAGTTAATAAACTGCAAATATCAAAATTCGAACTTACATTTCAGTTATGTGCGTACCACTGTCGATATTAGTGCAACTGATGATAATAGAATAAAAATTTTGCTTCTGAGAACAATATGAATCAGGAGATGGTCGTGGTGTTACTTCTAAGGTGATCATGAAAGAGGTAAGAGCGTTCACTGCAAAATATTTTGACAAAGAAATATTATTTTTTATACGCGATTAATTAATTACATGCATCTGGATTTTGCTTATTCGCATAAAAAATTGTAATTTCTCATGTTTAACTTGGTCGCTTATTTATTTATTTTTTTGTAAATGATTGTGATTTCAGTGAATGTACACCAAAACCAAGAAGAAGAGTAAATGACACTATACAATACAACACTGCTTGCGGTCATGTATATTGAAGAATTAATTAAGACCATAATATTATTCTCTAAACCATCCATGTATTAACTATATACTTAATTATTAGTCGTTGTAGTTCAAATTAATAGGCTACAAAAGCCATTAAGTGTTCATCTTTTGTATTTTTTAATTACAATTCAACTCCTTCTAATTAAAAGTAATTATTCAATAATCAATTTTTTTTGTTTTAGTTTTTAATGGCTTAGATATAGTAGATAGTGTTTTAGAATCTAACTTATTTCGATTCTCAATACAATCTAATATCGATAACTATTTGATATAACAAAAACTTCCCTATCTAAGAATATTTAATATTACAAGGCATTCATTATTAGATTAATTAATATCAAATTTATTATACAATAATATTATATTTACAAAGTCTTGTATACAAAGTTTATAAGTTTAAAAGTTATTAAAAAATTTTAAAAGCCAAGATATTGTAGAGGGTTGGTCCTCAGTGCCAAATCCTAAGGCCAATCATCACTTCACCTAAATTATCATAGCTTTTACCCATTCAATCTTATAGGTATCACCAACTTTGCATTCAGCATCATTTATTTTTGTTGCTGATGGTATTAATTTATCAAATTTTTTGAAAAGGACAATTTAATAAATTTTACTAAAGCAAAATTGATTAAACACTTTAGAATTTTTATTAATATATCTATTAGTTATATTATAATTATATGGATGATATGTATTAGAGGCAGATGACCTTGAGCTAAATCTTATTATCAGATGAACTAAAGATAGACCTTGAGATTTCTGGAAACTTGAATATTAGCCCTACAATAATTCAAAGTCTATTAAAGTTAACAGTAAAACGGTAAATGAGTAAAAAAATAGTGAAAATACTTGTAAATCAACATAATCACAAATTACACACTCCTAATTTACTAAAACAAATTAGTAAAAATATTAAACCTCAAAAATAATTAATTAAAATTGAAATGAATTAAAATCTCAAAATAAAATATAAAACTGTCTAAACAAAAAACTTTAGGCAATAATTAATTAGAACAAATTAAAATCCGAAGATAACGAAAACAACATGATAAAAGAAAAAATTCTTAGCCTTCAACATAAATTAATTTGGAAACAAAAAAAAAGAGAACAAATTAAAATCCCAACGCAAAAAAAGAAAAAGAAATTGGCAACATCATAACAGCCTACTTGGGTGGCCTGGCCTTGGGCCACGTGTTGCGCACAAAGGCGTGACGGGTCGGCTTGACCTGGGCTCATGAGGCCTGGCGCAAGTCGCATCTAGTGGCGAATAGTTTCAGGGTTCTTGCGAATCCTTGGTCCTTGGACAACGGCATCGGAATGGCAGGTTTTTAATTTTATATATATATATATATATATATATATATATATATATATATATATGAATTATTCAATTTTTGGTTGCTTATGATATTTATCAAATACAAAATAAGGAAATTTTTAAGCCATTTACTTATTGTTTCATGTCTCAAATCCTAATTTAAATAATCAAGTCACTGTTATCCTTTTGTAAAGAGTAAGGTTATTTGTACCTAGCTAATTTTTAACTTTTCTTACCTTTTTTCAATTTTTTTGAAAGTTTTTATTTCCATCGTCTCCATCAATTAATATTCTCACCAATATAGGCAGGCAACAAATCAGGACCATCCACACAATAAAATTTATACTTACAAAATTTATATATAAAATTTGTATATAAAATTAAAATATCATAATAAAAAGATTAATATAAATTATTAACATAATAAATATTGATAAGTCATCCAACATTAAATGAACGATACTAAATTAAATTTATATTATATACAAATAGACTTTATAAAAGCTAAAACAAATACAACACAAAAACAATATGTCCTTTTTTGTTTCACTTGGAAGAGTGTTGTGGGTTTTCTTTGCATAATAAAGAGACAAACACTTCTACTTCACTAATTATGTCCCGCCCTCTCTTTCTCCGTTAAGTGGTTTCCTAGATGCCTGAGACTAGAGCTACTCTTTCAATCATTTTAGCCCATGCGCTTGGCAATAAAAGATTGTAGATGGATTCTCATTGAGAGCTCTATGAGTTTGGATTTGGGTGAGTTTTCCTTTTAGTGTTTTCGGTTCTTTGTTGGGTATAAAGACGAAGACTTTTCATTCTTCTTTATGATTTGTTTATGTATATCATTTTGCTAATTTTGAAGCATAATTATTTATAGCTATGGGTATTACAGTGATAAAAACTTTTACAAACAAGGTGGGCGTGAAAAAAAAAAAAAAAAAGAGGGTGCAAATAGCTCTACCCATTTGCAAAACTTATGGTTTTCTTTGATAATAAATCTATAATATTTTTCTTATATTATAAATGGTGAGACTAGTACTTAAGACATCCAAAATTTATCTACGCATTATATTCTTTTGACAAACCTTTTTTAAAAAGAAAATTATAAAAATTTTAATTTACACAGCCTCAATGATTCCAAAATAACCCTTCCACCCCGCTCTCTCAGTATTGCGATGTTTATGGAATCATAGTTTCCTTTTTCAAAATAATATATATAGACACATATATATTTTGTTTGATGCAAAAGTTAATATATATCAAGGTCTTTTGATGATGTATCTCAGTTTATCATATGCAAATTAAGTTAGCATCCCAGTATTGTGGTATTAAAAGTTGATAATATAATTTAATTATATGATAGCTAAGTCAGATCGTGAATAAATTAAAAATTTTGAGATGAGTAGCTAGCCCCTCAAGGCGTCGAAATTTCTAAATACATACCTTCATCTTCTGGCAGTGACACTGCGTCAGTCGTCTGGGCCAAACTCAGAGATCGGAATCCAGAGTCAAGTTGATAAACAAGAAACAAAATAATTAAGGGAACAAACTTAGGACGAAGAAACGGCAGAAAACGTTCACCCATATTTAATTTTCTTCCAAAATTAAGTTTGATCAGCTCACTCATCATATGGCTATGCTACTGCGTTAGTATATGTATTTATAAAGGCAAAGAGGTGTATATGCCTGTTTCCGTTTAGAACGTTAAAAGTAACTTTGGGATTTACTCGAAGGGAAAAAAAAAATATTGACAACCACCAAAGGGTTGGACCTGGATTCACTTTGCCTCTCGCCTTAAAAAAAAAGAAAAAGAAAAAAAAAAGAGAGTGTTAACAGCTTAGAATCTTGCCTATAAAGACGATTTTACTCTCCTTTTTCTTATTAAAATATAATAAAATTATGCATTTTATATAAAAATTAGAAAAAACGCAAAACACGAAAAAGCTCTAAAGAAACATCCAACGACACCACCATTACGCGTTTAAAACTTTTTTTTTCTCCATTCATCTTCTCATATTTTATTAGCAACCAAACAAAACTCAACATATTTTTTCGGAAAAACAATATGAAAACCAATGGCTAGCCGAAAGCTAAACTAGCTAATTAGGTCCACTTGACAACTCCCACGCGGCTAGTGCCCTTGATTAACAAAAGTGTTCTTATCCTTAATCAAAGATATCACTAAAGGAGAAATATTCTTTCCTTGCAATTAGTGCCTAGTGTCACGAGCTTGGAGTTTAGCGCAGCTTGCTCGTGCGGCACTTAGGCAACTTGAACCCGAAGTTACTAAGTAAGCCTTGCGGATTAGCTTGCTTCGCTCAAGGAAGAAGCTTGTGGACCGTTGAGCTTAAGAACTTGAAGGCAACAAAGAGAAGAGTAGGAAGAATGAAGGCAAGTATTGCTTACTCAAAGAATGCTTTGTATTACGATTGAAAGCTTACAATGCTTGAAATGCTTACAAATGCTTAGATAGCTTGGATATCTTACAAATGAGCCTTGGAGGGGTTTTTATAGTGAGTCACCTCCTCCATAACGGCTAGTTAACGGCTATATAACGGCTAGTTTTCTAACGGCTATATAACGGCTAGTTTCTAACGGCTATATAACGGCTAGTTTCCTAACGGCTATATAACGGCTAGTTCCTAACGGCTATATAACGGCTAGTTCCCAACGGCTATATTTGACCATCTAGAATCTCTAGATATTTACATTAATGCCACTAGCTAGAATTTCCGAAAGGTAGGCTTGGATTAGGCCAAGCCTTGTGTGATTGGGCCAACTCTAGCTTGTAACTTGGCGGGCCGTAACATTCTCCCCCACCTGATTCCGCAACGTCCCCGTTGCGTCCTTGAAGATGTATCATCGGTTGTGGGCGAGAGGTCTTATGTCGACGCTTCCCTTGTCCGCGCTTGCGTGACCTCCTGGTTGCCTTCGCGGTCTTGGGAGGCATCATTCTGTGAGACACCATAGATGGAGGTTCGGTGTCAAATTCCTCTTGCCTTGGTGATTGTCTCTCCGATGTATTTTGAGCCACAACATCCTTGTTTTCGTCAAGGATGGGCAGAATTTGTGGGCTCTTAGTAACAACGAGGTTCTCCCCATCGATGAGCTCCCGAATGGGAGTAAGGAGGTTCGGCTCTTCCTTAATCCCTTGTTCAAATTGTAGTGCGGACATTATCTTCTTCTCGACCTTAGCTACACGTTCTATGCCGACCGTGCATGAATGACTTCCATCGAGGATGCTAAGGGAGTTAGAAGATGGTATGGGAAAGGCATGGGCTTGATCGAAGAATTCCATGCCGAGCACTACTTGGAAATCATCCATAGGAACAATGGAGAAATCAAGCTTACCATTCCACGTGCCAAGTTGGACAGATGTGGCTTTAGACACCCCCACAATTGCCTTGGCAGCTGAGTTTATGGCTTTGATGGCACCACCTCCCTTGGTGTATTTGAGACCTAATCGTTTGGCCTCTTCTTTGGAAATGAAATTGTGCGTGGCTCCCGTGTCGAGCATTGCACGCACATCTTTGCCGTTAATGGTGGCACTCACATACATTAAACCTTTCTTGGTAGGTGTGGTTTTCTTGAGTGCACCAATGATATGAAGGGAACCCATTTCCGCTTGCGGCTCTTCATCATGGACACCCCCATCTTGAGTGACAAGAGCATTGAGGGCCTTCCTCTTTGGACAATCACGAACCCAATGAGGACCATCACAGATGAAGCAAGGGCTTTTAGGTTTAGGGGCATCAAACTTACCTCTATTGGGTGTGTTTCGTTTGTCCCCTCCGAATGTTTTACGTTCGCCACTTTCCTTGCGAGGATGATGTTGCTCTTCCCCCTCTTTCTCGTGGTTGGGCTTCCTCTCCTTGAATTGGGTAGAGTAATCCACAAGAGATTCGGCTACGGCTATAGCATCATCGAGATTTTGCACGTTGCGCCTCTCTAGTTCAATTCTTGCCCAATCTTTGAGCCAATCAAGAAAATAGAAGAGGGAGTCCTTCTCGGACATGTCCTCAATTTCAAGGATTATAGTAGTGAAGTCTTTAATGTACTCACGGATTGTGCCGCTTTGCTTCAACCGACGGAGACGACCTCTTGCCTCCTTCTCGGCATTGCTTGGAGAGAAATGCTTTCGAAGTTCTCTCTTGAAATCTTCCCATGTGCGGAGGGAAATGATGCCTTTGCCCGCGTCGCCATGCTTTCGACGCCACCAAAGTTGGGCTGCATCACGTAGAAATGTGGGCGCAACACCGATCCTCGAAGCATCATCGTGGGCACATTTAGCTTCGAAGTATTGTTCCAAGCAAAAGAGGAAGTTTTCCACTTCCGTTGCATTGCGGGTGCCATGGTACGTGGGAGGAGTAGGCACTTGCATATTTATCAACGCATTACCGCTTGTGTAGGAAGGGCTAGTGCGCTCGCATTGGTGCTTCTCCCATTCCGTGCGAGTTTCCTCTACTTCGGCACGGAGTCCTCGCAACTCATGTTCCATAAAGACCCGCAAGCTTGTGAGCTCTCGTGTAATGTTACGAAGCTCCTTCTCATAAGCCTTACTAAACTCATTGATGTTGGACTTTGTGGCTTGGGTTATCTCTCCATATTCCGTCTCTAGACCTTCGAGACGTGCGGAGAGCCCTTCGATCGCATTGGCCATCCCCGAGATAGTTTGTTCAAGGCTTGCAACACGAGGCTCCAAGACTTCCGTGAGGGGGGCTTTAGTCTTACCACGTTTTCCTTGTAGGCGTGGTTGTGGCAGAGATTGTTCCTCTCGACCACGGACTTGCTCCTCGATGTTCAACTCCATGTCGGATGCCATTTGTTCTTTGTGCTCGAACCGTGCTCTGATACCAACTGTCACGAGCTTGGAGTTTAGCGCAGCTTGCTCGTGCGGCACTTAGGCAACTTGAACCCGAAGTTACTAAGTAAGCCTTGTGATTAGCTTGCTTCGCTCAAGGAAGAAGCTTGTGGACCGTTGAGCTTAAGAACTTGTAGGCAACAAAGAGAAGAGTAGGAAGAATGAAGGCAAATATTGCTTACACAAGACTGCTTTGTATTACACTTGAAAGCTTTACAATGCTTGAATTCAGATGAAAGTGTGGATATGCTTGGATTAGCTTGGATTAGCTTGGATCTCTTACAAATGAGCCTTGGAGGGGTTTTTATAGTGAGTCACCTCCTCCATAACGGCTAGCTTTCTAACGGCTATATAACGGCTAGTTTTCTAACGGCTATATAACGGCTAGTTTCTAACGGCTCTATAACGGCTAGTTTCCTAACGGCTATATAACAACTAGTTCCCAACGGCTAGTTCCCAACGGCTATATAACGGCTATATTTGACCATCTAGAATCTCTAGATATTTACATTAATGCCACTAGCTAGAATTTCCGAAAGGTGGGCTTGGATTAGGCCAAGCCTTGTGTGATTGGGCCAACTCTAGCTTGTAACTTGGCGGGCCGTAACACTAGGCTATGAGTGAGAGTTGAAACTAAACTGGATTAGACTATGAAGCTAAACTAATATTGAATTAGATTGGAACTAAGACAAGATTGGACTAAATTAGTATTGTTGTATGTTTGATGTAATATAGAACTATATTCTATTAGTACTATCTTATGTTTTGTATAATATGATACTAATTATATTATTATATGATAATTTTTAAAAAATTAATTTCTTTATTTTATGCAAATTTAATTTGAATAAAATTTAATTTAATTAATATAAAATATTTTTTCGAATATTACATCAATTCTTATTTAATGATATAACAAATCTATATTTATAATATTATAATTCCTAAAATTATTCATTGTGTAATAATAATTGCTTTATTATAATAAATATATTATTTATTATATAATACTTTACTTATTTGTTATAATTTTACTCTAAAAATAATATTATTTTAAATATAAATTAATTTAATTATTCCTTATATTATTATTTTAATCATGCTATACTATTGTAGTTTCATTAAATTAAATTAATTATTAATAAAATATTTTTATATTAATTTTAGTTAATTATATCATATGTATCTTTATTATTATATTATTTTAATAAATATAAATTTATATAGCTAATTATTTTAAAAAATTAGTTTAGTTAATTATATTATATTTCTACTTATTTATTTATTGTAAGTTAGATGTGAAAATAATATGATTATTATAATAATTATATTCTTTTAAATAATATTCTTTAATATGATCATAGAAATTTTTATTGTATTTAAAATTTTTAATAACATTTTATTTATTTAAATTAAAGTATAATGGAAATTAAAAAATATTAATTATGTAATATATTCGTCAGTAATATGAAATACAATTATTATTATATTTATTTAATTATATATTTATTATTATTATGTTATAAATTATAATTAAAAAGTATTTTAAAAAATACAATCCCAGTCTTAGACCAAAGAGACCTTTGGAGTTTGGAGAGAGGTGGGTCTCTTTGTCCAAAAATTTTGTAAAAATTGGAGGAGGTAGAGACTAAAGAGGCTGTCCGATCCCAATTCCCTTTAGTCTCGTGCCCCCATAGGTTTGCTTTGTGCCATAAGTAAGAAGGAAGGGAAACAAGCTAGCCTAATGTCACGGCCTTATTATTCACAAGCGGATACCGTGCGATCGTAAGGCCAAACACAATTCAGAGAGGTTCAAGTGAAAGAGAACAAAGACACGAGAGATTTGGATGAGAAAATATTCATTACATACAAGATAGTTTACAAAGCTTGCGAGACTCTCGAATACTTGAGTCTAACATGAATCCCATGACTTGTTTTACACATGAGAGCTCACCCCTATTTATAGGCAAACACATCCTTAACGTGTGGTTAACATTACGTCATATTTTACAACTCTATTGGCCAACTAAATATCTAGAAAATTCTTATTCTAGACCCTTGCTAGATATTTACAAACTTATTTGTTGGCCAAGTAACTCTAGAGATATCCATACAATCCTAGAAAGTATTAGACAAGTCCATACCACCTTAGACATCTCTACAGAATCCTAGACTCAATATATTTTTCCAAGCTTATGAAATCTTCCGTGTCCTTCCATCATCTTTCGCCACCTTCTAGACACTTTCGGAGCCTTCTTGAGTCTTCCACATGTATCTCATACCTTCCAGATTCTTTCGGATCCTTCAAAAATATTCTGGAACGTTATCCAACCTTTTAGAAACTTTCAGAACACCACGCCCATCCTTTGAATTCCTCTCGATTTGAGGATCTCAAATCACTATAACACTTGTCCTGAAATCCCTTTTTTCGAGCAAGTTCGGCGTAAAACCATGCGCATGTCGCACGGGGCGTGGCACTAAACTTCACCTGACCACATAATTAATCAATCAACCTTGATCTAGACTTCTCATCAGACCCGCTTGATTTAGCTTCAGAGCGGAAAAGAAGGCACTTGAACACTTGCTTCAGCAGTAAGCCCGATGGAACACTCCATGTAAAATTTAAAACAATTCTCAAATTAGTACAGGAAAAAATCTTTAAAAAAAATACAAAACCATTTCCAACGGAAAGGCAACATGGGGGCCACACAAACGATACAAAACCCATTAAAAAATGGCGCCTAGTGAATCGTGATGTGGATGCCTTCTCGGTATGCAATCGGCAATCAACCACCACCAATCATGTTTCTGTGTCTTGCATCCTTGCTAACTGTGGAATCCACGCAATGAGCAATTCCCTCGGCTTGATCAAAAGGGTGTGGGGAAGGAAAGGAGGGACAGGACAAGAGAGAGACTGTTGATGTCAAAGTCTACTATATATGTATGTGTCATGTACATAATGAGTTTTGATCAACTTGAGATAAAACAAAAATTTTATTTTTTTCCTATTTTAATGTTTTTAGAATTATATTTTAGGAAGTATTTGATTTGGAATAAATATCTCTTTAGATTAGGATATAATATCTGGTATCCTAATTAGAATAGGAGAATATTTATTTATCCTAATTCCTTTTGGAATTTATTTATAACACTTCATATTTTATTTCTCGTAATCCTAATATGATTTTAATTAGAATTTTTACAAGATTTCCTAGGGGATTTGGTCAGACCTCTCACTATATATTTATAAGACAATTCAGGCGGCTGTTTAACATGAAGATTAAGAAATTTGCGGGTTAGCTGAATTGGGTGTGTTTTTGTGAGAGAGTTTATGTCTTGGCATTCTAACAATTAAGCAGAAAGCTTCAACGCAAAAGAAATGTCTTCTTTGATTTGATTCTTTGAGTCTTTTGATTCATGTATGAGTATTAAAAATCGTACTTGAGTTGTTGATTAAGTCTGAGTGAGTTAGTAGACACTTGAGATAACTTGAGGGTTGAGTGTTTATATAATTCTGTTAGACATCGGGTGTTATGTATAACTTAACAGTGTGCTGTTAAGTTATTTATGACAGAGAGCAGGCAGTGTCACTGAGGTTTATGATCTTTGCGAAGATTTTGTTTGTCAAAGATTAGGTCAATGTGTGAGAGTGAGTCAGCACTGTAAAAGGTCCTAAAGATTGTACAAACAAGAATATAGTGAATTGCAGCTCTAAAGTTGTCTGTGGACGTAGGTTTTATAACCGAACCACGTAAAAATCTTACTGTGTCGATTTACATTACAGTTGACTGTTATATCTTTTATAACTGTATACCTCCAGAACTCTCAGGGACGAAAATGAGCAGAGCGGGGGAGTAGAGAGAGCACCAGGACCTAGAAGAGAGGGAAGGTGAACGGGAGAGAGTGTTGAAGAAGGGTGTTTTTTTAATAAATAATTGATTTACTTATTTTAATTTTTTTGGTCATCAGGGTGGGAATTTTGGACAACATCCGCGAACCGGACATGATATGACAAGAAAATTAGCGGGTTTGAATTTATCTTAATCGTATTTGAGTCGTGTTCGGGTTGAAAATTTCAATCCATTTAATAATTGGATCGCGTTTGGGTTGAGGGATTGCACTCGCAAATGACACGAACGTATTTATGACACGATTAACACTAATAAGATATGATAATATGATTAACACGAATTGACATGATTATTTTTATAGCGACACAATTATAAATATAAATTAATTTTAAAATTTATTATATGGTTATTAGATATTTAAATTTAAGGTTGTATTTTTGTTAGTATTAATATTATATTATTATTAATTTTGATCTTGAACTACCCTTAATTTTTTTACATATTTTTTTATAGGTTACTTAAGAGTTAAAAAGATGCAATAGATTTTTTTAAGGTAAATTACATTTTAAGTTTGTATGGAATTTAATATTTAATGGACTTTTTATTGTATTGTAGATGAATTCTGAATATTTTCTTATTATTTCCTTTTTAATTTAAAAATACTAAAATATGTTAGAAATTGGAATGCTTAATCATGTCATAATTATGTTAATCATTTAAATATTTTGTAATCGTGCATGTAAAACGTGTTATAAACGTTTCAAATATGTAAAAATGTCACGATTATATTAAACAGGTCATTTTCATGTTTATCATGTTAAACAGGTCATATTCATATCTAACACGAAAACGATCCGTTTATTATTCATGTTTATATATTGTATCGTGTCACCTGTGGGTCAGCCGTTCAATAATCGGATCGCGTTTGAGTTGAGTCTTCTTAATACGAATAATAAACGAGTTAGGTTTAAGTTGGATTAATTTTTATTATATCATAATTCGAGACATGCGAATAAGACACACGAATCCAAATTCCCACCTGTAGTCATCAACAGCCTAGTTTGCCTCATATATCCTTAAGCCTATTAACTTTTCTCTGACGGAACCGTCAAAGTGGGGGTGAAGCGTTTCTTTCCGATCGATGGGTAGGCCGCTGGGGTTAGCCCAAGCCTCGGTGGTGTTCGCAGATTAGATGATATTTCCCTCCCAGGCTCAGCTGTCGCCCTTTCACAAAAGCATTAGTGCTACTTTATTTAACTTTTTCATTCATATATGTACAGAGTAACACTGATAACTCAGCACTTGCTTCGATTATTGGATAGAAAGGCAAGAGCTTTTTTTAAATGCAAATTAAAGTAGATGAGATAGTGCGTGCATGCTTCATAGAAGAAATAGCAACATGTGAGCTCACCATGACTTAAGAAACGTCATGTTCACCTTTCATCATTGTAGTCGTCATCATTATTTTATAATAATTTATTCTCTTTTATAAAATTAAGAAGAATCAAGAAACCAAAACAATTTAACATTGATAAACTTCAAAAAATTGAAGAAAAATATTATTTTTGTCCATATGGTACGATGTAAATGACTGGACATACTACATTTATACAGTAACATAATTATTTGCCTGCCTCACTCGTGAATTTTTGTTATATTATCTATCTTTACTATATAAAATCTATTTTATTTGTTTTCTCTCTTTTATTTTTATTTTTCTTTCTGCACAAACTACGTTCATATCTCATATTGTAATACCTTGTTTTATCTTCTCCATTACTCACTTAATTTCGTTTGTCTTCTTTCAACAAATAAATTTTTGAACTCAAAATGAATTCCATGTTGGAGCTGTTTGTGAACTGTCAATACAATAACATTAATTTTATTTTTAATTTTTGAAGATAATTACGAACTTTAATAATATCGGTACAATATATAATAAATCATAAAAACTCTAGTTTACATGTATGATATTATTAAATATAAATTAAGTTCTTTTTTCTAACAGCTTGTCTTATATATGCAAAGTGACTTTGACACAATTATCTCCTCCAAGCTTATCTCCAAGTTTGCGGAGTCTTTATTGAGTTTACATATTTTTAATCATTTGGTCTTCCATGCTTTTTCAAAAGCAGATAGCTTTATGTCTTGTCCAGCAGCTGTAGCTTTAATGATAAAGCTGATAAGATTATATGATTTATTTAAATTTAATTCTTTCGTAATTTGATAAAGATTAGTTGAGATAAATTATCATAGTCTTGTTTAAATTTAATTTTTAATTCCTTCTAGGTTTGGGTTTTAGAGTAAAGTCTGTGTCGAAGTAGAATTAGTTTTATATATATTTATTGAAATGGATGTTTTGATATAAAATTAAATATGAATTTTTAATAATTGATTTATAAAATTTTATAATAAAGATAATCGATGAGTTGGTATATTAAATATAATTTATGAATTTTTAATCTCAATTATTAGATTTTATAAGATCAATAGTTAAGAATTTGTGTTAATAATTGATGTCAAAATTTTATATTAAAAGATCCTCTCCTTATGGGTTGCATAAATAATGAAAGAGTAATTCATAGTGACTTTCTAAAAATGTAGAATTATTATTCATATAAATCAATAAAAGATATTTTTATATGATAATTTTATGAAAGGTAGATATTATGTCACATATTTATTGTGTAAATAAAAAAACTGAGCCAATATACGACAAATTCATCTGCCTTATTTCGGATATTGAGATTGCATCTAGACTGCCAGGTTGAAATAATCTAGGGAAAATGTAGAAGATAGCCAGATCTTGTGAGTGGTTTTGATCAACTTTACTTAGCAAATTAAACTCTACTTCATTTTTAGAATTCAAGTGTTCAGTTGTGAAACAAAATATTAAGTTGTAGAACAAATTAACCCATTTGATAGCTCAAATCTTACTAAACACTTGTCAAGTACGTATCACTGGAGATATGGACAAGCAATTAAAAATATATTGAGTTATATATTAGATGTCTATCGAGACAAAAAAAAAAAAACAAAATTTCGCCGAAGTAAGAGCAATCATGAAAGCCGCGTAAGTGAATATATAACCTATAGAAAAGTGGGCTAATCCAACCAATCTTATTTGCACAATGGAAAGAGCCACTAATTTATCTCTTCAGCCAATCAAATTAGCTAAGGGTGTGTGTTCGTGAGCCTGGCCGTACTAAAGTTTTAATCAATTCCTGCCACTGTTATCATTTGTTTTGATGGAGAAGAAGATATACCTTCTTATATTTCTACGGTATATTTCTATATCCAGAATCTGACTTGTATAATTGATAATAATAGGAACTGAACCATTATGGCAAGGAAAAATTTGATCCATAGGGAGAAGAAGAAGGCAAAATTTGGTACATTTCCATTTGTTGAGTTACATCTCTTTAGGAAAACTTAGATTGATTTTACATTGGGATATTTATTTGAGTGGGCAATGAGAGAAATTAGGGCTTGGTTAGGGAACCAAAACTAATTTGATTTGTAAAAACTTAAAACAATTCCTATAACATGGAAGGGATAATAATAGATAATTTGATGATAAAATAGGACTAAGTAGAAAAAAATAATAAATGAATTAAGTTATAACATAGATGTGCTAATAAATACTCATCCAAGAAAATTATCACATCATATTAGGTTGTATAAAAATTTATTGTAATATATATTAATATATATCTGGAATTGTTTAATATCATCGTAATTAACTGGTGATAAAAGTATGCACTTACATCTATTCATGAACCCATTGCAAAAAAGTTTAATTCGTTAGTGGGAGGCAAGATGTAGCATTGGACGAATCTTTCCGCATGCAGAAGCAACCATTATTTACATTAAGCTTTCTACAAAACATTCCGCATTTACAACTGCAGACTATCTTTATAGGACTTGATTTTTCAGGACGTTGTCCTGAAGGACAAGATTTTGTAAAAACTTACATGTTATTATTCTTTGTTGTTAAATTTTCATCCATTTAATTTATCATCTAGTTTACTTTTTGTTTTACTCTTTTACTAATTTAGTGTCACATATAGTTAACTAACTAATACCCAAAATTTTAGATGGAAATTATGTGTACAATTATATTATTCTTTTAAATTAAAATATTTTCAATAAAAAGAGGATTTTTTTATGGTAATTTTAATGAAATACATAATAAACGTGAAAAAAGAACAGCTTACTTTTGAATGTGGAAAGTTTCATCCAATGTTACATCATGTCACCCACTAAAAATTTTTTATTGAAATTATTGATGATTTAAATTGAATGGAATCTTTTGTCTTATGTTAATTATAACTAACATTGTTACGTAAGTAATATTTGTTTTTAAGGTAGTCACGTGAATCATGAAGATTTCTTCTTACGTAGTCTTAATAAATTTCATAAGTGTATATCTTATCACAAGTTTATATATAAATAACTCGAAAGCTATGTTCAATGATTGAAAATTTATTGATAAAAAATAATCTAAAGACTTTTATGACAGGGTAAAGGTCCAACCACTTTTGCGGTGGCACCCGCTCCACCTCAAAGGAATCTATACTTACATATTTTTCGCGGCTGCTTTAATAGCTGTCACAAAAGATAAAACAATTTTAAAAAATAATAATTTGAATAAAATTACAATTTTATGCAAATTTACATATGTCCACACTCTACTATTTTCCTCTAAGCTTAAATTTGTTGAAAAATAATAATTGCACTTTGATCATATTCATTTACAATTTTAGCCCTATTTAAATTTTATAAAATTACTATTTTACCCGTAATTTCAATTTTACTTAAAATTACTATTTTATCCTTCTTCATGGATTTGAAATATGATTATATAACATATCACAAATTTCAATTTGTTATTTTTATATTAAATACTATTCCACTTAATATTAACTAATAATAAATTTGAATGAAAAATTTTGAGACATTTATGAAAACTAAAATCAAATTAATTAATATAAAGTGTACAACATATTCTAATAGAAAATAAACAAATATAAGAATCACATAAATAATAATTCCACAAAATCAGTTTTGCTAGGATTAAAAAAAAAATCCAATAATTGGAGGGGATGGAATTGGTGGTGGTTTTGCAGCAGTTGTGTTTTCCATTTGAACCTTCCTTGGCCAATTTTGAATTACTGAATACAAATAAAACAAATATCACAAGTAACCATCAAGTCATTCAAATCCCACATACAAAAAACAATCCCATAGCTTGAACTCGATCTCACAAACAAATTTAATTGCGAACATAGTTAATAATTAATTAGTACACTACAGTAATTATAGGATTTTTTTTTTGGTTTTATTTACTCAATGAGTAAATAATAAAGATGAAGTATGAAAAATAATAGAAGCCTGGGGTTCCATTATGTGACATCATTTGTGTATGGGGGAAATGAAGAGGGTGATGAAGGTAAGAAATACCTATGATTGCAAATGCCCAAGCAATACATGATTTATTTTATGAATATATACTATACTGTACATTAAACAAGCCAATTAAGCAAAATGGAGGAAAACTTGGATTACAAGCATATACATTTGCAGCTCAATAATCAACATCAATTTGTACCTAACATGTTTTTATTCAGCATAAATATATCCAACTCATTTTCCAAAAGCCTTGAGAAGCCGATGGTTTTTAATCTTGCATTTTATGACTGATTTCTTCATCCTGACTATTCTTCCTCCACACAACCCTTTTGTCTAAGGAAATGGGACCGGGAAAATTTCTCAGGTCGATACAGTAGCTCAACTCTTCATAAGGAAGAATAAGCATATCCTTCTCCAAGCTCTTCCAATCCAGGACTAGCCAACTAGTTCCAATGGATTGATTTTCACTAATTGTGGTTTCTCTTTTTTGATATTTGTTTGAGTTTGTATTTATATATTTGCATTTTTCCTTTTTTTTAATAATTTATTTTCTAAGATAAAACTCATTATCTCTCTTTAACCAAGTTTTTTTTGTCCTTTCTTACGTAATTTTTCTATTTCCATTGAAGTTTAAAGGAAACATATATTCGAATAACTTAAATTTAAGTTAAGATTCTTATCGGAAATTGAACCTTTAACTTACTATATTTCTGGACAGAACATATCTACTATTCAAGTAATTTAAGTGTTTTTGAAATACCAAACATATATAATTTTGTCTATTTTAATGGAAGACTAAAAATAAATAAAAGAACGAATTACAAATGGTCAAGCATTATGTTGTTTTTTTCACATACATAAAAATACATAAAACAGGTTCATTGAACATTTACATAATAGCCAATTAAGCAAATAGGATAACATATCTAGGCAGATCATCAAAAATATCACGTAACTACATATTTCATAACAACACGAATACTCAAACAATTACATATCCATAACAACACAAATAATAAGTAACTACATATCCAAATCATTCCACAAAGTTCTAACTTCCAACCTTCAAGTCCAACATTTCCAACTTCTAATCTAATATAAATTTGAGAAAATAAAAAAGCAAAGAAAAAAGAAATTATAATTCACTTAGAAAGATAATAAATATATTAAAATTTAAAAGAATGGCAAAAGAAAATTAGAAATAAATATTACAATGAAATTATTGAAATTACCTCAAAACTTTCCACAGTTAACTAGCACATCAAGTCAAATAATCCATACGAGATGATGGCAAAACCTCTACACAATGTAAAATAACATTTATCCATTAGTTATATTTAATAATTAAAATAAATAATGAAGAATAATCTTAAATACTAAATATTACCTGTCTCAAGTTTATCATAGAACTCCACCTCTTGCATCAGTAAGTCAGGATTGAATGCAAGTTTTGAGTGTCGAGAAGATCGTAATTTAGTGGTAGGTTGCTTACTTGTGTTTAGAGTTATTTCCGCTGTCTCTTCCTCTATTAAGTTCCTTTCCATGTTATTATTGTCACAAGGGCTATGATAGGAGCCCTCAAATTCGTAGTTTTCCATCTAGAAACAACAAACAATCGGAGAAAAAAATAATTATTATATATTAACTAGTAATTAGCAACTATTAAAAACTGAAAATTTAATTAATTTATAAATACTTAATTAATGCATAACTATTAAAAACTGAATATTTAATTAATGCATAATATGATTAGGGGCCATGAAGTCCTGAAAACTAATGCTTCTTAAGAAACATCTGCCACTTCAAAGCCAATACCGACAACCATTTGTCAAAGATCGGAAAAATTTTTCATGACATTGTACTTGCACTTGCCAAATCAATTTGATCAAAGAATAATCTAGAAGAAATATTACACATTTTCTAACCCAGAATTTTCTTATTCATGTTCTCTTTTTGACACAGCAAGCAATCAAGAAATACGAAACTTAAGAGCAAATAAATTTGAAATATTATACATAACCAATTAGAAATTGACATATGGCATAATTTTAATTTTTTAAAAAGAGGTATGGTATATTATGGTATTTTCAGATTTTTACAAAAATACCCGCCACCATACCATACTATGGGGTGTTTTTAAAATTCCTACCATACCATACCCTATATTTTTTTATACCCTACCATACCTCCACCATGTCATGACGGGTATGTCGAGTTCGGGCGGGTGTCATGCACAATCCTATATATATCCGTTTAACTTAAATTTAAGTTAAGATTCTTATGGGAAATTGAGTTTTTAACTTACTATATTTCTGAAGAGAACATCTAACTATTCAAGTAATTTAAGTGTTTTTCAAATAAAAAACATATAATTTTCTCTATTGTAATATGAAAGACTAAAAATGAATAAAAGAACAAATTACAAGTGGTCAAGCACTTTGTCGTCTTTTTTTTTTTTTTAATTTCACGTAGATAAAAATATACGCAACAGCTTTATTGAATATTTATATAATAGCCAATTAAGCAAAAAGGGGTAACATATCTAAGCAGATCATCAAACCACCTTAGCCTTAGGTACATTTTACAATCATACACACACAACAGAACATCCACAAGAACATTTTCTTATTAATTTCCATCTTGCTTTTCTTGACTCAATTCTTCGTCCGCACTATTCTTTCTCCAGACAACCTTTTTTTCTATGGGATGAGGAAAACTTCTCAGATTTAAACAGTGGCTCACCTCTGCATACCGAAGATAAGCCATATCCTTCTCCACATTCGTTCAGTCTAGGACTAGATTTGGCATGAACATTAAACGTAGACCTTCCAAGACCGATTTGTAGCCTCGACCATCTTCACATTCACCGTTAACACTCATCTGAAGTTGGTTTACATCTCTATCCTCAAGACAAAGATACTGCAAACTCGAGAGCTGCTTCGGATTAATCCATTTTGGCAGAGTTTGGTGACAAAGATAATGCCTAAGATCTAACTCGTGAAGAGTTGGTGGAGGAGAAAACTGATCAAGAATCTTTGCTACCTTACTCTCTCTACAATCTTCTGCATCAATAGCTAAGACCTTCAGTTTCAGGAGCCGTGATAAGACATTACTTTCCTCTTCTGAGATTCCGCTCTTATTTTTTACATTCAGTCTTAGAACTCTTAGCTGTGGCAGCTTCAACAGCTCAAGAAGCCGACAAGCCTTGGTGTTTGCCTGACTCACCACCTTGAATCCTGATAGTTCCTTGAGATGGACTAGCTTCTCCAGTCTATTAGGTAGGTGATGAAATTTACAAGATCCTAGGTCCAGGACAATCAGCATCTTCAAGTAAGTAATTGAGGGATGTAGTTCAGCTAAATTATTGCAATTTCTCATAGCCGAGATTTTGAGATTAAGAAGCTTTTTGATTGAATATGGAACTTCCTTGAGGCCTGAAATCCACTTAAGTTGAGATATGCAAGGCGTTCAAGCGAAAAATCCATTCCAAGAAATCGGCTACTTTATTGCTCCGTATCTTAATTTTGGAGAAATCCAGCACCCTAAGCGACCTGAACAACGCCTCATTGCTGTCGAACGAAACAGGATTGCTCGACATAAGTAACAATGCCGTCAGCTTTGGAATTATTTTAAACGAATTTAATTTCACGTCACGGTTGAAACCCAATCATCGAGAATCGTCTGTCAATTTTTGCTGGCCTTGTTCAGTAAAGTCGCAAAATCCCTCATCTTTTACGATCTTCATAGTCATGTCTCGCACAAGATCGTGCATCTTGCATGTGAAGATCCTCCCATTATAACCTCGCCGATCCACAATGTTAATCAGGCATCTACTGGATAGCTCTGAAATATTCGTGTTATTTATAAGCATTTAACGTGCAAACTAATAGAAAGGTAGCCATGATGGCTTTTTGAAAATGTAGAGTTATGATTGATGTAAATTGATAAAAAGCATTTTTACGTTATAATTTTGCTAAAGGTAAAGGTAAGGATAGTCTGTGATATTATCTCATTAAACAACATATATAAATCAGTATACTATGAATTATTAGTTTGTTATGGATAATTTAAATACTATAATTGTGTCAACACTAACAAACTTACATTTTAAAGTCATCTGATTTCTCAATAGTTATTTTTATTGGTTTAGACATTAAAATTTACAAACTAAATAATAAAATAAAGATTTTTCCACCAAGCAGGAATGGACCGTAAAACCATACAATAACCAAGGAAAAAAACATAGAGATAATATTGTTCATCACTCGTGCACAAAGCCTGAAAATTAGAAAAAAGAAAAAAATACAGGGCACTGGCTGACGCCACTATGCTTGACCCTGAACTGAATTCAGAATAAGAAGAGAAAACAAACTGATCCTGAACTGAATTCAGAATAAAGAAGAAGAGAAAACAAACTGACGGACAAACCAAGTAAAGCCGACTAAATAGCTGGCAAGGCAGCACAAAAGTCTTCAAATCACGCTGAGGAAGTGTCGCATTCAGAAATCAGCTCAAGTTCCCTCACAATTTCAGAAATTGCGGGCCTGACATTAGGTGACAGATTAATGCACTTCATAGCCAAATCAAGGATTTTAACGGCTTGTTGTTTGTCGTAGTCACCAGATAAATTTTCATCCACCAATTCCAAATGCCTATTCTTTGAATGTAATTCGCAAGCCTGCATCGACGCAGCACGTACAGGTATTTATTACTGGTATGTAACGATAATCAATTGTTGACAAGGTATATATGCATATCAATCTCCAGGTTAAAGAAGTACAACGTGTGGTCAAGTTCCCGTACCTTGTTTAAAAGATAATCATTCTCTAGGTTCGCATCATTCTTTGAATTTCTCTTCCCACTAACCACTTCAACCAGAACAATTCCATAACCATAAACATCAGCTTTAACTGTTATGGGTTGCCGCATTGCGTATTCAGGGGCAATATATACTCTGAAACAACAAGAAGTGGTCATAGTCATACAAATTGTACAAACAGTCTTGTAAATGTTTAACAGTGGCCAATACTGATCAAATGTGTTTTAATTCAAAAGAAGATGAAAAATGATCGTAACTAGATCTTCCTAAAATAGAGAAAACTCTTTGCGGGAAAATATGTGTGTATATATATATATATAAGTACTCGGTTACTTACGCAGTCCCTATTTCTTCGATGAATTTGAACGGATTTTCCTCATCATATAGCTTTGCCAATCCTAAATCCGATATCTTAGCGTTAAGGCTGCCATCAAGCAAAATATTACTTGCTTTTACATTTCTGTGTACAATTTGCCCACTCGTATTATCTTCATGCAGATACTTGAGACCTCTTGCTATTCCAAGGCAGATGTTAGCTCTTGTTTTCCAATCAAGTTTCACTTCAGAATTTGAGTCATCATCTGCAAATCCATCTCTTATAATGTTAGTACTTTAACGTTTATACGGGATCTAGCTCAAATTATTGTTAATAATATAAAAATTTGTAATCATTTAAGAAAAAAATTTCCCAGGGCTTGCCGTCCACCCCTGCTGACAATGTAATTAAATATGAATATTTCTTTGCATGAAAAAGAAAAATTACTTGTAATTGCGAACCATATAAAAAGATAACATTACAATATTGTAAAAAGAACGAGGAAATTAAAATTAAGGTATTATTTATTGCTAAAATAAGTAAAGAAAATGTGCAATCAAATCTAGAAGTTACCAAATTTATCTAACTTAATGAAGTAGTGACATGAAACTTACCAAACAAAGCTTGTTGAAGTAAGCGGTAAAGTAATATTTATCAAATATAAAATAAGGCTGGCACATAAGTCTTTTCATCCTTATTCCTTGTACCAATAAAACCAAATTAATTAATGGTAAGATCACCTATTATATTTGAGCAAATCCAAAGGTTATCTCTAATATTAGGCTTTAGTTCAAAGCCATAGATAATATATGCTCCAGAAATTAAGACAAACAAAAAATGCCCAAGTGTATAACCTTGAATATTTCCCCAAACCGCCCTTTGCCAATCTGATTATTGGGGCTGAAATTTCGAGTCGCATCCTTTATTTGTTGAACACTGTAAGACTTGTCTCCAATTTTCACGTTATTCACTGTACGTATAGGGAAAAAAAATTCAAAACATATTTTTAGTTAACAAAATAATTAGTACTCACTGGTTAAAATTTTTTCAGTGAGAGTTATCTTGATTTATTGCATATACTCTCACCGCGCAACTCTCTGTCGCCCAGCCATCCCATTCTCCACATGAAAGCCAAGACAAGAAGCACAGCTAATACAACAGTAATAACAACACCTGTAACAATCCCTACTATCTGTGTGGTCGATAATCCTCCTCCGTTGACTTTATAGTTCGAGCACAAATACTATAATGTCAGTAGAGCAAAGTAATTGGGAATTTGAGTAAAATTAATTAACAGAAGTGTATCTGTGCAACTTTCTACCTGGAGTTACTGAAATAGCTGATATGAGAGGTCCATTCAAAAGAGGTGGGTTGTAGTATGATCCTTTGCCAGCCCATTGTAATCGGATTTCCAGTAGATTGCTATCATTTACCTTAGCTGGGAATTCTATCGTCAAGTTCTTGTTTGGACCCCCAGCCTTTTGTTTTATGTTGAAATCCTTTAGCATCTCTTGGTCCTTCAGCAAATTAATGAAGAGTTCCTTATGTACGTAGCGGATGGCAGAACTGAACATTAAACGACATTACTAGAAAATTAAACCATTACCTGAATATATATATCAAACACACGTTGCCCTTTACTGCTATGGTCTTCATCTTCCGCATATACAATTTCAGCAAAGTGAAGTTTCACAGTGTAGTTGCCTTTATGTAAGCAGAGACCATAATATGTTAGAGATTGAGGACATAGCCGAGCTTTTGCATATAAAGGTGCGTCGCGAACAAAAACTCCACATGAAATGTTCTTTATGAAATCACTGGAGTTAGATGTTTCAGACAAGAATTTTCCCGAACAACTGTAAGCCCAGCTATTTGCGACATGAAAATATGATGTTGTATTATCTGCATCGTAGCGATTTCCATCAATTTCTTCCTCCTCACCACCGGCATTTATAAACAATGAATGGACTGCAAGAAATTAAAAATGATTGTTATGCACGGAAATCACAAAGGGGCAAGTCGCTCCCTCATTCTCATAACTAAATAGGAATTAGAATACGTAAATTATGAAGGAATGACGAATGTTCTTGAAGCAAAGTACCATCTGCTCTTTTCCTCAAAATTCTCATCATATTAAATGATAGTAATTTTTGGAATGGAAAAATAAAGTGAAAATTTTACTAAGATTCAGAACCCTGCTTATTAATTTAATTGACATCAAATCCTTATTTAGCCAAGTTAAAAGTTGTGAAATTGTCAAGTCAGAATGGCTATGTTTCTTAAGTTGCTAAACTATTTGTTTGTGTATTTTTAGTTTTTATTTCAAAATTTGGAAAGAATATACCGTTGGTTTTAAATTCTTTCAAATTTTGAATAATAATATATGACTGATATTAATTTAAATATATTAGTAAATTTGCGTTTTCTGAAAATAGTTTTTCAAACACAAACAAACAGCCAAAGCTCTTAATTAATTTGTGAAATTGTTAGAAAAATTGAAAATAGAAAAATATAATCCATGCTGTAATTTACATTCTCAACTGATCGTGGAAGGATGCTTTATTGGGGGAAATATTATACTCTAAACTTCAATTCTCAATTCTGTCCGGAATATTCTAAAGCATGTTATTTCAGAAGTTTTTCCTGTGTTTCAAACATCAAATTGATTCAAGCTTCTGTACCTGGAAACAATGACTTTTAATCTATCGCGAGTACCAAGACAGTCAAAGATGGATGCATATGTTAATTATTTTCAGAAGAATAAACGTACTCTTGGTCTTGGATTTGCTGCGATGACAACTTTGATTCCTAATATCATCTAGAAAATTCCTAATCGAGAACACAATTAAATATATTAGTAAGAAATAATTCAATGGTTATTCTAATTGCGAAATACATAGAAGATATGAGTAAAGAGTACCTGTCCGGTTCACTGCGTTTGGGTCGATGCACAGCACATGCATCAAGTCCATGAAGAATATATTAAAAAGAGAGCAAAGAGATGGACGCTCTTGGAAGTGAAATTTAAAAGCACAATAACACAACGAAGACAGAAATTAAAAAAAAAAAAAGTAAAATATGTAGATCGATGCTGTAATATCCTAAATTTTGTAATGTACATTATATCATGTGTTATAGTTACATATGTATTAATGTATATGTAATGTATTTGAATTGTAATGTAATAAATGAAAGAATGAGGGGCTTAATTAAAAGAGTATTGGATTTAATGGTTATAAAGGAGGAGAGAAGGACTAAATGGAAATTTGGCTTAATTTTATCTATAAATGGAAAGAGTTCTAGAATTCTTTCATTCCTCTCCTTGCATACACGTTCCAGCCCTCTACTCTCTCAGAAAATTTTCACAAATCATCAAGGAATCAAGGGAAGAAAGGGAGAAAAAAAAAAAAAGAGGGGGAAGGTAAGAACCAATTTTCTCACTAGAATTCTTTGTATTATTATTTATTTATTTTAAAGAAATTCCTTGTGTAGTGATGTGAGTATGAGAACTATTATTTTGTATGCTGGAAATTGTATGGAGATGTGAATTTGAATGAGTTTTGAATGCATCTAAGTAAGGAGATGAAGATATAAGCTAGAATTGAGAGTTTAGTTCAAATCCTGGAAAATTTTGTTACACTGAACAGTACATGTTCCGAAAATTACCAAAAATCAGGGGGACATTTTCTTGTTCTGAAATTTTTATGGATGAAAATAGACATGTCCAGGAGTGTATAGCAATTGGATTCACTCAAAAATTCGAAGTAGGTGATTTGGAGTGAATTTTTGAATTTCTGGTATGGTATTGCACATGTCCCCTGTCTTAGAACAGAGGAGGGGAAGACGATTTTAGTTGAAGGTATAAATCTTCATATAATTACCTGATTTTTTGTATGAAAGTTCTTTTATGTGTCATATATGAGACTGTAAATTTTCACTGAGATTGAAGCTCTGTGTGAATTGTTATAGATTTTTAAAGTTGGCTTGCAAAAACTAGAATTTTTAGTTTCCAAAACAGAGCAGTTAGAAATAATTGGATTTGAATAGGTTAAACACCTTAAAAAGTCATGATTTTTGGTATGGATGTATATATATGTGTTATATACCACCCTGTAAATTTTTACAGCCAATTGAGTAGGATTGCAATTCCTACAAATTTTTAAGTCTATACTGTTCAGTGAAATGAATACAATGGCAGAATTGTTGAGGTAATGAATTTGATTATTTTTAGTGGCCAAATGATCCCAATTGGCTCTAAAAATTTTAAGGAGACATGAGGTATGTGTGTAAAAGATGTCTACCTACTTGTGTAAATTTTTGGAAGTAGATAATTGTTGTTGTGAATTATTTGTCAAAGTAAGTATGGAAATAGAGCCAAAAAAAGGAAAATATTTTACAAGTGTATGGTGACCTAAAAAGATATTTTTGTTTTATTTTTAGGTCAATCACAAGCATCGAAAAGCAACTATACGAGGTAAGTAAGCTAACTTTTCTGAGGCCACAATACATTGTGTACTGTATGTATGTAATTTTGTGGATTGTAAAAATATTAAATGCTAGCAACTTGATGCTTGAATATGAGATATTGTGACTGTTTTGGAAGCCTGATATAGAGCTTCTTTTATGTGACTGATTGTGAATGATGAAAAGTGATTGGCATGCCAAGACCTAGGAAGTTTAGCTCTCATGGCTTGAGGGGAGGTTTGGACCATGTTTTTCTCTAGATGAGATTCGATAGCATGGGCCCGGTATCACCCGGATTGTCAGACTAGCCTCAAGCTATTTCAAGTGTAGGCATCTAAATGTATTTGTACTGTTCTGTACCGTTTCATGGCTTAAGGGGAGGTCTGGACCATGTGTTTCTCTAGATGAGATTCGGTAGCATGGGCCCGGCATCACCCAGATTGTCACACTAGCCTTGAGCATTCCATACTCCCATGACTTGAGGGGAGATCTGGACCATGTATTTCTCTAGATGAGATTCGGTAGCATGGGCTCGGTATCACCCGGATTGTCATACTAGCCTTGAGCCATTATATGGGAACTGACTGTGAAATGAAAAGTCCTACATTGATTAGAGAGCATTTTCCCCTAGGTGACTGTAATTGATACTATAGAAGCTTCTTCATTATGTGATTATGATTGTACATGAAAAAGCGATGAGTAGAGAAATGTGAACTCACTTATGTGAGGTTGAATCGACCTATAGAGGTCTAAAAAGAAAATCGGCGCGAGAGCGCAAATGTAACCGAAGTGAACTCTGGGGCATGCTTTCTTTAACGAGTTAGCTAATACTTATGTAGTTAGAAAGGGATAGTTTCATACTGGACTGAATTCTATTGTTATTGTTTATTACTGTATATTCACCTAGCTTACTTACTAAGTTTTACTCATTAAAGTTGTTGTGTGCCTCAGGTGATCAGTAGATTGAGCTATGGATTGAGGACTTTTGGCATTGCTGACAGAGTTTCCTTGGCAATCAAAAACCGCTGCTCTATATTAGCATAGCCATACTGTAGAACTTCTTTTGATTTTTGAATGTATCTATATACAGTGAAATGGTGTGGTTGTGATTAGAAACTCTGTTTTGTGTGATACTAATACTAATTTTTGAAAGAAATAACAGAGCTCATATTTAAATGACTGTATAAATGTTATATATTGTATGTCTAGTATGGATTGTGATAGATGCAATCTCCTTACATGTGTATCCCTGAATATTTTGACTTTGACTGAGAATTATCTGATGGGAAATCATTGCAAGGTTGCAATTTAAGGAACTATTAAAAATTAAGAACTCTTGAAAGATATATACTACATCAATAGTTATGAACGCCTATTTACACGTGTATATTTTTTTTGCTTTTAAAGAAGGTGTATATGGAATACCTCTCAAAACTATTCTCCGAAAGATCCCTACACGATAACAATCCACATGATTAATTAGTGTGGAAATATATCTCTTTCTTTATGCAGAGTTAAAAGACATAATACGAGAGATTGAGGCACTAATCATTTATAAATTATTAATTTATATATACAAAAGCGTGTATGTGTGTATATATACACATAATATAAAGTCTATATAGAGTTTGACGTATGTTGTTTGAAAGAAATAACAAGTCAGAAGTAGTATAAAGTTTCACCCCAAATTTCTACTCTTAAAATGAGTAATAAAACTCTAAAATTTGATGATCGATCATCTCATTTTGTCTCAGACATATTAATTAAGTTATTTAAAGTAAGGATGGTTTTAACTTGTGCCTCAAGAGCATATGTTAAATCTTTGAAAATTGTATTGATTCACTTGAAATTTGTGTATTTAATGATTTTTACATAGTCTTTGAAAGAATTTATAATTTAAAAACAAATTCACAATCTTCAAAAGAATTTATAAAATGTTTTAGGATTTAATATGTACCTTAGGACGCACGTCAAGACTACCTTTAAAGTAAATGTGGCTATTAATTTTTATTTTATTTATTTATTTATTATTATTATTATTTTACATTGAGTGAAAAGATTGTAGACTTTATTGCACATAAGTTGACTAGTTGAGAAAAGGTACTTAAAATTGGGTAGCTAGTCTTCAAGTATGCCCTAAAGGCCATGTTAGACTTCAAAAAATTGTGTTAATCATCTTAAAGATTGTATAAATTTCTTTGAAATTTGTAAATTCTCTTTAAAATTATATAAAAATCATTAAATACATAAATTTGAAATAAATCTATACAATTTTCAAGGTTTTAACATATGCTTTAGAGTACAAGTTGAGACTATCTTTTTATATTATTATACTAGATACAAGTGCATGCATGCAAGAGTCTTTAGGAGAAGATTTAGCATAGTGACTGCAGGGATATCAACTTTCTTAAAGCAAAGTAGAATCGGTGTATTTTAAATAAAACATTGAAAATAGTATTTAATTTATTCGTTTTTTCAAATTTCTATGCAACTAATTATGTCTAAGAATAAGTTTATTAACTTAAAATTAATCCAAGTGTACTAATAAGCTATTCAAATAAGAATATTATTTATCATTGTCAAACCATATTGTTTAAATTATTTTCCTAATATCCTTTCACTATGTAATTTATTAGATTTATTATTTCTTATCAATTTAATTATTTAAAAAGTGTACACTATCTTCTAAAGGATACTGCAGGTCAATTTCCTTTCTCTAAATCTCTCCCTAGGAGTAGTGTTATCTGATTCAAGTGTTGAAGAAAAGCTCATTAAATTTATAATTCAATTCATCTAATCAGAAACTAGGTCACAACACACCAATTAGTTGTAAGTGTAACAAATATATATGTTAAATTTATAATTTATTATTTTTAACTATTTATGAAAGCAACAAGATCTGGGAAGCACAAGCGAATAAAATGACTTTTATATATATATATAGAGAGAGAGACACACACACACACGCGCACACACACTTATACATCCTACCACAATAATATAAAATTGCAATAACTTCAATGTATATACAACAAATAATTGGCAACCAATAAATTAAAATAGTACGATTATTTTTTCTTAACAAGGTGAAAACGTACCCAATGTATGTTACTGTTTCATTGATCCAGTCAGGGATCGTCCCATTGAGCATATTGCCGGTAAGAAACCTTAACAGTGATGCAAAAACTCAGCAAACCAATTTAATTATCCAGTGAATTAAAAAGTGTAAACAAGAGTATCTCTAACTGTAATCCATGTTTTAGAAAGATATTAGAAATAAGTTTATGAGAAGTAAAAATATTTTATTTGGATCACAAATATACGTACAAACTATCCAAACTCAGATGCTGAAAGGAAGCTGGGATTGAACCGTTCAATCTGTTAAAGCTCAGGTCACTGCAGTGCATAAAACAAACATTAATCGGAAACTTGGCAGTAGAAGGCATTCTGATCAAACATTTAATATTGGTAGATACATATGGACAGTTAAAAACAAGAGATTTGCGAATTAAAGCAATGAATTTTACTTTACCTGTAATAAAAATCAGATAACATAAGGATATCAGATTAATCAAACAAATCGTGGAAAAAAAAAATAAAGGAATAATAAGAAAGCTTAATTAAGTTGCTGAAGTAGCTTCTTAATCACTGAGCACGTGTTTTACTTTTCCAATCTAATTTCCTCCTCTCATTTTTTATCGATGGATTAAATTACATACAGTAATTAGAAATGCAGGTTATGAGATGTTATTTGCTGACAACATGCGCATATGATACACGCAAATTGTTGTTAATTTTGAAGCTTGAATATCAGATAAATATAGCTTTGGATATAACAGAGTATTGCAAAAACACAAAAGCTGCACCTAGAGGAAAATAAGCATGTTGCTAGATCGAAAGCTAGTTTACGAAAGAAATTATATTTAACCTGTTTTTCTACGAAGGTTTACTTGAGCTATGTATCAGGTTTGCAATACAAAGTTGATAATTACAAATTAATTACACAAAAATAATATATTACCATATGCATTAATGAAAATTAGATTAGGACATTTCAAAAGATCCTTCAACTAATTAATATTTGCTTAATTAGTTAAGAAGATGATCCAAATTTTTATGTCAATCATATGACCCATGCATGACCACACAAATTTGTACCATATATCAATATGCAATCTAGAAATCATAAATAAAATTTAAAAACTACTTATCCAGCTCACTTAATTAAAGATTTCGTATAGACAATGGATGTTAAGTTTATTTTACCAAGGTGAAGAGAGTGGAGCAAGATAAATGAAAAAAAACAAGGATTACACATTATAAGGAAAATTAAAGCGGAGGAAATGGAAAATACAGTTCTGTTAAGTTACGCAAATTTCCAATCCGTGATGGGATTGTACCGTTGATATTGCAATTCCTCAGAATCCTGCAGAAAATTTGTCCAATCAATTGGAGTCCAAACATTAGTGAGTTTAGATAGCAGAAATTATGCAGATTAAGTATCATTTAAATTACAGAAAAAAAATACATAATACTTATAGCTCGACGTATATAATTTGAGAAAAAGTGTCTCCACCAAGGTGGAATAGAATTTTTATGTATTACATGAAATAGATGGAGACCACTTACAAAGTTTCTATATTTTTCAATTTATCCAAGGTCGAAAGATCAAAATTCTTGCTCTTCAGGTCACTAATCCCCCTAGGATAAATGAAGACATTGGAAAGTAATCAGCATAATTACAAGAAGTTGGTTTAGCAATAGCAGATACAGGATTTTTCTTACAAACGCTGAAGAGTTGTCATGTTGAAAATTTCTTGAGGCAAGTCTTCAAAATTGTTTCCCATCAGATTCCTGTAAAAGCCATAACAATTAATATTCTTTGTAAAATAATGAAAATCAAAATGACTTTACATCGAATTTTTAATATATTATTAAATTAGTTAACTGATTATTTTGGCATATTTGTTAAATATTAAATCAAATGTTTATGTCTAGCATGTACCTCAACTTCATTGATGTCCCTAAGTATATTTAAATAATATCAATCCATTAAGAAATTCACATATGATCATATACAGTCGTCATTGTCGAAAGGCTTACAAATCAGTGAGATTGCTCCAATTACTAAAGAATGAGGGGATTGAACCTCCCAGAGAATTCCCAGCTACTGAACTGCGTATTGACCAATCAAGTTTCCAACACCATAACAGACTTCAAACTTGTATACAATTTACCAAGTAAATAGAAAGGAAAACATTAAGTTAAATTAATTACAATATTAACAGATGGAGAACTTACAAAAGTCGCAGACCCTTAAGTTGTTTATAACAGTCTGGGACAGTTCCAGTCAAATTGTTGGATGCCAAAATGCTGCAACCACAAATTAAAGATTTACTCCTACTAGAAAGTCACTTATTCGATAGATAGGAATGGAAAAAAACAAATAAATAAAAAGGAGTCCTCCTAATTAATCGTTCCTGTTTTTCTGATATGCTTACAGATTTTGAACATTGCTCAATTTCCCAAGTTGATCTGGAAGTGCACCCTCTAATTCATTTTCAGCCAAAATCCTATATAAATTTATGTACAAATAATAAATAAACAAAAGATAAAAATATAAATGTGTTAGTTGTTATGCACAAGCGGAAATGATAACCAACAGAATAACCCAAAATGCACAACACAACTATGCCAGATTTGAATATAATAGCAACAAAAGAGGCAACAAATCAACCACAATGCAGAAATAGAATACACACCAGGATTTAACGAGGTTCGGTATAAGTACCTACGTCCTCGGGCGCCGCTGAAGAAACTTTCCACTATCTTCAAAGAGAATTACAAACTTTTAGGTTACAATACAAATACCACAACTATTGGGCCAAACTGTAATTACCCAAATAGTTGGGTCAAACTGTAATTACCCAAACAATTGGGCAATACTACAAATACCCAAAACAAAGGAGAAAAAAAGTAAATATTACAAACTTTAAGGTCCTTAATGAAAGGCCCTTAAACTATGAGGTCTTATATGTGAGACCTTACAAATAGAGGGGGGTGGAGGATATTTCACTTGGTACACTCATAACTCTCCAACTTGGCTTCTTTTATAAGCCCAAAGGAGTCCCAAGTATTTCTATTTGAGCAATGTGGGATCCCTCACATTGCTTATAGCATTGGCTAAAGAGCCAATACTCTAACAATTCTCCACCTTGGCGATTTAGCCAATCCACCACAATACTCTTCTTTTTCCCATATTCTCTATCACAGCAGCAACGCCTCCAAATGCGCCCAATGGCGCGGTCAAACAGGCACAATGTTGATCAAGTCCAAACAATGACTGAACTTGATCGCTGTCACAACCTTAGTCAACATATCTGCGGGATTCTCGGCAGTCCCAATCTTCTGAAGTAAGATTCTCCCTTCATCAATGATCTCCCGCACAAAATGATACCGAACATCAATATGCTTCGTACGAACATGGAACAATGGATTCTTCGCTAAGTGGATAGCACTCTGACTGTCAGAATAAAGAGTGATCTTCTTCTGCCCAAGTCCCATTTCATCCAGCAATCCCTGTAACCAAATAGCTTCCTTCACAGCCTCTGTCATAGCCATATACTCTGTCTCTGTAGTAGACAAAGCTACTGTAGACTGTAAAGTAGACTTCCAACTCACTGGTGCTCTTGTAAGAGTAAACACATAACCGGTTGTCGACCGACGTTTATCCAAATCACCAGCATAATCTGAATCAACATAACCAATAGCATACTGACCACATGTATCATCCCTCTCAAAGACTAAGCCAACATCTACGGTTTTCAGCAAATACCGTAGAATCCATTTCACTGCTTGCCAATGTCCTTTACCAGGATCATGCATGTACCTGCTCACAACTCCAACTGCATGTGAAATGTCGGGTCTCGTACACACCATAGCATACATCAGGCTACCAACTGCATTAGCATACGGAACTCGAGACATGTACTCTCGTTCCTCATCTGTACTAGGAGATAAAGATGCACTGAGCTTCATATGAGGAGCAAGTGGGGTACTTACAGGTTTTGACTGCTCTGTAATGCCAAACCGCTGTAATACCTTCTTCAGATACTGCTTCTGAGTCAAACAAATCTTGCTTCTCCCTCTATCTCTGCTAATCTCCATGCCAAGAATCTTCTTAGCTTCACCCAAATCTTTCATCTCAAACTCTCGATTCAACTGAGTCTTCAACTTTGCAATTTCTTCGACATTCGTCGAAGCTATCAACATATCATCAACATACAAGAGTAGATAAATGAAAGAACCATCATGTAGCCTATGAAAATACACACAATTATCAAATTTGCTTCTTGTGTACCTCTGACCCATCATAAACCGATCAAATCGCTTATACCACTGTCTGGGAGATTGCTTCAAACCATAAAGCGATCTTTTCAGTTTACAAACCAAATTTTCCTTACCAGCAACTCTGAATCCCTCTGGCTGAGTCATATAGATTTCCTCTTCCAAGTCACCATGTAAAAATGCAGTTTTTACATCCAATTGAACTAGTTCCATATTCATCTGAGCTACCAAGGCTAATAAAATTCTAATGGAAGAATGTTTCACAACTGGAGAAAATACCTCATTGTAGTCAATTCCTTCCCTCTGAGCGTAGCCTTTTAGCCACCAACCTTGCCTTGTAGCGGATGTCATTTTTGTCAGGAAATCCATCTTTCTTTGCATATACCCATTTGCACCCAATTGCCTTTTTACCCTTCGGTAGTTGAGTTAGCTCCCAAGTTTCATTCTTCTGAAGAGACTGCATCTCTTCGCTCATAGCTGTCTTCCACTCATCAACTTTAGAACATCTGACTGCCTCTCTATAAGTGGAAGGAACATCAGCATCTATAATTGGAAGTGCATAGGCCACCATATCAGCAAATCGAGCAGGTCTGCGAAACTCACGTCTTGGCCTATCAATTGCAATAGATTCTTGTTGCTGTTGAGGTTCCTGAGTAGAACCCTCACCCTCATCTCCCAACTCTCCCTCTGTCACAGGAGTACCATCATCTGTCTCAACAGATCTAACTGGGTTCAATGTCGTAGTTTCAAACTCCACCTGCTGCTGAGTATGCTCCACCTACTGTGGAGTACCATTCACCTTTGTCTGGTTTTCTGATTTCTTCAACATTGAAGACACATCAAATGTCACATCTCGACTGGATACAATCTTCCTCGAACTAGGACACCATAGACGATATCCTTTCACTCCCGAAGCAAATCCCAAGAAAATCGCTTTCTTGGCTCTAGGATCCAGCTTAGATTCTTTCACATGATAATATGCAGTGGAACCAAAAACATGTAAAGAATCATAATCAGAAATAGGTTGTCCAGACCATACCTCCAATGGAGTTTTATCACCAATAGCAGCTGAAGGTAGACGATTAATGAGATGACATGCATAAGTCATAGCCTCAGCCCAAAATTCCTTGCCCAACCCAGCATTGGACAACATACACCGAACTTTCTCCAGCAATGTCCGGTTCATGCGTTCTGCCACCCCATTCTGCTGTTGTGTACCTCTAACAGTAAAATGACGTACAATACCTTCATCTTGACACAATTTCAAAAACTGATCACTGCAATACTCACCACCATTGTCTGTTCTGAGATGCTTGATCTTCTTGCCAGTTTGTGTCTCAATCATCTTTTTCCATTTAAGGAAAGCACGAAGTACATCATCTTTTGATTTCAAACAGTACACCCAAGTTCTTCTGGAAAAGTCATCAACAAAAGAAACAAAGTAGTGCCTACCTCCCATAGATGCAGTTTTAGTAGGTCCCCACACATCTGAATGAACATAATCAAGAATACCCTTGGTATTATGAATAGCGGTGCCAAATTTCACTCTCTTCTGCTTTCCCAGAACACAATGCTCACAGAAATCCAGCTTGCAGGTCTTTGCACCTTTCAATAAGCCTCGCTTTACCAAACCGAATAAGGCTTTCTCACTTGCATGTCCCAAACGCATATGCCACAGTCTCGTAATCTCTGAATCTGCATCATTATCAGAAACCGTAGCCGCTGATCCAATAACCGTACTACCATTATAGTAATACAAGTTGTTCCTCTTAGTGCCTTTCAATACCACAAGAGCGCCTGAAGTGACCCTCAGAATACCATCTCGAATAGATATACCACAGCCTTTAGATTCTAAGGCTCCCAAAGAGATGAGATTCTTATTCAACTTCGGTACATACCGAACATCTGTCAGAACTCTAGTCAGTCCATCATGATTCCTCAATCGAATCGAACCTATCCCAGCAGTATGGCAAATATCATCATTGCCCATATACACAACTCCACAATCAAGCTGTTCAAACTGAAAGAACCAATCCCGATGTGGACACATATGATAAGTACAACCCGAATCCATAATCCACTCGTCAGAAACAGAAGTGGACGGATGACCAACTAGACATATATCTGAATCACTATCATCCTCACGCTCAACAACACATGCATCAGAAACAGTCTTGCGCTTATCTTTCTTTTTCAACTTAGGACAATCTTTCTTCCAATGCCCTTTCTCACGACAAAAGGCACACTTATCTTTTCCTAATCTACCCCTCGACCAAGATTTTCCCCTTTTTCCTGGTTTCCTACTATGACTACGCCCTCTCACTGTCAATGCATCTACTGACTCATCTCTATGTTCCCTTTGATCTTTCTTACGAATTTCATAATTTAACAAAGCAGAACAGACTTCTTCAAAAGACAGTTTATCTTTCCCATGGATAAGAGTAATGCACAAATGATCTAATTCATCCGGAAGTGAGCCAATCAATAGCATAGCCTTAATCTCATCTTTGAATGTTTCATCTAAGTTTAACAAATCAGCAATTAACTTATTAAACTCATCAATATGAGAACTGATGCTCGTACCTGGTTTCAACTGGAGACGGAACAATCTCTTCAATAGATACAGCCGATTCTCATTGCTTTTCTTCATATATTTGTTCTCCAGCGCCTTCCACAATTTGCTTGCAGATGTCTCCTTAGTGAACGGATACTTTTGTTCTCTACACAAGCAAGAGCGAATCAACCCACAAGCTTTTATATTAAGCCTGTCCCAATCTCTTGCACTGATGTCTTCTGGTTTTGTTTCTTCCAGAACAATATCCAAATCCTGCTGATACAACCCGTCCAACACCTCACTCTGCCATAAGCCGAAATTATTTCGGCCATCAAATTTTTCAACATCTATTTTTGCATTTGTCACAGTCACTGTCTTCTCAGATACAGTAGATGATGAAGCCATTACTACCTCTCACAAACAAGCTCGATACACAAATCACCAATAACCAAGCTCCAAACAAACTATTATATTCAATAACTAGCAATCCAAAATCAACAGCCCAGAACAGTAGTAAGTGCTTCAATGAAATAGCCACTAACTACCCAAAACCTTCGGCTCTGATACCAATTGTTATGCACAAGCGGAAGCGATAACCAACAGAATAACCCAAAATGCACAACACAACTATGCCAGATTTGAATATAATAGCAACAAAAGAGGCAACAAATCAACCACAATGCAGAAATAGAATACACACCAGGATTTAACGAGGTTCGGTATAAGTACCTACGTCCTCGGGCGCCGCTAAAGAAACTTTCCACTATCTTCAAAGAGAATTACAAACTTTTAGGTTACAATACAAATACCACAACTATTGGGCCAAACTGCAATTACCCAAATAGTTGGGTCAAACTGTAATTACCCAAACAATTGGGCAATACTACAAATACCCAAAACAAAGGAGAAAAAAAGTAAATATTACAAACTTTAAGGTCCTTAATGAAAGGCCCTTAAACTATGAGGTCTTATATGTGAGACCTTACAAATAGAGGGGGGTGGAGGATATTTCACTTGGTACACTCATAACTCTCCAACTTGGCTTCTTTTATAAGCCCAAAGGAGTCCCAAGTATTTCTATTTGAGCAATGTGGGATCCCTCACATTGCTTATAGCATTGGCTAAAGAGCCAATACTCTAACATTAGTAAATGTGGAGAAACAATGTATCATGTGTACTTAAATTTATGCTTTGAAGTAGAGTGATAAAGATTTCATACAGAATCCGGAGTTTATAAAGATTTCCAAGCTTCTTAGGAATTGTACCCGATAACTTGTTACTCCATAAAGATCTGCAAAACTCAGAAATATATATATGATTACAAACAAAATCAAGTACAAATCATCTTACTTAGTTGTGAAGCCACTTACAGTCGTTCAAGCGATGATAGTTTACCCAAAGATGATGGTATTCGGCCTGTGAGTAAGTTCAATGACAGGGAGCTGTTTGGCAGAAAAGTTGATTAAGATTTAAAATCAACAGAAGCTGAGGAATGGAAATTAATTAAACAAACACAATTTTGTGAATTACGAAAAGACTTTAATTACAGACAATTTAGTTTCTCCAAATTCCTCAAACTCGGTGGTATAGAGCCTGTCAGCTGATTGGTTGACAGGTCCCTGATCATTACGTAATTAAATCAGCCCATTTGTGTATATCATAAGAAAGCATGAGTCCATAGTTTTACATATAAAATCAAACTAAACAATCAAATTCATCTAATATGACACAAATTCTATGTGTTAGTAAATGTGAAGAAACAATGTATCATGTGTACTTAAATTTATGCTTTGAAGTAGAGTGATAAAGATTTCATACAGACTCTTGAGTTGATGAAGAGTTCCAAGCTCCCCAGGAATTGCACCCGATAAATTGTTACTCCATAAAGATCTGCAAAACTCAGAAATATATATATTTATACGATTACAAACAGAATCAAGTAAAAATCATCTTATTTATTTGTGAAAACACTTACAGTCGTTCAAGCCATGATAGTTTACCCAAAGATGATGGTATTTGGCCTGTGAGTAAGTTCAATTCCAGGAAGCTATTTGGCAGAAAAGTAAATTAAGATTTAAAATCAACAGAAGCTGAGGAATGAAAATTAATCAAACAAACACAATTTGGTGAATTATGAAAAGACTTTAATTACAGTGATTTTAGGTCCTTCAAATTCCCCAAACACCCTGGTATAGAGCCGGTCAGCTGATTGTTTGACAGGTCCCTGATCATTACATAATTAAATTAGCCCATTTGTGTATATCATAAGCAAGCATGACCTCATAGTTTTACGTATACAACCAACCTAAACAATCAAATTCATCTAATATGACACAAATTCTATGTGTTAGTAAATGTGGAGAAACAATGTATCATGTGTACTTAATTTGCTTTGAAGTAGAGTGATAAAGATTTCATACAGACTCTTGAGTTGATGAAGATTTCCAAGCTCCTTAGGAATTGCACCTGATAACTTGTTACTCCATAAAGATCTGCAAAACTCAGAAATATATATATGATTACAAACAGAATCAAGTACGAATCATCTTACTTAGCTGAGGAATGGAAGTTAATTAAACAAACACAATTTTGTGAATTACGAAAAGACTTCAATTACAGTGATATTAGATTCTTCAAATTCCCCAGACGCGCTGGTATAGAGCCGGTCAGCTGATTGTATGACAGGTCCCTGATCATTACGCAATTATAAATTAGCCCATTTGTGTATATCATAAGCAAGCATGAGTCCATAATTTTACCCATACAACCTGCATCTAATATGACACAAATTCACTGGGTACGAGAAAATGAATATAAAATTAATGAATTTTAAGTAAATAAAGTGGGATTTACCGATCTAATAACTTTGTGCTAACTCAGGTTTTATGGATTTAGTTGTATAGAATTAATTAGTTTATGTGAAATAGATTACAAAATTAAATATTCCTCCACACTCCTGCAAAGAAGAAAAAAATTATTGGTATTATACAACATAAACTAAGGACTTACAGAAGCGTAAGATTTAATAAATTCCCCAGTTTGAAAGGAATGGATCCACGAAGTTCGTTATTTGATAGATCACTGTGGAATTTTGACAAAAAATCACCAATTATTTTTAGTAAAATGATGAGCCATATATATATATATATATATATCGAAATGATCTACTTACAGCGACGTTAGGTAGCCAAGCTTAGCCACAACTTCATCAATAACTCCACTTAAACGTGCACCCACAATGATGCTACATTAAATTAAAATGGAATATATTAATTAGGCTAATCTCATGGTATATTTAATTAATAAACTGTAAATATTAGAATTCGAACTTACATTGCAGTTATGTGCTCACCATTGTCGATATTAGAGCAACTGATGTTAAAAAGATAAGAACTTTGGTTCTGAGAACAATATGAATCAGGAGATGGTAGTGATGACAGTGGAGTTACTCCTAAGGCGATCATGAAAGAGGTAAGAGCGTCCGCTGCAAAATATTTTGACAAAGAAATATTATTTGTTTATACGCGATTAATTAATTACATGCATCTGGATTTTGCTTATTTACATATATAAAAAAAGGTAATTTCTTATCTTTATTCTGGTCGCTTATTTATTTATTTATTTGTAAATGATTGTGATTTCAGTGAATGTACACCAAAACAAAGAAGAAGAGTGAATGATACTATAAAATACCACTCTGCTTGCACTCATGTATATTGAAGAATTAATTAAGACCATAATATTATTCTTTAGGGCATCCATGTATTAACTATATACTTAATTATTAATCGTTGTATTTCAAATTAATAAGCTGCAAAAGCCATTAAGTGTGTGTTTATCTTTTGTATTTTTTAATATAACATTCAACTCCTTCTAATTAAAAGTAATTATCCAATAATCAATTTTTTTGTTTTAGTTTTTAATAGCTCAGATATAGTAGATAGTGTTTTAGAATCTAACTTATTTCGATTCTCAATACAATCTTAAATCGATAACTATTTGATATAAGTTTATAAGTTATCAAAAGATTTATAGTTGGTCGTCGGTGCCAAATCCTAAGGCCAATCATCACTTTACCAAAATTATCATAGCTTTTACCCATTCAATCTTATAGGTATCACCAACTTTGCATTCACCATCATTTATTTTTGTTGCTGATGGTATTAATTTTTTTTAATTTATCAAATTTTTTTAAAAGCACAATTTAATAAATTTTACACACTCTAGAATTTTTATTAATATATCTATTAGTTATATTATAATTATATGGATGATATATATTAGAGCCAGATGACCTTGAACTAAATCTTATTATCAGATGAACTAAAGATAGACCTTGAGATTTCTAGAAACATGAATGTTAGCCGTACAATAATTCAAAGTCTATCAAAGTAACAGTAAAAAGGTAAATGAGTAAAAAAATGGTAAAAATATTTGCAAATCAACATAATCACAAATCACATACTCCAAATTTATTAAAACAAAATAGTAAAGATATTAACTTTTTAAACCTCAAAAATAATTAATTAAAATTGGAATGAATTAAAATCTCAAAATAAAAAAAATAAAACTGTCTGAACAAAAAACTTTAGGCAATAATTAACTAGAACAAATTAAAATCCTAAGATAACGAAAACAAAATGATAAAAGTAAAATTCTTAGCCTTCAACATAAATTAATTTGAAAACCCAAAAAAAAAACAAGAGAGAGAGGGAGAGAACAAATTAAAATCCCAACGCAACAAAAACGTCTAATAATTAAAAACAGAAAAAGAAATTGGCAACATCAGCCACCTGGCCTCAGGCCACGTGTTGCCTAGAAATGCGTAACAATCGGCTTCACCTGGGCCCATGAGGCCTGGCGCTACTCGCATCTACTGGCGAACATTGGCAGGGATCTTCTGAATCCTTGGTCCTTGGACAACAGCATCGAAATGGCAGGTTTTAATTTTATATATATATTTGAATTATTTCATTTTTGGGTGCTTATGATATTTATCAAATACAAAATAAGGATATTTCAAAGCCATTTACCCAGGGACGGAGCCAGTATGCCCCTCCTGGGCCAAAGAAAAAAATTAAAATATTATTATTATTTTTAATTATTAAAAATATATATTGTTATAAATATATATATGTATTTCTATTTCTATTTATATCTTATTTATCAAACAAATTTTTTTTATATTTTCTCCACTATCACTTATTAAATTATTTTGTCTCTATTATTTTAATTTTTATTTTTAAAAGATAAGATCATTTTGAATTAATAAGTATAAAATTTTATTTAGTTATATTATTAATTACTTCATTTTATCATTTCTCTTGTAATTAGAACTTAAAATTGATATGATAAATATTAATTTACACATCAAATAATATTGACTAAAAATATTATAAACTTTCTAAATTTATAATTATATTTTATTTATATTAATTTATTTTCTTTTATTATTGTTTAATTTTACCCCCTTTAAAAATAATTTATGTCCCTGCATTTACCTATTGTTTCATGTCTCAAATCCTAATTTAAATAATCAGGTCACTATCATACTTTTGTAAAGAGTATGGTTTGTACCTAACTAATTTTTAACTTTTCATACTTTTTTTAAAGTTTTTATTTTAATCGTATTTATCAATCAATATTCCTGCCAATATATAGGCATGCAAGAAATAAGATCCATCCAAAATAAGATTAATATTTATAAAATCTATTTATAAAATTTGTACATAAAATTAAAGTGATATCAAATAAATAAAAAATTAATACAAATTATCATTATAATAAATATTACTAAGTCATATGGCACTAAATGAATAATACTAAATTAAATTTATATACAAACTTTATATATAAACAGACTTTATAAATTTAATATTACTCTAAAACTAATTATCAAATACTAAAACCCTGAACGTGGGTAGCATTGGATTAGTGAGCGGTGTGACTTTCCGCCATGCCCGGGATGGAGCTCTTTACTTGAAATCCTTATTAAGTTAAGAATCGCAAAAGGTATGGTATAACAAATACAACACAAAAATAATATATCTTTTTTTGTTTCACTTGGAAGAGTGTTGTGGTTTTCTTTGCATAATAAAGAGACAAACTTCTACTTCGCTAATTTTGCCCCGGCCCTCTCTCTCTCTCTCTCTCTCTCTCTCTCTCTCTCTCTCTCTCTCTCTCTCTCTCTCTCTCTCTCTCTCTCTCTCTCTCTCTCTCTCTCTGTTAAGTGGTTTCTTAGATGCTTGACACTGGAGCTCTTTTTCAATCATTTTAGCCCATGCGCTGATGAGCTCATGCATGACATGCATGAGTTCTAGAATTCTGCTGAGCTCATGCATGGCTTCCAGAATCCCTCCCATGTGAATGCATTGAGAGTCAAATTTGTTAGGCACCTCCAATTTTGAAAATCAAAGGAAGTAGCCAAATTTGATTTGAATTTGTATGCAGAATTTTTCCTATAAATATGGGACGAATTCTGCCTTGTTTAAGCATCAGAGAGATTCCAGAGAGAGTCCAGAGTCTAAACCAGAGAGTTTAGGATTGAGAGAGAGAGCCAGGAGAGCTCCAGAAATTTTAGGGGAGTTTTTGTATAATTCTTGTACATTAATTTTCTCTGTTAATACAAGTAATTTTTTCTCCCAAATTCTGTTATGAGTTGATCATTACATCCCAACAAGTGGTATCAGAGCCTCGTTGAGCTCCTGAAACGTTAGAACAGAAAGGAAAAATTCAGAGAAAATTTGTCCCCTGTTTCTGGAAAATTTCGATTTTTCAGAAAGTGATCAAATTTCGAATTTGAAGTGTCCAGTGTGTTCGTGACGTCGTCCTGATCATTCTGCAATTTTTCGGCGACCGATCCGACGTCCAGAGAGGTCGCACGCGCCGCACGCGCCTCCGACCTGGTCTGCGAGTGGGCGTCACTCGCCCCACGCGCTACACGCGCTATTCCAAGGAAGAAGACGACCACGTCAGCGCCGCGTCATCAGCCACGTCAGCAGATCGCCACGTCAGCGTGCCACGTCACCTGACACGTTTCGCCACGTCAGCACAGTGGTCCCCACGTTGCCACGTCAGCAAATCGCTGGAAAATTTCATTTGGGCCCCTGTATTTTCGGGTAATTACATTTTTGACCCCCTGATTTTATGAAATTTACATTTCAGTCCCTAGGAAATATCAGTTTGGCCCCTGTAGTTCTGGTGAATTAATTGTGCCCCCCTTTAGTTTCTGAAATTTCAGTTTAGCCCTTAAGAAATTTTAGTTTAGTCCTTAAAGTTTCCAAGCTTAGTATTTATTGTATAAAAAGAATTTTTGAGCCCCGGAAGAGGCTATTCCACCTAATTTGACCATTCCGGACGTAACGGTGGGCTCAGATTTTTGAAATTCAATTTCTATTTTAGTGAATTAATTATTCTAAAATGGAAGAATCATCCGGAGCCATGATAAAATTGACTGCTACAAATTACACACTATGGAGACCCAGGATGGAGGATCTCCTTAGTTGTAAGGATCTATATGACCCTATAGAATTTGAAAGGCAGAGACCTGAGACAGAAAAAGAGGCAGAGTGGAAGAAAATTAACAGAAAATGTATCGGTCAGATAAGACAATGGATCGATCATAGTGTCTTCCACCATGTAGCCAAAGAAACAGATGCATATACTCTATGGAAAAAATTAGAGAGTATGTATCAAGCCAAGTCAGCACGGAACAAAGCCATCCTGATGAGACGGCTTGTGAACTTGAAGTTGCGGAGCGGAACTCCTGTAGCAGAACATACAAGTGAGTTACAGAACTTGGTGAATCAGTTGACAGCAGTCGAGTTACAGCTTGGAGACGAAGAACAAGCACTTCTACTTCTCAGTTCCCTTCCAGATTCATGGGAGACATTAGTGGTCTCCATCAGTAATTCAGCACCCGGAGGCAGACTTACTCTATCAATGGTTAAGGATGCCTTAATGAACGAGGAGGCAAGAAGAAAAGATGCAGGCGCCAGTCAAGATGAAGCCTACATCACAGAGAATCGAGGAAGACAGTCTCGAGGTGACGACTGGAGAAGAGGTAGAAGCAAAAGCAGAGGCAGATCAAGGGGCAGGTCATCAGATGGGCGGAGACCCACATACAAGTGCTACAACTGTGGCAAAGAGGGACATTTGAAGAGAAATTGTCGCAGTCTTCGGAAGCAGAACCAGGAGAGTTCACAGGCACAAAGCAATGAAGAACTACGACTTACAGTGGTAGAAGATGTGACCATTTGTGCAGAAGAGACGTGCTTTCACACAGCAGATCAAGGAGTAGAATGGGTCATTGACACAGCAGCTTCCTGCCACGTCACTCCTTGTAGAGAAATCTTCACCACGTACAAAGCAGGAGACTTTGGAATAGTGAAGATGGGAAACAACAGCACCGCCAAAATCATGGGAATTGGTGATATTCAATTCCAAACGAACGTCGGATGCAAAATAACTTTAAAGGACGTTCGTCATGTGCCAGATCTTCGACTTAACTTGCTCTCGGTAAAAGCCTTTGATCAGCAAGGTTATGAGAGCTGCTTCACCAACGGTACATGGAAGATGTTGAAAGGGGTCATGGTGGTTGCTCGAGGAAAATTATGTGACAATCTTTACAGGACTCATGTAAAGATAAACGGAGAGAGCCTTCATGTAGCAGAGCACATGGTACCTCTAGATTTGTGGCATAAAAGGCTCGGTCACATGGGTGAAAAGGGTTTATCAACCCTTCAGAAAAAGAAGCTGATCACTGTTTCCAAGGATGCAGCGTCTCATCCTTGCGACTATTGTTTGTACGGGAAACAACGGAGGGTGTCATTCAGCTCCTCATCAATGAAGAAATCAAAGCTATTGGAGCTAGTACACAGTGATGTATGCGAACCTCTCGAAGTCGAGTCCTTAGGCGGTAAAAGGTATTTCTTGACCTTTATTGATGATGCATCTCGGAAAGTGTGGGTGTATTTCCTCAAGACGAAGGATGAAGTTCTGGAGAAGTTCAAAGAGTTTCACGCCATGGTAGAACGTGAAACGGTCAAGAAATTAAAATGCCTTCGATCAGATAACGGAGGCGAATATACCTCCAGAGAGTTCAATGCCTACTGTCGAAGATATGGCATCCGACATGAAAGAACCGTCCCACGCACACCACAACATAATGGAGTGGCCGAGAGGATGAATCGAACCATCATAGGAACGAGTCAGAAGCATGCTCAGATTGTCTAAGTTACCCAAGCCATTCTGGGGGGAGGCAGTTCGTACCGCCTGTTACTTAATCAACAGAGCACCATCGGCACCACTGAACTTCGAGATTCCAGAAAAGGTATGGTCTAATAAAAAGCCCTCCTATAATCATTTGAAAGTGTTTGGTTGTTTAGCCTTCGTACATGTATCCAAGGAGCTCAGACAGAAGTTCGATGCAAGAACTGTTCCATGTATCTTCATCGGTTATGGAGATGAAGAATTCGGATACAGATTATGGGATCCCAAAGAAAAGAAAGTCATCCGGAGCAGAGATGTAGTATTTCACGAAGACCAAACATATGAAGACGCTGAAAAGACAACAATATCTACAAATCCCACTAGCAGTGCCCCAGATATTGTTGCAGATTCTACCCCAACACCAAATGCTACAAGAAATGACGAGGTACCAGACGAAAGTCCAGAAGCAGATCAGGAGGAAGAAAATGAAGAGATTGCTGAGCCGGGGGAGCCACAATCACCTATAGAAGCTGCTATACCTCCTGGAAATGAAGAACCTCAGCTACGACGATCTGAGCGAGGTCGGATTCCGTCGAGAAGATATCCGAAATCAGAGTACACACTGCTTACTGATGAGGGGGAGCCAGAAAGCTTTCATGAAGCTTTATCTTATCCAGACAAAGAACGATGGCTGCATGCAATGCAAGATGAGATGAATTCTCTAGAGAAGAACAAAACTTATGAACTGGTCGAACTCCCAGACGGAAAGAAGGCACTGAAGAACAAGTGGGTATTCAAGCTCAAGAAAGATGGAACAGGAAAAGTGATAAAGCACAAAGCCCGATTGGTGGTAAAAGGATTCCTTCAGAAGAAAGGAATTGACTTTGATGAAATATTCTCACCCGTGGTAGAAATGTCCTCAATCCGCGTCATCCTCGGATTAACAGCAAGTCTTGATTTGGAGCTTGAACAAATGGATGTGAAGACAGCATTTCTTCATGGAGACTTGCATGAAGAAATCTACATGGAGCAGCCAGAAGGGTTCGAGGTTCAAGAAAAAGAACACCTCGTGTGCAAGCTCAAAAAGAGCTTGTATGGCCTAAAACAAGCACCAAGGCAATGGTACAAGAAGTTTGACTCATTCATGGTGAGTCATGGGTACAAAAGAACCGCTGCAGACCAATGCGTCTACTTTCAGAAACTTCCAGGTGGAGACTTTGTTGCATTAATGTTATATGTGGACGCCATGTTGATCGTCGGAAAAGATGCAACAAGAATAAAGCAGCTGAAGAATGAACTATCAAAAACCTTCGAAATGAAGGACTTGGGACCAGCTCAGCAAATCTTGGGGATGCACATTCGTCGAGACAGGAAACAAAAGAAATTATGGCTGTCTCAAGAAAAATATGTTGAACGTGTGATCCAAAGGTTCAACATGGATAGTGCCAAGCCAGTTAGTGTACCACTGGCTAATCATTTCAAGCAAGAGATCATGTCCCTCATCCAAGAAAGAGATAGAGGACATGGCATCGGTGCCCTATTCTTCTGCTGTAGGAAGTTTGATGTATGCCATGGTGTGTACAAGGCCAGATATTGCTCATGCTGTAGGAGTCGTGAGCAGATTTCTTTCCAATCCAGGGAAAGAACATTAGGAGGCAATCAAGTGGATTCTCAGATACCTTAAAAGTACTTCGAGATATGCTTGTGTTACGGGGGAGCTGATCCAATCTTGGAAGGCTATACAGATTCAGATATGGCCGGAGATCCTGACAGTAGGAAATCTACATCAGGTTTTGTTTACACTTTTGCAGGGGGAGCTGTATCATGGCAGTCAAGACTACAGAAGTGTGTTGCGCTATCCACGATAGAGGCAGAATACATTGCCGCAGCGGAAGCTGGAAAAGAAATGTTGTGGCTGAAGCGGTTTCTCCAAGAACTTGGGATTGAGCAAAAGGAGTACAAAGTACACTGTGACAGTCAAAGTGCTCTGGATTTGAGCAAGAATTCAGTGTACCATTCTCGAACGAAGCATATCGACATCCGCTATCATTGGATACGAGAGGTGATGGACAAGCAACTGTTGAAACTAGTGAAGATCCATACTAAAGAGAATCCAGCCGACATGTTAACAAAAGTGGTCACCAGAGACAAGCTAGAACTATGCAGAGACATAGTTGGATTAGAAGCTGTCTAATTACTTTTGTTGTTACTCCTTTTCACATGGGATGGAGGGGGAGAATTGATGAGCTCATGCATGACATGCATGAGTTCTAGAATTCTGCTGAGCTCATGCATGACATGCATGGCTTCCAGAATCCCTCCCATGTGAATGCATTGAGAGTCAAATTAGTTAGGCACCTCCAATTTTGAAAATCAAAGGAAGTAGCCAAATTTGATTTGAATTTGTATGCAGAATTTTCCCTATAAATATGGGACGAATTCTGCCTTATTTAAGCATCAGAGAGATTCCAGAGAGAGTCCAGAGTCTAAACTAGAGAGTTTAGGATTGAGAGAGAGAGCCAGGAGAGCTCCAGAAATTTTAGGGGAGTTTTTGTATAATTCTTGTACATTAATTTTCTCTGTTAATACAAGTAATTTTTTCTCCCAAATTCTGTTCTGAGTTGATCATTACATCCCAACATGCGCTTGGCAATAAAAGATTATAGATGGATTCTCATTGAGAGCTCTATGAGTTTGGATTTGGGTGAGATTTCCTTTTAGTGTTTTCGGTTCTTTGTTGGGTATAAAGACGAAGACTTTTCATTCTTCTTTATGATTTGTTTATGTATCATTTTCCTAAATTTGAAGCATAACTATTTATAGCTATGGGTATTACAGTGATAAAAACTTTTACAAAAAAGGTGGGCGTGAAAAAAAAAAAAAAAAAGAGGGTGCAAATAGCCTACCCTTTTGCAATCCTTATGGTTTTCTTTGACAATAAATCTTAATTCAAAGTTGTCTACAATATTTTTCCTTATATTATAAATGTGGAGACTAATACTTAAACATCCAAAATTTCTCTACGCATTATATTCTTTTGACAAACCTGTTTTAAAAAGAAAATTATAAAAATTTTAATTTACACAGCCTCAATTATTCCAAAATAGACCCTTTCCACCCCTCTGTTTCTCAGTATTGCTAGGTTTATGGAATTATAGTTTTATTTTTCAAAATAATATATATATATATATATATATATATATATATATATATATATATTATGTTTGATGCAAAAGTTAATATATATCAAGGTCTTTGGATGATGTATCTCAGTTTATCACATGCAAATTAAGTTAGCATCCCAGTATTGTGGTATTAAAAGTTGATAATATAATATAATTATATGATGGCTAGGTCACATGAGGAATAAATTAAAAATTTTGAGATGACAGCTAGCTCCTGAAGGCGTCGAAATTTCTAAAAACATACCTTCATCTTTTGGCAGTGACACATTAGTTATCTGGGCCAAACTCAGAGTTCTGGATCCAGAGTCAAGCTGGTAAAGAAGAAACAAAATAATTAAGGAAACAAACTTAGGACGAAGAAACGGCACAAAACGTTCACCCATATTTAATTTTCTTCCAAAATTAAGTTTGATCAGCTCACTCATCATGTGGCTTTGCTACGACATTAGTATATGTATTTATAAAGGCAGAAAGGTGTACATGTCTGTTTCTGTTTAGAGCGTTAAAGTAACTTTCTCAAGGGGAGAAAAATAGTGACACCCACCAAAGTTTGGACCTGCCATAACTTTGCCACTCCTCTTTAAAAAAAACGTGTTGACAGCCTAGAATCTTTCGTATAAAGACGATTTTACTCTCCTTTTCCTTATTAAAATATAATAAAATTACGTATTTTATATAACAATCTGAAAAAAAAAACCCAAAACATAAAGCAACATCCAACGACACTACCATTACGCGTTTAACTTTTTTTTTTTTTTGGCTCATCTTCTCAGATTTTATTATCAACCAAAAAAACTCAACATTTTTTTTTTTGCGGCAAAACAATATGGAAACCAATGGCTAGCTGAAAGCTAAACAAGCTATTAAGGTCCACTTGACAACTCTTACGCGGCTAGTGCCCCTTATTAACAAAAGTGTCCTTATCCTTAATCAAAGATATGATTAAAGGAGAAATATTCTTCCCCTTACAATTAGTCTATTAGGCTCCATTTGAGAGTCGAGACGAAACAGTGATTATGATTAGAATATGAGCTAGCATTAGATTAGATTGGGACTGAGATTTTGTGATTGGACTAAGTTAGTACTGTCAAATATTTGGTATCATATAGAACTATACTCTATTACTTCTGTCTTATATTTGATATAATATAAGACTGAACTATATTATTATATGATAATTTTTAAAAAATTAATTTGAAAACATTAAATTGTTTATTTTATAAAAATTTAATTTGAATAAAATTTAATTAATATAAAATATTTTTGAATATTATATCAATTTTTATTTAATGATATAATAAATTTATATTTATCATATTATATTTATAATATTATAATTCCTAAAATTATTCATTGTGTAATAATAATTGCTTTATTATAATAAATATATTATTTATTATATAATATTTTACTTATTTGTTATAATTTTACTCTAAAAATAATATTATTTTAAATATAAGTTAATTTAATTATTCCTTATATTATTATTTTAATCAAACTATAATGTCTTAATTTCATTAAATTAAATAATTATTAATAAAATATTTTTTATTACTTTTAGTTAATTATAATATATGTTTCTTTATTATTATATTATTTTAATAAATATAAAATTTATATAACTAATTATTTTAATAAATTAGATTAGTTAATTATATTATATTTCTACTTATTGATTTATTATAAGTTAGTTGTGAAAATAATATGAGTATTATAATATGATCATAGAAATGTTATTGTATTTAAAATTTTTTATAATATTTTAGTTATTTAAATTAAAGTATAATGGAAATTAAAAATATTAATTATGTAATATATTTTTTAGTAATATGAAATACAATTATTATTATATTTATTTAATTATATATTTATTATTATTATGTTGTTAATTATAATTAAAAAGTATTAAAAAAAATACAGTCCCAATCTTAGACCAAAGAGACTTTTGGAGAGAGGTAGGTCTCTTTGTCCAAAAACTTTGTAAAAATTGGCGGAGGCAGAGACTAAAGAGGCTGCCCGATGTAAGCCTGATGGAACACTCCATATAAAATTTAAAACAATTCTCAAATTAGTACAGGAAAAAATCTTTAAAAAAAATACAAAACCATTTCCAACAGAAGGGCAACATGGAAGCCACACAAACAATACAAAACGCATTAAAAAATGGAGCCTAGTGAATCGTGATGTGGATGCCCTGCTCGGTATGCAATCGGCAATCAACCACCACCAATCATGTTCTCTGTTTCGCATCCTTGCCAACTGTGGAATCCACGCAATGAGCAATTCCCTGGGCTTGATCAAATGGGTGTGAGGAAGGAAAGGAGGGACAGGACAATAGAGGGACGAAAATGAGCAGAGCAGGGGAGTAGAGAGAGCAACAGGACCTAGAAGAGAGGGAAGGTGAATGGGGGAGAGTGTTGAAGAAGGGGTGTTTTTTAATAAATAATTTATTTACTTATTTTATTATTATTTTTTTTCATCAACAGCCTATTTTGCCTCGTATATCGGGCCTGACAAAATTCTATACGACCCGTTAACACGACACGAACTCATTCAATAAAAACGTGTTTTAGATATAATATTATCAGATTGGGTCGTTAATGGGTTAACACGATAAAACCCGTTTGATATCAGACCGTGTTCGTGTTTATCCTATAGAAAACCGTTTCATCCGTTTCACCCGTTAATATTAAAGATAATATAGTAAATATATTTACAATATATAATAAAATATAATAAAATATAACAAATACTAATTTATAACTATATTTAACCTAATTAAAATTATTCTAATATAATTACGTCATCTTTTTTTTATGCATGTATAAGTATGACATTTTGATGAGAAATATAAAGAAAAAACTTAGAAAATGTTCTATTTCATTTTCGGAAATCATTCAATAATTAGACATTATTAATTATTTATCTTAAATACACTTGAGATGGATATTTAAATGATGTTGGATATAAAATTTTGTTTATATTTTCGTATTATATTAAATTTGGATATTTCAATAGATTTCAAAATATTCGTTAGATTTTAATTTTATAAACTATTGGTTGTATTGTTTGTTTAGAATTTATACAAATCATGTTCATATATTGTTGTCTAACTTGAAAATAAAAAATTAAAAAAATAGGTTAAATAGGTTGGATTCGAGTAACACGTTAAGTTAACAGTAGGGTTTGGGTTTATAGATTTAGGCCCAATAAGTTAATGGATCGGATTTTGATAAAAATAATTTAACACGACATGAATACAAAACGATACGAAACCGCTCTAATACGACTCGTTGTCAAGTCTATCATATATCCTGAAGCCTATTAACTTTTCTCTGACGGAACCGTCAAAATGGGGGTGAAGCGTTACTTTCCGAACGATGGGTAGGCCGCTTATGATTATCCCAAACCTCGGGGTTGTCCGAAGCTTAAATGCTATTTCCCTCTCAGGCTCAGCTGTCGCCCTTTCACAAAAGCATTAGTGCTACTTTATTAACTTTTTCATTCATATATGTACCCAGTAACAATGATGACTCAGCAGTTACTTCGATTATTGGATAGAAAGGCAAGAGCTTTTTTTTAATGCAAATTAAAGTAAATGAGATAGTGCGTGCATGCTTCAAGAAAGAAATAGCAAGCATATGAGCTCACCATGACTTAAGAAACGTTGGTGTTCACCTTTCATCATCCTCGTCATCATCGTAGTCGTCATCATTATTATTATTATAATATATTCTCTTTTATAAAATTAAGAAGAACAAAGAACCAAAACAATTTAACATTGATAGACTTAAAAAATTTAAAGAAAAATATTATTTTTGTCCATATGGTACGATGTAAATAACTGGACATACTACATTTATAAAGTAACATAATTATTTGCCTGCCTCACTCATGAATTTTTTTGCAATATTATCTTCTTTAGTATATAAAATCTATTTTAATTTTCTTTTTCTCTTTTTCCCTTTTATTTTTCTTTCTGCACAAACTGCTTTCATATCTCATATCCTAATATCTTGTTTTATCTTCATCATTACTCACTTAATTTTGTTTTTCTTCTTTCAACAAATAAATTTTTGAACTCAAAATGAATTCCATGTTGGAGCTGTTTATGAACTGTCAATACAATAACATTAATTTTTTTTTTTAATTTTTAAAGATAATTACGAACTTTAATAATATCGGTACAATATGTAATAAATTATAAAAAATCTAGGTTACATGTATGATATTATTAAATATAAATTAAGTTCTTTTTTCTCACAGCTTGTCTTATATATGGAAAGTGACTTTGACACGATTGTGTCCTCCAAGCTTATCTCCAAGTCTATGGAGTCTTTATTGAGTTTATATATTTTTAATCATTTCGTTTCCATGCTTTTTCAAAAGCAGATAGCTTTATGTCTTGTATAGCAGCTTTAGCTTTAACGATAAAGCTTATAGGATTACATGATTTATTTAAATTTAATTCTTTCGTAATCTTATAAAGATTAGTTTTGATAAATTATCATAGTCCTGTTTAAATTTAATTTTTAATTTCTTCTAGTTTTAGGTTCTAGAGTAAAGTCCGTGTCGAAGTAGAATCGGTTAGCAGATAGCTTTATGTCTTGTCTAGCAGCTTCAGCTTTAACGATAAAACTGATAAGATTACATGATTTATTTAAATTTAATTCTTTCGTAATCTGATAAAGATTAGTTTAGATAAATTATCATAGTCCTATTTAAATTTAATTTTTAATTCCTTCTTGGTTTAGGTTTTAGAGTAAAGTCCGTGTCGAAGTAGAATTGGATATATATATATATATATATATATATTGAAATGGATGTTTTGATATAAAATTATATATAAATTTTTAATAATTGATCTATAAAATTTAATAATACAGATAATCGATGAGTTGGTATATTAAATACAATTTATAAATTTTCAACCTCAATCATTAAATTTTATAAAACAGAAATTTATTTTAATAATTGATGTCAAAAGTTTATATTAAAAGATCATCTCCTTATGAGTTGTATGAATGACAGAAGGATAGTCCATAATAATTTTTTAGAAATGTAGAATTGTTGTTCATACAAATTGATAAAAGATATTTTTATATGATAATTTTATGAAAGGTAGATATTATGCCACATATTTATTGTGTAAATAAAAAAAACTAAGCCAATATGCGACAAATTCATCTGCCTTCTTTCGGATATTGAGATTGCATCTAGACTGCTAGGCTGAAATAATCTAGGGAAAATGTAGAAGATAGCCAGATCTTGTGAGTGGTTTTGATCAACTTTATTTAGCAAATTAAACTCTACTTCATTTTTAGAAACCAATTGTTCAGTTGTGAAACAAAATATTAAGTTGTAGAACAAATTAACCAATTTGATAGCTCCAGTCTTACTAAACACTTGTCAAGTATTTATCACTGGATTTATGGACAAGCAATTACCAATATATCAAGTTATATATTGAGTTATATATTAGGTTTCTATCGAGACAAAAAAAATTAATCAAATTTGTCCGAAGTAGGAGCAATCAAGAAAGCTGCATAAGTGAATATATAACCTATAGAAAAGTGGACAAATCCAACCAATAAAGAGCCATTGGTTTATCACTTCAGCAAATCAAATTTGCTAAGAGTGTGTGTTCGTGAGCCTATGCTAAAATTTCAATCAATTCCTGCCACTAATATCATTTGTTTCAATGGAGAAGGAGATATGCCTTCTTATATTTCTACAGCTATATTTCTACATCTAGAATCTGACTTGTACAATTGATAATAATAGGAACTGAACCATTATGGCAAGGAAAAGTTTGATCCATTGGGAAAGGCAAAAATTGGTGCATGTCTATTTGTTGAGTTACATCTCTTTAGGAAAACTTAGGATAGATTTACATTCGGATATTAATTTGAGTAGGCAATGAGAGAAATTAGGGCTTGGTTAGGGAACCAAAACCAATTTGATTTGTAAAAACTTAAAACAATTCCTATAACATGGAAGGGATAATAATAGATAATTTTATGATAAAATATGACTAAATAGAGAAAAAATAATAAATGAATTAAGTTATAATATAAATGTGCTAATAAGTACTCATCCAAGAAAATTATCACGTCATATTAGGTTGTATAAAAATTTATTATAATATATATATATATAGAATTATTTAATATTATCATAATTAACTGGTCATAAAAGTATGCACTTACATCTATTCATGAACCCATTACAAAAAAGTGTAATTCGTTAATGGGAGGCAAGATGTAGCATAAGCATTGGACGAATCTTTCCGCATGCAGAAGCAACCATTATTTACATTAAGCTTTCTACAAAACATTCCGCATTTACATCTGCAGATTAGACTTTGTAGAACTTGATTTTTCAGGACGTTGCCCTAAGGGACAAGATTTTGTATAAACTTATATGTTATTATTTTTTGCTGGTAAATTTTCATCAACTTAATTTATCATCCAGTTTACCTTTTATTTTACTCTTTTACTAATTTAGTGTCACATATAGTTAACTAACTAATACCCAAAAATTTAGATAGAAATTATGTGTATAATTATATTTTTCTTTTACTTAAAATATTTTCAATAAAAGAGGATTTTGGTAGATATTTTAATGAATACATAATAAACGTAAAAAGGGAATAGCTTACTTTTCAATGTGGAAAATTTCAATCAATGTTACATCATGTCACTCACTAAAAAACCTTTATTGAAATTATTGATGATTTAAATTGAATGGAATCTTTTGTCTTACGTTAATTATAACCAACATTGTTATATAATCTATATTTGTTTTTAAGGTGGTCACGTGGATCACGAAGATTTCTTTTTAAGTAAGATATTTCATAAGTGTATATATTATCACAAGTTCATATATAAACAACTCGAAAGCTATGTTCAACGATTGAAAATTTATTGATAAAAAATAATCTAAAGATTTTTATGATGGGGTAAAGGTCCATCCTCTTTTGTGGTGGCACCCTCTCCACCTCAAAAGAGTATATATTTACATCTTTTTCGCGTCTGTTCTAACAGCTGTCACAAAAGATAAAATAATTTTAAAAAATAATAATTTGAATAAAATTATTCATGATTTTATCGTGACTTTACTAACTCTTTTCTGAGCCATCTTTATCATTTATGGATAATAAAATTATAATTTTATGTAAATTTACATATGTTCAAACTTTACCATTTTCCCTAAGCTTAAATTTGTTGAAAAACAATAATTGTACTTTGGTCATTCATTTACAATTTTAGCCCTATTTAAATTTTATAAAATTACTATTTACCCCTAATTTCAATTTTACTGAGAATTACTATTTTATTCTTATTCATAGATTTGAAATATGATTACATAACAGACTATAAATTTCGATTTGTTACTTTTATATTAAATACGATTACACTTAATATTAACTAATAATAAATTTGAATGAGAGTTTTTGAGAAATTTATGAGAACTAAAATCAAATTAATTAATATAAAGTGTACAACATATTCTTATAGAAAATTTACAAATATAAGAATCACATAAATAATAATTCCACAAAATCAGTTTTGCTAGAATTAAAAAAAAAACTCCAATAATTGGAGGGGATGGCATTGGTGGTGGTTTTGCAGCAGAGTTGTGTTTTCCATTTGAACCTTCCTTGGCCATCTTTGAATTACTGAATACAAATAAAACAAATATCGCAAGACGCAAGTAACCATCAAGTCATTCAAATCCCACATACAAAAACAATCCCACAACTTGAAGTCGATCTCACAAACAAATTTAACTGCGAACATAGTTAATAATTAATTAGTAAACTACAGTAATTATATGATTTTTTTTAAAGTTTTATTTACTCAATGAGTAAATAACAAAGATGAAATATGAAAAATAATAGAAGCCTGGGGTTCCATAATGTGATATCATTTATGTACGGGGGAAATGAAGAGGGTGAAGGAAAGAAATACCTATGCATGATTGCAAATGCCCAAGCAATACATGATTTATTTTATGAATATATACTATACCGCACATTAAACAAGCCAATTAAGCAAAATGGAGGAAAACTTGGATTACAAGCATATACATTTGCAGCTCAATAATCAACATCAATTTGTACCTAACATGTTTTTATTCAGCATATATATATTCAACTCATTTTCCAAAAGCCTTGAGAAGCCGATGGTTTTTAATCTTGCATTTTATGACTGATTTCTTCATCTTGACTATTCTTCCTCCACACAACCTTTTTGTCTAAGGAAATGGGAGCGGGAAAATTTCTCAGATTGATACAGTAGCTCAACTCTTCATAAGGAAGAATAGGCATATCCTTCTCCAAGCTCTTCCAATACAGGACTAGCCAACTAGTGCCATTGGATTGATTTTCGCTAATTGTGGTTTTTTTTTCTTTGATATTTGTTTGAGTTTGTATTTATATATTTGCATTTTTTCTTTTTTTTTTTTAATAATTTAGTTTCATAGATAAAACCCATTATCTCTTTATCTAAGTTTTTTTGTCCTTTCTTACATAATTTTTCTATTTCCATTGAAGTTTAAAGGAAATATATATTCGAATAGCTTAAATTTAAGTTAAGATTCTTATGGGAAATTGAACCTTTAACTTACTATACTTCTGGACAGAACATCTAACTATTCAAGTAATTTAAGTGTTTTTAAACTAACAAACATATATAATTTTGTCTATTTTAATGGAAGACTAAAAATAAATAAAAGAACGAATTACAAATGGTCAAGCACTATGTTGTTTTTTTCACATACATAAAAATGCATACAACAGGTTCATTGAACATTTACATAATAGCCAATTAAGCAAATAGGATAACGTATCTAGGCAGATCATCAAACCACCTTGGCCTTAGGTACATTTTACAATCATACACACATAACAGAACATCCACAAGAACATTTTCTTATTAAATTAAAATGAGGAGGATTCCCTTCAGGTCTCAGATGGCTTAATTAATCTAATTTGCATCTTGCTTTTCTTGACTTAATTCTTCATCCTCACTATTCTTTCTCCAGACAACCTTTTTGTCTATGGGATGAGGAAAATTTGTCAGATTGTAACAGTAGCTCACCTCTGCGTACCGAAGATAAGCCATATCCTTGTCCAGATTCGTCCAGTCTAAGACTAGATTTGGCATGAACATTAAACGTAGACCTTCCAAGATCCATTTGTAGCCTCCACCAACTTCACATTCATCGTTAACAATCATCTGAAGTTGGTTCACATCTCCATCCTCAAGACAAAGATACTGCAAACTCGAAAGCTGCTTCGGATTAATCCATTTTGGCAGAGTTTGGTGACGATAATGCCTAAGATATAGCTCCTGAAGGGTTGGTGGAGGAGAAAGCTGATCAAGAATCTTTGCTACCCTACTCTCCTTGCAATCTTCTGCATCAATAGCTAAGACCTTGAGTTTCAGGAGCTGTGATAAGACATTACTTTCCTCTTCTGAGATTCCACTCTTATTATTTACATTCATTCTTAGAACTCTTAGCTGTGGCAGCTTCAACAGCCCAAGAAGCCGACATGCCTTGGTGTTTGCCTGACTCACCACCTTGAATCCTGATAGTTCCTGGAGATGGACTAGTTTCTCCAGTCCATTAGGTAGGTACTGAAGTTTACAGGATCCTAGGTCCAGGACAATCAGCATCTTCAAATAAGTAATTGAGGGATGAAGTTCGGCTAAATTATTACAATTTCTCAAAACCAAGATTTGGAGATTAAGAAGCTTTTTGATTGAATATGGCACTTCCTTGAGGCCTGAAAATCCACCTAAGTTGAGATATGCAAGGCGTTCAAGGGAAAAGATCCAATCCAAGAAATCCGCTACTTTATTGCCCTGTACCTTAATTTTGGAAAAATCCAGCACCCTAAGCGATCTGAGCAGCGCCGCATTGCTGTCGAGCGAAACAGGATTGCTCGACGTAAGTAACAATGCCCTCACGTTTGGAATTATTTTCAACGAATTTAATTTCGTGTCACGGTTGAAACCCAACCATCGAGAATCTTCTGTCAATTTTTGCAGGCCTTGTTCAGTAAAGCTGCAAAATCCCTCATCTTTTGCTATCTTGATAGTCATATCTCGCACAAGATCGTGCATCTTGCAACTGAAGATCCTCCCATCATAACCTCGTCGATCCACAATGTCAATCAGGCATCTACTTGCTAACTCTGAAAGATAATCATATCCCAATTCAATTGCAGTCCTCGTGTCCTTACCGTGAATGAAGCCATCTCCGACCCACCAAAGTACAATTTGTTCAGCATTTATCTCGCAGTCTTCCGGATAAATGGAAAAACACAATAGACAAGGCTTTAGATAAGTAGGGAGTTCATCATAGCTGATTTGCAAAGAAGCCATCACCGAACTATTTTGTTCTTTGGTTGTTAATTCATGAAAATTTCTATCAATATTTTTCCACTCACTGAGGGAATCAACTTTTGGTGCGAGCAAAGCTCCTATCGTCTTGATTGCTAGTGGCAGTCCCCTACATTTGTCCAAGATGTTTCTACCTACTCTTTTAAACTGGTCATCTATGTCATTTGGGTATTTTCCCCTGCTCCTGCGAAATGCACACTTGCAGAACAATGACCAACTTTCCTCTTCATTTAAAGTTCTGGGCCGATGAATTCGTGACTCGTCAACTCCCATACTCTTTGTAACATCTTCATTTCTAGAGGTGATGATGATCACGAAACGACTTTCATCGCAAAGCTTATTCCACCAATCTAGATCAATTTTCCAAACGTCATCCATAACAATGAGACACTTCTTGCTATTGAATAAGTTGTGGAGTTGGCTCAACATATTGATTTCATCACATTCAGAGAATTCGTGGCCAAATTGTTTTAACATGACCCTCATAATCCCGTCTTCAGTGAAATCGTTAGAAACTGGCACCCAAATCATCTTATCAAAAGATGCAACTATGCTTCCATCATTGAATATTTTCTGGGCAATAGTGGTTTTGCCTAAACCCCCCATCCCCACAATGCCAATTCGGAGAAGTTCCTCGTTACTGCTACGAATCCACCATTTAATCTTTTCCAAATCCTCCTCCAAACCAACTATCTCAGAAGGTATGTAATTCTGTGAGGAATATCTTTTTAGTTGATTTGCATCATTTCTCCGGGTAGTTGTCATTTCTGTCATCAAACCCATCCCCAACTTACTCTCCATTTTCTGAATCTGTGAATTAATAGAGTTCAGTCTCCTGCCTGTTTGATATAAGAAGAATAGCTGATGGGGACACAAACACGAGCAAGACGGAGAATCTTTTCGATATTCAGCTCTAACTAGGCAATCTGTGAGTATGTCATCAGCTTCGAACATTAGTTTTCTCAGATCAACCAACACCTGACGGAGAACTTCCCCTCGACTCTTGAGGTTTCCGGAGTAGGAGAGGAAGGCCGTCATATTCTCTAGCTTTGTCTTCAATTCTTTGAACTGATCTTCGAAATCAAATGCATACCGAGCCTCTTTCAGTACAATACTAACCAATTGAGTCAGGTTCCCAATCAAAGCTTCTGTTGCCATCAGCTTCTTTGTATTTGACCTGCAACTTCACGATGAAAAGATCATGACAGTAAATAAATTCTGAGACCTTCTAGCTAACACTCTGTTATTGTTATATATTACTCTTGTAATGTTCGTATTAGGTTTGGAGAGCTAGTTTCTGCCCAATATTCAAGTGAATCGACATAATATTTTATAATATTGTATAGATGTAAAATTGGGACAAAACACATACACATATATGCATGAAAGATGAAATATGTTGGGTATATACTCACCCAGAACATATTGAAAAAAGGTTGGAAGAATATCAGAGTCACTTAGCCCTATCTATGTATAGATATATAGATATGGATAAATGATATGTAAACTACGTCGAACAATAATTAATGTCAGCAATATTCACCTTCAGAGCCCGCAAAGACCCTTATTACAATCCCATATTAGTTATTATATTATCAGTGTAAGGAAAGATTAATCTCAGAAAATCAATTCCATGTAATTTGCTTCACCGTGATTGAGGATATCATGTTAATCACTCCCTACAATCATTCCTTTGTTCATGCTGTACCTTTTTCTCCAGCTGTATTGTAATCAATCTTGTTCCACTGATACATATGTGTATAACTATGTGAATTATTGTTCAATGAAAGCATAGAGCGAGACAATTATATATTTCTCTCTACTATCTATATTTTATAATCAGCACCTAATATCACACCCACTTTCCCACAGTTCAGGAATTTAGCAAAAGTTGAAAACGGTTTTCACAAGCACATACCTGAAAGCCGGAAGTAGAACTCGATAGGCTATATGCGAGAGCTTCCGATCTTGAATAGCAGAAATACTATAGATTTAAAATATTACAGAACTTAACAGCAGAACAAAGAAAAATTCTATAGGCTTGGTTACTTTAATGCAGAGAGATGGCAAAGATATTATTAATTATAGAGATCAGATTAGATGATGATCAAACAAATAATTGAGAAGTGGACCTGTCGGAGAATTTTCTACAAAAGGCCTTGGAATCCTATCCTCTTTGTTGGGTGTATAGATCACATAGAACACCGCATTGGTATGATATTATCCACTTTTTATCGTTTCTAGTCACTGTCTTGCTTCATCAAGGCCTTAACTACCTCCTACCTCAAGAGCTTGCTCTATCCCTTGTCCCTATTGCTATTGCCAAATAGAGCTCAACCACTATCCCTTGTCCCTATTGCTATTGCCAAATAGAGCTCACCAAAGGATCCTGGGGCTCACTACCTTTGTTCGATAATATGAGATTTTTTCATCACGTATTCTCTTAACTTAGTCTGAACCTAGCTCTGATACCACTTGTTGTGGTCCAATACCACTTGTTGGGTCCATAGACCACACAAAATTTCACATTGATATGATATTATCCATTGTGGGCCTAAGCCCTCATGGATTTGCTTTTGTATTCTACCCAAAATGCCTCATACCAATAGAGTGTTTGTTCATACTTATATATCCATTATTTTTCCTATGTTTAATTAATGTGCGACTTTAGTTGCACACTCAACAGTCTTTGGAAACCAAATACCCAATAAAAAAGCTTGATAATTTTACCTTACATCTCTGGCACTGTCAAGTAAGCATCCACTTAACGTTACTTTAGTTAGTGCTTCTCCAGTCCCACGTTATTTTGTTGGCTTTAATGGTGTGGCTTAAAAAACAGTACAAAAGAGAAAACTTTGCTCTTTGCCCTTGCTCATGTACACAGTACACATGAGAAGTCCTTCAAAATTATATTCTATCAACGGCAACCGGTGCACTTCAATATCATCCAATTTTCCTCTTTATTTTTCAACAGGGTTGACATATTCACTATTCAACAAGTGAGATAGGTTAGTGATTAAAGGAGAGCCTATGCATTTGATGGCTTATTTTATCTTCATCTTCTAATTCACTCTATATATTTGCTAGCTCAACCTTCACTGCTTTTACGGGGAGATGATGACTATATTAAGCTGAGAATATCTGAGGCTCAATTATATAATTGATAATTATAATTTCCATTTTGTATTTAATTATAATTAAAATAAAATATAGTAATAAATAAAATAACATATTATTAAATAAATATTAATATAATGGTATAAAAATAATAAAATACACATAAAATATAATATAGAAATAATTAAAATTTTCCAATAAATTATAATCTTTAATCATATTAAAAATTAGCTTTATCTAACATTAATCTTGATTATTTATTTATAAAAATAATGTAATAATAATATAACAAATAACAAATGCTATCAAATTTAAATTTAAAATTTATGTAACGATTACTTCATAAAGTAAAAAAATATTTGTCATCATTATTTTAATAAAAATATTAAAAATTATTTCATATTTTATTATAAAAATTCTAAATTCATTTTATTCTAGTTAACTTGAACAAAAATTAAATTAGTTTATAATTAAAAATTAATTTTGCAAAAATTATCAAACAATAAATAGTCCAGTCTTATACTACACCAAACATAAGATAGTACCATCTATCGTCCAGCCCAATCCCGGTCCAGCCTAGTCCTAGTCCTAGATTTAGTCTAGTCTAGTTTTATCCTGGCTCCCATAATGTTCATGTCTGGCTCTTTGTTATTGATTAGTTGGCAAAAATAGGACAATAGAAAGTTGGAAACAATTGAGGGTTTTTGGAGATTAGATTCAATTACTAAGTCAATATCTGGCATGCATAGAATAAAAAATTTGTTCTCAATCCTACCATAATTTTTATGAAAGCCTTTTATTTGTTTCTTTTGAAGAGAAGTTCGATTTTTCTAGAATGTATCCTAATTTTTGGTCTAATTCTTCTTCTAAAAGCTCCATATATAATTAAACAACATATATAAATAAGTAGACTATGAATTATTAGGTTTATTATTATTGTCACACCCCGAACGTTGAGGAATCCTAAGTGCAAGCAGAACATATACACATGCAACTCAGAAAATCAAAGTAATGACGACTAACAAAGACAATGGTGGTGCAGCGGCAATGATTTCCAAGGGAACTCTATCGTCACTATGTAAAAAAATCCTCCAAACATGTTAAAATCATCAGTTACCTGAGGCACACAACATACTAATGAGTATTAATTCAGTAAATAAGCTAAGTTAGTGTCTTAACAACAGTAAACTAAGAAAATTCAATAAAGAATACAATTACTGTTCATTACTCATCACACAAGCAATTAGTTTCTTCACACTCACCTCATACAAGCAAACTACAAAAATAAAAGTTGCGCTCCTGCTCAAGGAAAATGGCGTGATTGCACCAAGTCTCAGATTTCCAACACAGTTTGATTCAGAGAATGGCGCTCCTGCACCATTCACGATGGGTGATTGCGCAAAATTTATGTCTTCACTATAAATAATAATACACGATTGGCGCTCCTGCACCACATATATTGTGCATCAGCGTAATGTTTCTGTCCAGAAGGTTTTAGGTCGGCAAAGGGTCGCTCTCCTGTGCACCCCACATGGCGCTCCTGCACAACATATCTGTTTGCCCACCATAAGTGAGCCATTTTTTCCTCTCATAACACCTATGTCACATTTAACACACCTTCAAACACTTTTAGAACATGATTTTAGGACACTACACTTTCACTATTGGCAGGACTTTTCATTTGACACATTCAAAACATGTCATTCTTACGTATTGCCATCAATGACAGGTATTTTCATTACTCATTATAAGAAATATACCATCCGTTATATATCGCTGTTAATGATCTATCTGATGGTCACTAATCACCTGTTAAATATTACTGTAATTGATATATTCTTTTTATTATATTTCAATTTTAGGAATATGTCATCCATTATGTATGCTATGAATGACATATCTTTTTACCCATATATTCATGAACCCATTGCAAAAAAGTTTAATTCTTTAGTGGGAGGCAAGATGTAGCATCAAACGAATCTTTCCACACGCAAAAGCAAGGATTATTTACAATAAGCTTTACATCTGCAGATTAGACATTATAGAACTTGATTTTTCAGGACGTTGCCCTAAGGGACAAGATTTTGTATAAATTTATATGTTATTATTTTTTGCTGGTAAATTTTCATCAACTTAATTTATCACCCAGTACATTTTATTTTACTCTTTTACTAATCTAGTGTCACATATAGTTAACTAATACCCAAAATTTTAGATGGAAATTATGTGTATAATTATATTATTTTTAACTTAAAATATTTTCAATAAAAAGAGGATTCCGATAGAAATTTTAATGAAATACATAATAATAAACGTAAAAAAGGAACAACTTACTTTTGAATGTGGAAAGTTTCATCCAATATCACATCATGTCACCCACTTAAAAAACCTTTATTGAAATTATTGATGATTTAAATTGAATGGAATCTTTTGTCTTACGTTAATTATAACTAATATTGTTACGTAAGCAATATTTGTTTTTAAGGTAGTCACGTGTATCATGAAGATATTGGATTGGTAAGGTAAACGGTGAAGTTTTGGTTAAACTCTCCACAATAGCCTATTCTATGATTTAAGTGAAAGATCGTGACAGTGAGTTGTCGTTGCGCTAGTCTCTTTCGAGTCAATTAAAAAATAAAAAGTGTATCGTGGAGATTTTTTTTAAGTAGACTTAATATATTTCATAAGTGGTTATATTATCACAAGTTTATATAGACAACTCGAAAGCCATGTTCCATGATTGAAATTTTATTGATGAAAAATAATCATATACAAAACTAAAGATTTTTACGGCAGGGTCAAGGTCCACCCCCATTTGCGGTGGCACCCTCTCCACTTCAAAAGAATATATACTTACATCTTTTTTTGCGATTGCCCTAATAGCCGTCACAAAATAAAAAATAATTTTAAAAATAATAATTTGAATAAAATTACAATTTTACGCAAATTCACATATGTTCAAACTTTACCCTTTTCCCCTAAGCTTAAATGCGTTGAAAAATAATGATTATACTTTGATCATTCATTTACAATTTTAGCCCTATTTAATTTTTTTAAAATTACTATTTTACCCTTAATTTCAATTTTACTAAAAATTACTATTTTATCCTTATTCATAGATTTGAAATATGATTACATAACATATTATAAATTTCGATTTGTTATTTTTATACTAAATATTATTCCACTTAATATATTCTCTTTTATAAAATTAAGAAGAATAAAGAAACCAAAACAATTTAACATTGATAGACTTAAAAAAATAAAGAAAAATATTATTTTTGTCCAAATGGTACAATGGAAATGACTGGACATATTACCTTTATAGAGTAACATAATTATTTGCCTGCCTCACTCATGAATTTTTTGCTATATTATCTATCTTTAGTATGTTAAATCTATTTTCTATTTCTTTTCTCTGTTTTACTTTTATTTTTCCTTTTGCTCAAGCCGCCTTCATATCTTAATACCTTGTTTTATTTCTTCACTATGTCAACTTAATTTTGTTTTTCTTCTTCTTTCAACAAATGAATTTTTGGGATTCAAAATTGAATTCCATGTTGGAGCTGTTTATCAACTGTTAATGCAATAACATTAATTTTATTTTTAGTTTTTGAAGCTTATTGCGAACTTTAATAATATCGGTACAATATATAATAAATCATAAAAATATAGGTTACATGTCTGATATTTATTGAATATAAATTTCGTTCTTTTTTCTCATAGCTTGTCTTATATATAGAATGTGACTTCGACACAATAATGTCCGCCAAACTTATCTCCAAGTTTAGGGTCATTTTACAGTACACTCATTGTACTGGTACAGCCGATTTTTTCAGTAAAAATTTAGTAAACGAAACCGTACAGTATACAAAACAGTTATTACTGTAGTGATACAGTAATACTACAGTAACTGCTGTATCTGTAATTCGGTGGTTGTATTATAGCTGTTCCCCCAAGTTTATGGGGTCGGTGTTGAGTTTATATCTTTTTAATCGTTTTGTCTTCCATGCTTTTTCAAAAGCAGATAGCTTTATGTCTTGTCCAAGAACTTTAGCTTCAATGATAGAGCTGATAAGACTTCATGATTTATTTAAATTTAATTCTTCCATATTCTGATAAAGATTACTTGAGATAAATTGTTATAGTCTTGTTTAAATTTAATTTTTAAATCCTCCTAGATTTTAGAATAAAGATTGTGTAAAAGTAGAATATATATATATATATATATATATATATATATATAAATAATAGAGTGAGAGAGAAATAATCTTTTAATAAAAAATTAGATATAAATTTTTAATATTTGACATAAATTTTAATAGTAGAAATAATCGATGAGTTAACATATTAAATATAATTTATTAATTTTTAATTTTAATTTTTAGATTTTGTAAAATTAATGACAAAAAATTTGTGTTAATATTTTGTATTAAAATTTTATATTAAAAGATCCCTCCTTATAAGTTATATGAATGATAGAAGGGTAGTGCATGATGACTTTTTAGAAATTTAGAGTTATCATTCATACAAACAAAAGATATTTTTATATGATAAATTTCACAAAAGACCGGGGTAGCCTATGATATTATGCCATATATTTATTATGTAAATAAAAACTGAGCCAAGATACGGCAAATTCATCTGCCTTCTTTCGGATATTGAGATTGCATCTAGAATCTAGGGAAAATGTAAAAGATATCCAGATCTTGTGAGTGGTTTTCATCAACTTTATTTAGCATTTTAAACTCTACTCCATTTTTAGAAACCAAGTGTTCAGTTGTGAAACAGAATATTAAGTTGTCGAGCAAATTAACTAATTTGATTGCTTAAATCTTACTAAACGCTTGTCAAGTACGTATCACTGGATATCTGGACAAGCAATTAGCTATACATCAAGTTATATATTGAGTTATATTAATTAGATGTCTATCGAGCTACTTGTCTATTTGTTAAGTTACATCTCTTTAGAAAAACTAATTAAGGATAGATTTTACATTTGGATATTAATTTGAGTAGGCAATGAGAGAAATTAAGGCTTGGTTAGGGAATCAAAACTAATTTGATTTGTAAAAACTTAAAACAATTCCTATAACATATTAGAAAGGATAATAATAGATAATTTTATGATAAAATGTGACTAAATAGATAAAATAATAATAAATAAATTAAGTTATAATGTAAATGTGCTAATAAATACTCATCTAATAAAATGATCACGTCATATTAGGTTATATAAAAATTTATTATATAAATTTAATATATATCTAGAATTATTTAATATTGTCGTAACTAGCTGATCATAAGAGTAAGCACTTACATCTATTCATGAACCATTGCAAAAAAAGTTTAATTTGTTAGTAGGGGGCAAGATGCAGCATCGGACGAATCTTTCCACATGCAAAAGCAAGGATTATTCACAGTAAGCTTTCTACAAAACATTCTGTATTTACATCTGCAAATTAGACTTTATAGAACTTGATTTTTGAGGACGTTGCCCTAAAGGACAAGATTTTGTATAAGCTTATATGTTATTATTTTTTGTTGGTAAATTTTCATCAACTTAATTTATCATCCAGTTTACATTTTGTTTTACTCTTTTACTAATTTAGTGTCACATATAGTTAACTAACAAATACCCAAAATTTTAGATGGAAATTATATTATTCTTTTAACTTAAAATATTTTCAATAAAATAGGATTTTGGTAGATATTTTAATGAATACATAATAAACGTAAAAAAGGAAAAGCTTACTTTTGAATGTGGAAAGTTTCATCCAATGTTACATCATGCAACCCACCAAAAAACCTTTATTAAAATTATCGATGATTTAAATTGAATAGAATCTTTTGTCTTACGTTAATTGTAACTAACATTTTTACGTAAGCAATATTTGTTTTGAAAGTAGTCACATGTATCATAAAAATTTCTTTTTAAGTAGTCTTCATATATTTTATAAGTGTATTTATTATACTAGAAAAAATCTTTCTTATAATAGTTGTTAAGTTGATGTGATATATTCGTTCAATAAAAAATAAAAAAAAAAATAAACAGTAAATTTTAGAATTCTTATTTTTTAATTTTTTATTAAACTGATATACCACATCGACTCAATCACAAATTTATATCACCAATTTATATAGACAACTGGAAAGCTGTGTTCAGTGATTGAAAATTTATTGATAAAAAATAATTATATACCATATTAAAGATTTTGGCGATGGGGTCAAGGTCCACCCTCATTTGCGGTGGCACCCTCTCCACCTCAAAAAAATATATATTTACATCTTTTTCGCGGTTGCTCTGACAGCTGTCACAAAAGATAAAATAATTTTAAAAAATAATGTTTTGAATAAAATTACAATTTTACGCAGATTTACATATGTTCAAACTTTACCATTTTCCCCTAAGCTTAAATTTGATGAAATATAATAATTGTTCTTTGATCATTCATTTACAATTTTAGCCCTATTTTAATTTTATAAAATTACTATTTCACCCCTAATTTCAATTTATATTTTATCCTTATTCATGGATTTGAAATATGATTACATAACATACTATAAATTTCAATTTTTTTTATATTAAATACTATTCCACTTAATATTAACTAATAATAAATTTGAATGAAAATTTTTTAGACATTTATGAAAATTAAAATCTAATTAATTAATATAAAGTGTGCAACTTATTCTAATAGAAAATATACAAATATAAGAATCACATAAATAATGATTCCACAAAATCAGTTTTGCTAGAATTAAAAAAAAAAAATCCAAGAATTGGAGGGGATGGAATTGGTGGTGGTTTTGCAGCAGAGTTGTGCTTTCCATTTGAACCTTCCTTGGCCATTTTTGAATTACTGAATACAAATCAAACAAATATCACAAGTAACCATCAAGTCATTCAAATCCCACATACAAAAACAATCCCATAACCTGAACTCGATCTCACAAACAAATTTAATTGCGAACATAGTTCATAATTAATTAGTACACTACAGGTAAATATAGGATTTTTTTTTTGTTTTACTTACTCAATGAGTAAATAATAAAGATGAAGTATGAAAAATAATAGAAGCCTGGGGTTCCATTATGTGATATCATTTATGTACGGGGGGAAATGAAGAGGGTGGAGGAAGGAAATGCCTATGATTGCAAATGCCCAAGCAATACATGAGTTATTTTATGAATATATACTATACCGCACATTAAACAAGCCAATTAAGCAAAATGGAGGAAAACTTGGATTACAAGCATATACATTTGCAGCTCAATAATCAACATCAATTTGTATCTAACATGTTTTTATTCAGCATATATATATTCAACTCATTTTGCAAAAGCCTTGAGAAGCCGATGTTTTTAATCTTGCATTTTATGACTGATTTCTTCATCCTGACTATTCTTCCTCCACACAACCTTTTTGTCTAAGGGAATGGGATGGGGAAAATTTCTCAGATTGATACAGTAGCTCAACTCTTCATAATTATAAGGAAGAATAGGCATATCCTTCTAGCTCTTCCACTCCAGGACTAGCCAACTAGTGCCATTGGATTGATTTTCGCTAATTATGGTTTTTCTTGTTTGATATTTGTTTGATTTTGTATTCATATATTTGCACTTTTCCTTTTTTTTAATAATTTATTTTCTGAGAAAAAACTCATTATCTCTTAAACTAAGTTTTTTTTTGGTCCTTTCTTACATAATTTTTCTGTTTCCATTGAAGTTTAAAGGACATATATATTCGAATAACTTAAATTTAAGTTAAGATTCTTGTGGGAAATTGAACCTTTAACTTACTGTATTTCTGGACAGAACATCCACTATTCAAGTAATTTAAGTGTTTTTGAAATAGCAAACATATATAATTTTGTCTATTTTAACCAAAGACTAAAAATAAATAAACAAACGAATTACAAATAGTCAAGCACTCTGTCGTTTGTTTCATGTATATAAAAATACATACAACAGGTTCATTGAACATTTACATAATAGCCAATTAAGCAAATAGGATAACATATCTAGGCAGATCATCAAACCACCTTAGCCTTAGGCACATTTTACAATCATACACACATAACAGAACATCTACAAGAACATTTTCTTATTAAATTTAAAAGAGGAGGATTCCCTTCAGGTCTCAGATGGCTTAATTAATCTAATTTGCATCTTGCTTTTCTTGACTTAATTCTTCAACCTCACTATTCTTTCTCCACACAACCTTTTTGTCTATGGGATGAGGAAAATTTTTCAGATTGAAACAGTAGCTCACCTCTGCGTACCGAAGATAAGCCATATCCTTCTCCAGATTCGTCCAGTCTAGGACTAGATTTGGCATGAAGATTAAACGTAGACCTTCCAAGATCCATTTGTAGCCTCCACCATCTTCACATTCATCGTTAACAATCATCTGAAGTTGGTTCACATCTCCATCCCCAAGACAAAGATATTGCAAACTCGAAAGCTGCTTCGGATTAATCCATTTTGGCAGAGTTTGTTGACGATAATGCCTAAGATATAGCTCCTGTAGGGTTGGTGGAGGAGAAAGCTTGTGACACCCCAAGATTTAAGTAAGTTTGACTTACATGTATATTGTAAAAATATATATTATTAACATTATGAGGTATGTATATATATATATGGAGAGGGATGAAATTAGATGCAATAGAGGGGCTAATTAACGAATTGAAAACTTAAAGGGTTAGACTAAAATTTTGCAGATTTGGATAAGTATAAAAGAGAGAATTCTAGAGAAATATATTCATTTTGATCCTATCCCAGCAGCCAGCCCTAATCTCTTTCTCCTCCATGGTTGCCAACAAATTAAGCAAGAGGAAGAAATCTAGAGACAAAGTAGAGGTAGAAATCAACTTCTCCTCCCATTTCCTTGCATGGTTCCATTATTTTTACAGGAAATTAATGTGATATGTTATAAATTTTGGAATAATTGTGTTATGTGCATTCTGGAATTTGTGTGAAATCATGATATTACATGTTTTATGGTATATTGAAGGAGAAGACATGATGTTTGGGAAGCTAGGAAACATGATTGAGTGAAATTCCTGCAGGGCCTCTTTGCTGAACAGGGGTTAGTCCGAAAATTCTTACAAATTCCATGGTTGTTTTCTGACTCTGAAATTTTTATATGATAAACTAGACACTTCAAGGAGTTTATAGAATTTTGAAACACTTGAAAATTCGTAGTGTGTGAATTGTAATGAATTTTTGAATTTCTGGTTCGAAATTGTGAATTCCCCTGTTTTAAAACAGGGCAGGGGAAATGAACTCGATTTGAGGGGGCAAATGTCTGTAAAATTTCGTGATTTTTAATATGAAAACTCTTGGGTATGTTTTCTGTTAGACTGTAAATTTTTATGGTTTTTGGAGTTGTCTATGAATTGTTATGATTTTTCAAATCTGGACTTAAAGAACTGTGAATGTTAAGTTCCAGAACTGAGTTTGTGAAATAAATTCCGTTTGACTGCCTTAGACTCCTTAGAAAATCATGATTTTCGGTGAAATAACTCCTATATGTGTCTAGTTTTAGACTGGAAAGTTTGGTGGAGATTGGATTATTGTAGAATTCTATAAAATTCTTCAAAGTTTCACTGTTCAGTTAAAAGGTCTGCAGACAGATTTGCTGTGTGAATGAAATTAAGGATTTTCAAGGGGTAAATGACCTTATTTTGACTCAATAAAATTCATGGACTATAATACGTATGTCTATTTAATTTCCATGAATTTTGGTGATGATTGGAAATGAATAACCTCTTATTATAATAATCAAACCAATATGTGTGTGTGATAGAGTTTAATAAATGATGTTATTGGTTGGTTGAATTGTTGTTAACCTAAGGGATTTAATGACTTCTAAATGGACACTGATCAATATGTCATGACTGTGGCAATGGTTACCAGAGAGGAAGGAGAAGAAGAAGAGATGAACTTTAAACAACTGCTTATCAAGAAATATATGAGAGCAAATTAAGAGGCAAGGCTAACCAGGTAAGTAGCTAGACCCTTCTGAGGACACAATAGATGTTAACTTTTAATGAAATATGTTTAATGATTGTGTTTGTGAATATATATATGAAATGTGTAGATGGAATGTGGATTGGGCCATGAATACATGGACCTTGATATGAGAAATGATTTAATTTAGGTTTATAGTGATTTATGAAATGTGTGATTTCACACACTTTGATGAGTATGTGAGCTACATGTTGGTGTAAATTCTATGTGTGTGAGATGTAGAAATGTGAATGTGCTCTCATGTAGGTGAATTTGTTGTGATTTGGCTTGAATAATATTACCAATGAAAAGATGTGTGTATATGAAGAATAAAATACATGCCAAACGTTCTAGGATACTAATTCCTCATGTGGATGGCATGACAAATGAATATCTATGAAATACCATGTGTATTAGAGTTCCACGAATATGTATGAGTGGAAAATGAATGAGACCAGTTATACATGGAAATGGTTGTGCAACGATATGATTGAAATAAATCGAAGAGTAATGGAAGGTGTTGGCACGAATAAAGATGTCATTGGGGTTCTATATGTGTAGAAATGATGCCAATGTGTGAATTGTGCACATCCATAAGCGTATATGAGATATGTAGGCTTATTGTATTTGTGAATGTATATGTGATTAATGAGAAGCCTACGTAGAACCTCAATTATGAAAGTAAACTGCAATACTGTGATGTGCGAAGGCATGCATCATTGCGTGATGTGTTATGAATTTGAAATTTCATGCCAAGCCCATGGGAATATATTGAATGTCGAATGTGAAATGTGATACCGTTAAATGCTAGCATTATGGTGAATGAATTGTGATAAGTTGTGATTGGGTTAGAAGCTTGATATAAAGAGCTTCACTTATGTGACTGAAATGTGAAATGTGAAATGTGAAATGTGAATGAAAGCTTAATATAGAGCTTCACTTATGTGACTGACTGAAATGTGAAATATGATATGTGAGTGAAGGCTTAATATAGAGCTTCACTTATGTGACTGAATGTGAAAACTGATATGTGAGTGGCATGCCATAACTTAGGATATTTGGCTCTCATGGCTTGAGGGAAGGTCTGGACCATGTGTTTCCCTACATGGGATTCGGTAGCATGGGCCCGGTATCACCCGGATTGTCAGACTAGCCTCGAGTTATTTCAAGTGTAGGCATCTGAATGTATCCGTACTGTTACGTACTCCCATGGCTTGAGGGGAGGTCTGGACCATGTGTTTCTCTAGATGAGATTCGATAGCATGGGCCCGGTATCACCCGGATTGTCAGACTAGCCTTGAGCTATTTCATAGGTAGGCCTTTGAATGTATCTGTACTGTTCTGTATCCCCATGGCTTGAGGGGAGGTCTGGACCATGTGTTTCTCTAGACGAGATTCGGTAGCATGGGCCCGGTATCACCCGGATTGTCAGACTAGCCTTGAGCTGATTCATGGGTAGGCCTACATATGGGAACTGACTGTGAAATGAAAAGTCCTACCTTGATTAGAGAGCACTGTTCCTAAGTGTCTGTGACTGTACTGTGGAAGCTTCCGAAATTATGTGAAATGGATATCCATATGAACAATGTAGCTAGCTTATGGAAACTCATGTGTGAATGATTTATATGTTTATGGGAGCACATGAGGATGTGATAGACTTGTGGAAAGTTTATGTGTAAATGAGACATGTGTATACAAATGGGTGTATGTGATGAGCTTTGACATAGAAAAGCCGTGTTTGATCACCCATAGACAAGTATTTAAAGAATTAGAAATATGATGGGATAAGTGAGTAATTGATCTAGGAAAATTGGCCAATGATGCAAGGTTAGTGCATAAGCACCATTAAATGGTACATGAGCTCATCTTTAATAGACTTAAAGAGGTATAGCTAGAGAATGACATTGCTGTGCCATACTGTCCTTGCTGGAGCACCAATTGCACTGACTCAAGTAAGAGAGAATAAAGAGTTGGCGCATGCGTGCCTCTCCTTTGGTGCAGGAGCGCGTAACTGAAATTTACAACGGATTGAAAATCAGAAACTTGGCACCGCCGTGCTAGTTCCCTTGCGCAGAGGCGTAATCCTTAAACAGTGAAATCAATTTTCTGATTTTTTTTAGTAGAGCACTGGTGGCTTATATACTAAGAAATAATCGGTAATTGGTGATTTATGGAATAAGTTTTTAATAGTGGTCATAATCTGAAATGGTTATCGCCATTAATTGTTTTATTGTGACTGTTACACCAATTTCATAATTCTAGCTACTTACTGAGTTTCATACTCACTAGTCTATTGTGTACCTCAGGTATTCGATCAGTTAAAGATTAAGGGAGGATTTCGGCATAGCGACGATTGTGTTCCCTTGGCAAGTTTTTTATCCGCTGCAGTATTACTATGTTGGACACAGGGTGTGACAAAGCTGATCAAGAATCTTTGCTACCCTACTCTCCCTGCAATCTTCTGCATCAATAGCTAAGACCTTGAGTTTCAGGAGCTGTGATAAGACGTTACTTTCCTCTTCTGAGATTCCACTCTTATTATTTACATTCATTCTTAGAACTCTTAGCTGTGGCAGCTTCAACAGCTCAAGAAGCCGACATGCCTTGGTGTTTGCCTGACTCACCACCTTGAATCCTGATAGTTCCTGGAGATGGACTAGTTTCTCCAGTCCATTAGGTAGGTACTGAAGTTTACAGGATCCTAGGTCCAGGACAATCAGCATCTTCAAATAAGTAATTGAGGGATGAAGTTCAGCTAAATTATTGCAATTTCTCAAAACCAAGATTTGGAGATTAAGAAGCTTTTTGATTGAATATGGCACTTCCTTGAGGCCTGAAAATCCACTTAAGTTGAGATATGCAAGGCGTTCAAGAAAAAAGATCGAATCCAAGAAATCCGCTACTTTATTGCTCTGTACCTTAATTTTGGAAAAATCCAGCACCCTAAGCGATCTGAGCAGCGCCGCATTGCTTTCGAACGAAACAGGATTGCTCGACGTAAGTAACAATGCCCTCACATTTGGAATTATTTTCAACGAATTTAATTTCATGTCACGGTTGAAACCCAACCATCGAGAATCTTCTGTCAATTTTTGCAGGCCCCGTTCAGTAAAGCTGCAAAATCCCTCATCTTTTGCTATCTTGATAGTCATATCTCGCACAAGATCGTGCATCTTGCAAATGGAGATCCTCCCATCATAAACTCGTCGATCCACAATATCAATCAGGCATCTACTTGCTAACTCTGAAAGATAATCATACCCCAATTCAATTGCAGTCCTCGTGTCCTTACCGTGAATGAAGCCATCTCCGACCCACCAAAGTACAATTTGTTCAGCATTTATCTCGCAGTCTTCCGGATAAATGGAAAAACACAATAGACAAGGCTTTAGATAAGTAGGGAGTTCATCATAGCTGATTTGCAAAGAAGCCATCACCGAACTATTTTGTTCTTTGGTTGTTGATTCATGAAAATTTCTATCAATATTTTTCCACTCACTGAGGGCATCAACTTTTGGTGCGAGCAAAGCTCCTATCGTCTTGATTGCTAGTGGCAGTCCCCCACATTTGTCCAAGATGTTTCTACCTACTCTTTTAAACTGGTCATCTATGTCATTTGGGTATTTTCCCCTGCTCCTGCGAAATGCACACTTGCAGAACAATGACCAACTTTCCTCTTCATTTAAAGTTCTGGGCCGATGAATTCGTGACTCGTCAACTCCCATACTCTTTGTAACATCTTCATTTCTAGAGGTGATGATGATCACGAAACGACTTTCATCGCAAAGCTTATTCCACCAATCTAGATCAATTTTCCAAACGTCATCCATAACAATGAGACACTTCTTGCTATTGAATATGTTGTAGAGTTGGCTCAACATATTGATTTCATCACATTCAGAGAATTCGTTGCCAAATTGTTTTAACATGACCCTCAAAATCCCGTCTTCGGTGAAATCGTTAGAAACTGGCACCCAAATCATCTTATCAAAAGATGCAACTATGCTTCCATCATTGAATATTTTCTGGGCAATAGTGGTTTTGCCTAAACCCCCCATCCCCACAATGCCAATTCGGAGAAGTTCCTCGTTACTGCTACGAATCCACCATTTAATCTTTTCCAAATCCTCCTCCAAACCAACTATCTCAGAAGGTATGTAATTCTGTGAGGAATATCTTTTTAGTTGATTTGCATCATTTCTCCGGGTAGTTGTAATCTCTATCATTAAACCCATCCCCAACTTACTCTCCATTTTCTGAATCTGTGAATTAATAGAGTTCAGTCTCCTGCCTGTTTGATATAAAAAGAATAGCTGATGAGGACACAAGCACGAGCAAGCCGGAGAATCTTTTCGATATTCAGCTCTAACTAGGCAATCTGTGAGTATGTCATCAGCTTCGAACATTAGTTTTCTCAGATCAACCAACACCTGACGGAGAACTTCCCCTCGACTCTTGAGGTTTTCGGAGTAGGAGAGGAAGGCCGTCATATTCTCTAGCTTTGTCTTCAATTCTTTGAACTGATCTTCGAATTCAAATGCATACCGAGCCTCATTCAGTACTGTGAAGTGTAAGGTGTGAAGGCATTTTGCCTTTCACACTGCCTTCACATAATCCCACATCGGTGGGAAACAAAATCAAAGTGGGGAGGTTAGGCTATATAATAAAGCCTCCTTCTCCCCTTACACTTGTACCAAGCTTATGTATTAAGCTTTTCTCTTCTTCCTTCCTTGTAATCTCCTCCATTCTAATTGTGAGAGAGATTGTAATATTTTTCTTCATAGTGAAATATTTTCGGTCTTGTCCCGTGGAGGTTTCTCTTAAATTGAGGGTTTTACCACGTTAAATATTTGTGTCTTTATTTTTCTTTAATTGCCTTTAATTTATTTACTGTGGTAAGGCTGAGCCGCCCAAGTTGTCTATTTTATTTATTGTGGAGGGCAGTGCCACCCAAATTGTTATTTCTAACATAACAATTTGTTTCTTGTCTTTTATTTGTGCTGCGGTAGGAGTGTTCAATCTCCTAACAGTGGTATCAGAGCAAGGTTGAGAAGGCAGAGCCAAGGGTTAGGACAGTGAGTGGTTCCTTGTATGGTTATATACATGTTTAGGAAAGCTTTGTCAAAAAGACGATAAGAGTCTAAGGAGACTGGGTTTTAAGTGGGACCGCTTGTGACCCCTCCAGTGTTTCCTGGAAGCTTTCCTGGTGTATATTAAATCGTATCGGCACTTACTACTATTCTTGGTTACTGTTTAGCAGTGGTGTACGTATACAGATACTGTTACTGTTTACGTATACGATACTATTCAAGGTACTGTTCACATATACGGTACTGTTCACTGCAAGACAAATGGCAGCCAAATTCAAGATAGAGAAGTTCGATGGAAACAACTTTGGGCTATGGAAAATTAAAATAAAGGCTATCTTGAGAAAAGAAAATTGCCTTGAAGCAATTGATGGAAGACCGGAAAATATGCAAGATGAAAATAAATGGGAGAAGATAGATGGTGATGCGATGGCAAGTCTACATCTAGCAGTTGCAGATGAAGTGCTGTCAAGTATTCAAGAATTAAACTCTGCAAAGGAGATTTGGGATACTTTGACAAGCTTGTATGAAGCCAAATCTCTACACAACAAAATTTTCTTGAAAAGGAAGCTGTACACTCTTCGTATGTCAGAAACCACTCCGGTGACTGAACATATCAACACTTTGAAGACGTTATTCTCTCAACTCTCAACCATGGAGCATAACATAGAAGAGAAGGAACGTGCTGAGCTTCTACTTCAGAGTCTACCTGATTCATATGATAATCTCATCCTCAACTTGGCAAATGGTTCAATGAAGTCATCTCTAGTCTTTAATGATGTTGCGGCTGCTGTCTTAGAAGAAGAAAGCAGACGTAAAAACAAGGAAGACAGAATAATGACTTCTCAACATGCAGAGGCTTTATCCGCCAACAGAGGGAGATCAAGGGAACGTGGTTCCAGTGGGAGTCACAATCAGAACAGGGGAAAGTCTAAAGGAAGGAAGTTTATTAAATGCTACCATTGTGGAAAGCAAGGGCACGTGAAAAACGAGTGTTGGCATCTTAAGAAGAATGGAGAGGGAAATAGCAAAGGAAAAGAATCTGAGTCGTCAGGATCTCAGGGTTGTGTAGCAAGTACTTCAGGGAATGGCGAAATCTTGTGCAGCGAGGCAACAACAGTTGTGGAAGGTAGAAAAAGGTTTGCTGATATATGGTTAATTGATTCAGCAGCAACATGGCATATGACTTCTAGAAGAGATTGGTTCTATCAATATAAACCTATCTCAGAAGGGTCTGTGTACATGGGTGATGATCATGCCTTAAAAATCGCTGGTATTGGAACCATCAAAGTAAAAATGTTTGATGGTACGATTCGCACTATCCAAGATGTACGACATGTGACTGGCTTGAAGAAAAATTTGCTATCGATGGGACAGTTGGATGACCTTGGATGTGAGTTCCATACAAAAAATGGGACTATGAAGGTTGTCAGAGGCGCACTTGTGGTAATGAAGGCAGAAAAGATTGCTGCTAACCTATACATGCTCCATGGAGAAACGGTTCAGGAGGCAGAAACAGCGGTTGCTAGTTCTGGAGAAGAAATGTCTATGATATGGCATCGAAGACTTGGCCATATGTCCGAAAAGGGTTTGAAGATTCTCTCTGACCGAAAACTGCTTCCTGGAATCAAAACTGTAAGTTTACCATTCTGTGAGCATTGTGTTATTAGCAAGCAGAGTAGACTGAGTTTTAGCAGATCTATTGCTAGGAGTAAAAACATTCTAGACTTGATTCATTCTGATGTTTGGGAATCACCGGTTACGTCCCTAGGAGGAGCAAACTACTTTGTATTGTTTGTGGATGATTATTCTAGGAGATGTTGGGTATATGTCATCAAGAAAAAGTCAGATGTATTTCCTGTATTCAAAGCCTTCAAAGCACAGGTGGAACTTGAATCCGGAAAAAGGATCAAGTGTTTGAGGACAGATAATGGGAGAGAATTCTGCAACAAGGAGTTTGACACATTTTGCAGTAAAGAAGGTGTGAAACGGCAGAAGACAGTTGCTTATACACCACAACAAAATGGAGTAGCAGAGCGGACAAATAGAACTCTTGCAGAAAGAATGAGAGCGTTACTAAGGACTGCGGGTCTACCTAAGACATTTTGGGCAGAAGCAGCCACTACAGCCTGTTACTTGATAAATAGGTCTCCATCAACAGCAATTGAGATGAAGACACCTATGGAGATGTGGACCGGTAAGCCAACTGATTATTCCTCCCTTCATATTTTCGGATGTCCTGCTTATGTGATGTATCATGACCAAGAAAGAACGAAGCTGGATCCAAAATCCAGGAAATGTATCTTCTTGGGATATGCTGATGGAGTAAAGGGGTATCGCTTATGGGATCCTACTGCCCATAAGATTGTCATCAGCAGGGATGTTGTCTTTATAGAAGACATGTTTAAATGTGAAGAAAGTGATAGCACGAAGAAAAATGTTGAGACTGTATCAATACAGGAAGAAACAGTTTCTTCTGAAGCAATACCAGAACACGATGATCAAGAACCAGTCGAGTCTGAAGCACCTGAAGTCCGTCGATCAACTCGAGAAAGAAGGGGACCTTCTTGGCACTCAGAATATGTGATGGCGAGCAATGTTGCATACTGTCTCCTAACAGAAGATGGGGAGCCTTCAACCTTTTAGGAGGCTATAAAAGGTTCTGATGCATCTCTATGGATGACAGCAATGCATGAAGAGATGGAAGCTTTAGACAAAAACAAGACATGGGATCTTGTGCCACTACCACATGGAAGAAAAGCCATCGGAAACAAATGGGTCTACAAGATCAAACGTGATGGGAATGATCAAGTGGAGCGGTATCGTACTAGACTGGTGGTCAAAGGATATGCTCAGAAAGAAGGAGTTGATTTCAATGAGATATTCTCTCCTGTGGTAAGACTTACAACAATTCGAGCAGTCTTGCTATGTGTGCTACTTTTGACTTACACTTAGAGCAGTTAGATGTAAAAACTGCGTTTCTTCATGGAGAACTTGAAGAAGAAATTTATATGCTCCAACCGGAAGGTTTTGTTAAAGAAGGAAAAGAGAACATGGTTTGCAGGTTGACCAAATCTCTGTACGGCTTAAAACAGGCGCCAAGGTGTTGGTACAAGAGATTTGATTCATTCATCATCAGCCTTGGGTACAACAGACTCAGTTTAGATCATTGTACTTACTACAAGAGGTTTGAGGAAGACTCTATCATTTTGCTGTTGTACGTGGACGATATGTTGGTAACAGGCACTAACAAAGATCAGGTCCAAGAATTAAAGGCACAATTGGCTAGGGGATTTGAAATGAAGGATTTAGGACCGGCAAACAAGATTCTAGGGATGCAAATTCACCGAGACAGAAAAAACAGGAAGATTTGGCTATCTCAAAAGAACTACTTGAAGAAAATCTTGCGTCGCTTCAACATGCAAGATTGTAAGCCAATTTCTACCCCATTTCCTGTTAATCATAAATTATCCTCAAGTATGAGTCCTAGCAATGAAGCGGAGAGGATGGAAATGTCTCGAGTACCGTATGCATCAGCAGTAGGGAGCCTAATGTATGCTATGATTTGTACAAGACCAGACATTGCACAAGCAGTGGGAGCGGTCAGTAGACTCATGGCTAATCCGGGGAGAGAGCATTGGAATTCTATTAAGAGGATCCTTAGATACTTCAAAGGAACCTCTGATGCTGCACTATGCTATGGGGGATCAGAGTTCATTGTCAATGGCTATGTTGATTCAGATTTTGCAGGAGATATTGACAAAAGGAAGTCCACTACAGGCTATGTGTTTACACTTGCAGGAGGTGCTGTGAGCTGGGTATCTAAACTTCAAACTGTTGTGGCTCTATCTACAACAGAAGCAGAGTATATGGCAGCTACACAAGCTTGCAAGGAAGCTGTTTGGATCAAAAGGTTATTGGAGGAACTCGGGCACAAACAAGAGAAGATTTCTTTATTTTGTGACAGTCAGAGTGCCTTGCATATTGCAAGGAATCCAGCCTTTCATTCAAGAACGAAGCACATAGGAGTTCAATATCATTATGTACGAGAAGTAGTGGAAGATGGAATAGTGGATATGCAGAAAATCCACACGAAGGACAACATAGCAGATGCATTGACCAAACCAATCAATGCTGACAAGTTCATTTGGTGTAGAACGTCTTGTGGCCTGTTAGAGACGTGAGCAGCATGTATAGAGACAAGACTGAAAGGAAAAATGCCTTCAAGTGGGAGAATGTGAAGTGTAAGGTGTGAAGGCATTTTGCCTTTCACACTGCCTTCACATAATCCCACATCGGTGGGAAACAAAATCAAAGTGGGGAGGTTAGGCTATATAATAAAGCCTCCTCCTCCCCTTACACTTGTACCAAGCTTATGTATTAAGCTTTTCTCTTCTTCCTTCCTTGTAATCTCCTCCATTCTAATTGTGAGAGAGATTGTAATATTTTTCTTCATAGTGAAATATTTTCGGTCTTGTCCCGTGGAGGTTTCTCTTAAATTGAGGGTTTTACCACGTTAAATATTTGTGTCTTTATTTTCCTTTAATTGCCTTTAATTTATTTACTGTGGTAAGGCTGAGCCGCCCAAGTTGTCTATTTTATTTATTGTGGAGGGCAGTGCCACCCAAATTGTTATTTCTAACATAACAATTTGTTTCTTGTCTTTTATTTGTGCTGCGGTAGGAGTGTTCAATCTCCTAACAAGTACAATACTAACCAAGTGAGTCAGGTTCCCAATCAAAGCATCTGTTGCCATCGCCTTCTTTGTATTTGACCTGCAACTTCCCGATGAAAAGATCATGACAGTAAATAAATTCTGAGACCTTCTAGCTAACACTCTGTCATTGTTATTTATTACTCTTGTAATGTTCGTATTTGGTTTGGAGAGCTAATTTCTGCCCAATATTCAAGTGAATCGACATAATATTTTATAGATGTAAAATTGGGACAAAACACATACACATATATGCATGAACGATGAAATATGTTGTGTATATAGTCACCCAGAAAATATTAAAAAAAGGTTGGAAGAATATCAGAGTCACTTAGCCCTATCCATATATAGCCCTATCTATATATAGATACATAGATATGGATAAATGATATGTAAACTACGTCGAACAATTAATGTCAGCAATATTCACCTTCAAAGCCCACAAAGACCGTTATTATAATCCTATATTATTTATTATATTATCAGTGTAAGGAAAGATTAATCTCAGAAAATCAATTCCATGTAATTTGCTTCACCATCATTGAGGATATCATGTTAATCACTCCCTACAATCATTCCTTTATTCATGTTGTACCTTTTTCTCCAGCTGTATTGTAATCAATCTTGTTCCACTGATACATATGTGTATAACTATGTGAATTATTGTTCAATGAAAGCATAGAGCGAGACAATTATATATTTCTCTCTACTATCTATATTTTATAATCAGCACCTAATATCGCACCCACTTTCCCACAGTTCAGGAATTTAGAAAAAGTTGAAAAGGGTTTTCAGAAGCACATACCTGAAAGCCGGAAGTAGAACTCGATAGGCTATATGCGAGAGCTTCCAATCTTGAATAGCAGAAATACTATAGATTTAAAATATTACAGAACTTAATAGGAGAACAAAGAAAAATTCTATAGGCTTGGTTACTTTAATGCAAAGAGATGGCGAAGATATTATTAATTATAGAGATCAGAGTAGATGATCAAACAAATAATTGAGAAGTGGACCTGTCGGGAGAATTTTCTACGAAAGGCCTTGGAATCCTATCCTCTTGGGAACCAAATACCCAATAAAAAAGCTTGAGAATTTTATTTTGCATTTCTGGCACTGTTAGGTAAGCATCCACTTAACGTTACTTTAGTTAGTGCTTCTCCAGTCCCACATTATTTTGTTGGCTTTAATTATGTGGCTTAAAAAATATTCTAAAAGAGAGAACTTTGCTCTTTGCCCTTGCTCATGTACACAGTAAATATTAGTGCCGGTCCTTATTGTAACCGGTGCACTTCGATATCATCCAATTTTCCTCTTTATTTTTCAACAGGGTTGACATGTGCACTATTCAACAAGTGAGGAGAGCCTATGCATTTGATGGCTTATTGTATCTTCATCTTCTGATTCACTCTATATATTTGCTAGCTCAACCTTCATTGCTTTTACGGGGAGATGATGAAGATATTAAGGTGAGAATATCTGAGGCTCAATTATATAATTGATAATTATAATTTCCATTTTGTTTTTAATTATAATTAAAATAAAATATAGTAATAAATAAAATAACATATTATTAAATAAATATTAATATAATGGTATAAAATAATAAAATACACATAAAATATAATGTAGAAATAATTAAAAATTTCCAATAAATTTTAATCTTTAATCATATTAAAAATTAGTTTATCTAACATTAATCTTGATTATTTATTTATAAAAATGATGTAATAATAATATAACAAATAAGAATGCTATCAAATTTAAATTTAAAATTTATATAATGATTACTTCCTAAAGTAAAAATATATTTGTCATCATTATTTTTATAAAAATATTAAAAATTATTTGATATTTTAATATAAAATTCTAAATTCATTTTATTCTAGTTAACTTGAACAAAAATTAAATTAGTTTATAATTAAAAATTAATTTTCCAAAAATTATCAAATAATAAATAGTCCAGTCTTATACTATACCAAACATAAGATAGTACCATCTATCCTCCAGCCCAGTCCCGGTCCAGCCTAGTCCTAGTCCTAGATTTAGTCTAGTCTAGTTCTGTCCTAGCTCCCAAATGTAACTATAATGTTCATGTCTAGCTCTTTCTTATTGATTAGTTGGCAAAAATAGGACAATAGAAAGTTGGAAACAATTGAGTGTTTTTGGAGATTAGATTCATTTACTAATTCCAAATCTGGCATGCATAGAATAAAAAATTTGTTCTCAATTCTACCATAATTTTTATGAAAGCCTTTTATTTGCTTCTTTTGAAGAGAAGTTCGATTTTTCTAAAATGTATCCGAAGTTTTGGTCTAATTCTTCTTCTAAAAGCTCCATATATAATTAAACAACATATATAAATCAGTAGACTATGAATTATTAGGTTTATTATTGTCACACCCCGAACCCTGAGGAATCATGAGTGCAAGCAAAACATATACACATGCAACTCAGAAAATCAAAGTAATGACTAACAAAGACAATGGTGGTGTAGCGGTCAATGATTGCCAAGGGAACTCTGTCATCATTATATAAAAAATCCTCCAAAATTGTTAAAATTCATTAGTCACCTGAGGCACACAACAAGCTAATGAGTATTAATTCAGTAAGTAAGCTAGGTTAGTTCCTTAACAACAGTAAACTAAGAAAATTCAATAAAGAATACAATACTGTTCATTACTCATCACACGAGCAACCGGTTTCTTTACACTCACCTTATACAAGCAAAGTACAAAAATAGAAGTTGTGCTCCTGCGAAAGGAAAATGGCGTGATTGCGCCAAGTCTCAGATTTCCAACACAATTCGATTCAGAGAATGGCACTCCTGTGCCATTCACGATAGGTGACTGCGTAAAACTTCTGCCTTTACTATAAATAACAATACACGATTGGCGCTCTTGCACCATATATATTGTGCATTAGTGTAATGTTTCTGTCTAGAAGGTTTTAGGTCGGCAAAGGGTTGCTCTCCTGTGCACCCCACATGGCGCTTCTGGACAACATCTCTGTTTGCCCGCCATAAGTGAGCCATTTTTTTCCTTTGCTCATAAGACCTATGTTACATTCAACACACCTTCAAACACTTTTAGAACATAACTTTAGGACACTACACTTTCACTCTTAGCAGGACTTTTCATTTGACACATTCAAAACATGTCATTCATTATGTATCGCCATCAATGACATGTATTTTTACTATTCATTATAAGGAATATACCACCCGTTATATATCGTTGTCGATGGTCTATCTGGTGGCCACTAGTCACTTGTTACGTATCACCGTTTTTTATATATTCTTTTTATTACTCAATTTTAGGGAATATGCCATCTGTTATGTATCGCCGTTAATGACATATCTCATTGGCCATTAGCCACTCGTTACGTATCGCCATCAGTGATTTATTACACACATATATGTCTACACGTAACATAGCACATGTATGCCTACCATATAGAAGAGTTGTGTGTCCTAGAGCATTAGGCATGAATTCCACTTTATACATCCACACATTCACTTATCTCAATACAATATGACCTTAAGGACATATAACCACATTATCACAAATTTGAGGCTTAGTCCGATAATTCGGGTGATATCAGACCCATGCTATCGAATTCTATATGAGAGAACACATGGTTCGGACCTTCCCTCATTCACTTAATCATAAAGAGTCGCATGTGGCACTTTGCGGTCTCCATAACCTTCAAGAGGTGGCCCTCATGCCAATCAATCATAATGGTCTGAAATCACTCATGATAGTCCATACCTCCTCTTATTCAATAAATCACAATGGTCTGCACATAGCACTTTGCATTGTGTATGACATTTTGTGGTCATGATGACCTTCAAGAAGTGGCGTCCACACAATCTTAAGAGGTGACCTGTGCAATCAATCGCTCAATCAAAATTTGGTCCCCAAGGCATTAGGTATGAATATTCACATTCATAGAATATCCCATATCAAATCCATATGCACAAATTTCATGTTGTCACATATCCAATTCCATATGCATAATTCCATGCCATCAAAACCATAGGCACAACTCCATATCATCACATATCAAAGTCATAGACATATTTCAATGCCATCAAATAACAAATTCATAATAAAAGCTCACAATCAAGCTTCCAATCTCATCACAAGCACAATATTTTAATTAAACATAACATTCATATTCGCACAAATATATGGCACAACACACCTCATAACATAAACAAAAAGTCTATTGTGCCTTTAGAATAAGTTTAGCTTGCTTACTTGATCGAGTTTCGCTGTAGGATCCTTATGTCAACTTAGAATTCATCAAAACTCACTAAGGATCATCAAAGACTACAGCAAAAAATAATTCCTTTACTGATTTATCACTACGCACACTTGATTGGATGACTTTTAGGAAGTTAATACTTATCCTAAAATCTATACAAATTTGTAGACATCATTCACACATATATAACATGTCTTGTTCAAGTTTTTAGAACGAAATGAGGTCATATGTCCCTCAAAATCACTTAGTTTTATCCGTATACAATTCCTGTCCAATGACCTCTTAAACTGAGTAGTATGACTTTGAAAATTTATATAAACCCAACCAATGATCAAATTATCACAAAAATTTGTAATCTAGGAAAAGACACATGTAAGAATAATTCTTCCAAAAATCACAATTTTTTGTTGAGTTTAGTTCATTCAAAAGCATTTTGTTTTGCTTACTCTGTTTTGAAACCTGAAAATTTGAATTTTAAAGGCACAACTTTGAAAAGTCATAAGAATTCCTAAAAAGCTCTGAAATCCATGAAATTTTTTATTTTAAAAGAAAACACATTCACGATCTCACACACCAAAAATCAGGTGTTTTTACGAAGAATAAGTCCCTCAAATAAAATTCATTCCCCATGCTCTGTTTTAAAACAAGGGAAGTCTAATTTCATTTCAGAAAATTCACTAAAAATCACATACTTCAAATTTTTAGGTGATTCAAAATTATATATAATCCTAAATATATCTAGTTTATCTTATAAAAATTTCAAAGCCAAAATGTGATCCTAGAATTTCTAAGAATATTTGGACTATAACCTGCTTAGTATAAGGCCCTGCGGAATTTATGGACTCAAACATCATTTCTAACTTCCTAGTATCATCTCATCCTCTTAAATCTTTCATGACTCATCACAAATCATGTTTCCTAGTAAGTTCAGCATATACATAACATAAAATACCACAAACCACTATAATCCATAACATAATTTTATGCACAATAGCTAGAGCCTGAAGAAAGGTGAGTTTTACCTATTTGCTTCCCACTTCTTCCTTCTTCTTCTTAAATCCTTGGCAAAAAATTGAGGAGGGGAAAGTGAGATAGAGTTGGGAGCTTTTATGGGAGGGGAGAGATTGAATTCTCTAGAATTGTTTACCCCTTACCTCTTTACATAATAATCACATATGCACAATTCCAATCTAGGCCTTCAATTTCATAGTTTTTCAATTGCATCCTCCAACTTATTTTACTAGCATACTAGTTGGACACACACACACACATTAATATATATATATATATATATATTGATGCAATTGTGACTCAAGCACTGCATCTCAACCACCAACATGCTATTATTTTTATTGCTGTCTGTCTACAGCTGTCTTGCTGTCTATCTGTCGTTGTCATGCTGTCTATCTGTAGCCGTCTCGCTGTTTGTTTGCTAGTTGTTGTACTTGCACTTTAGTCAGCCACTTAGAAAGGCTATTAATACTGATGTGCAGTAAATGTAAGTGAGGTGTAGGTCATGTAAGTAGTAAAAAAACTCAGCAAAGTAAACTTAGTGTTTGGGAAGCAAAAATAGAGAGCTTAGAGTGGTTCTAAGCTGAGAGTGTAGTGAGGAGAGTGTATAATCCGAATTCTCTCTAGTGCATTCATTTTCATCCCTCCCGTGGAGTAGATCATGGATCGAATCACGTAAATTCTGTTATGTTCTTACTTACATTTCTGCACTTAAATACAGTTTGTATGCTTGCAAGCACAGAACATTTTTATATTTTCTGCTTCAAAACAACCTACTCTAGCCACAAATTATCTCCAGAATACTTCACAACTGGTATCAGAGCTGAGTGTTAAAGATCTGAAAGCGGTTTGCTTCAAACAAGTAAGGTTTCTCTGCTGAGAGAGAAGATCTTAAGGTTGCAATGGCAAACCAGAAAATTGAGATAGAAAAATTTGATGGCAAGACAGATTTCAGTTTATGGAAAATGAAGATTCAAGCATTGCTTGGAAACATGGGGCTTGATGAAGCCTTGGAAGATGAACAAAAAGTGCCTGAAGATTTAACTCCAGAAAAATGGGCTAAAGTTCAAAAGAATGCTAAGAACACAATCATTCTTAGCTTGGGAGATCAAGTTCTTCGGAAGGTATCCAAAGAAACCACAACTGCATCAATTTGGAAGAAGCTTGAAGAAATATATATGGTAAAGTCTCTACCTAATAGAATTTATTTAAAACAAAAATTCTATGGATTTAGGATGGATGAATCTAAATCAATAGATGAAAATATAGATGAATTTACCAAGATAAGTTTAGATCTTGAGAATGTAGGAGTGAAAGTAGTAGATGAAGATCAAGCTATCATTTTGTTAAACTCACTGCCTAAAACATATGACCAGCTTAGAGATACCTTGAAGTTCAGCAAGGATACTCTAAGTTTAGAAGGAGTTGTTACTGCAATTCATTCAAAGGAATTAGATCTTAAAATTGAAGGAAAAAGTTCTAACTCTGGAGAAGGCCTTACTGCTAGAGGAAGAACTAAAAAAAGAAACTTTAATGCTAAAGGCAACCATGGTAGATCAAAATCTAAGTCTAGAGGTAAATTCAAATGCTTCCATTATAACAAAGAAGGACATATTAGACGAAATTGTCCTAATAGGAAAGGTAGAAAGAAAAATGATGCAGCAAGAGATGAAGAGAGTGGCAATGCAGCTATAGCTTCACAAGGATTTGATGATGCAGAGGTTTTAATGGTGAAAGATTTAGAACAAAATGGTGATTGGATTCTATACAGCGGTTGCACCTTTCACATGTGCCCAAATAAGTCATGGTTTTCCACCTACAAACCATTGAATGAAGGGAAGGTTATAATGGGAAACAATAAGGCTTGCAATGTGGCTGGTATTGGAGAAATAAAATTGAAGCTTCATGATGGGATGATTGGGACACTAGCAAATGTAAGACATGTTCCTAGCTTGAAAAGGAATCTAATATCAGTTGGCATGTTAGATTCTAATGGTTATTTAGCTAAGGCTGAAAATGGTGTTCTAAAAATCCTAAAAGGAGCCATGGTTGTCATGAAAGGATACAAGAAGAATGGTATTTACATTTTAAATGGTGAAACAATTTCTGTAGCAGTTGTAATAACATCAAAATTAGAGGTAAATGCAGCTGATTTATGGCACATGCATCTTGGACATGTTAGCGAGAAAAGATTGAAGATTCTTGAAAAACAAGGTGTCTTTAGAAAGCACAAATTACCAGAGTTGAAATTTTGTGAACACTGTATTTTTGGAAAGAAAAACAGAGTGAAGTTTGCTGCAGCAGAGCACAACACCAAAGGCATCCTAGAATATGTCCATTCAGACCTATAGGGGTCAACCAAGACCAAGTCACTAAGTGGTGCCAGGTATTTTCTCACTTTTCTTAATGATTTTAGTAGGAAAGTATGGATTTACGTGCTGAAATCTAAGGATGAAACATTAGAAAAATTCAAACATTGGAAGACAATGGTAGAAAATCTAACTGGTAAGAAACTGAAATTTCTTAGAACTGATAATTGTGGGGAAGAATTTACAAAATATTGTCAAGAACATAGTGTGGTTAGACATAAAACGGTAAAAGGTACTCCTCAACAAAACGGGTTAGCTAAAAGAATGAATAGAACCATTCTAGAGAGGGTTAGATGCATGTTGTTTAATGCTAAATTACTTGTCAGATTTTGGGCAGAGGCTGTTGCTACTGCTTGTTATTTAATTAACAGGTGTCCTTCAACTGCAATAAAGCTGAAGACTCCTCAAGAAGTGTGGACTGGTAGAGTACCAAGTCTTGATCACTTGAAAGTATTTAGAGCAACTGCTTATGCACACATTAGGCAAGAGAAGCTTCAACCAAGAGCACTCAAATGCTTGTTTCTTGGCTATCCTCCTGGAGTGAAAGGACACAAATTATGGTGTCCTGAGCTTGGAAAAGCAAAAATCAGCAGAGATGTGTTTTTCAGGGAAGATGAAATATTGGGATTAGATGAAAGTTCATGCCACAAGAGTAGTGTGTATGATAAATCTCAGCTTGCTGAATTTGAGTTTGAGATGAAGTCTCAAGATGTTGAGCTAAAAAATTCAGAAACTGAAGAGGAAACACATGATAGTGATGTGGAGCATGGTGAAGGGCTGCAAGATATGCAAGAAACTTAAATTGGTCAAGAGACACTTGATCAAGATGAAAATTCTGAAAATGGTGCAGAAGAGTTGCAAGACTATTTGCTTAGTAGAGATAGAGATAGAAGAGAAGTAAAAGCTCCTAAGAGGTATGCTCAAGCTGATATTGTTGCCTATGCTTCACAAGTAGGAGAAAAACTTGAGCAGGAACCCACAAATTACATTGATGCTGTGATGGGAAAGAATTCAAAGCATTGGATAACCGTAATAAGGGAAGAAATGAGTTCTCTGGTAAAAAATCAGACCTGGGAATTAATTCCAAAGCCAAAGGGAATTAAAGTGATAGGTTGCAAATGGATTTTTAAGAAAAAACTGGTGTTCATGGAGTACAACTTGAAAAATTCAAAGCTAGACTTGTAGCTAAGGGTTATTCTCAAGTAGAGGGTATTGATTATCAAAAAATATATTCTCTAGTAGTGAGATATACATCCATTCATCTTCTATTGGCAATGGCAGCTCAAGAAGACCTGGAAATAGAACAAATGGATGTAAAAACAGCTTTCTTGCATGGAAACATTGAAGAAAAAATTCTGATGCAGTAACCTGAAGGCTTTGAAGTTAAAGGCAAAGAAAATCATGTGTGTTTGCTGAAAAAATCACTCTATGGGCTGAAACAAGCCCCTAGACAATGGTATAAAAGGTTTGATAGTTATATGATTGAAAATGGACTAAAGAGAAGTCAATTTGACAATTGCTTATACTATCAAAAATTCTGCAATGGTGATTATCTCTATTTACTGTTATATGTTGATGACATGTTGTTGATAGGAAAGAACAAGCAAAGTATCAACAAGTTAAAGCATTTACTAAAATCTGAGTTTGATATGAAGGATATGGGAGCTGCAAAGAAGATTCTTGGCATGCAAATAATTCGGGATAGATCCAAGAATAAATTATGGTTGAGTCAGAAAGATTACATAGAAAAATTGCTGGTCAAGTTCAACATGAACAAAGCAAGGATGGTTTCCACTCCCATGGGTGAACAAATCAAAATTTTTGTAGAAGATTGTCCCAAAACCGAAAAGGAGAAGGAAGTATGCAATGGTTAGTAGATACATGAGAAATCCTGGAAGAATTCATTAGGATGCTGTCAAGTGGATACTAAGATATTTAAGAGTTTCAACTTCTCTTGGATGTTATGGAAAAGGTCATGATTCAGGTGGAGCTTTGGAAGGATTTGTAGACTCAAATTATGTTGGAGACAAAGATAATAGAAGATCAATTACAGGTAATGTGTTCACAATTTGGGGAAAAGCAATTAGTTGGAGAGCAAGGCTGCAAAGGATGGTTACTCTTTCAATAACTGAAGCTGAATTTATTGCAGCTACAGAGGCAATCAAAGAAGGTTTATGGCTTAAAGGATTGATTATGGAGTTAGGTGTTGATCAAGACAGTTTTATACTCCATTGTGATAATCAAAGTACCATCCATTTGATCAAGAATCAAGTTCATCATGGTAGAGCAAAGCACATAGATGTCAAATATCATTTTGTGAAGGAAATTGCAGAAAAAGGAATTGTTACAATGAAGAAAATTCCTACCGCAAGAAACCCAACTGACATGTTAACCAAATCTCTTCCAAAAAAAAAAAAATTCAGGCTCTGTTTGAGCCTAATTGGAGTCACCAAGGCATAATTGGAGAATTGGAAGGAGAATGCACTAATCTTGAGTCAAGGTGGAGAATTGATGCAATTGTGACTCAAGCCACTGCATCTCAACCAGCAACATGCTGTTGTTTTTATTACTGTCTGTCACAGCTGTCTTGCTATCTGTCTGTCTGCAACTATCATGCTATCTGTCTGCAGCTATCCTGCTGTCTGTTTGCTGGTTGCTATACTTGCACTTTAGTTAGCCACTTGGAAAGGCTATTAATACTTATGTGCAGTAAATGTAAGTGAGATGCAGGTCATGTAAGTGGTATAAAAACTCAGCAAAGTAAACTTAGTGTTTAGGAAGCAAAAACAGAGAGCTTAGAGTGGTTCTAAGCTGAGAGTGCAGTGAGGAGAGTGTGTAATCCGAATTCTCTCTAGTGCATTTATTTTCATCCCTCCCGTGGAGTAGATCATGGATTGAACCACGTAAATTCTGTTGTGTTCTTACTTACGTTTCTACACTTAAATATAGTTTGCATGCTTGCATGAGAGCAGAGAACATTTCCATATTTTCTGCTTCAAAACAACCTACTCTAGCCACAAATTATCTCCAGAATACTTCACACACACACATATATATATATATATATATATATATATATATATATATAAACACTTCAAGGTTATGGCCACTTACTAAATTTGAGGTGTTACAGTTATTGGCAATTTGAATACTATAATTGTGTCTACACTTACAAACTTAAGGTTTTAAGTCATTGATTTCTTAATGTATAGTTATTATTTACGGGTTCAAACTTCAAACTTTACGAAGTAAATAATAAAATAATTTATTTTCCACCAAGCAGGAGTGGACCGTAAAACCATAATATAACTAAGGAAAACATAGAGAAAATATCATGAATTTTGTTAATTACTCGCGGACAAAGCCTGAAAAACAGAAGAAAGAAAAAAAAAATACAGGGTTGTTGCTGAAACCGCTAAGCTTTACCCTGAACTGAATCGAGCATAAAGAAGAAGAGAAACGATGACAATAGTCTAAAACGAAAACAAACTGATAGACAAACTAAGTAAAGCCCACTTAATAGCAGGCAACCAAAAAGTCTTCAAATCACGCTGAGGAAGTTTCGAATTCAGAAATCCGCTCAAGTTCCGACACAACTTCAGACATTGCTGGCCTTAGATTAGGTGACAGATTAATGCACTTCATTGCCAAATCAAGGATTTTAACGGCTTGTCGTTTTTCATAATGACCAGATAAATTTTCATCCACCAAATCCAAATGCTTGTTCTCTGAAATTAAGACGCAAGCCTGCATCGACGCAACATATGGGTTCTTTTTACGATGATAATTAATTGATGACAAGATATATATGCATATCAATCTCCGGATTAAAAAAGCACAACATATGGCCAAGTTCCCGTACCTTGTTTAAAAGATAATCATTCTCTAGGTTCTCATCACTCTTTGAATTACTCTTCCCACTAACTATTTCCACCAGAACAATTCCATAACCATAAACATCAGCTTTAACTGTTATGGGTTGCCGCATTGCGTATTCAGGTGCCATGTATACTCTGAAAGAGCAAGAAGTGATCATACGCATACAACTTGCACAAACAGTCTTGCAAATATTTATTAGTAGCCAATATTGATCGAATATGTTTTAATTCAAAAGAAGATGAAAAATGATCATAACTAGATCTTCCTAAATAACAGAAAACTCTTTAGGGGCAAATGTATAAGTACTCGGTTACTTACGCAGTCCCTATTTCTTCGATGAATTTATATGGATTTGCCTCGTCATAAAGCTTTGCCAGTCCTAAGTCTGATATCTTAGCGTTAAAATTTCCATCAAGGAGAATATTACTGGCTTTAACATTTCTGTGAACGATTTCACCACTCGTGTTATCTTCATGCAGATGCTGGAGACCCCTTGCTATTCCAAGGCAGATGTCAACTCTATTTTTCCAATCAAGTTCCTCTTTGGAATCTGAGTCATCTGCAGATCCCCAACACTTGCATTAAACGTCTTTATGATCAATTTCAATTCTTTTAAGAACTTAAATATGCAACATTAAAGTTCATTTGAAACATAAAGGGTAGCACTAGAATCTTTGAACTTTAGTTTCAAGAATTAATTCACATTCTCAGTTGGAGATTTGAAGAAGACATAACGGAAAGAAATTCTTTGTAACGGAACTTTTAATGATTTTACAGCAAATCTGACATAAATTTGCTTCTCCGGAACAAAGGTAATTAATGATCTGTTTAATCTCATGAATGGAGCTAAGCATGAATTATATTAGATATATGTAGTCACCACCCAGTCTAGCACTTTCAGTTTGATCCACAAAAACTTGCCACTACTTCTAGCTAATTAAACATATACATAATACCCGTACGCCATTAACAATTTAAACATGACAAGATTTTACCAGTTCAATAGAAGTTTTAAAGCAAGGAAACTTACCAGAAACGGCATTTTTAAGCGAGCCTTTTTCCATATATTCGTAAATTAGCAAGTGTAGGTCTTTTCTAGAATAGACATCCAACAGTTCAACAATATTTTCATGTTTTAACTGTTTCAACGCATACACTTCAGTTCCTATTTGATCAATCTTTGATTGAAACGAAAGCTTCTTCACCGCTACAATCTGATGATCGGGCAGTTCAGCCTATCAAGGAGAAACAAAGACTAAGAAATCCTTATACATGGGACCCTCAATATAATAGATGGCCAAGCATGTATTACTTATACTAAAATAAGTAATTTCATTGTTATGATATTTGCTGTTTTATTTTATATGCATTAAAAAAGTAACACAAATTGAACCGGCAAACCTCTAGATTTGATATAGGACATAGTATTCCCTCATTCATTTCCATCCAATCAAATAGTGGGGGTTAATTTCTTCTTCATGATGAATATTTATATCGGAGGATAATAAAAAAATAATAACAATAAAATGTGTAACCTTGTATACTATCCCAAATCGCCCGTTGCCAATCACATTATTTTGACTGAAATTCCGAGTAGCATCTTTAATTTGCTTTACGGTGTAAGACTTGCCTCGGAGATTCACGGAAGTCACTGCATATATATTGCATACGGAAAAAAATTTAAAGCATAAAAAATTTATAATATCCACATAATTAATGTTAATTTAACGCTCTTAGTTAAAAGTTGTTCAACGAAAAATTTAATTGAGTTATTAAACAACTCACTGCGCAACTCTCTGTCTCCCAGCCATCCCATTCTCCACATGAAAGCCAATAAAAGAAGTGGAGCTAGTGCGGTAGCTATAACGATCCCTACTATCTTTGTAGTAGATAATCCTCTGTGTTTGACTGAATACAGTTTAGGGGGAGAATAACAGTATTGGATTTTGAGAAAATTAATTAACAAAAAGGTAAGTGTGCAACTTTCTACCGAGAGTTACTTGAATAGCTGATATAAGAGGTCCTTGGAGAGTTTGTGGGTCCCCGAAAGATCCTTTGCCAGCCCAGTATAATTGAATTTCTAGATGACTATTATTTACGTTTACATCTTCGAACTTTTTAGTCAAGTTCTTATTTGGACCCTTGGACTCCTCTTTTATGTTGAAATCCTTTAGTAATTGCTTCCCCTGCAATGAAGAGTTTCTTTTCTGTGAATAACACAGCCGAGATGACATTATAATAAAAGGAAATTAAATTATTACCTGAATGTATATATCGAACACACGTCTCCCTGTAATGCTGTGGTCTTCATCTTTTGCAAATACAATTTCAGCAAAGTGAAGTTTCACAATGTAATTTCCATTACGTAAGCAGAAAGCATAATACGTTAGGGACTGAGGACATAGGCGAGCATTTTTATATAAAGGGTTATCCAGGGTTATTTCATTTTCACATGTCATGTTCTTTATGAAATCACAGGAATTGGTGTCTCCATTCATTCCAAAATCTCCTGAACAAGCGTAAGCCCAGTTCTTTCCACGACTTACATAAAATTGTTCTTTTGAAGTATCTGCATCATAGTATTTTCCTTCATCTTCCTTTCCCTCACCACCGCAATTTATAAACAAAGAATCGTTATCTGCAAGCAATTTAAATGACAGTAATCATTTTATGCGGATAAAACAAAGAAATAGGTGATTGGGCGCTACTGTGCACATCCAAAAGATCATCTCATATAAATGAGAGTGGGTCGTTAATTATTAATTGCTTTGCCAATACAAAATCTTCATATGGCGTATGACCTCCAAGTTTTTCTTGCATACTTTATTAGTGCATGTATTTATTTATTAGTTAGTATATTTTTAAGAGTTAATTTATATGTAGATGAGCAGCTTGTTATATTCTCATGAACTTTTCAAATAAGTTGAAACTTGATTAGCTTTTTATTTGTGACGAAAACTAGAATGTAAGTTTTATGAAAAAGAAATGAAATTATTTTTTTAATTTGAGTAGAAATAATTTTATATTGGAAAAGCGAAGCTTCTTTTTGGGTTTTAGCTCGGTACTAGTGAAACTTTCTAGAATCTACCCAAATTTCATTGTAAGTGAGATGGTTCTTGTCATTTGAAGCTAGTGCAGTTTGAATGGATGAGTGTAAGCGATCATGAAGAGAAAATTTCCCGCAACCGTTGGGGGCTAAACTCACAAAGAAATTCATCCAACATCCAACCTTCTCTTTGCTTGGCTTTATTTGGCACTTTGTCTAAGTAATTCTTTGTGAACCAGAGACTTGTTTTCATTTTCATGATTTCATTTGCATTCATTCGTGAAGATATTAAAGATTATTCATTATTAATTCCAGAAGCTTTAATTTGCCAGTTTCAAGAGTCAATCGAGCTTTGCTGAAAAGAATCAAGGGCTTAACAATAATTTACCAAGACACACTTGTATGCTTTTAGAAGAATAAAATTAAATACGTACACTTGGATTTTTCGCCTTGAGGACAATGCCGATCTATCATCTCTTGTGCAAAAGATCTGCTCTAACTTTTTTTTTTTTGGAAAAAATCTGCTCTAACTTGTACAAACTCCTTACAAATATGGTTAAATAATGGATATAGAAGACATTTTCTGTTAGGAGATTGAACACTCCTACCGCAGCTCAAATAAAAGACAAGAAACAAATTGTTATGTTAGAAATAACAATTTGGGTGGCACTGCCCTCCACAATAAATAAAATAGACAACTTGGGCGGCTCAGCCTTACCACAGTAAATAAATTAAAGGCAATTAAAGAAAATAAAGACACAAATATTTAACGTGGTAAAACCCTCAATTTGAGGGAAACCTCCACGGGACAAGACCGAAAATATTTTACTATGAAGAAAAATGTTACAAACTCTCTCACAATTAGAATGGAGGAGATTACAAGGGAGAAAGAAGAGAAAAGCTTAATACATAAGTTTGGTACACTTGTAAGAGGGGGAGGAGGCTTTATTATATAGCCAAGCCTCCCCACCTCTAATTTGTTTCCCACCAATGTGGGATTGTGTGAAGGCAGTGTGAAAGGCAAAATGCCTTCACACCTTACACTTCACATTCTCCCACTTGAAGGCATTTTTCATTTCAGTCTTGTCTCTATACATGCTGCTCACGTCTCTAACAGGCCACAAGACGTTCTACACCAAATGAACTTGTCAGCATTGATTGGTTTGGTCAATGCATCTGCTATGTTGTCCTTCGTGTGAATTTTCTGCATATCCACTATTCCATCTTCCACTACTTCTCGTACATAATGATATTGAACTCCTATGTGCTTCGTTCTTGAATGAAAGGCTGGATTTTTTGCAATATGCAAGGCACTGTGACTGTCACAAAACAAAAAAATCTTCTCTTGTTTGTGCCCAAGTTCCTCCAATAACCTTTTGATCCAAACAGCTTCCTTGCAAGCTTGTGTAGCTGCCATATACTCTGCTTCTGTTGTAGATAGAGCCACAACAGTTTGAAGTTTAGATACCCAGCTCACAGCACCTCCTGCAAGTGTAAACACATAGCCTGTAGTGGACTTCCTTTTGTCAATATCTCCTGCAAAATCTGAATCAACATAGCCCTTGACAATGAACTCTGATCCTCCATAGCATAGTGCAGCATCAGAGGTTCCTTTGATGTATCTAAGGATCCTCTTAACAGAATTCCAATGCTCTCTCCCGGATTAGCCATGAATCTACTGACCGCTCCCACTGCTTGTGCAATGTCTGGTCTTGTACAAATCATAGTATACATTAGGCTCCCTACTACTGATGCATACGGTACTCGAGACATTTTCATCCTCTCCGCTTCATTGCTAGGACTCATACTTGAGAATAATTTATGATTAACAGGAAATGGGGTAGAAATTGGCTTACAATCTTGCATGTTGAAGCGACGCAAGATTTTCTTCAAGTAGTTCTTTTGAGATAGCCAAATCTTCCTGTTTTTTCTGTCTCGGTGAATTTGCATCCCTAGAATCTTGTTTGCCAGTCCTAAATCCTTCATTTCAAATTCCCTAGCCAATTGTGCCTTTAATTCTTGGACCTGGTCTTTGTTAGTGCCTGTTACCAACATATCGTCCACGTACAACAGCAAAATGATAAAGTCTTCCTCAAACCTCTTGTAATAAGTACAATGATCTGAACTGAGTCTGTTGTACCCAAGGCTGATGATGAATGAATCAAATCTCTTGTACCAACACCTTGGCGCCTGTTTTAAGCCGTACAGAGATTTGGTCAACCTGCAAACCAAGTTTTCTTTTCCTTCTTTAACAAAACCTTCCGGTTGGAGCATATAAATTTCTTCTTCAAGTTCTCCATGAAGAAATGCAGTTTTTACATCTAACTGCTCTAAGTGTAAGTCAAAAGTAGCACACATAGCCAAGACTGCTCGAATTGTTGTAAGTCTTACCACAGGAGAGAATATCTCATTGAAATCAACTCCTTCTTTCTGAGCATATCCTTTGACCACCAGTCTAGCACGATACCGCTCCACTTGATCATTCCCATCACGTTTGATCTTGTAGACCCATTTGTTTCCGATGGCTTTTCTTCCATGTGGTAGTGGCACAAGATCCCATGTCTTGTTTTTGTCTAAAGCTTCCATCTCTTCATGCATTCCTGTCATCCATAGAGATGCATCAGAACTTCTTATAGCCTCCTGAAAGGTTGAAGGCTCCCCATCTTCTGTTAGGAGACAGTATGCAACATTGCTCGCCATCACATATTCTGAGTGCCAAGAAGATTCTCTTCTTTCTCGAGTTGATCGACAGACTTCAGGTGCTTCAGACTCGACTGGTTCTTGATCATCGTGTTCTGGTATTGCTTTAGAAGAAACTTTTTCTTCCTGTATTGATACAGTCTCAACATTTTTCTTCGTGCTATCACTTTCTTCACATCTAAACATGTCTTCTATAAAGACAACATCCCTGCTGATGACAATCTTATGGGCAGTAGGATCCCATAAGCGATACCCCTTTACTCCATCAGCATATCCCAAGAAGATACATTTCCTAGATTTAGGATCCAGCTTCGTTCTTTCTTGGTCATGATACATCACATAAACAGGGCATCCGAAAATATGAAGGGAGGAATAATCAGTTGGCTTACCGGTCCACATCTCCATAAGTGTCTTCATCTCAATTGCTGTTGATGAAGACCTATTTATCAAGTAACAGGCTGTAGTGGCTGCTTCTGCCCAAAATGTCTTGGGTAAACCCGCAGTCCTTAGTAATGCTCTCATTCTTTCTGCGAGAGTTCTATTCGTCCGCTCTGTCACTCCATTTTGTTGTGGTGTGTAAGCAACTGTCTTCTGCCGTTTCACACTTTCTTTACTGCAATATGTGTCAAATTCCTTGTTGCAGAATTCTCTCCCATTATCTGTCCTCAAACACTTGATCCTTTTTCCGGATTCAAGTTCCACCTGTGCTTTGAAGGCTTTAAATACAGGAAATACATCTGACTTTTTCTTGATGACATATACCCAACATCTCCTAGAATAATCATCCACAAATAATACAAAGTAGTTTACTCCTCCTAGGGACGTAACAGGTGATTCCCAAACATCAGAATGAATCAAGTCTAGAATGTTTTTACTCCTAGCAATAGATTTGCTAAAACTCAGTCTACTCTGCTTGCTAATAACACAATGCTCACAGAATGGTAAACTTACAGTTTTAATTCCAGGAAGCAGTTTTCGATCAGAGAGAATCTTCAAACCCTTTTCGGACAAATGGCCCAATCTTCGATGCCATATCATAGACAATTCTTCTCCAGAACTAGCAACCGTTATTTCTGCCTCCTGAACAGTTTCTCCATGGAGCATGTATAGGTTAGCAGCAATCTTTTCTGCCTTCATCACCACAAGTGCGCCTCTGACAACCTTCATAGTCCCATTTTTGGTATGGAACTCACATCCGAGGTCATCCAACTGTCCCATCGATAGCAAATTTTTCTTCAAGCCAGTCACATGTCGTACATCTTGGATAGTACGAATCGTACCATCAAACATTTTTACTTTGATGGTTCCAATACCAGCGATTTTTAAGGCATGATCATCACCCATGTACACAGACCCTTCTGAGATAGGTTTATATTGATAGAACCAATCTTTTCTAGAAGTCATATGCCATGTTGCTGCAATCAATTAACTATATATCAGCAGACCTTTTTCTGCCTTCCACAGCTGTTGTTGCCTCGCTGCACAAGATTTCGCCATTCCCTGAAGTACTTGCTACACAACCCTGAGATCCTGACGACTCAGATTCTTTTCCTTTGCTGTTTCCCTCTCCATTCTTCTTAAGATGCCAACACTCATTTTTCACATGCCCTTGCTTTCCACAATGGTAGCATTTAATAAACTTCCTTTCTTTAGACTTTCCCCTGTTCTGATTGTGACTCTCACTGGAACCACGTTCCCTTGATCTCCCTCTGTTGGCGGATAAAGCCTCTGCATGTTGAGAAGTCATTATTTTGTCTTTCTTATTTTTACGTCTGCTTTCTTCTTCTAAGACAGCAGTCGCAACATCATTAAAGACTAGAGATGACTTCATTGAACCATTTGCCAAGTTGAGGATGAGATTGTCATATGAATCAGGTAAACTCTGAAGTAGAAGCTCAGCACGTTCCTTCTCTTCTATGTTATGCTCCATGGTTGAGAGCTGAGAGAATAACGTCTTCAAAGTGTTGATATGTTCAATCACCGGAGTGGTTTCTGACATACGAAGAGTGTACAGCTTCCTTTTCAAGAAAATTTTGTTGTGTGGAGATTTGGCTACATACAAGCTTGTCAAAGTATCCCAAATCTCCTTTGCAGAGTTTAATTCTTGAATACTTGACAGCACTTCATCTGCAACTGCTAGATGTAGACTTACCATCGCATCACCATCTATCTTCCCCCATTTATTTTCATCTTGCATATTTTCCGGTCTTCCATCAATTGCTTCAAGGCAATTTTCTTTTCTCAAGATAGCCTTTATTTTAATTTTCCATAGCCCAAAGTTGTTTCCATCGAACTTCTCTATCTTGAATTTGGCTGCCATTTGTCTTGAAGTGAACAGTATCGTATATGTGAACAGTACTCTTGAATAGTATCATATACGTGAACAGTAACAGTATCCGTATACGTACACCACTGCTAAACAGTAACCAAGAATAGTAGTAAATGCCGGTACGATTTGATATACACCAGGAAAGCTTCCAGGAAACACTGGAGGGGTCACAAGCGGTCCCACTTAAAATCCAGTCTCCTTAGACTCTTATCGTCTTTTTGACAAAGCTTTCCTAGACATGTATATAACCATACAAGTAACCACTCACTGTCCTAACCCTTGGCTTTGCCTTCGCAACCTTGCTCTGATACTACTGTTAGGAGATTGAACACTCCTACCACAGCTCAAATAAAATACAAGAAACAAATTGTTATGTTAGAAATAACAATTTGGGTGGCATTGCCCTCCACAATAAATAAAATAGACAACTTGGGCGGCTCAGCCTTACCACAGTAAATAAATTAAAGGCAATTAAAGAAAATAAAGACACAAATATTTAACATGGTAAAACCCTCAATTTGAGGGAAACCTCCACGGGACAAGACCGAAAATATTTTACTATAAAGAAAAATGTTACAATCTCTCTCACAATTAGAATGGAGGAGATTACAAGGGAGAAAGAAGAGAAAAGCTTAATACATAAGCTTGGTACACTTGTAAGAGGGGGAGGAGGCTTTATTATATAGCCAAGCCTCGCCACCTCTAATTTGTTTCCTACCAATGTGGGATTGTGTGAAGGCAGTGTGAAAGGCAAAATGCCTTCACACCTTACACTTCACATTTTCTTTAGTTAAAAAGGTAAGATTATTTATAACTATTAGGAATTTAATAGTTGAGAAGCAGCATTTAGCTCATGATGTGAAAGTACATAGAAAAAAGAAGTAAATATGCTATATTTTCTTACATGTTCATAAACTTGTCCGAATGCTTGTTAAAGTAATTATGTGAAAGATCCCTGCATGATAATAATCCACGTATGTAAGTGTGCAAATATTTATGAACTATTATTTTTTATTTTGTTCAAAATTATTCTTTATTATATCATGTTAAAATACACATGCGTTATTTATGCTTTCATATGTTCGTAAGGGTCTGTCTCTCTCTCATGTATAATTGGGGTAATAAACTTATATAATTTAATTATTACAATTTGACTTTGGTCACGAATATGAGAGAAAAGCTTTTGTAGGACAGACTCCCTAAATTACTTTGATGATTTGGTAATCCCATCCTATGATATGATGTCATATAAGCATGGGTGTGTTAAGAAAACTATTAAAACAAAACTGAACATTTAACCTTTTTTAACAAATAGTTGAATATAAATTGTCAAGGATACCACCTCAACATTGTGAGGTGATATGCTTGTCTCACACAATTATTGTCTCTTGAATATTAAAAAAAACTATATATAGAGTAAATTTTTGTCTTTTTTTTTTTAATTTATGTCAAGTGAAGATTTATACAGATAGTTGATTGAATGGTGACAAAAGGTAAACGAATTCAACTAGTTGACCATTGAATAAATCTAATAAGAGACCTAGCTAGTAAAGAAAATAGGAAAACCTTTATTTGTACAATATTTATGCAATTGTAAAAAAATTCTATATCAATGTGAATTTATAACAAATAATTGACACCCAAAAATGAAAATTGCGTCATTATATCTTTTAGTAGTGTAGAAACGTACCCTACAATATGCTTATTTTTTAATACTGTCAGGGATCTTCCCGTGGAGCATATTTCTAGTAAGAAATCTGAGCAGCCACACCAAAACTCAATAAACTAAAGACAGCTTAATTAATAAAAAGAAATGCGAGCATGATAAAATATATCAAACAAGATTTAATAATATATATTCTTCAATGTTTTGTATGAAAAAAAATGAGAAAATTCAAAAAAGGAATAACATACTTTGCTTTCAAATTCAGATTCCCCAAGGAATTTGGTATTTTACCCGTCAAGTTGTTAAAGCTCAAGTCTCTGCAATGCAAAAAACAAATTGAAAACTTAATTAGTCATTTTAGTAAGCATATTGACGAACAAATGATATAACTATACAAAAATTCAGATGACCTACGTAGATTTTGTTAAAAGAAATGAAGTAACTTATTAATGATTGACATTTTATTTGTTCCAATTGATTTTTTTTTATTTGTTAATGTGAATCAACCATTATATCTAGTAATATATATATATATATATATATAGTGAGACTCTAATTCGGACTTCTAGATTTTGTTAAAATCCAGACTTTCTATTTGATAGAAGGTCCCAACATGCAAATTTTTAAGAGTATGGTCATTTTTGTAATCTACACTTATATTTGGAGCATTTTTTATTTTTTCCTAAATAAAATAGAATAATACTATATCTACAATTTATTTGCAATCAAGATTTTATACAATCTGAGTTGACAAGATATTATTGGATAGTTAATTACCTTGTTATTTAATTTAACATTTTTTATTTATTTTCATTTTTTATCCATCTTGTGATAACTTGCCAATTCAGATTGTATAAAAATTTATTATAGATGAGTTATAAATGTAGCGTTACCTAAATATGATCTTGCATTTGTGTTGCAGGTATTATCATCTTATTAGAGGCTCAAATATTGAAGTTAAACCCGCACTAACCGTAAGATTTTACGGAGTGTCTTACAATTAAAACTCCTAGTGGCATCAATCCCAAAAATCAGGAAGGTTTCTTGGTAGGAGAGAATCTTCTACTAAACAGTATTTTACATCTTTTATTGTAGTATAGCCCCTAAAAGCCAACATATTAATTAATTTGTACCATAAATAATGTAGGGAGAGTAACTTTTGGCAAGTTGAAGGCTGTGCAATTAACAATGACGAGATATTTAAACCAAAAGATTACTGGCAAAATCAGGAAAATTAAAAGAAAAGGGCAACAGAAAGTACATGTAATCTAACCATACTCACTCAATATTTATTGTCTCATTTATTACATTTTTATTATAAATTTATCCTTAATTTTGAAATAGGGTCAGATGAGATAGAAAGTGTGAGCTGAATAGAATTACTCAATTAAGAAAACTAAAAGAAAAAGGAAATAGAAAGTACATGTAGGTTAACCCTATGGACCATTTGCCAATATCTTCCGGTATTGCAGCATGAATATTGCAATTCCTTAGTATGCTGCAGAATATTATTCAAATCATTTGGAGTTCAAAATGAGCCATGTCAGTTGAAGTACAGATTAAGGATAAAACAAAGTTTCTAGAACTTAAATTAATGAAATAGGAATGTTTTATATATGCATGACATGAAATGGACTACTTACAAAGTTTCTAGCTTTTGCAATTGCGTCAAGTTTGGAAAGTAATGAACCGGTGGCCTATCTAGGTCACTAACAAGCCTGGAATGAACAGAGATACATATTATAAAATATTCAGCGTAACTACAAGAAGTTTGTTTCCCCTATAAGAAAGAAAAGAGATTGGATTGGTCTTACAACTGTTGAAGACTCGTCATGCCAAAAATTTGTGGAGGCAGTTCTGTAAAATGGTTTCCCAACAGATAACTGTACCGGCAGAGAGTAGTACAATAAGCTGACTAGACCACCATAACAAAAGTGTATCCTAAAGATGTAATGTGCAGAGTCTCACTTCCATTCCGTATAGCCAGTGACTAAGAGTCTTGAGTATTATATAATACATTTTAAGGTCATGGAGCGTTAGCATTACTGAGCTCATTCGGGATATTGCTTGTGGAGAAGTTAAAATCAGCCGATCTGAATTATATTTGATATATAAAAGAATTTCAAAAGGGGTGATTATCAATCCAACCGTTTCATAGTCTACAAATTCATTGAGTCTTCAAAATTTGAGATCTGATTTTGTGTTAAATAAAGTATCGTAAGTACCCTTCAAATTAATGCATAACCCAAAACATAATCTTATAATATCAATTGAACAATAAGTTGCTATAAAATTTGGGGGGGAAAAAACGAAAATATTTTCATTTGCTCTGCTAGTGGGTTTGATAACATCATTGTTACGAAAGTAAAGTGATTGGTGGTAATTGATAATAGCTAAGCTTGGTCACTCATTATTGAAACGAATCAAAACTGTTGGTCATTTCTGTCAATTGCTTTAACATGTTTATCAAGTATTCAATTAATGTTAGTGGTTAATAAATATAAGCACTAATTAACAAATACTAAGTAGGGAAGTCGTCAAAAGGCTTACAGGTAGGTGAGATTGCTCCACTTAGATATATTTGGGTTAATCGCACCAGCCAGATTATTCCCACCTACGTCACTGCATTGATCACTCTTGAGTTTTCAGCATTCCACAATAGACTTAAAACTTGGAAACAAATACCAAGCCAGAAAAAGAGAGAACAATTAGAGAAAAAAAAAACAGTTAAAGTTACATTAACAGATGTAGATTCTTACAAAAATATCAGATTCGTAAGATTAGTATAGTATTCAGTAGGCAGTTCCCCAACAAACTTGCTAGATCCCAAGAAGCTGCAACCGCAAACGGCATGTATAATATAATTAATATTGTGGAAAGTCGCTTGCTCCATAGAAAGTAAAGAAAATTAAAGAAGAGTTCAGAATCATTCCGATTCTTTCTCTCATTCTTGGACACGCTGAAATGCTTACAGCCATTGAATTTTTTTTAACAATGCAAGTTCTTTTGGAAGTGTGCCCGTAAGTTCATTTTCCCTCACAGACCTGTACAGAATTTTTTTTTAATATTAAAAAACATAGACGAGAATATAGAAAGGGAGTTAATTAGTAAATGCGTAGAAAGAATCAATCATCTGTAATTTAGGGTCCGAAGTGGAGTGATCCAGTACAGCTGTTCCAGTTGAGAAAGGCGTGAAAGTTCGGAAGGAAAATCGCCTGATAATTTGTTAAACGATATATATCTGCCGACCAGAAAATATTAGATTCTCGCTAATGAAATAATCAGGTAGAATAATCTGTCTTTCTTAATTGTGAAAGGACTTACAGGTATTGCAGAGATGATAGGTTACATAGAGATTGTGGTATCCTGCCATTTAGAAAGTTGAGCGCCAGGTTGCTGTACCGCAGAAAAGAGTTAAAATTGAGTAAAGCTACACATATAATAATGCGATTATGTTATATAGTTTTACATGTTATCTATATTAATTGGTCTTATTTCTTTTTAAGATTTATTCTGCCTATCATATCCTTCCTATCATATAATGATGTGTTATATAAATTTGTATTGTTGATTTAATTTATATAATTGATCGAGTTTGTATTAAAAAAGTTGATCAAATGCAGTAAATTTTTAAAACTAATAAAAACAAAGATTGAAAATCGATAACCTTTCTTTTTTCAAAAATTTAATTTGGAACTGAAAACCTTAATTAATGTCATTTCAACAAACAAAAAAATTATATAAATAAATAAATAACAAGACTTACAGCTCTTGTAGGTCGCTTAAGTTGCCCAAGGTCCATGGTATAGTCCCACCGAGCTCATTGGTTAGTAGTCTCCTAAACAGTTCACAAGTGAGAGGAGTACTCAAATTAAGATGGTGGTATCGTGCAGGAAGCTGTACTGCGGAAAGTAAAATTTCCAATTGCGTGATGCTTCAAGTATATATTGATTAAGAACTAATTATTTTGTGATGATCAGGTTATCCATATTAATTGGTCTATATTATTTATTCCCAAAAAAATTTATCCTTCTAATCAAATTATGATATATTATAGCAGATATTACTGAGTTTGTATAAAGGATTTGTTATTATATTGTATTGATTCTAAAATTAATAAAAGCCAAGATTGAAAAATTAATAACTTTTTAAAATAAATTAATTAAATTGGTTGGAATTAAAAACCTTGATTACTGTCATTTCTCTAAACAAACACAATTTGGGCAAATAATAACGAGACTTACAGGATTGTGAGGCTCTTCAAAGTCCCCAGGCTTCGTGGTATAGACCCAGTCAACTGATTCCATGATAGGTCCCTAAAAATTTACCAATCCATTATATAAAAAACATAATATTGACTTATTATAGTTCTAAAAAACGTGGTATTCTGCATTACATAATTTTTTTGTACAAAAAAAAAGCTAATAGTTAAAGTTAAGAATAATAATACTATTTTTAAATTGTATCTCAAATTTTGTATCTTAAATTATTTATATTTAATATAGGTTTGTTAAGTAAATGATGTGATGATATAATGAATGATATAGTATGATGTGATAGTTTTAATTTTTATGTCATATATGTCATTTGAGATACATAATTTTGAGATAAATTTTGAGACGTGTTTCACCACTTTAAAATTAAAAGTAACATTATTAGCAAACTGATACAACATTATTATATGATTCTTATGTTATTTATAATAATTAGTCTTATTTATTCTAGAAATTTTTAATCTTCTAATTACATCATAACTATAAGTTTATATGATTGAGTTTGTTTAAAATAGTTGTAAGTACAATAAATTTTTAAAATTACTAGAAGCGAAAATTGAAAATTAAGAACCTGTTTTCTAGGAAATAAATTAACTTGGTTCGAAGTAAAAACCTTAATTCATTGCATTTCAATAAGCAAGAACAATTGGCTTAAATATTAAAAAGACATACAGCTCTTCTAATTTCTTCATGTTGTCCCATGTCTGTGGTATAGGCCCAGTCAGCTGATTGGACCCGAGGTTCCTAAACATTAGACAAATCCATTAATTATGTAAAAGTTAAAATTAAGTAATGCTTCAAATACAAATTATTAATGAGGTATTGATATTTGATTGCAATATTATTTATATAATTTAATCTTATTTATTTTAAAAAAATTACTGATCTTCTAATTATATTATGATATAAGTTCATATGATTGAGTTTGTGTGAAGAATTTGTAAGTATATTTTAAACATTGATAAAAGCCAAGATTGAGAATCGAGAAACTTTTTTCTTAAAGAAATAAATTAAGTGATTGGTTGGAAATAAAACCTTGATTAATTTCAATTTTTAAACAAGCAAAATTCGGCAAATAAAGACGACGCTTAACCGTCTTTCTGATCTAGGTTCTTCAACAACCCCAAGCTTGGTGGTATATACCCAGTGAATTGATTGTATTTGTTTGAGAGGTGACATAAAAGTAAAGGTGGAGCAAAACATTTTGTTGGGTACCAGCAGTTTTATAAATACTACATTGAAAATTATATTTATAAAAATAGGCTACAAAATTAAAATGAGTTAATTATATTTTTCATGTCATTATAGACAAAATGAGTTTTAACATCTAATCAATATTATTATCCTTTTCCATTTATTTTGGATAAAAGTATTTATTGGTATTTCATTAAAAATATTTGTAATAAGGATGTTTAAATACCTATTAGGTTAGGCAAATAGAACTTAAATTTTTAACACCAATATTCCTTAATGATCGATCTATTGCAATCCAATGACTAAAAATTGATGATTTGACTCTAAAAATAACTTTCTCTTAACATTTACTTATATCCATTGTGAATCAAATTAATATAAAAAATTTAAGTTTCAATAGTTCAATCCATTTCTAATACTATGCTTTTTACTATGATCATATGTGTAATTAAAGAAATTGCCAACAATTTAATGAATATTTAAAATGAATAAATATATCATTTTATCATATTATAATAGACCATATGGTTGAAACAAATGAAGATGATTTATTTTATATTTTATGAATTATTAAATACAAGAAATTTTAAAATTTGGTCAACCACTGTATGGCTTTGTACTCGTATGACTAAGTTTTTATAAAATTTTTGTAAATGTATATATATTTCTAAAATTAATAAAAGCGAGGATTTATTTTACATTTTTTTTATGCAGTCACTTCTTCTTTAATTTTTTTTTGGTTTATTATCAAAAATAAAAGCCAGGAAAAAAAGTTAAGTAACTTTTTCTATTTTTTTAATGAGAAATTAATAAGCTAGTTGGAATTAATAACATTAATTGATATATATCATTTGTATATATAAACAAGCACAAGTTGGTCAAATAATAACAACACGTACAGCTTAGATAGGTTCGTCATATTTCCCAAACTCGGTGCGATGGACCCAGTCAGCTGATTGCTTGTAGGTCCCTAAAGATCACACAAATCCATTACGAAATAAACATGATTGCCGCGAACTCATTACAGGCAGCTCAATTAATCTTTTTTTTTAATAAGAAATTAATACGCCGGTCGGAACTAAAAACCTTAATTGGTATATATCATTTGTATATATAAATTAACAAGCACAACATGGTCAAATATTAACAAGACTTACAAAATAGATAGGTTCGTCAGATTCGCCAATCTCGGTGGGATGGAGCCGTTCAGCAGATTGTTTGATAGGTCCCTAAAGATCACACAAATCCATTATAAAATAAACATGATTGCCACTCACTCGTTATAGCGGCTGAATTAATTGGTTTGTGAAATATTAAAATATTCCACGCTCCTGTAGGAAGAGAGAGAGAAAGAGAGAGAACTTACAGCTCAGTAAGATGAGACAAAATCCCCAATTTCCCAGGAATATCTCCTCGAAGTTTGTTGTTGTATAGAAAACTGTTGAATTTTGACATAAAAATCACACCAAATATATTATTAAGGCAAAATGATTGAACAAATCGACCACAAGATATATCTAAGCGCTTTTGTTCGTGAAATGATCTACTTACAGTTTCCGTAGGTACTTCATTTCAGTCACGTCATCACTGATAAATCCATCTAAACTTTTCTCGGAGGCGTCGCTATATATCATCAAAGTAAATGTTTGAATTAACCTATGTAACGTGCTAATTTAATTGAGTGTACTGTAATTATATATCAGAGTCGGAACTTACATTTCAGTTATGTGCGTATCATTGTCGATAGGAGAGCATTTGATGACAATGCCTTGTGACTCTGGATTGCTACAATTTAATTTATCTGGAGATTGATCTTTTGGTGACTTTGGTCCATATAACTTGGTTATGAACGTGGAAAGAGCCTCTGCCCAATATTTTGACAAAGACAATTATTTTTTTGTACGCATATTATTAATTACATGCATCTGGGTCTAATTTATTTGTTTATCTCTTCTCAACTCTATTCTTTTTTTTTTTTTTTTTTGTGACTGCATGTAGACCAAAAGAAATTAAGAAGAGTAATGCCACTCTGCTATGCTATACTTGCAAGCATTTGAAATTAAAGAATGATTTCTATAGTACGTCAATCATTTTTTTTTCCTGATATTGTGATCTAAGGGAAACCATGATACTAAATATATATTTCTTTCAATATAATGATTATAAAAGTGCACGGTAATAGATAAAGGTATCCATTTTTGTTACTGTACACAAAACAATTTGATGATTAAATTTATCATAGTTTTTCAAAGCCCAATAAATAAATTTATTAAATACCTCACAATTTCTCTTATTTTTCTTTCTTGTAAATGGATTATTAATTTTATGTTATGATTATAAATGTTATACTAATTATTAGAAAGAGTGGGCGTATTTGCACTTCAAATGTCATTCTTACATTATGTCTCCCTCTATAAATAATTTTTGACACATCCCCTATTAAAAATAAAATTAGACTTTTAATTTGCGCAACTTTTATAATCATATCGCTGAAATATCTCTTTCCATTTTTTTAAGGAACTGTAACTTTTCTAATCATATATATGCATTTAAAAACGAACTTCTGTCTTTTATCTTTTGTTTTCTTATAAAAGTTATATAGCAGTGTCTAGTGATTAGTTTGTCAATATACAAAAGAGTAATTAATTTTAAATTTGAGAAGTTTTCAGAAAGAGAAAGGAAAAAAAACTAAAGAAATTTCATTTTTATAATCTGTTTAATCAAAGTAAATACAAATTAAGGTTTGATCATCAAATTAAGTTGAAAGTCATGGACATCCAGTTATTTCCAAACAAGTGACCAAAAAAAAATCATCTATAACATTACAAAAAAATTAATGCTACACATATTAAAGTAGATTGCAATTTTTTTATAGAATAATGTGTATTTCAATGTAATATTAAAAAAGGGAGCTATTTGCATCCATTAAAATACTCTAAACACCTACTATGTAATTATTATTATTATTATTATTATTACAATATTTATGTAGTAATTTATTTTTAAGGACATATCTAGTATCTCATCTCAGTAATTATCTTCAACCCTCTAATTTTTCCTAATCTTTAATTCATTACAATTAAACCAAACCCATCAAAATTTAGTAATTATGAAAAGGATTGACCAATAATTAAGTCCAAACTAAAAAAAAAATCTTTTTCTTAGTTTCTTCTTTATCTTTTGAATAAAAATTACTATTTCTTGAAGCTTTGTTCCAGTCACTCTTTAAGCTTTGTTCCAATCTTATCTTAAGCATGCATGAGTCTCTCAGTGAGTCTCTTAAGCATCCATGTTGATCAAAATGCCCAAAGAAAACGATTCTGAATTCTTGGTTTCCTGAACCGTTCAACAAAGCTTGTTCAATTGCTTAAATTCAATATAAAGGTTTGCGATCAATAATTAAAAAAAAAAAAACCAATATGATAACTTTGAAAATTCTATGTAATATTAATTATTAAAAACCCTCATTAAATTAGAAGGATATTGTGGTATTAAAAAATTCTATGGAGAAATAGTTTATTTTTTATATTTTGATTGGGTGTTCTGAGTATATTTGTGGATGCAAATAGCCCCACACTATTAAAAATTGACAATACCATGGACATGTTTAATTGAAACCATTAATTGAAATAAGTAGAAATTAAGAATGGAATCAGAAGTGGAAATTTCGGCATACCTTCGTCTTTGCTTAAGGTTCGTGCCAAACTCTGAGATTTGGTTCCTGAGGAGTCAAGTTGAAAGAGAAGAAACAAGATAAATAAGGGAACAAACTTAGCAAGAAGCTGCAGAGAATGTAAATGTTCACCCATAATTTTTTATTTTTTATGCCCAAGTTTCAGCTCACTCTTACACACATCACATGTTCTATACATGCTATATAATAAGCTGCTGTCTTCATATTTAATTACTAAAGAGAAAAGTGGCCATATATTCTAATCACTTTAAAAGTGACTTTTAAAAAGATGCTTAATTTATTCGTTTTGTTTCTCGTTACAAAATTATTTATGCCTCCCCAATAATAAGTCGTTGTCTTCATATTTAATTATTAAAGAGAAAAGTGGTCATATGTTTTATTCACTTTAAAGGAAAGTAACTTTGGCAACGATTTTTAATTTATTTGCTTTGTTTTCTGTTACATAATTATTTATGCCACCTCAATAACAAGCTTTTGTATTCATATTTATTTACTAAAAAGAAAAGTGGCCATTTATTCTAATCACTTTAAAAGAAAGTAACTTTGGTGACGATGCTTGATTTATTCACTTTGTTTCCCACTATAAAATTATTTATGCCACCTCAACGATAAGTTGCCGTCTTCATATTTAAATACTAAACAGAAAAGGGGCCATATATTCTATTCACTTTAAAAGAAAGTAACTTTGGTGACGATGCTTGATTTATTCGCTTTTTTTTTTTTTCCATTACAAAATTATTTATGCCACCTTAATAATAAGTTGTTGTCTTCATATTTAATTGCTAAAGAGAAAAGTGGCCATATATATATATATATATATATATATATATATATATAATATATATATATATATATATATATGATTATTTCTTTTAAAGTGATTAGAATATATATATATATATATATATGTACATATATATATATATATGCGCTTAATTTATTCGCATTGTTTCCCGTTACAGAATTATTTATGCCACGTCAATGATAAGTTGTTGTCCTCACATTTAATTACTAAAGAGAAAAGTGGTCATATATTTTAATCGCTTTAAAAGAAGGTAAATTTGGCAACGAGGCATAGTTTATTCGCTTTATTTCTTGTTACAAAATTATTATGGAAAAATTAAAAAAATAGACACAATTAGGGACTCTCATTGAAATTTAAATACATTCTTAAAAATTTTCATGTCATAGACACTTTTTTGACAAAAAGACTCAATTACCCTTATGTATTCAATTTTTTTCCAAAGCCTTATTTCTCTCTTCAGTCAAAAATTACCGAAACCCATCGATAACGCTCGAAACGCAAACCAACACGAGCATCAGTTGAGGATAGAAGCATCAAGCAAGACGACGCAGAGAGAAGCACCCATCGAAACTGAGGGTCCCTAATTGTGATTTATTTGGTTGTTATTCGTTAGATTTGATTTAGTTTTTAGGGAATTTGAATTAAGGATTTGAGTTTCCGTCATATTTGTGAACTTATTTAGGGATAAATCTAGTGTTATAATGTGATTTTTGTGGTTTGATGCATGTGAAAACTGACGAAACCAGTCGTTTCGTCGTGAAGTAGACGACACTCGATACCTACGTGTCGAGTCATATCGAGTTGCCAATCTGACATTCGGTATCAGTCTATTTTCAAAGACATATTAATCTGACACTCGACACTACCTTGTATTCGACACCACTCGACAATCGACAAATATATGTTGAGTCTCGTCGAGTCGTGTCAAGTTGTGAACCCGATACTCGATATCAGTCTATTTTTTAAGACATATTAACCCGAAACTCAACACTGCATTGCATCCGACACCACTAGACACTCAACACATATGTGTCGAGTCGTGTCGGATTCACATTCGACACTGGATATTAGTCTATTTTCGAAGACATCGAGTGTCGGATTAATTCGACACTCGATACTACCTTTCATCTGATATGTTGACTGTCGAATATATGGTTCAAGAATCCGACACGCGATGTCTTCGAAAATAGACTGATATCCAGTGTCGGATTCACACTAGACACGTATGTGTCGAGTGTGAATCCAACACTGGATATCAGTATGTGTCGAGTGTCGAGTGGTGTCGGATGCAACGTAGTGTCGAGTGTCGGGTTAATATGTCTTCGAAAATAGACTGATATCGAGTATCGGATTCACGGCTCGACACGACTCGACACGTAGGTGTCAAGTGTCGAGTGTCGTCTACTCCGACAAAACGACTAGTTTCGTCGGTTTTCACATGCATCAAACCACAAAAATCACATTATAACACTAGATTTATCCCTAAATAAGTTCACAAATCCGACGGAAACTCAAATCCCCAATTCAAATTCCCTAAAAACTAAATCAAATCTAACGAATAACAACCAAATAAATCACAATTACGGACCCTCGGTGTCGATGGATGCTTCTTTCTGCGTCATCTTGCTTGATGCTTCTATCCTCAGCCGATGCTCGTGTTGGTTTGCGTTTTGAGCGGTGTTTATGGGTTTCGGTAATTTTTGACTGAAGAAAGAAATAAGGCTTTCGAAAAAAATTGAATAAATAAGGGTAATTGAGTCTTTTTGTCAAGAAAGTATCTATGACATGAAAATTTTTCAAGATATGTCCAAATTTCAATGAGGGTCCTTAATTATGTCCATTTTTTCAATTTTCCCAATTATTTATGCCACCTCAATCATAAGTCGTGGTCTTCGTATTTAATTACCAAAGAGAAAAGTGGCCACATATTCTAATCAATTTAAAAGAAAGTGACATTGGCAACGATGCTTAATTTATTTGTTTCCCGTTACAAAATTATAACTTTTTTGTCCGTGAAACAATCGTATAAAGCAACACCGAATAAGAATTTGAGTCGGAAAATGCTAGTATAAAGTAGATTTGTCAAACCAATTTGTGTCCGCTTGAATTATTCTTTATTCGCAAGTATAAGTAGATGAATAGCGTAGCGCTTCATGATATCAAGAAATTAACATTTTGTGCATAGCAAGATTATTTAGTTAAGAAATGCTGTTAACTTTTGTATAAACCCATTATTATTGTATAGTAAAAGTTTCATATACGGATTAAGGTCCAACCTTGATTTTTTTCCAATTTGTGTTCTTGATTGTGGTTTGTTAATTTAGCTTTGATTTATTGTTGTTGTGGCCTGTTGATTGTTGAATTTGATGAGAATTATATTATGATATCACACAAAGAGGAAAAAGTTTTTAATTCCTTACTTTTAATTTGTTATTGACTTTCTCAAAATAAAAGATGTAGATGCAAAAACAAAAGTGAACTTTGTGCAACATCCCAAATCCCAAATCAGTAAGTGGTCGTAACTTTATTGTGATAGTGCAACTATATTATTACTTGTGTGTGTGCATGTAAGTGTCTTGATAATGAAAGAATAAATGTTGAAGGGCATATGTACAAGACTTCATAACTTGAGGCCCTAACTTGATATGTGCATATGTTTATATATAAAGGGTGGGGGTTTGAGGTCTCTAGAGAATTCATTTGCTTCCTTTCTCTAACACCCCCAGCCCTCTTTCTATTACAAGAAATTGGAGAAGAAGAGAGATAGAATTCATCTCCTTCTCCAAGTTCTAGTCTTGATACATGCATTTTTGTCATGAATTATTGTGTTAGGAAGTTGTATATGATACTTTTATGTTATGTATGCTTTGAAATTTGCTGGAAATCATGATGTGCTATAAGTCATGAAAGATTCAAATGGTTTGGATGATGTTAAAAAGCCATAGGTGATGCTTGAATTCAAAACTCTGCAGGTCTTTGCTGAGCAGTATGTAATCTGAAAATTCCTAGAAATTCTAGGGTTTCTTTCTAACTTTGAAATTTGTATAGCTAAACTAGATATGTTCAGGACCATATAGAATTTTGATTCACTTGAAAATTCGATGTATACAATTTTTGGTGAATTTTTGAACTTTGCTGAAACGACTTGGGAAATCCCCTGTTTTAAAACAGAGCATGGGGAACGAATTATAGATGAGGGACTTCTCCTTCATGTAAACTCCTGATTTTTGGTATGTAAAATCTTGAATATGTTTTCTTACAAACTAGAAAGTTTCATGGTTTTTGAAGCTTTGTAGAAATTGTTATGATTTTTCAAATTTGTGTTTATAAATATGAAATTTTCAATTTTTAGAACAGATCAAGCAAAATAAATTACTTTTGACAGACCTAAACTTAACAAATGTTGTGATTTTTGGAGAGATGATTCTTATGTATGTATTTTACTGGAATAAAAATTTTTATAATGAATTAATCATTGTTAAGACTTTTATGAATTTTTAAACTCATACTACTCAGTTTGCAAGGCTACTAGATAGAATTTGAACTTGTGCAACACTAAGTAATTTCAAGGGGCATATGACCTCATTTTGATATGATAATTTGCATGAGGTATTTTATGTTTGTTTAATTGACCTCTGCAAATTTTTATAAGAATTGGGATAAGAATCATCTTTCTACAAATCATCCAACCAAGTGTGTGCAGAGTTGAGTCAGTAAAGGAAAATTTTGATGATCCTTCAAAAAATTTTGATGATTTCTAGGTTGAAATAAGATCTTGAAGTGAAGCTTATTCAGGTAAGTAAGCTAGACTCCTAATTGAGGACACAATGGATATATTATTATTTATGGGATGTGTGTTTCTCCATGTGCTTATGTGAACATGAAAACTATGTTTGATTGAAAGCTTGTATGTGTTGGCTTCAAATTGTGCATATGGATTGGATATGTGATGGTATGAAATTGTGCACATGGATTTTGATATGTGATGGCATGAACACTATGTTATAATGGAATGTTATTTGTTCTGAAATAAAAGATTCATGCGTATTGCCTTGGGGACCAAATTCTGATTGAACGATTGTTTGCACAGGGCCACCTCTTGAGATTGTGCAGGGGCTATCTCTTGAGAGATATGGAAACAGTTAAGTGCCACGCGCTGACCGTTATGATTAATAGCATGGGGGCCACCTCTTGAAGGTTATGAAAACCACAAAATGCCACACAAAATACAAAGTGTCACATGCAAAACATTGCGATTGATTGAATAAGGGGAGATCTAGACCATATGTTTTCTCGCATGGGATTCGGTAACATGGGCCCGATATAACCCAGATTGTCAGACTAGCCTCAATGTGTGATAATAATTAAGATGGGTCCCTAAGGTTGTGTTTGATATGTGATAAGGATATGTTTCATATATGACAAGGATATGTTTCATATGTGATAAGGATTATGTTTGATATGTGTATTGGTGTATAAAAAGGAAAAATTGGCCCGATGGAGGCCTATTGGACAAAAATATGTAGGAGCGCAAGTGTGGTTGCGTGGGAGTGCGACCTTTGCTCACTTAAAAGCTTTATACTGAAACCTTGCCCTATCGCGCAGCACTTAGGGCGTAGGAGCACGTTATTATGGTTTGAAAATGGCACCAAAATAGAGACCTTGCGCAGTGATAACTCAAGAATTATACAATTTTTAATACCTCTTTTCCTAGTTAATTAGTTTGTTTTCAAGTTAAATGTGTTCTTTTTATGTTTATTTTGTTTTGTTTTCAGTTCATTTGGTTGTAGAAAGCAAATGAAACAATTGGAGTAAATTCGAAGTAAAAACGTTCAAATTTCACCTCTGTTAGAATTCACTGTATTGATGTATAAGAAATCAGATTATAAACCATATACCATTGGAAAGTTGTGGATGTCTAGTTTCTGCATAATCTTACGGTTTATAAATCCAAGTTGTGTACTAAAAGTTATGGTCAAAAGAGTGAAGGTAGCACAGAGCAGAAATTTTGAAGAGCTGCAACACAACACATAAGGCAGAAAGGTTGCGCCCCTGCATGATTTCCTTTGTGCCGCTACACAACAACAACTTTAACGGTTTTCAATGACAAAAATTTGCTTGGAACGTTCGGATATGGGCCTAGGGATAACAAGGAAACTGATTATGGAAGAAATTTGGACAAAAAATCGATTGGTTTCTTTAGAAAATGGAATTGAAGTTTCGGTTGGTATGGTGATTTTTGCGGTGGTTCGCCAGAAAATGACGTCGAAATTTGATCAGGTTGGATAGAATGGAGAGAGTTTGGGACGTTCTTTCAACTGGTGGAGGAGTTCTCGACTGGTTGTGGCAAATCAACAATTGGATGATGATCGAAAATATTTTTTTTGAATCAAATTTTGTCAATTTGGAGATCTTCTGGTAGTTTTCTAGAGATTATGGTGAAGGGAAGTGTGTAGAGGAGGTTCCGATCTATAGAATGGTGATGGAGGTGAGATGATACTTGCCATTCCATGGTGATGAATAGTAACTTTTGGGATGAACAATGTTTTTCGATGAGTCGTTTATGGTGGTGTTAGGATAATTTGGGCCACAGGAAAGCTTTGCCTCATACAGAAGAAGGCTCTGATAACAATTGATACGATGGGTTAGCTAGATGTTATTCTAACTTATGTGTTCTCGGAATTGAGAAATAGATAACAAATTCTCACACAGAGAATAAGAAAATACACAGCTTGAATTTTGATTTAATTACAAATTGGTTCCTTTTTCATTACAAACTCGTGCCTTATATAGGCAAAGAAAACATTATAACGAAAACATCATTATTACAAATAAAAATAAAAAAACGAAAAAAGAATACTAAAGTGGCTGAAATTGTTACTTAAAATAATAAAGTGGTCGAAAGTGTTAGGGAGGGCTGACATGCTTGGGGAGTGGCTGACATGCTACATCATGGTGGAACCATTATTCCAACCTTGTCCTCGACCTTGATTTCCACTTCTTCCCTAGCCTCACCCTCAACTTTGACCACATTGACTTCTTTTATGACTTTTTCCCTTCTCCCCGATTTGTGTCTTGAGGAGTTATTCTGAGATACTTTGCTTTTCATATTTCTCTTCACGTGCTTGTAATGTACCTTTAAGTTCGTCAATTATCATCCCTTTCAATTTGTCACCTTGTTCAAGAATTTGAACAATGGTGTTAAATGATGAACCTAAAAAGCAAAGTATCTTTTCTATAATTCTTGTACCTTCTAATTTCTCACCATTTTTTCTCAATTGATTTGAAACAGTAAAAACTCTTGAAAAATAATTAGAGATGGACTCACCGTTCCTTCATATGTGACAATTCAAACTCGCCTCTTAAAGTTTGAAGACACACCTTTTTTACTTTTTCTTGTCTTCCATGTAATTTTTCAAGCTTTTCCCATAATTCTTTAGTAGAGTCTATATCACCATATTTTTTAAGTGCAACATTATCTAATACTTCTTGAATGAAGTAGCAAGCATTTTCATTTTGTGGATGTGTTTTTTTAAAATCACTTTTTTCTTGTTAACACAAGGCTTCAATACCTTGGGGCTTATCAAAGCCTTTTTCAACAATTTATCAAACACCATTTGCTCCAAGGATTGATTTTATCCTTATACGTCATATTTCATATATATTTTATTTCAATTTTGGAATTGGAATTGAAGTCATATTATTAATGCTAATGTAGGAGTCAAACTATCATAAACAAAATCTTTTGGATCAAACAAAATTCTGCATACAATGAAGTAAAATATATACTTTCAACTTTAAGGGGCTTACTGATATGTCTCACATTTAGGGGGTAGAATGATATTTTTTGGATTAGGGGGTTGATTGATATTTTGCATATCAGGGGGTTGACTGATATCCTACGTCTCAGGGAGTCGATTGATATTTTTCACTTAATCACGAACGGGCAATTTTTCGACGTCCAAACATGATAACTCTTGTTTAGGTTTGTAGATCGGGCAATTTCAAGTTGATTTGGACTAGTGATGTCATTTCAATTACCATATTCCAGCAAATTTCACAGTGAAAACGATTTTCGTAACTTGTTTCACGTTTCTACTGTGTTCTGATCAAAATTTGACATTGGCCAAATGGAGAAACTTGTAGATCACTGTCTGATATATTTAATTATGGTGGAGGTGAGATCTCACTTGTCGGTCAACGACTTTCTGATAGCTTTTTGGCTACTTTTGACTATTGACAGTGAACCTTGACTGTTGATGGTGTAAGACTTCATTCTTCTTTATTTTCTTATGGCTTTGATACCACTTTGCTAAAAACTAACGCACAAGAATCTTGAAAACACGCTATTTATTTCTTAGATCTTTATTTTCCATACACACTAACAAATAACAAAAACACACTACTGATATAATAGACTCAATCCTAATCTCACAAATAGTGTAAATCCTATTCCTATAATAACTATGCTTCCTATTTAAACATAACTTTAATTTTTCCTAAACAAAATCCTTTTCCTAAACCAAATTAAACAAATATAATCCTACTTTAACAATAATTTTAACTTAAGCTTTGTTTAAACTTCCAACAGCCTCATCTTCTGCAACCTTAATGATCATATCTCCCAGTGGATCATGCATTTTGCAACTGTAGATTCTCCATCATATCCACGCTGACTCACAACATCAACCAGCCGTCTACTGACCAACTCTAAAAGATATTCAAACCCCAACTCTATTGCAGTCCTTATGTTTTTCTCATGCACAAGACCTTTATCAACCCACCAATGGACAAAATTGTTCAGCTCGTATGTCATAGTCTTCGGATAAATTGAGAAACAAAAGAAAAATTGCTTTAGATGACTAGGGAGTTCATCATAGCTTTGTTGTAGACAAGCTGTTATAGAACTAGAACGTTTCATGGAACTCTTCATCAATTTTTAGCACTCACTAAGAGAATGGACTTTTGTTGCCAATAAGGCTCCAATAGTTTTGATTGCCAGTGGAAGTCCCCACATTACTCCACGATATATCTGCCAGGTTTTTCAATTTGGGGATTTGGGCATTTCTCCCGTTTGCAGAAAAAACAAACAAACTAAACAATGACCAGCTTTCTGTTAAAAGTTTAAACAAAGCTTAAGAATTTATTTAGAATTTAAAGGCTAAGTTAAAATAGGATTAGAGTCCTAATTAGATTAGAAATCATGTTAAAGAGAGAATTGAATATTCTCAGTTAATTAATGGATTAAGAATCATTGTTTAGTTATTTTAGAATTATCAGTATTCATGTTTTGAGTAGGAATATGATTGAGTCTATTATATAAGTCTTTGTAATTTATCAATTTCATCAAGAAGATGAAATAAGAAGATTAAGAAGTAATAAAGAGTTGAGTAGAGTTCAAGAGTCAATGTCTTCTTCATTATATTCTTGTGTTGCTTGTTCTGTTGAGTAATTGTTTTCTAATAAAGTGATATCAGAGTAAGCCAAATTCCAACAAAGTGATATCAGAGCTAGGTTGGAAGGGTTTGGGAGAAATATCTCAGAGCTAGGTTGGAAGAGTTTAGGTGAAGCATCTCAAAGCTAGGTTGAAAGAATCTGGGAGGAGCCATCAAAGTTGTTTCGAAGCTAGGTAGTAAGCTTCAGGAAAGACCTGTAAAAGCAAGTTGGTAGAGCTAGGGAAGGAGGGCCTTATCTAAGATAGACATAAAAATATAAGGAAAACCTATGAGAGAAGCAGGCACAAAGCTCCAAGAAGGATTTGTGAAAGCAAGGTTGTCAAAATTGAGTTGCCAAGAAGGCAGAGTTAAGGAAATAATTCAAGATGGAAAAAGAATTTCTCAGATTTGATGGAAACAAGCACAACTTTGAGTATTGGAGAACCCAAATGCAAGTCGAGTTTGAGTATAGAGACATGTGGGAGGTTGAAAATCAAGGTTTTGAAGTACCAGCAAATCAAGCAACGTTAACATAAGAACGAAAGGAAATTCTTGAACACAAGCAAAGAAAAGACAAAATAGCACGAGTCTTTTTGTGTAGATATTTAGGATTTTCTATTATAGATTCTATATATGAGAAATTTGGTCTTACAATAGATACTAAAAGGCCAGCTAAAGAATTTTGGGATTATTTTATGGAAACTTATAGCGATAGTAAAGAAAAAACTATTGATAGAAGAAAGGATGAATTCCTTATGGATAAAGAAGAACAATAAGGGATTTTTGAAGATAATAGTAGAGAGAATTATCAAGATAAAAAAGGAAAAGAAAACTATGAAAATTTAGAAAAATTAACAATAGATTCAGAGTCACAAGAGAGTGAGAGGGAAGAAAGTCCAACACCATCAATAGTAAAGGTTTGCTATCAGCAGTTAAGATTCATCGGAAAGTTGTCGAAAAGTCGACGGACAATTGTCAACCGGCAAGTGAATCTCACCTCCACCACCATTGGATAGATTGAGATGCGTTGAACAAACTTTTCTTCTTCGTCGACGTCAAATTCTAGCTAGAACACATCAAAAACGTGAAAACAAGCTTTAAAAAATCATATTTGCTGTGAAACTCACCGAAAAACGGCAAGTGAATATACACTTCTACTATCAAAGAACTCAGAATCATTGAATCTATGAAGCCCAAGAAGAAAACCGGAGTTTATATGCCAGAAAAGTGTGCATTAATGGTCATTATGAAAAATTATGTCGGCCCCCTACAATGGCAAATATCAGTCAAATTCCTCTGATGCAAAATATCAGTCTAATTCCAATTTTGCGAAAAACTTCACATAACCCCTACCAGGTTCAGTTCGTCATAAATAGGTCCTTGCAAAATTTCAAATTGGTTTTTTTGTTTTAAGATTGTCATTATAAACCCCCAACAGAAAAATATCTCAAAGAAGAGAAGAATTGTGATATTTGGTGGAAGTATTTAAAGAAAAAAGAAAAAGAATTGCTTAGATTTAAAGAAAAAAGAAAAAGTTTAAAGAGAAAGAGAAGGATTAGGAAGCAAAAGTGAAGACCTTTAAATATGCTGGAAAAGGAAAGCCTAGAGCATGGAGTTACATCACTAGAAAATGTGATGTTAAATTCAAAATAAAGATTTTGTTTATGAAGGCTTATGAAGTCAAATTTTTGCATAAAGATAAAATAAAGTTTCGGTATGATCATGGAGACATATATGAAGATCAAAAGAAAGAAAACAAATAATTATGGTCATGGTTGATATATTATGCAAGAAAACCATATGAGGATATATGGGAAAACATGAAGGCGAGGTTGATTAGCAAGTTACTATATAGTCTTATTAAAGATCTTGTATTTACTTGATTAATTAGAAAGCATCATAATTATAAAGTTATTCAAAAGGTATATGAAGATGCTCGTGAAGACGAGAGATTCGTCAAGAAATCAACAATACTCAAGAGGAAGTTTCAAATCATTGTTTGATTCAACTTAGTTTTTTGAGGGGGAAGTTTAAACAAAGCTTAAGAGTTTATTTAGGATTTAAAGTTAAGTTAAAATATAATTAGAGTCCTAATTAGATTAGAAATCATGTTAGAGAGATAATTTAATATTCTTAGTTAATTATGATTAGATTAATTGTTTAGTTATTTAAGAATTATTAGTATTCATGGTTTGAGTAGTATTAGGATTGAGTCTACTATATAAATCTTTATAATTTATCAATTTCATCAAGAAGAAGAAATAGTAAGATTAAGAAGTGATAACGAGTTGAGTAGAGTTTAAGAGTCAATATATTATATTCTTCTGTTACATGTTTTGTCGAGTAATTGTTTTTTTAACAAAATGGTATCAAAGTAAGCCAAATTCTAATACTTTCATCATCATTTAGAACTTCAGGCTGATGAATTCGTGAGATATCAGCTCCCAGACTGACTGCATCCTCTACATTTCTTGTCGTGAGTATAATGCAAGTGCTTCAACTAGTTATTTTTTGTTGAGCATAACATAATTTAATAAACAGTCTAGATTCGCTTTGCTCCGGACATCATCCATAACATTGAGACAGCTCTTTTCTCTAAGTTGATGGTGAATTTTGCTAAAAATCTGACACTTATCAGATCTTGACCCATCCCGTCCCAATTGTTCCAACATGCTCTTCACGATCCTTTCCTCACTGAAATTCTGAGAAACTGACAACCAAATCTTCTCCTCATATTGAGAACCTATCTCTCCGTCATTGAAAATTTTCTGGGCATTAGTGGTTTTGCCTAAACCTCCCACCCCCCTATAACAACTTGCTGAAGTATCTCATTGCTGCTAACGGTACATCCTTTTATCTTTTCCATATCAGTTTCCGATCCAATTATCTCAGATGGATTATAATCCTGTGAACTAAATCCCGTAACTTGGTATGTATTACCACCTTGGATGCTAGGATATTGTGGCCTCAAATAAACAGCTAAGATCTTTTCCGTTTTCTTCATTCTTGAGTTGATATCTTTCAACTTCTGTCCTGTTTTGATCTTGAATACCAATTCTTGAGGCGCGTAGCTGGAGCAGGATCCATCTTTTCGGTATTCATCTCTAACCAACATCTGCTGTCAGCTTCATAGAAAAGATATCTTATTTTAACCAATGTCATCTTAAGAACTTCCGTCTTAGTCTTGAGATTATCCGTGTCACAGAGGAAGGCCTTCACAACGTCAATTTGTGCCCTCCTCGCGTCAAACTCGCTTTTGAAATCAGGTGCAAACTGAGCTTGGTCCACAAGAGCTGTGACCACTTGCTCCCCTAGTTCTGGGATCATTTCATCTCCCAGTATCATCTTTTTGTTGCTTGTTTCTTACCTTGAAAAATTCACAGTATTCAAGGTTGGTCAACATTTCATGAAAAAGATACATAAAATTCAATAATGAAGAAAAAACAAATTTTCCGTTGTCTAATGTTGGCATGGCTTCCGGCTAGAGGAACTTGATGTGTGTATGCATAAGGAATGGAAATTTTTTGATATGTTAATTGACGCCTCCAAAGCATCAAATATAGAGGTTAATTACTTTATAGCAATCTGTTGCACTTAGCGTCAATAGATATCACCTCTCTCACGGTGATGATTTATTTTTCAGGATTGACCAGATAACTGTAAACCACAATGTTTCAATTCACACCAACAAAGAATTCAGCAAATTCTTGTTTGAATCATAGTAGGGGTTTGAATCAGTAGCATTTACCTAAATTTTTAATTGGTTGGAATTAGGAAGATTGTTCGAGAACCAGTTGAATCCTGAAAGACAAATGATATTGTAAATGATAGAAAAATGTAAACTGGAGAAAGCAAAACTAATCAGAAAGCTCTGCCAAATAAGCAATTAGACAAATAACAGGTGTGGTAAAACAGAGGAAGAAAATGAAAATTCAAACCTTGCCAGGGTTGCTAGTAGTTTCCCAGAGCAGCTTTGCAACTGATTCTTTCTGGTTTCAGAATATCACTTTTCATAGTCCATTAAGGTTAAGCATGCAATCAAAAGAAAGAGAGAACAAACAAAAAAAAAAAAAAGGAAGGAGCAAGCATGAACGTGAAGCAAAGAACCTAACAACTGTGAGGGAATCTAAGAGGTTCGAACAGAACAAAAAATAGAAAGTGCTGCCGTCACACTTAAAACTTTTAAATTTCTTTTTACTCTTTGATCCATGCAAAGTGATCTAACAGTCAATGATCCTGACTTTAATGCACTTATAGAAAGTTTTACCATTTCAAATATTCATTTGGTTATTTATTAAATGATAATCAATCACAAATTTGAAATATGTTCACAAGGAAATTCAAATTGAATCATGTAGGCCTTGTTACAACAGCATGTCATGTCAAGTCTAATCCACGTCAAAAACTCATAAGTTGCCATATCAAATTATTCCAGTTGCTTCATGTAATGCTGACTCATCCTTCTTTTTTGGAAAACTTCAGACTTATAGTTTAATTGGATTGTAAGTTTACAAGTACCAACAGAAATGTAAGCTTTCATTAGGACTATACAAGGCATGCTAAAGCTGAACTTAATTTTAACCCATTGGAAAAAAATGCATAAGATTGAACTACTTAGAACATTATCAAGACTCTTTATCTTGAAAAATCTGATGAGACTCTTTATCTTCAAACTCAACAGTAATAATAAATAAATAAAAGTAAAAGAAAACTGATATACTCAAACAGCTATCAAGATTGACTCCTCAAATTCCCTCTGAAAATGATAAAAACAAGTAATTTATCACAATGTAAATGTCCAACCATCTGAATTGCTTAGTTATAATATCTTCAACACATTTCATGGCTTACCATTGCCTAATATGTTGTTTTCCATATTGAAAAGAACAGAGTGTGGGACATTGGTCCCTCGGAATATCTCAAGAGCTGATGGCTTCTGTCAAAGGGACTTCAAACTACTGATTTGGATCCACCATTATGGAACTTAGCATTTGGCGCCTCCTCTCTCCTCGTGAGTTCTCATCCGGTTGGCTTCAGGGATTATAAGGGGAGCAGTAATGTCATCAGGGCTTACTACTCCCACAACTCTAATTGCTTGATCAATGGTTTCTGGTCTTAACTGAGAGCATTAAGATCCGAATTTGAATGGAGAAAGTCCTACTTACTATGACACATTCCTAACTGCAGCACTAATCAGACGTCACTAAATTATTTGTAGAAGCAATGTTACAGCTCAGCAGTAGGAAATCCGATTCTAGTTTGTAGCTATTTTAGATCTCAAGTCCATTTGTAAAATCTCAAATTATAAACTGAAAAATAGAGAAAGTATAGTCCAAATTATTTTCAAAAACAAATTATTTTGTAAATGAGACAAAAAATCAACTGGAGAAAGCTGAACTACTTAGAAAGGTCTGCAATCGTGCAATTAAACACATAGCAGATTTGAAAGAAGAGAAGAAGAAATGAAAATTCAGACAAATCTGGTCAAGGTTGCAGTATTTTCCAGGGAGCAGCTTTGCAACTGATTCTCTTTGGTTTTAGAATATCATTTTTGTGGTGCATTAAGATTTAAGCTAATGGAATTACTTGGTTCTGTCACCGAGCGTGCAATTCAGAGAAATAGATAGGTTCCGAAAGGACAATATACTACATTCATGTTAACTTTTATATGTTTCCTCAATCTTCCATTTAAAAGATGTCTTTTCGCTATTGTTTTTGTTATTGCTAAAGGATATTTTGTTCTTCATTTTGCATATATTTTCGTCTGCACTTATTGCAACTTTTGCTTCTTATTGAAAAAATAAATAAATAATCGCAAACTTGAAATTATATTCTAAGCTGTCCAACCACGTCCAAGAATGGAAATTGAAGTACTTGGAACCTAATTTACACATTGGCTCTGTTTTGCCTCCATTCCTTCTGTCCTTGATGTATTTCCATGTGCTCTGAGTCACGAGTTCAAGCTCAAGTAGTTTTAGATGATTATAACTATTTTCCATAGTTGAACTCATGACAAATTTTGAGATGAGCATATTTATCACCCTAAGATGTTTTGTATCCTTAGATATCAAGAACACTTGAAAATTGTAGCCAAAATACATTTAAATTTATTTCTAACATAGGCAAACAGAAGGAAGTGGTGTATAGAAGAGAGGCAAACACCAGATACGCTAATGTTAAAAAAGAAAACGAAAACAAACAAAAACAAAAATACACAAATCACAAAGGGAGAATGGTTGGGGAAAAAGAAATTGCGTGTTCGAACTCCCCATTTTATCAGTGTGCCTTTGTGATATTATCTGCTTTTAGCCTGTACATTAAGCGTCTTGTATTCCAAAAGTCACACATTTTCTCATAATTGGCACGAACTACGCTCTGTATATCCTATAAACATTGCCTCGTAGATTGTTGACGAGGCTTAGCAGAGAAACTACACAACAGTGTGTAAGAACTAGCATGCAGCTACTGAACTTCCCCACTTGCTCCAAACACGTAGACACCTGCAACAGCCATAATCGATTCAATATTACATATGCTAGACAAAATACCCGTTATGATTCGGTAATGAAAGTGATAACTACTTACCAAGTGTAGGCATTAGAATGGACAGCGCCGCAATGCCAGCAATCTTGAGCGGCAACCCTATCTTGATCATATCTGGAATGCTAATGTGCCCAGTTGTGAACCCAACAATATTGGAAGGGGTTGATGTTGGTAGCAAGAAAGAGTATTGTGCTCCGATAGCTCCTGGAACCATTAGGAGCAATGGGTGCACATGCATGGATTCTGCTATCTGTATTAGAAGTGGAACAACGAGGGTTGTGGTTGCATTGTTTGAAGTGAATTCAGTAATAATGGCGCTTATGAGACAAACAGCAGGCGCAATGGCCACATATGGGACGGCCTCCAAGAAGTCCAGGGCTCTTGATAGCACATCAGCAAGGCCACTAGACCGTACTCCATCAGCTATGGCAAAACCAGCCCCTAGGAGCAATATGATGCTCCATGGTATCTTCTTGCATTTGTTCCAATCCATCAATTTCTCTCCCTTTTGCTTCTTGTTTGGAATGATGAACAATAAGGTTGCCATCAAAACCTACACAATATTCATCCATAATTGATCTCAGATCACACTGAATCTTTGTAATCTGTCACTATTTTCTCAAGTGATATATATATAGAGTACTTACACTAACAGTTCCATCTCCAGCACGTCCATTGAAGAGTGCTCCCCAACCAGGGATATCATCTGTAATACTTCTTGTCATCCACAATACTATTAGCATCTGCAGCAACCATCGCTTAATTAGCTCGAACTCAATTCCAACTATAATTACAATTAATTTAGAAAAATTGAGCACAAATGGCGCACCCCAAAAACAGCTAGTACCATCTTTTCAGCAAAAGCCATCGGACCTGTCCAAATCATACCGTAAAGTCAAAACTCAACTATGTAATACCCATCTAGGCCTAATTTATATTATTATCTATATAGTATGGCATCACTTACTAAAAACAAGAAATTGCCCGCAGAACCAGGATCATTTGGGGTTCTAAACAATTTTTCCTCAAATCAAATTACTAGGCTCTTACCTAACATTTGAAGCTCGCTCCTGAGCTGGGCTTTGTCCAAATACTCGGACAGAGCCGGGCCTGAGTCCTTTGAACAATAAAATAAACACAATATACCCCATAAAGCAAAGAAAACAACTAAAGCCAGAGGAACCCCAAAAAAGGACCATGTGCTGAAGCTAATTTCTTTTGCCTCTGGGAAATAGTTCTTCCACATCCCCACTAATATGAGGTTAACACCTGTTCCAGTAAGTGTGCTCATCCCCCCAATAGCTGCTGCGTATATCACCCCAAGAACCACAGCTTTGCAGAACTTCCTCGTAACATTAGATTGAAGAGGAATGGCTGGTAAGTTCTGTAAGATACCAGTGGCCACCGGCATCATCATCAATGCAGCTGCCACGTTGTGCATCCACATGCTCACAAACGCTGTGGTGCCACAGATCCCCAGAAGGAGCAATGGTGGGTTCAGTGGCTCTCCACAGAAGAGCAACGTCATCTGTATGGCCCAAATATGTATATATAATAATTCAATAACAACTTGTCATGATCATGAAAGAGAGGAAAATCAGAAATTGAAAAGCAAAAAAATTTCCAAAACAAATGAATAATTGATGCTTGTATTAACAACATATACATAAATGAATATGGGACTCACATTCAAAGCCAATCTTTTATGGATGTTGTATTGCTCAACAGCAAGAGCAAGAATAAAGCTTCCTAAGACAAGGGCAATCACATCATCCATGTAAGAGTGCGCAACACTATCAGCAGAAGTTATTCCAAATAGAGGAAACAGAAAGAGAGGTGCCATGGAGGTCACAGGCATCGGCACAGCCTCGGTCAGCCACCAAGCGAATATCCAAGCAAGTATAGCCAACATGTTCCGGCTAGTAACAGGCGCATCTAGCTTTACCAACAGACATATAAGCGTGCACAAAAGAGGTCCTAGGAGGATGTAGAAATTGCTTGGCGTGAAAATGGTTTTGAGAGAAGAATTGGAGCTTAATGAACGTTGAATTGGATCTATGGCAGGAAGAAGCGGGTTCTTGGGATCATCAAAACTCGGAGGAGCCATTTTAATCACCTATCAGTTTGGCAATAAGGTGAGGAAAATGAAACCGTCGTATATCTACTTAGCTAAACCTCGAGAAGTGGAGAATGGAGGTGAGCAGGCAACAACTGGGGTGGGTTAGCTTATATCTGAATATGGATGAAGATCCTGTTGTTGTACGTGTACAAGTTCTCTTGTTATTTTGTATTGTAGCTAATAAATTTACTTATATCACCATAACTAATAATGGAATAATTGTCACACTTTGAACTTCATAGTATATAATTTTTTGTAGAAGAAAGATGTAACGAAGATGACTAAACTTGACATTTCCTCAGTACTCCAATTTAGGTGGGCCACGGAGCCAATGCGAAGAAGCCAACTGGCTACTAATCGTCCACAACTTACTTAATAATACTTTATTCTGATCGATTATTGGATGAATAGAACGAATCAATTATTAATTTCATTTCATTTTATGTATATGTATGGATACACAGGAAACTGGGTATTTTTGTCTCAACTCGAGCCTGTGACTGTGAGTTTCAAATTATATGGGCAAGGGATAAGAATTTGAGTCAGATTCGTTACTATTTAGTGTGCATGATGAAGATTAAGCTTCCACGTCAGCATGGTTTTACTTTTAATTATAATTTCCATTTCAAACACGATAATTATGAAGATTAAACCTAAATGTCAACAATAGTTACAAGTAATCTTCTCGACTAATAAAGGGTTTTATAATGAAAAAATAAAATTTAAGATATATTATTTTTAATTTAACAAAATCATCGGAGTTGTTATGTTATCTATATATTAAGGTACTTTTAAGGATATATAAGCTATTTATTTTATATTATCTTTTAAATATGAATATTTAAATACGTTAACATTACTCTCATAAATTGTGATTAATGATTTTGTTCTGACAATAAATGACAAGAATCCAGAAGCTATTGAGCAGGAAACTGCCATTTAGTACCACTTGTCGAGAGCAGGTGAAGAGAGACGTACGTGGACTATGGAGGCCTGATTTATTTCAATTATTCAGCGATTGGGGCCAAGCGTGGGCCCAATCTGAAGTAGATACCACAAACTTTTATTTACATTTATTTTTTTATTTTTTTATCTTTTTGTGTCACATTCACATGCCATGTGGATGTGGTGTCCCATCCATGGCCACGCCCCTAAAACACCTGGTTGGTTTTTGCATGGGCCTTGGAATATCTTTGCTAATGATAACGACCCTCCAAGCATTATTGTCCACTAAGTCAATGATAAATAATAATAACAGCAATCATAATTTGAAATAATTGTTCCCATTTTCGTTTCTAACTCGCTCTTGAATTATAACTTTAACCATGTGAAGCACACATTATTCAATCAATCCAATTCCAAACAATTATTTCCTGAAGAAAATGACATTTTACTTGTAAATTTTGAGATCGAGACTCTCAATTATTATCATTAATTGATTGGAAACAAGTTGAACCAGCAAATACCAAGAGTTCCAGTCCACAAAGCTAGCGCTCGCATTTACCACGTTATATACATAGAAAATCTTCCATTCAACAAGTACTCGAGTCGGAGTCAAATTTTAACAAGAAACAAACATGACCTAATGCATGATGTAATGGATGTCAAAAAAATCTGCCATATGTTAATTTCCATAATTGTATAGTCTAATGCCGAGTTTCGGTTATCTTTGGACAATTTGCCAAGTAATTGTTGATATCATTTTTACAATAAATTGGTATAAGTTTGATGTCAGTTCCGATTAACCATATCATTAATCACCATATTTGTGCGTCTTTCCAAAAACATGATGCATCTTTCTTTTAAGGAAAGAAAAATGTTTGTATATCCTAATCACAGTTAGTTCACATGACAAAAAGAACATTTTAATTAGGACTTGCCTAACCCCCTTAATTAAATTAATTAATTAATGAACCTTTTAGTTTTAGTACTGTTAATTAATGTTCGTTGAAGTAAGTTATTTTCAGTTCTTTAACAAATAATCTTCTTAATTCTGCTTTGGTTGCTATTTTTCTGATTGGCTGCGCCAGCGCTGGTCAACCGCTCCAGTGACATGAGTTAAATGACTGGAGAAAGAGGAAAGCGGAGGAGAGAAGATCTGGTAAATAACCTGCAGAGAATGTTAAAAGAAATCTGTGATTTTTTTTTTGGCAATTTTTTTCTTTGAATTGCTTATTTTTATTTGTATAATTTGGGATTCCTCGTGATTGGTTGGCTTTATGATGATCAGATTGGAATTCAATTGACTTTTGATTATTAGATTCGATTTGTTCATGTTTAGTTTGTTGTGATGCAATTTGTTTCTGAGGTTGAATACTTGGATATGGATCAATTTATTATTATTATTATTATTATTATTATTATTATTATTATTATTATTATTATTTAAATTTTGATCGTTTTGATTCATTAGAGAAGTTTAAGATTCTTGTTATCAAATTGGGGTTTCAAATTTTGATTACCGCATGTTAACGGAGACAGGGTATGATAATGCTGGCTACATTTTAATTGCTCAATTGGGAGTGGGGGTAATGATATTTATATTTGAATGATAGTGCTGGATTGTTTCCTCTACGTGTGTTTATTTTATTTTATCTTTTATTTTATTGGATTTAAATATAAAATAGCCTTAACTTATACTTTTAAAGGTACACGTTAAATCTTTGAAAAATATATAGATTTACTTAAAATTTATGCGATTTAATGATTTTAATTTATACAGTTTATTGGAAAATTTATACAATCTTAAAAAGAATTTACATAATTTTTTAAGATTTCATATGTGTCCTAACGAGACACATAAAATATAATTTCAGTGAATATAGTTATTGGAGGTGTTCAGTTTACAATGTATAAATAGTTCTCATATTTCTTGAGGTTGTTTACTCATGCTTTGCTGAATTTCATTTAACTTATAAATTTTTTTATTTCTCTTAGAATATAATTCCAATCACTTGGCTGCTTGCTTGTGCTGTGCCCTTTCTGAAATTTTTTCTCGTTGCTCTTACACGGTTAAATCGAAATGGCATCGGAAAATATCAATGCTTCCAGCGTTGAGGATAAACTTTACATGACAAAAATGATAACCAAAATCGGACGAGGGAATGGCATGAAAACAAATTTGGTTACGTGGTTGCGGTTGCAAAGGACCTGACGAGAGCTCCATGTTACATCACTAAGCTTGGAGCCCAGTCCAAATTTGACAATGAGACTGGAACTTCACTTGTGAATGGGGCCCATTATGGCTCCAGTCCAAATTTGACAATCAGACTGGAACTGCACTTGTGGACAGGGCCCATGATACTGCTAAGCTTGCTGGGCTTCTCAGGGACTTCATCAAGAAATATGTGCTATGCTGTAACCGTGGAAACCCCGAAACATTGACTATACCAAGGCACCGACAATAACGTATTGCTTGTGGGCATGTCTTGTATGTTGATATGAGGGACATTTATTCTCAAGAATCCTCCGGAGCAGAAGAAATCAATCAACATTTATTCTCAATCGGAGAAGGAAAGGATCGAGGAGGGTCAGGCTGCTGATGAGGAGCAGAAGAAGCATAAAAAAGCAGGAAAGAAGAAGGGCTCCTCTTCTAGTTCAAAAAATGTTGCAGCCAAAGGTGCCTCAAGCAAGAAAAAAGCACATGCTTATGCTTCAGATGAGCATTACTCCGCAGCTGGCAGTCAGGCTGATGAGAATGAACAATTAGCTACTGAAGATGATGAGATGGTGTTCAGTGGCAGACAGATACCTCATTGGAGGCTGCTAGGCAGCGTATTCAAGAGAATTTGTGGTACTGCTGATATGGTAATGCTTTCAACTGGCGAATAATTCTCGCCAAGTTATTGAACTTAGGACAGGAAAGCTTTATGATGTGGAAAATCCATCTAAGTTCATCCAAGAAAATAGGAACGGTAACTTACAAATTTTAAATGCAACTATTATACTAACTTAATGCGTTATTTTTTTTAATAATCCAAAAAACTCTTTTTGTCTGTTTTAATGAAACACTAAAAATAAATATAAAAATTACTTTTCAAACACTTTGTGAATATTTTTCTCAGGTGAAAATTGCTCTTAAACACACATATCCACGTATATATTATGACTCCTCAACTCTCGTTGGACATAAAAGAAACCATTTTAGTGTCAACCTAAAAGTAGTGCCTAAAAAATGACTATGATTACAAGTGATAAATTAATATATACTATGATTTCTTTTATATATATATATTTACATCGTGTTTATTGAACATTTGAAAGCGAATTAAGCAAACTGGCAAATTAATTAGCACATCTCAAAGCGTATTAAACCACCTTATTTACAAAGCATTCTCACAGAGCTTACATGTATAACCTCTTACTCAGGGTAAACGTCGCCCCTTTAACACGGTGTCCAAAGTCTTTGAAGAAGTTGATGCTTTAATTTCCAACTTGCTTTTATTAACTAACTGATTTCTCCATCCAGATTCTTCCTCCAGACCTTCTTTTTATCCGAGGGATAAGGAAAATTTTTCAAATTGAAACAATAACTCACCTCCGCATGACGTAGAAAAGGGAGATCCTTCTCCAAGTTCTTCCAGTCCAGGAATAAATTTGGCAGGAATGTTAAACGCAAACCTTCGAGGATCCATTTGCAGCCGCCACTAGCATCCCCAGATTCATCATTAAGACTCATCGGAAGGTGGGTTACGTCTCCATCCTCAAGACAAAGATATAGCAAACTTGAAAGCTGCTTGGGATTAATCCATTCTGGCAGCGTTTCATGACGGTAATGCCTGAGAGAAAGCTCCTGAAGGCTTGGGGGAGGAGCAAGTTGATTAAGCATGTTTGCTACCCCGTTGTCCTTGCAGTTTTCCGCATCAATAGCCAAGACCTGAAGTTTCGAGAGCTGTGAAAGGACATTCCATTCCTTTTCCAAGATTTCACTCTCATTGTTTATATTCATCCGTAAAACTCTTAGCTGCTGTAGGTTCTGTAGCTCAAGAAGCCGGCAACTTTTTGTGTTAGCCTGACTCACCAGCCGAAGTCCTGACAGTTCTTGGAGATGGACTAACTTCTCGAGTCCATTAGGAAGGTACTCCAATTGACAAGAACCTAGGTCCAAGACAATCACCTTCTTCAAATTAGTAACTGATGGATGTAGTTTGGCTAAGTTGTTGCATTTCCTCACAACCAAGATTTGAAGGTTACGAAGCTTTTGAATAGCGGACGGCACTTCCTGAAGGCTTGAAACTCCACTTAAGTTGAGATATGCTAGGCGTTTAAGGGAAAAGATCCAATTCAAGAGATCCGCTACTTTCGTGGTCTCTATCTTAATTTTAGAGAAATCAAGCACCCTCAGTGATCTGAGTCGCGCCACATTCTTATCAAAGGAAAGAGGATTGCTCGACATCAATAAAAATGCCCTCAACTTTGGACTGCTTTTCAGTGATTCTAATTTCATCATCTCACTGTCGAAACCCAACCATCGAGAATCTTCTGACAATTTTTGTTGGCCTAATTCATTAAAGCTGCAAAATCCCTCATCTTTTGCAATCTTAATGGTCATATCCCGAACTAAATCGTGCATCTTACAACTGTAGAGTCTCCCATCATAGCTTCGCCTATCCACAATGTCAATTAGGCATCTACTGGCTAGCTCTGAAAGATAATTATATCCTATTTCAATTGCAGTCCTTGTGTCTTTATCTTGGATGAAACCATCTCCGACCCACCAAAGTACTATATGCTCAGCATGTATCTCAGAGTCTTCCGGATAAATAGAGAAACACAAAAGGCAATGTTTTAGATAAGTAGGGAGTTCATCGTAACTTAGTTGCAGAGAAGCCATCACCGAAGTATTTTGTCCTTTGGTTGCCAATTCATGAAAATTTTGTTTAATATTTTTCCACTCACTGAGGTAATCAACTTTTGGCGCAAGCAACGCTCCTATTGTCTTGACTGCCAGTGGCAGTCCCCCACATTTCTCCAATATGTTTCTTCCTTCTTCTTTAAACTCGTAATGTAGGTCACTTGGGCATTTTCCCCTTCTTTTGCGATATGCAAACTTGCAGAACAATGACCAACTTTCCTCTTTATTTAAAGTTCTTGGACGATGAATTCGTGAACTGTCAACTCCCATACTCTTCGTAACATCTTCATTTCTAGATGTGATGATAATGACAAAACTGCTTTCACCACATAACTTATTCCACCAATCTAGATCAACTTTCCATACATCATCCATAACAATGAGACACTTCTTACCACGAAGTATTTTATGAATTTGGCTCAAAAGATTAATTTCATCAGACTCAGAGGTTTCTTTTCTTAATTGTTTCAACATAAACCTCATAATCCCTTCTTCAGTGAAATTGTTAGAAACTGGTACCCAAACCATCTTATCAAAGTAAGCAACCACGTCTCCATCATTGAATATTTTTTGGGCAATTGTGGTTTTGCCTAAACCACCCATTCCCACAATGCCAATTCGGTGAAGTTCCTCATTACTTCTTAAAATCCACCCTTTTATCTTTTTCAGATCCTCCTCCAAACCAATTATCTCAGATGGCTCATAATCCAGTGAGGAATATCTTTTTAGTTGAAATGCATCATTTCTCTGGATGGTTGTCATTTCTGTCATAACTCCAATGCCTAATTTATTCTCCATAATCTGAATCCGCGAATTAATATGCTTCAATTTCTTTCCTTTTTGATACAAAAAATACAGCTCATGAGGCGATAAACTGGAGCAAGTTGATACATCTTTTCGGTATTCAGCTCTAACTTGGCAATCTGTCAGTATGTCATCAGCTTCGAACATTAGTTTTCTTAGCTCAGCTAACATCTGTAGGAGAACTTCCCCTCGGGTCCTGAGGTTGTTACTGTAAGAAAGGAAGGCTGTCATAGCCTCTAGCCTTTTCTTCATTTCCTGAAACTGTTCTTCGAAATCATACGCATACTGAGCCTCATTCAGTAAAGTAGTGAATAATTTCTGTGTCAAGGACTGAATCATAGCACCTGTTGCCATCAGCTTCCTTGTATCTTATCTGTGAATTCATGTTAAGAACATGATATTAAACAAACTCTGATGACCAGACAGAGAGATTATCTTTCAACATTACGTTACTAGGGCATGTTTGGTGCGCGACACTCTATAGTATTATTTTATTACATTGTATTAAATAATATAATACATGTGTTTGATTCTAATTTTGTATTTGATTCTAATTTTGTATTGTATTAATTAATACAAAGTATAACCCTTACATGCATCAATATTGTATTAAATTATATAAAGCTAATTCATGACATTAGTATGACATTATATGGCACTAATAAAAAATATCAAAATTATCCTCATAAAATTCTATATATCCGAAAATACTCTCTAATTTTTAAAATTTTTAAAATAAATAAAGATGTATTTAATAGATAAATTATAAAATCAAATTTATTTTAAATTTTATTTTTTTAAAATAAAGAATGGATGAAGGGAGTGCCCTCACTGGATGACACTAGAGGTCCACTGCCTCTGTTGGACCAATTGGCACCTAGCATACCATCATAAACTCAAATTGTCTAATAGGTCCAATGGAGGCATTGGACCCCAAGTAATTTTTTCAATAATTAGCAACTGTTTGATAAATTACTAAATAAATAATTTTATAAATAAACTAAAAATATATTTATACTTTGTATCTCTTTTAAAAAAAAATCTTACTTTTTTGTACAAATTGATACAATACATGAGTATATCAAATACTATGTAATTTTGATATAACATTATTTTTAGTACTATATAATATAATGCTATAAAATATTATGCTATACTATACTGTACAATGTCGCGTATCCAACATATCTTATGAATCCTATAATATATTGCTTCATATATATGTGTCTAAACACAAAAGCATGAATATGAGTTAATAATTCTAGACGTATAGTTACTAATTAAAAGATACTTGAAGAATATTACGAGTGATAATTTAGCATCGTATATAAATGAATGAATCGTAAATACCTTATGAATTATCTTAAAACAAATAATTAAACAATAATTGATTATCATAAGGTCTAAAAAATTAAAAAAAAAACCCTCAATGTCAGCTGTCATTAGTGATATCATAAGGTCTAAGGGCACGTTGATAATGTTATTATTAGAAGACAGAAAATGAAAAATGAAAAATGTAGCATTGGAGTTAGTAAAAAAGTTCAAAGTCATTAACTAATCAAATTGTGGCATGTCATGGAGCAAATTAATTAACATTTCAAACATTAAAATTAAAAAAAAAAGTGTTGTTACTCTCACAAACTTCTTATATAAATTTATGTATACAAACTGATATGGTATTACTAATTTATTTACACATCATTATCATTTATTACGTAAGCAAATTTTGTATATTTATTGTTCTAATCACCTTATGATACATCAATTTATATGCAAGAATTTGTATAATAAATTTGTATAATAAATTTGTAAAACTAATATTACTAAAAAAAATGGTTGACTTCTTTTCGTAACTATGCAAAATAATTTTACTTAAATCTTTATCAAATTGAATTAAAAATTCACAAAGAAAATATATGGCGACCAGCCAGTTACGCAAACACCTATAAATTACTTATACAGCGCCTTTGCTAGATTTTGTAAGATTTATTAAAACTTATTTAAATGTATTATATAACTCAAACTTTTTTTAAAAGAAAAATTAACTTTAAAGAAAACGATGTTTTCATTTCGGGTCAAGTCTCAAAATATTAAATCCATCTTATTAAAAAATTAATAATTATTCAATTATACACTGTAATAATATGCCAAAAGATACTTAATAGATTAGTCTGATAATAAATAGCATTAATTGTTATTGCTATCCCTATCAAACAATGTTATGCTAAAAACAGTTATTAAAGATGCTACATTAGACTGTATAAAATACCATTAGTGGGTCCTATAGTCCCTTCTGTCTTGCATTGTTTTACTTAGTTTAAGAGAAGTCTTGATATTTGTTCTAAAGACACATGTTAACTTTTAAAAAACTTTTAAAAAACTTTTTGAAAATTATATTTAATGACTGAAAATTTATTAGAAGCAGTTTATTGATTAAACATTATTGAATATGGTGTCAAAATGATTTCTACAATAAAAATACGTCAATTTTTTTTTTAAAAAAAAACCTACACATTTGTATTGCGAATATTTGCCCTTAACAAGCACATGTTTAGACTATAGTTTAAATATATATTTGTAAATGAAGTAGTTATTCCTACTAAATCAGACGTTTTTTGTGTACGTGTGTGTGTAATTGTTATTGTGGTTTTTTTCCCAAAAAATTCACATAATTTTGAATAGCATATAATATTGATTCAATCATTTGACTCAACAAAGAGCATATTGTCATACTACCTTACATATATCTAATGTTATGATGCATTCATTTTCATATTTTCTGCACATGTCAAAGTCACTTTTCATAAACTGCAGCTAATATTGGGGCATATTTCTGTATATTTTTTAAATTTCGGGCATGAAGTTAATTTTTTAAAACTTCAGGGATGGTATTAAATTTATCCGAGTATATCAACCATCTCTGCCTTCGCAGGCCGCAAGGACCCTTGTTTATAAAGTTCGAAGATCTGATATAACTAATGAAAACAATAAATAACGAAATGAAAGACAAGCTTTAAAGAAAACAGATCATAATCCTAAAATGAACTTGTTCCTCTAATAATACAATATTGTTGTTGTTCTATTGACACCCAGAGTGCAGGAAATGAGTAAAATTTAGAAGGGCTTTTAGAAGCACATGCCTGAATTTGGGAAGCAGGACTTGACAGACAGGCAGATTTTTGTATGCGAAGAGCTTCCAATCCTGAAAACCAGAACGATAAATTTAAGATATTACAGAACGTGCCTGGAGAAAATGGAAAAGTTTTATGGGCTTATTTCATGCTAAAAGAAAATAGAGATGTTAACAAGAAAAGAGTAGGTTATCAAACAGATAATTGAGAAATCCACCTCCCAGGATAGGGTTAAGATTTTTCTGCGAGACAGCTTTCAATCTCATTCTCTTTGTAACCAAAGACCCAATAAAAACTTGAGAATGTTGCTTTACTTCTTGCATTAAGTTAAGAACAATGAGATTAATAAAATAAAATAAATAAAGCAGATGGGATAGGCCAAAGAAGCAAACGACAGAGAGGAAAAAAATTTTTGCCCAAAAAAAAGAATAAATAAATGAAGCTCTAATTAAATGGCAGGTTTGAGTGCCTTGTTAACTTAAGAATATTCTGTCCGTGACTCTCATGATGAAGAAAGATATAACAGGAATGAAAAAATAATTCTTTACCAAAAGGTTGAACTTTGTTCAAGTCACCATTAACTTTAGTATTAGCTAAATTTTCTGCTTTTCTTCACAAGTAATTATGTACATTTCAAAACTTATTTCAAAATTTTCTGGTTTTCTTCTTATCTGAATTGCCTTGAGTCAATTTCTAGCCGTTCCTATCAATTGGTTGGCAAAGATAGAATGAGATTAGTCTGTGTTTCGATTTGTGTTTGTGTTGGAGTTAGAGACTTGTTTATTAAACATGGCTGTTGGAAAAGGTAGCCAAATAAAATATTAGGCAAATGAAGCCATGTGGTCAAAAATTTGCTCAGTAAACTAATTGCAAGTGCACCTGGAAGGTTTGGAGACATGGCTAATAAAAATAAAATAATGGGTAGACATGCATATTTTAAGTGTGGGGCGGCAGACAGCCCTGGTAAATGAATAGGCAGCATGTATATTGTTAGGCTGCCTACATCGTGCACTTTGTGTGGTCTTTAATCACTCTTGTTGCCTATATAATGAAGCTTCATCCGAAGCATTCATCGCATCCCATGGAGCAGACATCTCTTGGGGAGAAGGAAGAGATGTGAGCATTCAATACATCATTTATCAAACATGTTGCTCTAGGTAAATTCCTCACTAGCGAAGGTTAAAATTCCCCTCTAGAAGGTGTGAGTGATGGTGTTTGGGTAAATTGTAGGTGTATTGGGAAAACGGGATGGGGAATAGTAAATTCTACATGATTGTAACAATTTATCTATCCTGGGAATATGATATATGAAGAGTTTATACCCTTAAGCTATTTGAGACTTTTTGGGTTGTAAAACCCGAAAATAAAACCGTGACAAACTGTGTGTCTAAGGTAGACAATATTCGACAATGGATCGGAGTGTTCGGCTTTGCGCCCATGTATAAGGGCTACCTCTTGAAACTATGTCACACAAAGTGCAAAATGTCACATATGGAGGCCAGGATGTGACATCGCTTGTCTTTGACGGTCTACGGTTTTTCTCCGGTTTTGGAGTTTTTCACGTAAAATCTTTTTTCTTGTGATGATTATGTTTATTCTCTAATTTATACATTTCTCCTATATTCTTGACATTTCTACATAGGAGTATCCTGGTGTGAATTTGAATTTACTCACCAAAGTTATTTGAAGAGGTCCGAATCCTCAACAATGACCTTACAAAGGAATATTGTAGATCATTAATCAATTACTATTGTTACGTTATTATCTATCAATTCAAATTCACTACTGACTAATTAAATAGTATAACTGAACTTTTTGCCACATAATATGCTGAGATGGTCATGAGTGTTACAACCTATACTAGACATACAGAAAGTAACATTATATGCAGTCATTTAAAAGTGAACTCTAATATTTCTTTCAAAACATTAAATTAGTACCACCCAAATAGAGTTCCTAATGACAACCACTGCATTCTACTGTATTTAAGCACATTCAAAAATCAAAAGAAGTTCTACAGTATGGCTATGCTAATATGGAGCAGCGGTCTATGGTTGCCAAGGGAACTCTGTCAGCAATGCCAAAAATCCTCCATCCCTAGCTCAACCTATTGATCACCTGAGGCACACAACAACTTTCATGAGTAAAACTCAGTAAGTAAGCTAAGTGAATATAAAGCAATAAACAATAACAATAGAATTCAATCCACAGTATGAAACTATCCATTTCTAACTACACAAGCATTATCTAAATTGTTAAAGAAGAAATGCTCCGAGTTTACTTCGGTTACATTTGCTCTCCCGCGCCAGTTTTCTGTCTAGACCTTGGTAGGTCGATTCAATCTCACATAAGTGAGTTCACATTTATCTACTCATCGACTTTTCATGTACAATCACAATCACATAATGAGGAAGCTTCCACAGTATCAGTTACAGTTACCTAGGGAAAAAGGCTCTCTAATCAAGGTAGGACTTTTCATTTCACAGTCAGTTCCCATATAATAGCTTAAGGCTAGTCTGACAATCTGGGTGATACCGGACCCATGCTACCGAATCTCGTATAGAGAAACACATGGTCCAGACCTCCCCTCCAGCCATGGGATTACGGAATGCTCAAGGCTAGTCTGACAATCCGGGTGATATCAAGCCCATGCTACCGAATCTCATCTAGAGAAACACATGGTCCAGACCTCCCCTCAAGCCATGGAACAGTACAGAACAGTACGAATACGTTTAGATGCCTACACTTGAAATAGCTCAAGGCTAGTCTGACAATCCGGGTTATACCGGGCCCATGCTACCGAATCCCATGAAACACATGGTCCAGACCTCCCCTCAAGCTATGAGAGCTAAACTTCCTAGGTTTTGGCATGCCAATCATGTTTCACCATTCGTAATCAGTCATATATAAAAGAAATTTGATATCAACCTTCTAGAACAGTCGTAATATTTCACATCCAAGCATCAAGGTGCTAACAATTAACAGTGTTACAACCATAAAATTACATACATATAGTACACAATTTATTGTGGCCTCAGAATAGTTAGCTTACTTACCTTGTATAGCTACTTTTTGACGCTTGTGATTGACCTAAAAATAAAACAAAAATCTCTTTTTAGGTCACCATACACTTGTAAAACATTTCCCCTTTTTGGCTCTATTTCTATACTTACTTTGACAAACAATTTACAACAACGCTTGTCTACTTTCAAAATTCACACAATTTTCTGTACATCTTTTAGACACATACCTCATGTCTTCTTAAAATTTTTAGAGCAAATTGGGGTCATTAGGTCATTCAAAATAATCAAATTCATTACCTCAACAATCCTGCCACTGCATTGACTTCACTGAGCACTATCAACTTAAAAATTTGTAGGAATTTCAGTCCTATTCAAATGGCTACAAAAATTTACAGGCTAGTATATAACATATATATATATACCTCCATACCGAAAATCAGGGCTTTTCAAGGTGTTTAACCCATTCAAATCCATTTATTTCTAACTGTCCTGTTTTGGAAACTAAAAATTCCAGTTTTAGCAAGCCAAATTTAAAAATCTATAACAATTCACACAGAGCTTAAATCTCAGTAAAAATTTACAGTCTCATATATGACACATAAAAGGACTTGAATACCAAAAATCAGATAATTCTATGAAGATTTGGATCTTAAAATAAAATTGTCTTCCTCCACTCTGTTCTAAGACAGGGGAAATGTGCAATTCCATACCAGAAATTCAAAAATTCACTACAATTCACCTACTTCGAATTTTTGAGTGAATCCAATTGCTATACACTCCTGGACATGTCTATTTTCATCCATAAAAATTTCAGAACAAGAAAATATCCCCCTGATTTTTGGAAATTTTCGGAACATGCACTGCTCAGTGTAAACAAACAATCCAGGATTGAAATAAACTTTCATTTCTAGCTTATATCTTCATCTCCTTACTTAGATGCATTCAAAACTCATTCAAATTCACATCTTCATACAATTTCCAGCATACAAAATAATAGTTCTTATACTCACATCAATACACAAGGAATTTCTTTAAATTAAATAGACAATAATACAAAGAATTCTAATGAGAAAAATTGGTTCTTACCTTCTCCCTCTTTTTCTTCCCTTGATTCCTTGATTATTTGTGTGAAAATGTTTGAGAGAGTAGAGGGCTGGAATGTGTATGCAAGGAGAGGAATGAAAGAATTCTAGAACTCTTCCCATTTATAGACAAAATTAGGCCAAATCTCCATTTAGTCCTTCTCTTCTCCTTTATAACCATTAAACCCAATACTTTTTAATTAAGCCCCTCATTCTTTCATCTATTATATTACAAATCCAACACATAACTAATACATTAATACATATATTACACATGTAACCATAATACATGTTATAATATACATTACAAAAAATAGGATATTACAACTCTCCCCCCCTTAAAAGAATTTCGTCCCCGAAATTCAGTACCATCATTCGAATAGAGAGGGGTATTTGGTACGCATTTCCTCCTCTAATTCCCAAGTTGCTTCCTCTACGGAGTGATTTTCCCATAGTACTTTCACCAATGGTATGCTCCTCTTCCGAAGTCCATGTTCTTTGCGATCTGTGATTCGAACCGGTCTCTCTTCGTATGTAAGATCGGTTCTCAACTCTGGAAGTTCGGAACTCAGCACATGGGATGGATCAGAAACATACTTCCTTAACATGGAGACATGAAAGACATCATGCACTCAAGACAATGAAGGTGGTAAGGCAAGTTTATATGCTGCCTCTCCAATCCTTTCTAGAATCTCATAAGGGCCAATATACCTTGGACTTAATTTTCCTTTCCTTCCAAATCTCATCACTCCCTTCATAGGAGCAACTTTAAGGAACACTTTATCCCCTGCTGTAAATTCTAACTTCTTCCTTCGCTGATCAGCATAACTCTTCTGTCTGCTTTGTGCTGCATTCATTCTGTCCTTCACTTTTCGGATAATATCACATGTTTGTTGTACAATTTCGGGCCCAAGTATCTTTCTTTCGCCAACCTCATCCCAATGGATGTGTGATCTACACTTTCTCCCATACAAGGCTTCATAAGGGGCCATTCCTATTGTGGATTGATAGATGTTGTTGTATGCAAATTCAATCAAAGTCAAGTGCTTGTCCCAGCTATCCTTGAAATCCAACACACAAGCTCTAAGCATATCTTCTAGAATCTGGATGGTCCTTTCCGACTGACCATCTGTTTGAGGATGAAAAGTCGTGCTGAACTTTAATTTAGTGCCCAAAGCCTTATGTAAACTTTTCCAGAATTGGGAGGTAAATCTTGGGTCCCAATCTGAAACAATAGATACCGGTACCCCATGTAGTCTAACAATCTCATCTACATAGAGCTGGGCATATCTGTCCATAGTGAAGGTAGTGCGCACTGGAAGAAAATGCTCTGATTTTGTCAACCGGTCTACAATCACCCAAATTGCATTACATCCATTCCTCGTCCTTGGTAGACCCACAACAAAATCCATAGTGATGTATTCCCATTTCCATTCTGGTATTGATAGTGGATTTAGTAATCCCGATGGCCTTTGATGTTCAGCTTTAACTTGTTGACAAACTAAGCATTGTTCAACAAATTGAGCTATTTCCTTCTTCATACCAACCCACCAGTAGTTATTTCGGAGATCCCTATACATCTTTGTACAGCCAGGATGCACCGAATAAGGAGAACTATGTGCTTCATTCAATATTTCTCGTTTCAACTCTATCACATTTGGCACACATAATCTTCCTTCGAAGTATAATACCCCGTCGAAAGAGATAACAAAACCTGGCCTCTTCCCTAATGGAACTTCTTCCCTCACCTTCTTCAAACAGGCATCTTCACATTGACTCTTCTTGATCTTCTCAATAATGGTGGGTTGCACTATCAATGAAGCAAAGTGTAAGCATTTATTCGGCTGAACAATCTCAATAGCAAGTTTCTCCAGATCTTGCATTATTGACCGTTGTGTGGTAATTAAAGCAGCCATATGTCAAGAAGACTTTCTACTTAAGGCATTTGCCACCACATTCGCTTTCCCAGGATGATAATTAATGACACAATCATAATCCTTGACCAACTCAAGCCATGGCCTTTACCTCATATTTAATTCCTTCTGAGTGAAGAGATATTTAAGACTCTTATGGTCAGTATAGATCTCACATCTTGCTCCGTATAAGTAATGCCTCCAAATCTTCAATGCAAACACCACTGCTGCCAGTTCTAGATCATAGGTAGGGTAATTCTTCTCATAGTCCTTCAATTGTCGAGATGCATAGGCTATAACCTTGCCATTTTGCATCAAAACACACCCTAACCCATTCTTAGAAGTATCACTGTATATCACAAATCTTTCTGAACCAGAAGGAATGGTTAGTACTGGAGCTATCACCAATCGATTCTTGAGTTCCTGAAAACTCTTCTCACAGTCTTCTGACCATACAAAAGCTACATTCTTCCTGGTCAACTGTGTTAAGGGCGAGGCTATCTTGGAAAAGCCTTCAACATATCTTCTATAGTATCCGGCCAATCCCAGAAAACTACGCACTTCAGTTACATTAGTCGGTCTCGGCCACTTTACAATAGCTTCCACTTTGTTTGGGTCTACTGAGATCCCATCACCTGAAACAATGTGACCCAAGAAGGAAATCTGATTGAGCTAAAACTCACATTTCTTGAACTTGGCATATAGTTTCTTCTCTCTTAATAACTGCAATACCCTTCTCAAATGCTCTTCGTGTTCTTCAGAATTCTTAGAATACACCAAGATATCATCAATGAACACAATGACGAATTTATCCAAGAATTCCTTGAAAACACGATTCATAAGATCCATAAAAGCAGCTGGAGCATTCGTGAGTTCGAAAGGCATCACCAAGAATTCATAGTGCCCATACCTCGTTCGAAAGGCAGTCTTGGAAATGTCTTCCTTTCTAATCTTTAACTGATGGTATTCGGATCGAAGATCAATCTTAGAAAACACACTTGCCCCATGCAACTGATCGAGTAGATCATCAATCCTTGGAAGTGGATACTTGTTCTTTATAGTCACTCGATTCAACTCACGATAATCAATGCACAATCTCATTGTCTCATCCTTTTTCTTCATAAACAGAGCTGGTGCTCCCCAAGGAGAGACACTAGGACGGATGAAACCCTTATCCAGTAACTCTTGTAACTGCTCCTTCAGTTCTTTAAGTTCGGTTGGTGACATCCGATATGGAACTTTGGATATCGGAGTGGTTCTCGGTAAAATATCGATAGTGAACTCAATTTCTCAATCAGGAGGGAGTCTGGGTAATTCTTCTGGGAACACATCTGTAAATTCATTTACCACTGGAATGTTCTGAATATTCTTTTCGTCCTTCGGTGTCTCCATAACACAAGCTAAGAAACCCATACATCCCTTCCGAAGGAACTTTTGGGCTTTCAAAGCTGAAACAATCCGTGGCAATGAAACTATATCCACCCCGACAAAGCTGCACTCCAATCCGAGTGGAGTATGGAATACCACTTCCTTCTCAAAACACTTGACATCTGCATGATATTTAGATAGCCAATCCATACCCAGAATCACATCAAAATCACGCATCTCCAAGATGATTAGATTGGCCTCTAACTCTTGGCTGTCTATTTTGATCGGGCAGGATTTCAACTCTTCTCTAGTACACAATGCCGTCCCCGAAGGAATAGAGACACACATCTCAACCTCCATAATTGAAGGCTTTACCTCCACTTTATGAGCAAAACTACGAGACATAAAGGAATGAGTGGCACCCGAATCAAACAATACATGAGCATTGTGACCAAGAACAGAGATAATACCAGAAACAACTGATGGAGCCTCCCGTGCTTCAGCGGTGATGAGGGCATAGACTCTTCCCTGAGCTCGTGGTTCTCTACCCGGTGCATTCTGAACTCTACCATGAGCAATTGGAGCTTGACTGGCTTCAGGACATGAAGCAACAAAGTGTCCGATTTTTCCACATCAGAAGCACACTCCAGTCTTGAAATGACACATTCCTTTATGTGGTCTGTGGCATGTGTCAATACAGGAAATTCTTTCCTACCCGAATTCTGCTTCTTCTTTCCCTTGCCTTTCTTGAACTGTTTGCTATTGTTCCTCCATGGCTTCCTTGGTTGAGGACCAGAACCCTCTTCTTTAGACTTGCCAGCTTCAGTCATTTCTTCATCTCTGGCCAATATCTGAGCCTTCCTCAGTACTGCACTGTAGCTTTTCAATTCTAGAACTGCCACGTGCCTTCGGATTTCTGGTTTCAGGCCTCTCTCAAAGAACTTGGCTTTCTCTTCTTCTGTACTAATGAGGTGTGGAGCAAATCTGGAGAGAGCCTCAAACTTCCTTTCATATTCTGTGAGGGACATGGACCCCTGAGTTATCTGTACAAATTCAGCAATCTTCTTCATTCTTCAATGACTGAGGAAAGTACTTGTCATAAAACAACTCTTTAAACTGAGCCCAAGTAAGCACTCCATCTTCTCCAGTATGAGCTCTCTTTGTCATTTCCCACCAGTAACTTACACTATTGTCTAGCATAAAAGTAGCACATGTGAGACGTTGTGTATCAGTACACCCCATAAGCTCGAATATTTTCTCCATTTTACGAACCCATTCTTCTGCAGCTAATGGGTCTGTTGAGCCTGTAAAGGATGGAGGGTTGAGTCTTCTAAACTGTTCCACTACTTGTATATTTTCAGAAGTGGTGGTGGAACTAGGTTGTGCAGCCTCTCATCTCGCATCTGTCAGAATCTGCACCAACTCCTAGACTATAGTGTCCTGAGCCCGTGAGCTGCTACTAGTCCCAGCATGCCTCTTCGGTCTTCTATTTCTGACCAAAACAGGTTCATCCAGTTTTGAAGTTCGTCTCACTCTGGATGTGGAGCTAACCCTCCTCATTTCCTCCACAGTGGGGTTATCGGCTCTCCTGGGTCGTCCCGGTCGAGACATAACTATCAATTCTGATCATTAGAACAGAATAAGGCACCATATAAATAACGATAATACTACTAATAATAATAATTAGCACTCCTCATCATAAACAACAATTTCATAGATTTCAATATAGAAATCAAACAATTATCAATCTTAATTACTATGGAGGATTTGGCATGGACTTGGTTCCCTTGACCGCTTGCAACAAAATGTCTACGGAACTTTAAACCTAGGCTCTGATACCACTACTGTCACAACCCATACTAGACATACAGAAAGTAACATTATATGCAGTCATTTAAAAGTGAACTCTAATATTTCTTTCAAAACATTAATATTAGTACCACCCAAATAGAGTTCCTAATGACAACCACTGCATTCTACTGTATTTAAGTACATTCAAACATCAAAAGAAGTTCTACAGTATGGCTATGCTAATATGGAGCAGCGGTCTATGGTTGCCAAGGGAACTCTGTCAGCAATGCCAAAAATCCTCCATCCCTAGCTCAACCTATTGATCACCTGAGACACACAACAACTTTCATGAGTAAAACTCAGTAAGTAAACTAAGTGAATATACAGCAATAAACAACAACAATAGAATTCAATCCACAGCATGAAACTACCCATTTCTAACTACACAAGCATTATCTAAATTGTTAAAGAAGAAATGCTCCGAGTTTACTTCGGTTACATTTGCTCTCTCGCGCCAGTTTTCTGTCTAGACCTTGGTAGGTCGATTCAATCTCACATAAGTGAGTTCACATTTCTCTACTCATCGACTTTTCATGTACAATCACAATCACATAATGAGGAAGCTTCCACAGTATCAGTTACAGTTACCTAGGGAAAAAGGCTCTCTAATCAAGGTAGGACTTTTCATTTCACAGTCAGTTCTCATATAATAGCTTAAGGCTAGTCTGACAATCTGGGTGATACCGGGCTCATGCTACTGAATCTCGTATAGAGAAACACATGGTCCAGACCTCTCTCCAGCCATGGGATTACGGAATGCTCAAGGCTAGTCTGACAATCCGGGTGATACCGGGCCCATGCTACCGAATCTCATCTAGAGAAACACATGGTCCAGACCTCCCCTCAAGCCATGGAACAGTACAGAACAGTACGAATACGTTTAGATGCCTACACTTGAAATAGCTCGAGGCTAGTCTGACAATCTGGGTGATACCGGGCCCATGCTACCGAATCCCATGTAGGGAAACACATGGTCCAGACCTCCCTCAAGCTATGAGAGCTAAACTTCCTAGGTTTTGGCATGCCAATCATGTTTCACCATTCGCAATCAGTCACACATAAAAGAAGTTTGATATCAACCTTCTAGAACAGTCGTAATATTTCACATCCAAGCATCAAGGTGCTAACAATTAACAGTGTTACAATCCATAAAATTACATACATACAGTACACAATTTATTGTGGCCTCAGAATAGTTAGCTTACTTACCTTGTATAACTGCTTTTCGATGCTTGTGATTGACCTAAAAATAAAACAAAAATCTCTTTTTAGGTCACCATACACTTGTAAAACATTTCCCCTTTTTGGCTCTATTTCTATACTTACTTTGACAACAATTTACAACAATACTTGTCTACTTTCAAAATTCACACAATTTTCTGGTAGACATCTTTTAGACACATACCTCATGTCTCCTTAAAATTTTTAGAGCAAATTGGGGTCATTAGGTCACTCAAAATAATCAAATTCATTACCTCAACAATCCTGCCACTGCATTGACTTCACTGAGCACTATCCACTTAAAAATTTGTAGGAATTTCAGTCCTACTCAAATGGCTACAAAAATTTACAGGATGGTATATAACATATATATATATACCTCCATACCAAAAATCAGGGCTTTTCAAAGTGTTTAACCCATTCAAATCCATTTATTTCTAACTGTCCTGTTTTGGAAACTAAAAATTCCAGTTTTAGCAAGCTAATTTTAAAAATCTATAAAAATTCACACAGAGCTTCAATCTCAGTGAAAATTTATAGTCTCATATATGACACATAAAAGGAATTTCGTACCAAAAATCAGCTAATTCTATGAAGATTTGGACCTTCAAATAAAATCGTCTTCCTCCACTCTGTTCTAAGACAGGGGAAATGTGCAATTCCATACCAGAAATTCAAAAATTTACTACAATTCACCTACTTCGAATTTCTGAGTGAATCCAATTGCTATACACTCCTGGACATGTCTATTTTCATCCATAAAAATTTCAGAACAAGAAAATATCCCCCTGATTTTTGGGAATTTTCGGAATATGCACTGCTTAGTATAAACAAACAATCCAGGATTGAAATAAACTCTCATTTCTAACTTATATCTTCATCTCCTTACTTATATGCATTCAAAACTCATTCAAATTCACATCTCCATACAATTTCCAGCATACAAAATAATAGTTCTCATACTCACATCACTACACAAAGAATTTCTTTAAATTAAATAGACAATAATACAAAGAATTCTAATGAGAAAAATTGGTTCTTACCTTCTCCCTCTTTTTCTTCCTTTGATTCCTTGATTATTTGTGTGAAAATTTTTGAGAGAGTAGAGGGCTGGAACGTGTATGCAAGGAGAGGAATGAAAGAATTCTAGAACTCTTCCCATTTATAGACAAAATTAGGCCAAATCTCCATTTAGTCCTTCTCTCCTCCTTTATAACCATTAAACCCAATACTTTTTAATTAAGCCCCTCATTCTTTCATCTATTACATTACAAATCCAACACATAACTAATACATTAATACATATATTACACATGTAACCATAACACATGTTATAATATACATTACAAAAAAATAGGATATTACAATGAGAGGACAAAACCATAAAATCTGAGGAAATCATAATCATATACATAATATCATAATGCTTTTAAATTACACACAGACAAAGACCCAAAAAGAGAGAAATAAATAAATAAACACAGGGGAGGTGCTGGAAAGCAGTATGCTCACCCGGAACTGAAGAGAATCTCCACATCTACAGCATTCGTGCTCCATACAGACTTATCTTTATTTCTTTGATCAATACAATAAAAAAACTGAGAAACCAGGAAAAAAAAAATTGGGAGAGAGAGAAAGAAATGATGACCGAAAGTCAGTCTCCAACAAAAACAAACGGAAAAACAAGCAAAGCACTCGCGCACACATCGGTCAAACATAACAGCCTTCAAATCATGCTGAGGGAGTATTGAGTTTAGAAATCTGCTCAAGTTCAATCACAATTTCAGACATTGTAGGCCTGAGAGTAGGTGAGAGATTAAGGCACTTCATTGCTAAATCTATGATTTTAACGGCTTGCTGCCTGTCATAGTCAGATAAATTTTCATCCACCAATTCCAGAGGCCTTTTCTCTGAGTGTAAGACACAAGCCTGCGTTAACGCAACACTGTTAACCCTTGCATGTTTTATAATAGTAGACTGTCCAATGACATTTCATAATACCATTTATACATAATTATATTTGTTAAGAAGAATAATATATATTTGGTCAAGTAGTTCCCTCACCTTATTTAAAAGATAATCGTTCTCTTCGGTTTCATCACGCTTTGAATTACTCTTCCCACTAACTATTTCAACCAGAAGAATCCCATAACTATAGACATCAGCTTTTACTGTTACAGCTTGCCGCGTTGCATACTCAGGTGCCATGTATACTCTGAAAGAGTGAGACGCAATCATATATATAAGCTTGAACTGTGCATTTTAGATTGTGCAAAATCTTTTAAATACTAATTAGCAATCAATACTTAGGTGTGATTATTCAACTCAAAAGAAGATGAAAAACGTTACTTAGATCTTTTTTTGGGAATATATACTTCGTTACTTACGCTGTCCCTATTTCTTCGATGAATTTATACGGATTTTCCTCATCATAAAGCTTTGCCAGTCCCAAGTCCGATACCTTAGCATTAAGATTTTCATCAAGCAGAATATTACTGGCTTTAACATTTCTGTGAACAATTTTCCCACTCTCATCTGCATGTAAATACTCCAGACCCTTTGCTATTCCAAGGCAGATTTTAACTCTGCTTTCCCAATCAAGTTTCACTCTAGAATTTGAGTCACCTGCAAATCCCAATATGTATAGCATTAATATTGTGAACTCAAAAAATTTGGATCCCAATGAAAACTTCAGTCTTTATCTTATCAAAAATCTGGTTTAATAGTAAAGTGTACAACAATACCATGTAATGTTTGACACCCCACATTACAATGCAAATATGCCGTGGTTTTATTACGGTCAGTAATGGCAATCGAAATTTTGGCAGTTACAGCAATGATTTTGATAGCAACATAAGTTATGCTGCTCTTATTCTAGCATCATGAAGTGTTGTGCAATCATAATTTAACAACGTAACATTAAAATTTTATGCATTTAATTCGGTTCTTTTAAGAACTAAAATATATAATATTGAAGTTTTGAGCAATCTGACAATAGAATCTTTTGAACTTTCAAAAATTCAATATGTGCACATTTTCAGTCCAAAGTTAGAAGAGGACTTTAAAGGAAAGAAACATTTCATATGAAAAATAGGAGGCATGAAACTTATATTGCTTTTATATATATATGGACACACCACATCTTGGATTACTTCACTGTTACAGAGGTATTGCTTTATTTAATTAGACAAAATGGAAATATGAATTATTAGACGTTTGAAAATAAAGTTCTACCAAGTTATGCGCAGAAAATATAAAACTTAGTTCTCTTTATGAAACAGAAATTCACTGATGTTTCTAAAACACATAGAAAGCAAATATCATATGCAATCTAACCAAAACGGCATGTAAAATGAATGTGGCATGCTAGAATAATTGAAGAGAATGTTATCACAATGAGAAGGTCTCCAAATTAATCCAACTTATGCTGCAAAAAAACTTACCCAAAAAGACATCTTTGAGTGAGCCTCTTTCCATGTACTCGTAAATTAGCAAGTGTAGGTCTCTTTTAGAATAAACATCCAACAGTTCGACAAGATTGTCATGTTTTAACTGTTTCAACGCAAACACTTCAGTTCCTATTTGATCAACCTTATTTGATTGAAATGAAATTAGCTTCTTCACTGCTACGGTCTCACCCGGCGCCAGTTCAGCCTATAATGAATGAAACTAGTTATAAATGCTTATTCATGATTAACTGAAATGTTACTGATGCATGAGTATCTATTGCTTGGGAATATTAAGCAATTCACCCGAAGATAAAAAGCTACTAATTATAACCTTATATACTATCCCAAACCGCCCCTTGCCGATCTTCTTCTTGGGGCTGAAATTTCGAGTAGCATCTTTTACTTGTTTAAGGGTGTAGGACTTGCCTCGGAGCTTCACATACGTCACTATTCAGACAAAAAATCAGAGAGTTATTTAAAATGTATCTACATGAGTCTTGTCATATATGAATTTTTGAATGAGAGAGTTATTTGGGTGAATTGCATCTAGCTCACCCCTCAACTCTCTGTCTCCCAGCCATCCCATTCTCCACATGAAGGCCAACAAAAGCAATGGAGCTAATACAGCAGCAATTACAATCCCTACTATCTCTTTGGTAGATAGTCCTCCGGCTTTGAATTCTGTATTATATTGCAGCAAGAAAGGTATGACAGTAGAGTTATAAGATTTGGAATATGAACAAAATTAGCAAAAGTGCAAGGTGCGATTTTTTACGCGCAGTTACAGATATAGCTGATATGAGCGGTCCACTCAAAGCAGGTGGGTTGAACAGAGATCCTTTGCCAGCCCAGAATAAGTGGATTTCTAGCAGATGATCGTGCACATTAATATCTTTGAAAACTTCCGTCCATATAGTATTTGGACCCCCAGCCTTTTCCTTTATGTTAAAATCCTTTAGTACTCGGTTCCCCTGCAACAAGGAGTCTTGGTTGATGGCACCACTGAAATGGCTTTATGAGAAAATTAAAGTTACTACCTGAATATATACATCAAAGACACGCTTCCCTGAACTACTGTGATCTTCATCTTCTGCAAATACAATTTCAGCAAAGTGAAGTTTCACAGTGTAGTTGCCATTATGTAAGCAGAAACCAAAATACTTTAGAGACTGAGGGCAAAGACGGGCTTTTTGGTATAAAGGTGCCTCACGATCAAAAACTCCACATGTTGAGCTCTTTATATAATCAGAGGAATTGGTCATTTTTCCTGGGAAATCCCCCGAACAACTGTAAGCCCAATGGTTTGCTGGACTTTGAGACAAAGTATTTTTTGTTGTATTATCTGCATCATAGTGATTTCCTTCAATTGTTGTATCCTCGCCACCAGCATTTATAAACAGGGAATGGTCTGCAAGAAACAGTGTAAAATTATTGTGTCATGCAGCAGAATCACTTATCTAGAGGTCCCCAGCTATGATGACTATATTAAACAATGTTGTATTTTTAGTAGTTAATGGGATTTTTATCTTGCTTTGAAGGCTTCAGGGAGTCGGGTGGCAGTAGGAGAAGATGGTTACTTTAAAAGTTCCGTTTTTCCCATTAAGATATATTAAACAATGCTTATTACTTACTGAAGATAAACTAAGCTAATTAGTTTCAAGTATCAAATAATTTACTTGCCGCAAACAAAAACGTACACTTGGATTTCTTGCCCGGACAATGGTTATCCATGATATCATATATAGAATTCCTATAGAACACAATTAGATTAGTAACAAATGATTCAGGGTCTTGTAATTGAAGGATGCAGATGATATGAACAAACCTATTTTTGGGTTCACTGGTTGCAGCAGGGCACGGAGGCAGATCCGTCGCAAGATAAGAAGTCAGAGACACTCAAAGAAGTGAAATTTGAAGCACAAAAAGATTACAAAAGAAAAAAGAAGCTAAACTGTGTAGGAGGATGATGTCATTTCCTTACTAATTTATCTTTGGATCAGGGAATTTTCCAAACGTAGAATTATTGTACAGGAGATCCCTGTAAGACAACAGTTTAAAGAACAATGAAATATTTTCTTCACTTTCCACTCAGCTGATAACAAACTATTAAAAACTGTTGAAAAATAACTCTCTCAATTGTTGAGAATCAATAATACTCAGCTCAAGCACAAAAGGACACAAGGAATCACAACTTAATTGAAATTGACAAATACATACCCCTATGTAGTAGATTCTTCCTAATCCCTCTCAACAAACCTCGTAATACCAAACCATAAACAATAAAGGTAATTTAAATCTAATTAGGAATCACCAGTTCAAATCATATCTTAACATGCATGAGCTAAACAAAATTTCGAATCTTAGATTAGAAATTTTTAACCTAATCTAAAGATGACTCCTAATTAAGCTTGGTTTAATTCCAACAAAAACTTTGGGAAGACAGGGGATAGACAAGTAATTTCCTTCAGTAAAGAAGATCTGGCATCCTATAATTGGTTTCAATGATGGAGCAGAAATAATATGCAAACAAGTAATGAAATTAATAAAAGAAATCTTTCGTAAGTGACTTTTGCAAAGCGAAACATACTTTTGAGAGAACTGAAAAAAGAAATAAGAAGAAAAGAAGGGATTGATGCTATTTGCTTACTTATGGTTCTTTCCCGTTTCTTCGACCGAAAAATTATTGTATGAAAAATCCCTGCAAGATAACAATCAATAATTTTACAGAATAACTGCGGAGACACCTCTTTATTATTTGAATTATAGTACGAGTACATGGCGTGCATACATGTTCATTCATGTATGTAAATACACATATATAAAATACTACTGCATGCAAGCATCTTTTTCTTGTACTAAGTGTTCGTAATACAAGCATCTTTTTCTTGTACTAAGTGTTCGTAATACAAGTAAAAATTACTTAAAATGACAATTAAACTTTTATAAGAGTAGCAAATTAACTTGACACTGTTCCTCTGAATTGGCCAGTTGAATAAACATTTAGCTAGGCTGATATTACCAGGCAACTATTGAACCCAACAGATTGGTCTTAAAATTTCACTGTTTCCTATTTTCTTGCTCGAATCAAGCAATTTCCTAGGATTTCCAAGCCCTCACAAAAAAAGTAAAAAGGTTGATCAAGTCCGCTTGTAAAGACAGTGGCGTGCAACCGAAAGTTGGGCTCTAGTGCACAGGCGTTATGCAGGCATTGCATCTTATCGCATGTTGGATGATGCACCTCTTTGCTTAAGTGCAAAATTTGCTAAATTTAGATTACCCAGAATGAAAGGGCACAAGAAAGTAGAAGGGATTTAACTCTTAGCAATTCAATACATTTAATGAGAATGCTAGTAATTATTTCACTCGTTAGCATGCGTACTAAATCACACCAACCAGTTGTAAAGGATATGCACAAGATTTGTTGATGTGCATTAATTTAATAATAAAGTTAAATAATCAGTAATGATACTCTTATAAAATTTGCATTCATCCTTATTTTATATCCGAAGTAATAGTAGTTGTTTTGTTAACACCACATAAATGATGATTGAGTAAATGTAATACATGATAAATATTTATGTAAAATCAATTTGTAAGTATATCATTCTTTTAAGCAACTTAACATTTATAGAATAATAACTAGATGGAATTAAATTCACAACAAATTAGGGGAAAAATACATGCAGCCGAAACAAATTGTTATATGAGCTATATAGATGACATGATAATTCATCGCCAATGTGCAACCGTACTTGTTTATATGGAAAATTTGCACAAAATTAGAACTTATTGACACGTAAAAAATGAAAAAGATAATTGATGCAAATAGTGCCATTTTTTTTTTTTTTTAGCTTAATAACGCAGAAACGTACCCCATGAATGCTACTTTTTGATCAATCCAGTCGGGGATTGTCTTTGTGAGGGCATTTCCAGTAAGCAACCTAAACAGAGATGCCAACACTTGGTAAATTCAAGTTATCAACTGAGCGATAATAAAAATGAACGGGTCTCCGTTTCTCACGATTTAGAAAATACAGGTTTTGATAAATGGATTTAAGGCGTTCAAGAAAGTTATTACATACATCGTATCTAACTGCAGGCCTTCAAAAGAATCTGGGATTCCACCCTTTAATTTGTTGAAGCTCAAGTCACTGCAATGCACATACAAGATCTTGGAGTTTATCAAAGGAAATAAAACCTCTTAAGTTAAAGATTGAGTTGAATCAAACGAGTGTATAAACTAAAAGGACAAGTGTTGCATAAGCAGAAAACTGTGACACGCTGCTAGAAGGAGTTCTAACCTGAGAACTCAATGAAGCCAAGCATCAGGTCCTAGACCTAATACCATCTAGGCTGCCCATTGGATACAAGTGATCATAATGTTATTTTCCTAACTTGATATAAGGAAGATATTATATAATTAAGTTGATCTGCTAACAAAATAACTATTAATTTTAAGCTTGGATGTCGGGTAACTCTGAATATAAATGTTGTTGGATCGATATTCATGTTATAGATGTGGAGTCCCCATTTGGATAATCCTCATTGGGAGTCCCACATTGATTGGTTAAGGGAAGGTCATGGGACTTATATATGGGAGGAGTTCCTCCACCTAATAGACTAGTCTTTTGGGTTGGATACTTACTCCATATATGGTGGCCCACTTGTTGAAAAATTGTTGTTGTGCGCAGCGGAAGCGATCTGTAACAAGTGGTATCAAAGTCAACCCAAGACAGCAATGTGTGGACTCGTTTGGTTCAGACAAGGATGGTGCCATTGCCCACCGGGGCCTTGTCGTTGTGGAGGATTATCGTTGGTGGTTTAGACAAGGATGGCGCCGCCCTCACGCCAGGGCCTTGTCTGAGGAGGGGGATTGTTGTAGATGTGGAGTCCCCATTTGGATAATCTTCATTGGGAGTCCCACATTGATTGCCACATTGATTGGTTAAGGGAAGGTCATAGGGCTTATATATGGGAGGAGTTCCTCCACCTAATAGACTAGTCTTTTGGGTTGGATACTTACTCCATATATGGTGGCCCATTTGTTGAAAAATTATTGTTGTGCGCAGCAGAAGCAATCTGTAACAATTCATGCATGCTTAAATGATATTTAACCTGCTATTTTATAATTTTCTTGCAAACTAGTTACCAAGATGGAATGTTAAACTTGGTTTGCCAGAAAGGATATAAATATAACTGAGATAAAAATCCTCTTGACTCTGTTGTAATGTGAATCTTAATTACCTTATTTTTTATCTGTTAAGTGATAATTGATAATTAATAAAAATAATTTTAACAAAAAACCTTAATCAACATTACAAATAATTATTCATCAAGAAATTTTGGGAACTTTATTTGATTAAAGACTTCATATGGATCAAATGGATTGATGTGTCAAATTTATCTGTAAGGCTAAAGTCACTCATAGAAGAATTTCAAAACTAAAACTTGGCAATTATCAGAAAGAACTAGAGAGAAGGATTGACCAAACAGAACATACAGATATATTAATGATGAACTCCAATTGCCAATATATGCTGGTATCTCACCGCCAATATTGCAATTCCTCAGTATCCTGCAGAATATTAGCCAATCAGTTGGATTGGAATCCAAGATCAGTCGGTAACAGAATACAGATTATGTATCAAAATAACCTGGGGAAATAATGGACACCTAAAACTCACATGGAATAAACATATTTTGTATAACATAAAATAGACCACTTACAGAGAATATATATTTGGCAAGTAAGCAGAGTCCGGAAACTCAAAACCTTTGTTGAGGTCACTAACCATCCTGCAATAACAAAGAAATATTTGATATTACTCGGTGTAACTACAACAGGTTCATTTCCTCAATAAGAAATTTAAGAGATCGGATTGTATCTTACAAATACTCAAGGCTACTCGTGTTAAAAAATTTTTGAGGAATTGCGCCTTCAAAATTGTTTCCCATCAGAATCCTGTGAGAATCAGAAAATATTGAAAAATGATTTGACTATATACATGATATGATTTAAACCTCTTATGGTTGGAAAATGGCGTCTACGTGTATAGCCGAATAGCAAGCTATGCATATTACACAAACTAAATTGAAGGGACACATCTACGACATCTGTCCAAATATGGCTGCAGAATATGCTTTTTTCTTATGCCAATTATGATGTTCTATTCCCATTTTTTATTCAAGATTTTATTTTGGAGTTACTAAAACAACTTCTAAAGTCTATTACATAAATATTTCAATGGCCATCTCGAATTAAACAATACAAGATTATAGAACTTATTTCCAACCCAGTTATATAGACTTTATGCTTCAAGAAATCTTTGGATATTGGGATTACAAACAGTTCTTGACAGCATTAAGTACAATTTCTACATGATTCGCGAGTTATTTCTTGCAATTATGAGCTGTATCTCATCCTGTCTACAGACAGAAAAGAATTGCCTTAAAAGGTTTTGGATTTAAATTTCTCACAATAATCTTGAATGAAGATGATTCCATTCAACTCTACGTTTTTACTTAAAAAGTAGGATAGAATAGAATGCTGCTAAATGAAACGAAAAATAGCATCAAACGTATGAAATGCTGACAAAGAAATGCTTATATAGGATTGTCAGAAAACGCTTACAGGTCAGTGAGATTGACCCAATCAGCAATGTATTCGGGAATCGGACCTTCCAAATCGTTCCCGCCAATTCGACTGCATTAATTAATCAAATTTCTAGCGTTCCGCCAATAAGAAGGAAAAAATATATAAAGTGAATTATACATGAAGCACTTACAACACCCTCAAACTCTGAAGGGATCTGTACTGATCTGGCAATTTCCCAGTTAAATTGTTGGATGCCAAGGACCTGTAACAGAAAAGTTATTAGTTCTAATGGAATGTTGCGCATATAATATGGTCCGGTTATGTGTTAGCCTTCCTTTATTATTTCATGATTGAACTAAACAAGAGTTGTAACTAACTATTTTCTCTTTAGTCAGCCTCTTCTTAGTATCCATCAATATTTACTTACAGATATCGAAGATTGCTTAAGTTTCCAAGTTCCGGTGGGAGTGTACCATTTAGTTCATTGTCCTCCAAACTCCTACACATTGAAAAGGAAAAAAGAGAACACCGAAATATAATGGGTTAGCCAATGAGGGGGAAAAAAAAAAAGAATAACAGGTTTAAGGGTTGAAGCAGAGTGGTGCAGGGATTACAATCGTCTGAGTTGAGAAAGGTTTCCAAGCCCACGAGGAATTCCGCCTGATAACCGGTTACTCCGTAAAGTTCTGCAGAAACCAGAAACATAAGGTTATCCAAATCATCCAGGGATTATATTATATGATTATGATCACTATACTTTGATTGTGATGATACTCACAGTGTCTCAAGAGAATAAAGTGTACCCAAAGAGTTTGGTATCGTGCCATTGAGTAAGTTAAACCTCAGGTTACTGTGACAGGAAAGTAGAGACAGGTAAAAGGTTAAACCTCAGGTTACTGTGACAGGAAATTAGAGACAGGTAAAAGGTTAAACCTCAGGTTACTGTGACAGGAAAGTAGAGACAGGTAAAAGTTTTACAAGACAGAATTAACAGAAACATTTTTCCTTTTTTTCCTGAAGAAAATTGGGTGGCAAGAAAAAACTTAATTTCATTTCTATAAGAATAACGTTAGAACATAACATCAATAATACCATTTTTTTAAAAATTATAGGGTAAATAGAAAGCAAAATGACTTGAGTAACAAAATTCAAATAAGGAATGACAAGCAAAAATTTTGATGACCCTCACTAAAAGAAACAATAACGAGACTTACAGTCGCGTTAGATTCTTCAAATTGCCCAAGCTCGTCGGTATCTCCCCTGTCAACTGATTGTTTGCCAAGTCTCTAATGATTGCAGAAATCCATTTTATTGTCGTAAACATAATTAATGCAGTAGTAAGCAAGGGTCTAACATTAATTGAGACATGGTGTAGAATGATAAGATGATTTAGGATAGGATAGATTTCATTACAGGATCCCACATCACCTAAATATAAAAATTATTATGCAATAATAAAACAGCTGAAGTTCAGTTTAAAAGTGGATAAAAATTTAACAAAAATATAGTAAATGTATACGGTAGTTAAGCTATTTGCAGCCAAGATTTTGATCTCTGTACACCCAAACAAGAAAAAGTCTACTTAAAATCTCTCTTTCAATCATTTGAGAGTTTTCTTTGTATTTGATGAAGATTCTTTCCATTCATTCATGAAACTTCAACCAATTCATGAAAGCAATTACTAATATCAATAAAGAAATTCATCACATGAATAGGTTTCTATTAGGCAAACAAATTTTTTAACAATATAGCTAAACCAGTAAACACTTTCACAAAACTAACAAAACTGCATCTGAAGAGGCAGAGGCACAAGCCTAAATAAGCTTCTACCAAAGCAACATTCAAAACACAAAGACCCACCATAAAAATATAAGTAAATTGCTTGGAATTATTAAATATATTCATGTTCTCCCCGTTCAGATTTACTAACAAAATAGCAACTCATCTCATTATTCCTTAAGTTTAGAAAAGTGCTAATGAAAAAAAAAATTAAAAGAATTTGATTAACCAAATAATAAGTCTTCGACAAACATGCCCTTTTATTGCCCCAATCTTTTTTAATAGTGATTTTTGAATCTATGATTTTTGTTAAATTTTATTAATTTTTCATGAATTTTCATTGAATAATATTAGGTTTTAAGTTCAGTGGGTGTATATTAAATCGGTGTTCATAACCATATTAATTACTTTAATTATACTTATAATTCTTTTTGCTAAATTATCTTATGGGTATTTTAAGATTATTATTATTATTATTATTATTAGAACTTAAAGGTGTTCAAAGCAAAATCACAAATAACTCCACCCTTAATATTAAGTTGGACTAAACAAAATCTGTAATTTTTTAAGGATAATTTTACTAAGCCCTTGACGTTATCTTACATGTCTTTGTCCTCTTTCTCCTATTTTTATTCACATCAAGCTAAGTCCATTCCATTCCTTAATTTCTCTCAAACCCTGCTAACTCCATCCCACTTCCTCCTTCCAGTTCCTCTATATTTTTTTTTCGAAAATTAATCTAAATCCATTTATCTTTTTTTCTTTATTACTTGCTAATAAACTTAGATCTAATATGCACCAGCTTATTCATTAGTTCTAACTAGAACTTTGTCTTTTTTCTTTTTAAATGTAACTCAATTTTCTTTTCCTTATTGATTGTTTTATTGATGTGACTATGAAAATTTTGAACTAATCACTGAAAAAATTCTCATTATATATATATATATACACACCCAAATAAATAATTTTATTATCAATTAGAATATTCGAAGTTCAATAGGGAGGGTGATTAAAAATTGGTTTCAAATATTTTATAATTACAATTATATCCTCAATGAAGTAGAGGTGGATCTATTAACATGAAAAATAAAGGTGGCATAGAACTACTATTCGAGGAAAGCCCAAAAATAAAGTTGCGCACACCAAATCTAAAACAGACAATGTTATACTATATAAAAGCAATTTAAGCACAATGGGCAAACCCATAAATTAGACCCTTGATTAATGATATAAAATATATTAACAGGCGGTAATAGAAAAAATACAAGCAACATAGTAAAACTTACAGCCAAGTAAGTGAAGATAAATTCCCAAGATTTTCAGGAATTGCACCACGAATTTTGTTGTTGGATAGATCACTGTTGAGTTTTGATATAAAACCACTAATGTCATATCAAAAGAGTTTATAAGTGTAGTGCTATTCAACAAAGAGTAATGTTGTATTTATAAATTTTTTATACAAATTCAACTTTACAAACTCATATGGCAATTTTGCATGATTATCACGGCATTGCACTTAATTAATATAATTAAAATTTTTAAATTCACTCCTCTATTCATTAATGCCATTTCAGTTTATATAATTGAATTGGTATCAAGAGTTTGAAAGCATAGTATGATTCTTAAATAAGAGTAGTGTTACACTTACACTCATCTACAATCAACATTTCTTAAAATTTTGAGTTTGGTAAAATATCATTATATGAGTAAAAAATAAAAATAAATACAAAAAGTTAAATTGCATGACATATTAATTATCCGTCTTACTAATATTTTTGTAACTTAGATCGTAAAATAAATTGATTATAAATGAATTATAAACATAATATTACTCTTTAAACAAATGATGATATCCTCCTTCCTTGGATTAAATGCAATGCTACTTACAGTGTCTCCAGGAACTTAAGCTGTGTCACATATTCTGGATGGATATATCCAGTTAAATGTGCATTATCAATGCTTCTGTTCACCAAACATCACGGAATTTGTTATGGTAAGGCCAATGGTCAATATCACTGTACGGTATTAATTAATTACCGTTGAAACTTACATTTCAGTGATGTGCCAATTAGAACCGACAAGAATGCAGTTGATGGTAATAGAAGCAAAATCCGGCTTGTCAACACAAAACGAACGCCCTATATATGGTACTGTTGAGACATCCAAGTAGAATAGGACATAGTGAAGAGCGTCCGCTGCCGAATATTTAGAGAAAAAAAAATTATAAAATGACTACCAGAATTGTGCCTAATTGCATGATTAAGTCAAGAATTGTTACATAATCAGAATGTAATTGAACGAGCTGCAAACGCCCTCAACCACTAGCTAGTTTGAGGGACCCCCAGTTGGACTTTTGTCGAGGTTTATCACACAACGCAGATAAAATCATGATGCAAGTCCCTTTTTAGTATAGAGTCATCCATGCCTCAGCAGCACAGTTCACGTGGTGCAGTCAGCCAATGAAAGACTGAAAAAATGGGAGAGAGAAAGCAGAAAAGCCTCTCTCTCTCTTATTCTCAACCTCTCATTGGTTTGCTGCACCACGTCAATCCAGCCACGTAGTGACATGGTGCAGCAGAGACAAGGAATATTTTCTCCCTTTGTAGACCTCAATTGTAGTTTGAAATGACAAACTTCTCCTTGTCAGATATTGAAAATCCTCCAAAGAAAAAGTTATGCCTTTCAGATTTTACATTCCTTCAAGACTCGAGAGTTCGTACTTAGTCTTCCAAATTTTTTTTTTTTTAACTCAAAACATCCATAGATTTTTGAGTTAATAATCCATGATTGTTATTATTTTTTAATTATAAAATGGGATGCGAAAAAAAAAAACAGTAGAAAACAAAAGGAGGATTAAAATGAACAAAAAAAAGGAAGTTAAATTTTAACACATATTGTGTGATCTAGCTAGTAGTTTTATATATATAGAAATGTAACTATATATATATAAGTATGCTGTAGATTTCATGTCATAACATGGCTTTATCCAATATCTTGGCAATGAGCACGCATATAAATCAAACCGCCAGGACTAGAAAAGCTTTGAAATTAAATAATAATGCACAAGAGTAGGGATTAATTAATACCCTCACTATCAGGCAGTCCATAAGCTGACACTGACGCGGCACCTCCATAAGTGGACCCTGACGCTGCACCTACACTGAGAGATCCGCTATTTAGTTTCGAGCCACTGTAAGGCTCGTGGACAAAACTCATACATTTCGATCCAAAGAGAACAAGAAAAAGAAGAAACTTCGCAGGAAGCACCACAGAAGGTTCATCCATTTTTCTTTTCATTCTTCTCAAAGTTTAGTTCACTCTCTCAGTATCCTGTGTTAGTAAGCTTGTGTTCATCCAAATTTATAAATGAGAAAGATGCCTCAAATGAACACGCCATATTGGAAAAAGTAGGGTGCAATTGGATAATATAATTCTTAATTTGTTCTCAGTGTGCTTTCTTTTTCACGAAGAAGTCATGTAGAAGTAATTAACTGAGGACAAAAAGTGTTGGACAGAGGATCAAAATAGGATAGGCTCTTTAATTATAATATAATTTTGAGATAAACTATTTTATTCGATGCGCAAGACCATATTGTCCAAAAGAATTGATTATTTGTTAAAGGCCAATTAAAGAAGCGGCTACAGTGCTTTATGCTCACCTAAAGAATTAATTTTTTAGTTAAAGCCGAGCTAAAGAGGGCAATATATATCTTTGTTCTTGCTTAACAGTAATAACCATGGTCTCGTGAGATGCGATTGAGCTTTATTCTCAGCTTAAAGAATTACGCAGTTTTAACTTATATAATTTATATAATATTATTAAATGATTATCACATCATTCGTATTAATTAATTTAATTAAATTTTAAAATTCACTCATCTAATTAAATTATGATTCTAATTAAATTATGATATATTAATTTGTAAGAATAAATTAATATAGATAATTTATATACTGTAAAGCTAGGCATAATGACTTTTTCAAAGAATTAATTATTTTAGTTAAAAGACAACAATGGATAATACATGCTTTTTTTTTCCCTTAAAATATAATGCCCATTGTCCTATCATGAAAGCCAAGTTGGGTTCAAATTTTGTCAAGTGAATAAAAGGAGACTGAGCTGCTTCTTTTCGTAAAATATGTACCCAAGAGCAAACAGAGAAGCAAAAGCGGAAATACCCAGAGGGAAAAAAGAGATGTTTGAAACCCACGCTTTCGATGTAAGCGATAAGGAAGTTGGTTTATGCAAGTATTATATAAAGCAGTGAACTTGAAAGGAAGAGATGAGAGGCAGAGATTTACGGGGGAAGAAAAGTTTTTACACTCGGGAAATTGAAGTCGATAACTAAATAGAAGTGATTTTAAGTACTTTAAAAAAAAAAAAAGCAAGCTAGATTTGGAAAAAATTAGAAATCTATGTCAAATCAGTTTTAAAAATCACTAGTTGTGTGGTTTCAGAATAACTGACATGGAAAATTCAGTATTTAGAAAACGAATAATAGTATTCTTGTCAATTTTATCCCAAATTTCACATCTCAAATTATGTATATTTAATTAATGATTGACAAATGGATGAGTTGATAATATAATAAATGAGAAATTTAAGTTAAACTAAGTCATTTAGAATGCATAATATTATGATAAATTTTGAGATATGTATCACTACTCTCAAAAAAATATATTTAGAAAAATCGGTTTTACATATAAGAAAATCCAGGAAAGAAGGCAAAAGTAAAAGAAAATGTTAAATTACTGAAATTTTATTTTAATCATCATTTTTTTAATAATTCACAAGAAGGGTAAATATGACTTTGCATGATAGATTCTCTAACATTTAACACAAACCGGAGGTTTAAATATTACTAAATGAAAACCGGAGATTTCACAATTTCTATATTAACTAGACTTAAATATATGATGGTCAGCCTACCCAATAACGTTTTGCAACGAGCTACATAAAATTGTATACAGTTTTTATTTATGTATTTTAGAAAAAAAAATAACGTTACAGTTTATGGAGAGTTTTGTTTTATTTTATTTTACGTTTTGTATTTTAACCTATATATATATATATATATATATATATATATATATATATATATATATATATATATAGGTGAAGATATGAAGACTCCATAATGCTTAGTTGGTTTGTTTAAAGTTACTCTGTCTCCCCAACAAATGATATCAAAGGGGAAGTCAGTTAACTTAAGACTTCTCTGTTCTTTTTCTTTTCTTGTTCTCACCGGGAAGCATTAACCAAGAAAACGGAATAAATGACTAGTGAAGGGGCTTTACATATAGCTGACGTAGTCTTAGTCTGTAACGCTAACGTAATCTAAATGTCATATAAGTGACCACGGCAGCAAATGGCCAATTACTGTATTCAAAGTGAGGAAAAGAAGATACCACAATGCTTAGTTGCTCCGTTTAAAGTTACGTTGTCTCCTCGACAAATGATATCAAATTGGGGTGAAGAAGTGAGATGTTCTTTTTCTTTTCTTGTTCTCACCAAGAGAACAAGGAAAACGGAATAAGTGACTCGAGGAATGGCAACTTTTTTCTTTGTATGTAACTGACGTTGTCCTAGCCTTTAACGCTAACGTAATCTTATGAGGTGATGTTCTATAAGTGACTATGATGGAAAATGGCTAACTTTATTCAGTTGCGATCAATAACAATATCCCGTCCTAGATCCTTTGCCAGCCCTGAAGAGTGGATAGTCAATAGATTATGATATTTACTGTGTCCAGTTGCCTTTAGAGTCTATATGTTCGATTTATTTGGAGTCCTAACCTTTTCTTTTATGTTGAAATCCTTCCGCACTCTCCCCCCCCATCCCCCCCACAACAAATCAAATCATTACTTTTAAAGGGATACAACATTATCATATATATATATATATATATATATATATATATATATATATATATATATACACACACACACATATGTGTATATGTATACACACACACATATACATATATATACATACATATTACTGCAAATGGAGCTGTGACGAAAGTGAAACTGTTACCTGAATATAAATAACAAGTACACGTTTCCCAGCCTAAGCTGCTATAATCTTTGCTATCTGAATATACAATTAGGGCAAAGTGCAGTTTCACAGTGTACTTCCTATTGTTAATATGCCAGAGCCACAGGGCAAAGTCGAGCCTTTTCGTGTGTAAGTCTCCTTGCAAGCGGAAAGTCGACGTGGTTTCGTCTATATGCAATAGTCAGTATTTTTCAGAGTTGGCCACCAGAAGTTTCCAGAACCCGTATATGCCCAGCGATTGTTTGGACTAACAAATTAAATACTCTGATGTGCTATCATTGTTGGGATGTAATGATCAACTCAGAACAGAATTTGGGAGAAAAATTACTTGTATTAACAGAGAAAATTGTATTACAAGATTTATACAAAAACTCCCCTAAAATTTCTGGAGCTCTCCTGGCTCTCTCTCTGAATTCTAAACTCTCTGGTTTAGACTCTGGACTCTCTCTGGAATCTCTGTGATGCATAAACAAGGCAGAATTCGTCCCATATTTATAGGAAAAATTCTGCATACAAATTCAAATCAAATTTGGCTACTTCCTTTGATTTTCAAAATTGGAGGTGCCTAACAAATTTGACTCTCAATGCATTCACATGGGAGGGATTCTGGAAGCCATGCATGTCATGCATGAGCTCAGCAGAATTCTAGAACTCATGCATGTCATGCATGATTCATCAATTCTCCCCCTCCATCCCATGTGAAAGGGAGTAACAACAAAAGTAATTAGACAGCTTCTAATCCAACTATGTCTCTGCATAGTTCTAGCTTGTCTCTGGTGACCACTTTTGTTAACATGTCGGCTGGATTCTCTTTAGTATGGATCTTCACTAGTTTTAACAGTTGCTTATCCATCACCTCTCGTATCCAATGATAGCGGATGTCGATATGCTTCGTTCGAGAATGATACACTGAATTCTTGCTCAAATCCAGAGCACTTTGACTGTCACAGTGTACTTTGTATTCCTTTTGCTCAATCCCAAGTTCTTGGAGAAACCGCTTCAGCCACAACATTTCTTTTCCAGCTTCCGCTGCGGCAATGTATTCTGCCTCTGTCGTGGATAGCGCAACACACTTCTGTAGTCTTGACTGCCATGAGACAGCTCCCCCTGCAAAAGTGTAAACAAAACCTGATGTAGATTTCCTACTGTCAGGTTCTCCAGCCATATCTGAATATGTATAGCCTTCCAAGATTGGATCAGCTCCCCCATAACACAAGCATATCTTCGAAGTACCTTTAAGGTATCTGAGAATCCACTTGACTGCCTCCCAATGTTCTTTCCCTGGATTGGAAAGAAATCTGCTCACGACTCCGACAGCATGAGCAATATCTGGCCTTGTACACATCATAGCATACATCAAACTTCCTACAGCAGAAGAATAGGGTACCGACGCCATGTCCTCTATCTCTTTCTTGGATGAGGGACATGATCTCTTGCTCAGCTTGAAATGATTAGCCAGTGGTACACTAACTGGCTTGGCACTATCCATGTTGAACCTTTGGATCACACGTTCAACATATTTTTCTTGAGACAGCCATAATTTCTTTTGTTCCCTGTCTCGACGAATGTACATTCCCAAGATTTGCTGAGCTGGTCCCAAGTCCTTCATATCGAAGGTTTTTGATAGTTCATTCTTCAGCTGCTTTATTCTTGTTGCATCTTTTCCGACGATCAACATGTCGTCCACATATAACATTAATGCAACAAAGTCTCCACCTGGAAGTTTCTGAAAGTAGACGCATTGGTCTGCAGCGGTTCTTTTGTACCCATGACTCACCATGAAGGAGTCAAACTTCTTGTACCATTGCCTTGGTGATTGTTTGAGGCCATACAAGCTCTTTTTGAGCTTGCACACGAGGTGTTCTTTTTCTGGAAACTCGAACCCTTCTGGCTGCTCCATGTAGATTTCTTCATGCAAGTCTCCATGAAGAAATGCTGTCTTCACATCCATCTGTTCAAGCTCAAAATCAAGACTTGCTGTTAATCCGAGGATGACGCGGATTGAGGACATTTTTACTACCGGTGAGAATATTTCATCAAAGTCAATTCCTTTCTCCTGAAGGAATCCTTTTACCACCAATCGGGCTTTGTGCTTTATCACCTTTCCTGTTCCATCTTTCTTGAGCTTGAATACCCACTTGTTCTTCAGTGCCTTCTTTCCGTCTGGGAGTTTGACCAGTTCATTAGTTTTGTTCTTCTCTAGAGAATTCATTTCATCTTGCATTGCATGCAGCCATCGTTCTTTGTCTGGATGAGATAAAGCTTCATGAAAGCTTTCTGGCTCCCCCTAAAGCATGAAAGCTTTCTGGCTCCCCTCATCAGTAAGCAGTGTGTACTCTGATTCCGGATATCTCCTCGACGGAATCCGACCTCGCTCAGATCGTCGTAGCTGAGGTTCTTCATTTCCAGGAGGTATAGCAGCTTCTATAGGTGATTGTGGCTCTCCCCGGCTCAGCAATCTCTTCATTTTCTTCCTCCTGATCTGCTTCTGGAATTCTTCTGGTACCTCATCATTTCCTTGTAGCATTTGGTGTTGAAATCTGCAACAATATCTGGGGCACTGCTAGTGGGATTTGTAGATATTATTGTCTTTTCAGCGTCTTCATATGTTTGATCTTCGTGAAATACGACATCTCTACTCCGGATGACTTTCTTTCTTTGGGATCCCATAATCTGTATCCGAATTCTTCATCTCCATAACCGATGAAGATACATGGAACAGTTCTTGCATCGAGCTTCTGTCTGAGCTCCTTGGATACATGTACGAAGGCTAAACAACCAAACACTTTCAAATGATTATAGGAGGGCTTTTTGTTAGACCATACCTTTTCTGGAATCTCGAAGTTCAGTGGTGCCGATGGTGCTCTGTTGATTAAGTAACAGGCGGTGCAAACTGCCTCCCCCCAGAATGGCTTGGGTAACTTAGCCAATCTGAGCATGCTCTGACTCGTTCCATGATGGTTCGATTCATTCTCTCGGCCACTCCATTGTGTTGTGGTGTGCGTGGGACTGTTCTTTCATGTCGAATGCCATATCTTCGACAGTAGGCATTGAACTCTCTGGAGGTATACTCGCCTCCGTTATCTGATCGAAGGCATTTTAATTTCTTACCCGTTTCACGTTCTACCATGGCGTGAAACTCCTTGAACTTCTCTAGAACTTCATCCTTCGTCCTGAGGAAATAAACCCACACTTTCCGAGATGCATCATCAATAAAGGTCAAGAAATACCTTTTACCGCCTAAGGACTCGACTTCGAGAGGTCCGCATACCTCACTGTGTACTAGCTCCAATAGCTTTGATTTCTTCACTGATGAGGAGCTGAATGACACCCTCCGTTGTTTCCCGTACAAACAATAGTCGCAAGGATGAGACGCTGCATCCTTGGAAACAGTGATCAGCTTCTTTTTCTGAAGGGTTGATAATCCCTTTTCACCCATGTGACCGAGCCTTTTATGCCACAAATCTAGAGGTACCATGTGCTCTGCTACATGAAGGCTCTCTCCGTTTATCTTTACATGAGTCCTGTAAAGATTGTCACATAATTTACCTCGAGCAACCACCATGACCCCTTTCAACATCTTCCATGTACCGTTGGTGAAGCAGCTCTCATAACCTTGCTGATCAAAGGCTTTTACCGAGAGCAAATTGAGTCGAAGATCTGGCACATGACGAACGTCTTTCAAAGTTATTTTGCATCCGACGTTCGTTAGGAATTGAATATCACCAATTCCCATGATTTTGGCGGTGCTGTTGTTTCCCATCTTCACTATCCCAAAGTCTCCTGCTTTGTACGTGGTGAAGATTTCTCTGCAAGGAGTGACGTGGCAGGAAGCTGCTGTGTCAATGACCCATTCTACTCCTTGGTCCGCTGTGTGGAAGCACGTCTCTTCTGCACAGATGGTTACATCTTCTACCACTGTAACTCGTGGTTCTTCGTTGCTTTGTGCCTGTGAACTCTCCTGGTTCTGCTTCGAAGACTGCGACAATTTCTCTTCAAATGTCCCTCTTTGCCACAGTTGTAGCACTTGTATGTGGGTCTCCGCCCATCTGATGACCTGCCCCTTGATCTGCCTCTGCTTTTGCTTCTACCTCTTCTCCAGTCTTCACCTCGAGACTGTCTTCCTCGATTCTCTGTGATGTAGGCTTCATCTTGACTGGCGCCTGCATCTTTTCTTCTTGCCTCCTCGTTCATTAAGGCATCCTTAACCATTGATAGGGTAAGTCTGCCTCCGGGTGCTGAATTACTGATGGAGACCACTAGTGTCTCCCATGAATCTGGAAGGGAACTGAGAAGTAGAAGTGCTTGTTCCTCGTCTCCAAGCTGTAACTCGACTGCTGTCAACTGATTCACCAAGTTCTGGAACTCACTTGTATGTTCTGCTACAGGAGTTCCGCTCCGCAACTTCAAGTTCACAAGCCGTCTCATCAGGATGGCTTTGTTCCGTGCTGACTTGGCTTGATACATACTCTCTAATTTTTTCCATAGAGTATATGCATCTGTTTCTTTGGCTACATGGTGGAAGACACTATGATCGATCCATTGTCTGATTTGACCGATGCATTTTCTGTTAATTTTCTTCCACTCTGCCTCTTTTTCTGTCTCAGGTCTCTGCCCTTCAAATTCTATAGGGTCATATAGGTCCTTACAACTAAGGAGATCCTCCATCCTGGGTCTCCATAGTGTGTAATTTGTAGCAGTCAATTTTATCATGGTTCCGGATGATTCTTCCATTTTAGAATAATTAATTCACTAAAATGGAAATTGAATTTCAAAAAACCGAGCCCACCGTTACGTCCGGAACGGTCAAATTAGGTGGAATAGCCTCTTCCGGGGCTCAAAAATTCTTTTTATACAATAAATACTAAGCTTGGAAACTTTAAGGACTAAACTGAAATTTCTTAAGGGCTAAACTGAAATTTCAGAAACTAAAAGGGGCACAAGTCATTCTCCAGAACTACAGGGGCCAAACTGATATTTCCTAGGGACTGAAATGTAAATTTCATAAACTCAGGGGGTCAAAATGTAATTACCCAGAAATACAGGGGCCAAAATGTAATTTTTCACGATTTGCTGACGTGTCAGATGGGGTCCACAGTGCTGACGTGGCTTGATGACGTGGCGTGCTGACGTGTCAGATGGGGTCCACAGTGCTGACGTGGCTTGATGACGTGGCGAGATGACGTGTCCGGCTGACGTGGCTTGCTGACGTGGCTATCTGCTGACGTGGCTTGCTGACGTGGCGAAAAGGTCGCTGACGTGGCTGATGACGCGGCGCTGACGTGGTCGTCTTCTTCCTTGGAATGGCGCGTGCAGCGCGTGGGGCGAGTGACGCCCACTCGCAGACCAGGTCGGAGGCGCGTGCGGCGCGTGCGGCGTCTCTGGATGTCGGATCGGTCACCGGAAAATTGCAGAATGATCAGGACGTCGTCACGAACATACTGGACACTTCAAATTCTAAATTCGATGACTTTCCGAAAAATCGAAATTTTCCAGAAACAGGGGACAAATTTTCTCTGAATTTTTCCTTTCTGTTCTGACGTTCCAGGAGCTCAACGAGGCTCTGATACCACTTGTTGGGATGTAATGATCAACTCAGAACAGAATTTGGGAGAAAAATTACTTGTATTAACAGAGAAAATTAATGTACAAGATTTATACAAAAACTCTCCTAAAATTTCTGGAGCTCTCCTGGCTCTCTCTCTGAATCCTAAACTCTCTGGTTTAGACTCTGGACTCTCTCTGGAATCTCTGTGATGCATAAACAAGGCAGAATTCGTCCCATATTTATAAGAAAAATTCTGCATACAAATTCAAATCAAATTTGGCTACTTCCTTTGATTTTCAAAATTGGAGGTGCCTAACAAATTTGACTCTAATGCATTCACATGGGAGGGATTCTGGAAGCCATGCATGTCATGCATGAGCTCAGCAGAATTCTAGAACTCATGCATGTCATGCATGAGCTCATCAATCATCAGCATCCATACTCAATCTTGCCGCTTTCATCTTCAGTGGTTGTACTATTACCACCACAACTTATAAGGAGGGAACTGTCTGCAAGTCCACGATCACAAAAGTGGACATATATTGTCTCAATTATCTCAATGTTTGAAGGTTACTCAAATGATCCGGTTACTAAAGAAATTTATAACGAAGTCACTAAAAATGAACTTACACTAGAGTTTCTTGTGATCGCGGACCTCATTACTCATTTGTGGTAGAGAATTCCTAAAATGAACAACTAATTTTGTTAGAACTAGTTCCGAATATCCGTCTTCTAATTGCAGAATACAGACGATTGATATGAACATATCAAATTGATTCACCGATCATACCAAGTTAACCCCAGTTGCGACCTGATCATCCCCATTCTCTACCTCTCGAGGCTCTAGCTAAGAAATACAATAACCCCATTTTCATATTTGTCACCTTATTGCCCAAGTGGTCTGTGATCCTGATCCAAATGGCTCATCTAAGTTTAATTCTGGTGATCTCAAGATCCGTTTCTCCATTCAAGTGATCCAATTCAACGCTCATCCTCCTATTCCTCTCATCTCATATCCATTTTCACACCAAGCAATTTCTACATCCTCGATCCTCGGACCTCTTTTGTGCACGCTTATATGTGCTAGATGCGCCAGCGACTAGCCGGAACATGTTGGCTGTGCATCCTCGGATGTTCGGTTGGTGGGTGGCTCACCGAGGCTGTACCTATGCCTGTGACGTCCATGTCACCTCTATTTCTGTTCCCCATCTTTGGAATTTCCTCTGCTGACAGTGTTGCGCTATCTTACATGGAAGCTTCATTCTTGCTCTTGTTGTTGTGCAGTACAACATCCACAAAAGATTGGCCTTGAATGTAAGGCCCATCATGCTTTCATTTATTATTAATAAAGTTTTTTTTTTCCTTTTTTGATTTTGTTGCTTTGCATTTTCTGATTTTCCCCTCTCTCGTGATCATGACAAGTTGTGATGATGAAATTGCAGAAACTGATCAAGCTAAGCAAACACCGTAAGTTTAATAAAAAGCTGCGTCAGTATTGATATAGGGCAGGTGCGAAGTATGTATCAACTCAGCTTTGGGTTCTTACTTCTTAGACAGTTAAATACCTAGTAGTTGAGTCAGTGAAAAGTGGTTACCGAGTTAGTTTTGATTTTTGATGTATGGATACAAGTAATACTGTAGAATGACGCCCAAGCTACGTCATGTATCGTACAATATGTTGGGGATGCGATGTAAACTCAGAACAGATTTTTGGGAGAAAATTAACTTGTATTAACAGAGAATATCAATATACAAGATTTACACAAAAACTCCCCTAAACAAATCCTGGAGCTCTCCTGGCTCTCTCACACTCTCAGAACTCTCTTGGTTCTGAATCAGACTCTCTCTGGAATCCTCACCCTCTGATACTCTGATACGTGGAGCTCTCCTGGCTCTTTCCTGGAGCTCTCTTGGCTTTCTCCTGGAGCTCTCCTGACTCCCTCACATACACTCTCCTGGAGCTCTCCTGGCTCCCTCCTGGAGTGCATCTAACTCTGGGTTCCTTCCTGGAGCTCTCCTGGCTCCTTCTTGGAGTCCATCTAACTCTGCAGAAATCATCCTATATTTATAGGAGATTTTTGCATAAAGTTTCAACATTTTAGGTGGGAGGTTGGTGACCTAATATTAGGTGGGTTGGTCACCTACCTTCCCCAAGTCTTCACCTACCTTCAAGGTTGGCCACCTTCCTCACATGGGAGGTGCCAACCTTCACATGGGATTGACTTCTCCAACACAATACAATGCAACGTTTTTTAAGAAAGAATAATAAAATATTCTAGAATTAGTTTGTCTTACATGGTATCATGGTATCAGAGCCTTAGACGAAAGTCACGGCAAATTTAATTTCCTTCACTTTCTTCTTTGCCAAACAGCAATGAAAGATCTATTTTAGCCTTTTTCTCAATCCTTTGCCCGGCCTACCTTCATTGTCATTTGAGCTTCATCAAGACACTTCTGCTCTTGGAAATCTCAAATATGTCCTTCTTTGAGAGCATATGGACTTGAAGATTTTTTCATTGGTAAGAGAGTTTATCCTTCACCATTCATTGAGGTAAAACAATCAAAAGATCCATCTATAACTATACAACAATTATATGTTTGTCTGGTATTATTTTTAAAATAATCAGTCAAAAAGGAGATAATTAATTTCTTATTTTTACCCAATTTTAAAATGTAGATATTAGTATAATTTAACAGCATTAGTTTTCTCACTACTTCCTCTCTTTTACCTGCCATTTGTCACTCTTCAATTTGGTAGAAATAAATAAAAGTCCCCCTTCTATATATTTTTGGCCCTCAGATCAAAGTCTTGTAATTAATTACTTTTATGTGGAAAATGAATGAGCTGTCTTTGCCTATTCCATCCATATGTGAACTGATGCTTTGCCAGTTAACGCAAAAATTGATGGAGAGGTGCATAAGTAGGTAGGATGGAAAAATGAAACGCGTGGCCGTGGCATGGCCACGCTATTCTTATAACAAGAGAAGCTTTACTTGATTAGTAACGGTTGCTTGCTTTCCAAACAACAGTAGAATATCTTCTAAGAATGGAAACAAAGGCCCACTTCACATGCCCATCAACAGCAGGACCCAAAACCCCAAATGGATCGAATGATTCTGTCCGTTTATGAATTTAATAATTCTGTCCGTTTATGAATTCAAATTGTGTTTTCTATATTATATATTTTTAACATAATTTATATTTAATATTAATCACATATCTTTTTCAAAATTCAAAATAATTCAAAATCAATCATTTATTTATAAATTCAATTGAAAACAAAAATACTATATTTATAAACAAACACAACTAACTAATTTTTGTAAGTTGTTCCATCAGATACCCAAATAAAGGAAAGTACCCATAAATTAATCAATACACATCATAGCATCCGTCATCGCCTCATAACCTCCTCAACCTCAACTCAACAGTCAACACATCACCCTGCAATACACTAATCCTTTCTCCGTTTATAGTGCTCCTGCTCCCCCATTATTGTTTTGAGTTGAGAATAAATTTAATAAAACAAGGGAAATTGCTAGGTTACACCATGCTGTATCCTTTGGTTTTACCCAAAAAAAAATTGTTATTACAAATTTCTTTTGATTCACTTATAACACTTATTTAAAAAAATGGGCCAATACAGCAGTTGTACCGTAACATACCCTGGAACAAGAGGTGCGTGAAAAGATGTCCATTCACCAACGAAAATAACAATGTCTATACTCATTTCAATTTCAATTTTAACCCTCCCCAGCATTTTTTAACAAAAATATATATTTATATAAATGGGTTTCTATGTAAGATTGTAACAAAATAAGAGTAATATTATAAGAGTAAGATTGTAACCCATATTTTGACTTAACATCAGCCATATGGAGCTTTTGCCCTCAATTACTACATCCCCCTTAAGTTTATAAAAGTTTTCTATTATGTCCTCGACCCTTAACACTGTTAACGACCAAATCGATGAATTTCATGAAACATAAGGATGAACGGAGATGAATAAAGGGTAAAAGCTTCGTATAGGTGATATTAAGCCAAACCATAGGAATAGTATGTGATATTTACTCACTAATTAATACAAGTTGTTATTATATTAATTAATAAATTAAGAATCGCATTTATTGTTAAAGTAAAATTTCCGTTATAATTCGCCTAATATAACCTTAAATCCTATTTCAATGAATGTTATCTTAAATGTTTTATAATATTCATTTATTATTTAAAAAAATAACCATTAAATAAGTTTTGAAACCATTTACCATACATAAAATAAAATATAATCTTACATCGTATTAAATTTCAATATTAATATTGGATCATTATCCAATAGTCTATGCTTTTTTTTAATCAAAAATTGCAATTAAGCGAATGACATCAATACTCATTTCAATTTCACGAATCTACCTTCCCTGTTTAATGCCAGGCCTATTTATCCCATGTAAATAGCTGCATGACGACAGAGTAAAAACACTATATAAATTTAAATACATAAATAAATAAATAATAACTTTAAAGTAACGAGGATGGTATAATTAAGCTTTTTAATTTTGCAAGTGTAAAAGGAACTTCAGTTGATTCATTGGGTAATGGTTACTCGATACTTAGCAAACAATGCAAAGAATCTTGTGAAATTAACGGTAGAAACAAAACACCCTTTTGAGATAAGAGGCCCATCAACATAGCAGGACCCAAACATCCCAAATGGACCGAATCTGAGCCTTACTATTTTAGGTAAAATTTGTTAGAACTTGGAATCACTATACACAAAGCCACGCAAACATTGCATTACACATTTCTTCTCAACAGCTAACCACCTGTGCCTCTCTGCGTCTCACAGTTAGCACTATCCTTTTCCCTTCGCCGTCCTCTTCTTCCCCCTTCTACAAACTTCCTTTCCTTTCTTCACTTGTCTTCTCATCAAATCAAAACAAAAAAAATGTCCAAAATCCCACTCGATGTCATAACCGACACGCTTTTCCAGCTGCCGGTGAAAACTCTTCTACGTTTCCGAACTCTCTGCAAACCGCTTGGTTCCCTAATCGACGATCCAGATTTCATCAAACGCCATCTCGCCCATTCCATTTCAACCAAATCCCATCTCAGTTTAATCCTCAAAGGTTTGCATCTTTACGCCGTCAACCTCCATTCACTCGATAAGGCTATCCCTCTTGACCACTACCCACAAACCATCTGGGGTGGCACTGAAGTCTTCGGTTCATGCAATGGTTTACTCGCTTTGTCGAATTCCGACCACGACATCGCTTTGTTCAACCCTTCCACGAGAAAGTGGTTCAACTTACCCGTTTCCCATATCCAGCTTCCCAACGAATCTTGCATGCGCAGCTTTGTGTTCTTCGGGTTCGGTTATGATCATGTTAATGATGATTATAAAGTGGTGAGAATGGTAAGGTTCAAGCAAGATGAAGATGACAACCTGGGTTGGTTTTTGGAGTATGAAGTTAAGGTTTTTAGCTTAAAAAACAAATCTTGGAGAAGAATCACCAACTTGCCTAATTATCTTCGTTTCATGTTTCAATTTTATTACCATCTTATGCATAGAAGAGGGTATGGAGTTTATGTTTCTGGTGTTCTACATTGGGTATTGCCGCGTAGGCCTGAGTTGGGTGTAGGAAATCTGGTAGTTGCATTTGATCTTGTGGCTGAAGAGTTCCGTCTGCTGCCTCAGCCTGACTATGGTGTTGATGCGGAGAAAGATTGTCTGCTCGATGTGGGAGTGTTGGAGGGTCAGCTATGTGTGATGTATAATTATGAACAAGTTAAGGTTGATTTGTGGGTGATGAAGGAATATGGGGTGAAGGAATCGTGGACTAAGTTGTTTTCAATCGGACAATGTAAAACCATTGGTTCTGTTACGTCCTTGAAACCTTTGATTTATTCAAATGATTCTGGTCTCGGTGATGGTAGTGGCAAGATTCTCTTGGAAGTGAACGGTGGAAAGCTTGTTTGGTATGATTGGAAAAGGAAAAGATTCAAGACTGTGAGGATTAAAGAGGGCCCAGATTCATATGGAACATACATTTGTGTGGACAGCCTCGTTCCACTAAGTGATGGTGGCCAGGGAACCGACAAGGAGAAGCAGCAGAAAGAGGAGAAGCGGAAACAAAATAGGAAGAGGTGAAATAACATAACACTTGTTAGATATATTTTCTCAGTTGAAGCTATTCGAGTTGCTTAATGCCTTTTGTGTTCATCCTTTCTTTTTTGCAGGGATGATTTCTTGTCAAATGGATTTAAACTGGTTTTATAATCAATTAACAAAAAGATGAAGTATAGGAACAGATAGAAAAGAGTTGAGTAGCAAATTTTACTTTCTCCTTTAATTTCATTCTTACTAGGATTTATTCCCTTTTGAAGATCCTGTTTAGAGAAAGTATGGTTGTCTTTCGTTTCCCTCAATATCACTAAGTAATTCATCTTTTATTGTTAATTTTAACTTTTTCAGGGATGATTTGTGAGGTAGAGGGCTATGGTTGAGCTTATGACAATATTCCACTAATGTAAAATGATTTAAAAGATTTTTTCTTTAGTATATATATTCCATGCTTATAACAGAAGAATCATACCACTTTTTACTTGCTTTTGTAAGTTTAGGTCCTTTATGTTTGCCATAGTCTAGACGAGACCTTTAATTAGTTGTGTGAGATATTTCCAGAATAGAAAAAGAAGTGCTATACGATTTCAAGGTTGTATTACATGAATGACAGAATGAAGTTCTTCTTTGCAAGATGGACAAGTTTGTTTGATCTTGGATGTTGAGGGCCTAAGTTCGATGTTTGTTTATGGCAATTTCCTAATCTACTTGTTGTAGAGATCATATTTTGATTATATATATCTCTTCTCATTGGATTGATAAGAAGAGAAATTATGGGTTAAGTATTAGTCTTTTGCTATTACAGCACGAGTGTCTCCCGATGCAAATCCTAATGCTAGTGATGGTAAAATTGAAATGCCATGAGAGCCAATGTTGGAAGACAAAATTAAGAACCATATATATTCTTGTATGGTCTTGGCCTTGCTGCATATATTTCAGATGACTCAATGTGGAGCAATGCAAATATTTGGCCAAAAATGTGGTTTGGGGATTGGTCTTCAGTCCAGAACTTCAGCTATCAATAAGAATTCATGTGTTCTTTGCTTTTTCTTCTTCAGACTATGAATATTGTCAACATAACAATGACACTGATAAAGAGCTTCTTGTTTCCTCTTTATTGGTTATAATATATGTAATTAGTGTATGAAGCTGGACGTACTGCGGATACGGAATCTTGAAGACCAACTGAAATTGATGCAGTACCAAGGATGTGATATGTCGTCGCAGGATCGCATTAGAAGCTTTGGCATTAAGTGAACAAATATGCTGAACTGAAAATTACGCTCTCTGAGGGAAAGGCATTAAGTATCAAATCAGATGCGACATGCCCAAGTTGTAGTTGACTCGAGCAAAAGAAAATTAAAGAGGGGTTCCTTCATTTGACTTGTCTTTAACTTTTATCTGTTTGTCATGTCGTTTTGAGCCTTAATAAGGGGTCCTACATGAACAGAGCTTCACTCCCCTGTTTATGTACCGGGTCCTTTCACTTTAATGGAAATTTCCCCCGCACCTGGGCCCGTTTCACATTCTCGTTTTCCTCTCGCCGATTCTCAGTCTTTCGTCGAGATAAGACAAGCTTGCACATGACTGATCTGCCCACTTAATCTTTCAATAATATTTTTTTAAGAACGGCCACGCTGCGCATGGAGGCAGATTATTCTAGATTCTTAAATTAAAAACTGATGAATTGTTGCAAATGGTTCTTGAAATACTGCTCTGCCTCTTGTCAAATTAGTCTTCAACAGTGATCAGCTGATTCCTTTCGATTCTTTATTGAAGGCTCAACTTTCAACATAAATGATGCATTCCAGGCGCCACGTGGTCTTGGTTTCATCCTCAAGCTGGGAATCAACTAACTTTTTGTTGGGTTTATCAAAGAGTTCTCCCTTCTCTAGGTGAGATCCGCCAAGCTTTCAAATTCTCGAACAGTCACTATCGCAAAATCCTCCATTTTACAAGCCAGTAAATTGGGCGCACACATGCATGGTCTCACTTTACTCTATAAAGATGTCACCAACTTTCCAACTTTGTGGTACAATCGTACTGTAAAACTTTGTGCTATTAATCAGTGAATTCGGTATCAACTTACTTCTCCATTTGCTAAGAAGATTGAAATCTTCAATCTTTTGTGGTTTTCAGTCCTTGAGGTTCGTATCTAGAGAAGAAAAGTTTGTGGTTTGGCAACTTCTATGTTTTTGGTTATTCGTCGTTTCCTTTTTGGTCCACTTTGTGTTCCTTAACATGTTACTTTCGATTGCAAGGAATTGTGAGAAATAGAATAAATATTCTTCCAATTATTGAAACGAGTACGTGCTCCAATAAGCAGAAGAAGGTGCGAGAATATTATTGTGTGACAAATGTGCTCGAAGTCGGGATGGTGAACTAAATTAAACTGATAAATTCCAGCTAGGTTTCCTCAACAAGAGAGATTATAAACTGAGACTATTGTTACACAAAGAATAGCTATATTTGATCACTAATAAGTTAACGTTTTGAATAAACACGAGCTATATAATAAAGTTTTATAAATTAATTTGATGTAAAAAGAAATTATTTTGATAGATGAAGGAAAAAAGTAGTAAAGAAAGAATGTGTTGTAAAAGTATACTTTCATGAAGAATTTTAGAAAATTCATACCCTTCCATTTCCATTTATTTTATTTGGTTTGTTAAACTAAGAAGAATTTGTGGGAAATGTTGGCTATTTACAGCCTCGTGTGTTGGATGCAACAAAGGCAGCATAGTGCTGGACCCCAATAGATAAATCTAATTAAAATTATTCTTCATTCCCTTATCCTCCAATTCAACCAGGACACTGTGAATAGGACTTCCACCCTACCAAATCCTCTTATATATATTTATATTTCTAGTAGAATTTACAAAGTGAATAGCTTGTCTTAGCAGTCACATGAGCACTAATTTACAACGAATTGGTGATTAAATTATTGTAAAGGGGTTGGCTTTGTTACTAGCAAAGCAAGAATCTTATGAGAGTTAAACTGAAAAAGTAGAATTTCACTTCAGATGTAGGATGAGCCCACGACCCAACTCCTTAATGGATCCAAGTATCTTCTTCTCCCAGAAAGAAACCCATAATGCATATGGAAAAATTATTAAAAAAAAAATTATTAATACTCTTTATCTAAAGCTTTAAGTACACTAAGATCACCTTTTCTTCTTTTCTTTTCTTTCTTAAATTTTATGTTCATTATGTTTGTAGGTACGGGCCATTTTAAATTTTGGGTTTAGGATATCTGGGAAAATAAAAGCTTCTTCTTTTCAAGTATATAATTAAAAAAAAAGTTATTTTTATTAGCGAGTAAAAGAAAACCTCTGATTTTCCACCACAAAATATAAAGTTTATTTTGAACAAAAACAATAAAAAAGCTTACTTCGAAAGATTAATTTGTTTTTCTTATTTCTATTATTTAAAAAATAATTTAAAATTGAAAATAGATTTAACGATAATAATAAGACTACACTACACATCCAATGAAATAACTTCTATTAGTCTCCACTGAACTTGGCTGCTTGTTTCTTCTGTCTGCTGCTGTTTCTTCTTCCAAAGTGTTAAGGTTTCATCAAGTAAAGGCGGATCATTGAGCGAAATGAGGCTTTCCACACAAATATATGTCGCAAACAAATCCTGATCAACATATAAATCCTCAGTCTTGTGTGTGTCCATTTCCGGATCATACAATATGAGATGAAATAACATAAACTACTCTTTTTTTATTTTTCTTGTTTAACCATTCCAATACGGATATAGAAACTCATGATATATACATACAAATATTTTTATACTGATTGATGAGATTTTGTTTCATGATTTTACATTATTCATCATGACTTGCTGACAATTAATCGGTTTCCTTAATTTAATTGGTCTATGGTTCAATTCAAGTCGTTTTTATTTCAGCTAATTGGATTAATTAATGTCTTCTGTGTGTTACTGATCTTTTTTTCCTCTTACACAGGGATGATTTCCTATCCAAATGATTTAAACGTTTTCTCTCTTCAGTTACCAGAAGATGCAGAATGGAGAGAAGGATAAAGGAGGAACACCATTGGCAAGTTGATAAATGTTTATTATCTTGTAGTTTTTAATGCTGTAATGATTTAAAAATAACTTTTGTTAGATATAAATTATAAGAACAATGATACTAGTCTTAAATTATATCTCAAGATTTTGTATTTGAAATGATGTATATTCAATTAATAATTGTTAAGTGAACGGGTTGATGATGTAATTGTTAGTTTTAAAATTACGATAGATAATTTAGAATGCATGATTTCGAAATAAATTTTGAGAAGTATATCAGTACCCAAATTATAATATCTCAAAAGGGAAAGAGGGAGAAAACAACATTTTGTTTTCAAATTCTATACTAATTTTATTCTGATACACATCAAAAACTGGTTTTTAAAATATTTCAATCAAACATGTTTTCATTGAATTTTGAATATCCCTTATTTTAAAAAGCACTGAATTATATCCAAATTCTATATCAAACAGGCTTATCTAAAGATTCTTTCTCATAGCTATTACTAATTAAGTAATTCATCTGATTATCGTTAATTTCAACATTTAATTGCAGGGTCGATATGTGAGACAGTGTGTAGCTAACAGAGGATAAAGTCTTGCTCATCACACAAGGGCAAACTTTCTCCTTTGCCCATGAATATGTTCAGTTTTCACCAGCTCTACGTAAAAATTCAGACCAGGAAGTGAGTTTGTAATAGATTATTACAAATTGAACCTACTGTAGAGAGATTCAAATTAATAAATTTATGTTTAATACGTTTGATCCCTTCACTAAAGAGATTGCATTTGCATAGCTGCCGCATAGTTTGTTTTATTTTCTATATGTATTCTATATGTAGCGTTCCAATGGAATACGTATACTTTAAAAGGAAAATAACTAGAAGTTAAAAAATAACATTTTCAAGAAATTTATTTCATATGATAAGTGAAGGATAAAACTAGTAAATAAAAAAGTACTGTAATACCTTACTTTAAAGTAAAAAAATAATCTTTTTAGGAAATTTTAATATTTATAAGTGAAAGATGAATGGAGCAGATTTCTGTACCTTCATAAATGGACTAGTTGGGTCTGCCTCTTATTGCCAAGCTAGTTGGGTTGGTATCAAAGTGGTTCTTCTCTTAGGATCTGCTACATTGATCTCTTCTCCAATGAGAAGGGTGGTGTACCTACATTTTTTATACCTAAATAATGAAAGGAAACAGTAAAAATAACATCAGAAGAGGAGGCTACTGCCCTCTTTTGCCTAAGTTTTCTCCCTAGATTGGTCAAGATGTGACTTCTTTATACTACTCTTGCATGCTTCGTAATGAAAATGTCTCTGAAAAAATACCCAGATATCCTGCCCACACATATCTTGTGTAGATCCATAAAAACACAACAAAATAATGTTTTGAAAGAGGTTGGCAGGGACGTTGGAGGACGAATAGAGACTATATTAGGATTAGAGTGAACCTCCTTCTCTATCTGAAAATATTCCTCCCTCTAAATGATGTCTCTCTCCATACTTATCGGAGCCTTGAACCCTTTTTCTCTTACCCTTCCTAGAAATCGTCCATCTCTCTATCTACCTCCATAACAGTCTCACTCTTACTCCTTCCTTCTTTTCTTACATGTCTGATATTAAACAACGAGCGCCTGCTTTCTCTTATTTCTTTATATATCTAGTTTTATGTCACTTGATCCAAAAATCAAGCTCCAATTATATTCTTTTGAAATCTAATACAAAATTTTATCATCTCAACTTATCGGATCTCATGGACTTTATTTTTTTTTTAATCTTTTTCTTGGGCCAGACGAAATTTTAATTTTAGCCCTTTCAACAGAACTAATAAAGAAGCAATGTACTATACTATCTTATTTTTAACCTAAAATTTCTTTTACATAAAAAAAAAAAAGAAAAGAATTCTTTCATCCATAAGTACTCAAATTTTGGGTTCAGAAAAAGGCGCCATACTCTTCCGATCTCAATTAGTTTTGTTTATTTTTTTAAACTCGGAAGAGTTCCTGAGATGTCTGTTTAATCGTTCAGAATGCTATTTAGTATTTACAGCATGTGTTGAAGCAACAAAGCCCAATATAGTGCTGGACCCGTGTTTCCCAATAAATAATTAATCTAAAAATATAATACTTTCTTCCAATTCAACCATATCTATGAATATGACTTCACCATAACATAATACTTTCATGTACATTTGTATTTCTGGAGAAATTTGCAAAGTGAGAAGCTTGTCTTGCCGTTCACATGAGCACTAATCAGCCACCCACCAAGTGATGATTAAACTATTATTAAAGGATTGGTTTGGATCAGTAAAATTTTTTAACTTAATTACTTTATTAGGATTCTTACAAGCAAAGCAAGAATATTGTAAGACTAGCTAGAAAATGAAAAGTAGTATTTCACTTTTGATGTAGGACGAAGCCAACGAGCCAACTCCTTAATGGAGCCAATTGTCATCCAAAACAATAACCAGAAAAAGGCGTCATAGTTGCGAAGAAAAAGCTTCTTAGAGTATGAAACGAGTTTTTTATTATTGAGAAAAAAAAAAAAAGAAAATCTCTGCTTTCCACCACGAAAGAAAAAGGTAAAAAAATCTCACTTTGATAAAGAGAAAATTTTCTATATCATCGAACCCTCAACAGCTCTACAAGTAATTTATATTGTGTTATCACTACAAATTACGAAACCTTTTCTACATCAGTTGTTAACTATGAGCAGCGGCCTGACTGTCACGGGCTCTCTCTTTCCCTTCTAAATTTCCTTTCTTTTTCATCATCAATTGATTGTCAAAATGTCCAGAATCCCACTCGATTTAGTATTCGAAATATTTTGCAGGCTACCTATGAAAACTCTCCTACGACTCCGTTGTCTCTCCAAACCATTTTGTTCCCTCATCGACGGTTCAGATTTCAATAAACTTCACTGGAATTATAATAATTCCATTTCAACCAATTCTGATTTGATTGTCAAAGATTCAGGTCTGTTTAGCATGAAGCTTGATTCACTCACCAACGAAATCCCACATAATTACCACCCAGCAATCTTCGGCCTAGAAACGGAAGTATTTGGTTCATGCCATGGCTGGCTTGCTTTGTCCAATTCTGAGCAAGATCTCTTCTTACACAACCCATCAACTAGAAAGTTACTTAAATTGCCTCCCCCCAGAAATGATTTTCATCACCTATGTAATACTTGTGTTACTTTTTTCTACGGATTTGGTCACGACCATGTTAATGATGACTACAAAGTAGTGAGGATTTTAAGGTACAACGATCAGTTTACTGATTATGAAGTTAAGGTTTTTAGTTTAAAAAAGAATTCTTGGACAAGAATCAGCATGTTTGCAAGTTGTTTTTACTTTTTATCGGATGATTATTGCCCTAGTTCGCACAGAAAAAGATATGCTGTGTTTGTTTCTGGCGTTTTACATTGGATGTTACCTCGTAGGCGCGAGCTAGGTTCGGGTAAATCAATAGTTGCATTTGATCTTGCCGTTGAAGAGTTTCGCAGGCTGCCACAGCCTGACTATGGTGATTTTCTAGATGATTTTGCATTGGATATGGGGGTTTTGAAGGGGCGGTTATGTGTGATTTGTAAATATGATCAAATTTATCGTGATGTATGGATCATGAACGAACATGGGGAATCATGGACAAAGTTGGTTTCAATCCAAAGAAGTAAAACGTTTTGTTCTTTTAGTTTCTTCAACCCTTTACCTTATTCAGCACAGGGTGGTAGTGATAAGTTTCTCTTGGAAGTGAATGATGAAGATCAACATCTCTTATTGTATGATCTGGAAAACGAAACAGTCAAGACTGTGCGGATTTATGGTGATCCCAATTTTTTTGCGGCATACATTTGTGCTGAAAGCCTCATTCCACTCCATAATCCGCCCTTACTTGATACGTTCTCAAGAGCTCATCACAAGCGAGAGGAAGGAAGCGGCCAAGAGGAAACAAGCAACCAACGCGTTGAAATTTCAAGCAACCAAGAGGAAATAAGCGTCCAAGAGGAAACAAGCAACCAACGTGTTGAACTTATAAGCAGCCAAGAGGAAACAAGCGAAGAGGAAATAAGCAAGGAATTACAATATAGGAAGAAAAGGTGAAATAATATACTCATTTTCATTTTTCTTGTTTAACCCATATATTTGCATTACGTCTATGGAAAATTCTTTACATACATAAAAATTTATGAGATATTGTTAAACGATTTTACATCATTTATCTTAATTAGTTTAATCATATTAATTATTATTCTTGCTCTTAGACATGAAAAAAAATATATAAACTAAATTACTGTTGATATTTTCTTATTAATTTAACTGGTCTAGAGTTCATTTCCAGTGATTTTGATACCTCATCTTGGATTTATGTTGTTTTCTCATCTTTGTATCATGACCTATTGCCTTTTGTGCGTTTTGCTGATCCTTTGTCTCTCTTATAGGAATGATTTCCTGTCCAAAGGATTTAAACGTTTTTTATATTCAGTTACCAGAAGATGCAGAATGGGGAGAACGAAAAGGGAGGTACAAAACCAGAGGCAAGTTGATAAGTGTTCTATCTCTTTTAGTTAAGGATATTATAAATAGAATTACAAGAGAAAACAGTGAACTATCAAATTCTACATCAAACAGGCTTACATAAGAATCTTGCTTATATTTAACTAATCCTAAGCAATTCATCTGATTATCCTAATTTTAACTTTCAATTGCAGGGTTGATGTGTGAGGTCTACATGACAGTATCTGGCAACGGATGAAGTCTTGTCCTTCACAAAAAAGGGCAAACTTTTTGCTTGATCACAAGTCTTCAGTTTTCGCCAGCTCTATGTAAATTCAGATCAGATCCAAATAAAGCATAAGTTAAATACTTTTTGATGCTTTTAATTCTGTAAAGAGCTGGCATTTGCGTAGCTGCCGCGTATATTGTTTTAGTTTATATAACTTTAGGATGGACATGGTTCATGGATAGATACGCATATATGAATAATACTACTCTTACAAACTCTTTTATAGTTTATAAAGTGATGTATATAGAACAATTGGATAAATGATTTCAAAAGCTAATTACATTAATTAAGGTTGATCATATGACAATCACACATTAAAGTCATGTGAGTTTGTATATAGATAATTAACTTTGTTGGAATAATGTATTTTTTAAGTATAACACCATTCTTTACATATTATAATTACGCCGTGATTGATTGATAGTATATGGTGCAAGAATATAACATCAAATTTGTTAAGATTGAAAAAATATTTGTATATGTCTGTAAGGTAAAACGCTTTATTTATTTACTTTTTATTTTTGTTTATAAAATGCCAACAACAATGTGTTCACTGATTTTCAAATTTTAAAATTTCAAATTTTGAAAGTAATTACATAAGTACATTATCAAATTAAAGTGTAACTTACTAAGTACCAACAATGGCAGTCTCCTCCACGCTGCATATATAAAATATCATGCACCACGACTAAATACAAAATTCTTCCTTATTTACTTGGTATGATCAGAACCTACTTTTAATTGCTCCTATAAAAGACGAAGTAAAAATACCCGTCTATATATTATGAAGCTGAAAAAAATTTAGATTACCAAAAAACAAGTATTTATATTATGAAATTGAGACAAATCTAGTGTAAATACACAACGTAAATAATAAGAATACATGATAAACTAGTTGATATAACAATAAACTTTTATCATATAAATTATCACTTCATATTATAAAATTTATATTATATAAATATTATAAACCTAACATTACTCACATCTCAAACTACTTTCGCAATTTCCTAATTCCGTCCAAAGAATTCAAATTCTACACTCTCTAAGCTGTAATGGATTCTACATGTACATGGGCCCAAGGAGATGTACCACTAAATCTAAGGAAGCTCTGGGCCCACTCTACGTCCTAATTGCCCAGCAATTCGCCGCATTCTCAATCGGCTTATTATATAGAATAATCTTATTCAAACCCCACTCATTTGTTGAATAAACCCCCTGTAAGTATTTTAGCGAGGGCAACATTGTAAAATCAAATAAATTCACTATTAATATAATTGTAATGAGATAAAACAAAATTAAATAATAAAAGTAAAAAAAATAAACATAAACATAATAAGCTTATGTTTACTCCTAATTTTATATAGAAATCACACTTTTTTCATAGAACTCTAATGTTAAATACTTGTTATTTTTCACCTAATAGCTTTTTATTGTTGAGATTTCTTACCAGAGCTTGAAGCAAAAGTAGTGTTCTATGCATTGTATATAAAATCAAGAGAAAAGACATAATGATCAATTGAAAAAAAAAATTAATTTGTTGGTCCGTCAGCATTATTGACGCTATATTACAATTAAAAGTGAAAATGTTTTTGGGTTATAGCTTTTTTGAAATATTATGAGAATATTTGTGTTTATGAATCTAAATGTTGTTCCTTCTCTCCTCTAAAACTAATAAAATAAGATTTCAAATCCGTTAATAGATCAATAAGAAACTAACACATGATCCGATTTATCATACATCAAATTTAAATTATATAAAAATTATAAATATACTCATATACTCATTTATAACTCTTATATAATTTTTGAATTTGATATATGGTCCATCCTATGTACCATAGTAAACCCTTATAATTTATGTAAAAGAAAGAAAGCAATATCTAGAGAGATTTTGTGTGGATGTTGGAGAGGATGTGTTTGTTTATCGTTTATTTTTTAATGACAATTTTATATACAGGATGGGGGCAAACTTCCACCTATGATGCATGCTATGCCATCCATCACCACCTGTCATATTGTTTCCGTTACGCAGTCTCGCTCGTTCTCGCTTCTTCTAAAGACTTCGTTTATGTCAAAGGAAAACCAAAACTAGTCCCAAACATGTCGAAGATCCCACATGATATAATCACAGACATTTTATGCCGGCAACCCGTCAAGACTCTCCTACGTTTCAGATGCATATCCAAAGCATGCTGCACCTTAATCGATGGCCAACACTTCATCAAAATGCATCTAAACTATTCCCTCCAAACCAGGTCCAATCTCAGCCTCATCCTCAAAGGTTTGCATCTCTACACTCTCGACTTTGATACCCTAAATACTCCAGTTAAACTCCACCACCCTCTAAACATCGGAGGTGGAACCGAAGTTATCGGTTCATGTAATGGTTTGATTGTTTTGCGCAACTCTGAAGAAGATGTTGCTTTATACAACCCATCAACTAGGAAGTTGAAAAGACTGCCCGTTAGTGCTGTTGAGTCACCAAGTGACTCTTGTAGTCCTGGTTATGTTTTTTACGGGTTCGGATATGACCACATTAACGATGATTATAAAGTATTGAGGATGGTGCAGTTTAAAGAAAATGATCGTCATGAAGTTGACTCTGGCTGGTCTTTTGATTATGAAGTTAAAGTTTATAGTTTAAAGAATGATTCATGGAGAAAAATTAGCAACTTGCCTAGAAACCTTCGTTATTTGTTTCAATTCTTTTATCATCTTATGTTTAGAAGAGGATATGGTGTGCTTGCCAGTGGTGTTTTACATTGGATTGCACCTACGAGGCCTGAGGTGCATATGCTTAATACGATTGTAGCATTTGATCTTCAGATTGAGCAGTTTCGTGAACTGCCATTGCCTGACTTTGATGATGGCAATGACAATGTCAATAAGAATTATTTGTTAGATTTAGGGGTCATGGAGGGGTGTCTATGTGTTGTATGTTACCGTGACCAAGTTTGTGTTGATGTTTGGATGATGAAGGAATATGGGAGAAAAGAATCTTGGATCAAGTTGTTTGCGATTCAGCAGCCTAGAACAATAAGTTGTTTAGCGTTTTTGAGACCTTTGGCATATTCAAAAGGTTGTGATAAGGTGCTCGTGGAAGTTAATGGTGAAAGGCTTTGTTGGTTTGATTTGGAAAAGAGAAGACTCAGGAGTGTGAGGATTCATGGCGGTCCAGATTCATATGGTACAGAAATTTGTGTGGGAAGCCTTGTTCCTCTCAATGACGGTGATGATAGTCGAATCCAAGGCATGAAGCCACGCCAGGTGCAAGAGGGAAAAAAGAAGAGAGGTAACAAAAAGAGGTAAAGTAAGAAACACTTGCCAATTTTTTGTTTGATAAGCTTTTTCCCCCAATTGCTATAATTTTTGTGAACTAATGCTTTATTTTGAGCATACATGATAAGATAGAAAAGAATGTCAATTAAAAGATTGTATCTTTTGTTCGCTTGCAATGTATCTATGTAGACTGTTACAGTAATTTCATGAGCAATAATGCAGTATAATTATCTCCATTATCAGGCAATGTTAATCTTTATTTGTGCGTAAATGCTATGGTGATCTCAGATATAGTCAATTCTTGTTTTGCTCAGGGATGATTTCTTGTCAAAAGGGTTCAAGCTGGTTTTGTAATCGCATATAAAAGGATCGATGCAGAGTGATGGGAGGTAATTAAGCCTATTAATAGTCTGTGTCATATTTATTTAATGAAGTTGATTCAATGGTCACTACGTTTGGCTAATAGTTTTACATATGTAGAAATATAGGCACAATGAACAGATTTCAGATACATTACAGTCCAAAGTAAATTAACCCTATTTAAAATAAGGACATACCTTTCTTTAACTATATATTGTAACTGGTTTAGTCCTTTATTTGCAGTTTTCCTCTCAACGCTGACACTTGAAGCAGTAAGTTAACCAAGCAAGGTTCAGCAACAGAGAAAGTGATACCGAAGACCGATCGGGGTAGTAATAATATTTCTGATATAACTCTATAATGATCTATGAAGAATGATGGTTAGATTTTCATCATGCTGTCATTCATAGTGCTTGAAAACTGATAATGACATTTTTTACTTGACATATATATATGTACTGCAAAAGAAAAAGTTGCTACTGTTTTTTTAATGTTGATGACATTATATATATGTTTTTGCCCAAGAAGAAATTTGCTTACAAACTCTTAAGAGAATTAAGTTTATATTTACGAACTTAAGTTTTAAAAAAGTAATAAACTTAAATGATATTGAAGTCGTGTTCTTCTGTGTATCATTTAAAATTAGTTAAAAAATTAATTAACAAGTGATAGGCCATGCTATCAAATATTCCCTCCCTATATATATATATATATATATATATGTATGTATGTATATCGCCTTGCTAAATAAGCATCTCCTATGAAATCCTTTGTTCACATGGGATTCCAGAATTGGAACTGAAAAATAGGTTCACATCAATGGCTCTTGAAAGCTGTACATTCAATATCTAGAAATCGAGTGGGATTTTTTTTAAAGTAAGAGATTGCTTGGCTCTGGCCTAGTCTTAGCTATAGTAATGTTGCATGCTTAATGCTTTATTGAAGGCTCCAATTTCCAACAAATGGGGCTTGCATTTTTTATCCTGAAGCCAGATATCGATCTTTGTGTTGTTTTTTCCGTCTTCTGCCATTCTTTTCATTGGTTTACGAAAGCTTTGTGGGTTTGGTGCTACGTTACTTTCATTCTTAGTCAAATAGTAAAGTGGAACAGGCTCATCGCATGCAATAACACACTTGTCCAGGTTCAACCAGAGCCGCCCACGTAAAATACAAATCAAACAGAAGCTACACGCGTACTCCTAGGAATCTAGATTTAATTGTTTGGCAAAAGAAAGATATCTCAAATGCTTTAAGGTAGAGGAAAACCATTGTTGTCTATATTCGAAAAGACTACGAAATTAAATTAATTAAAGGGACTTTTGACAGATCTTAAGTGGAGCTCAGTGGTTCAAAGATGCTATGCTTGTGATTTAATTAACCTGAAATGAGCTCTGAACCTGCCACATATATCTTATGAAAAAGTTGATGCAAATCTGTTGGCTGAAATGGTAGCTGAAATCAACATACATTCTTAGCGTAATCAAGGTGTTATGGCCATGAAGCCTCCAAGTCCCTGCAATTGATTCGGTCAAAAGTTGTAAAAATATGTTAAGAAAAGTAATCTAAATTAAGGCTAAAAGATTTAAAGTTTGACAATGATACTTCTATTAGGAAAGCTAATACAAACTAACAATGCGGAATCAAAACATTTTCCTCTTTATCTGATCAAAATAGGATTCTCATCAAAATTATATAAAGCTATTAATGCAAATTCAATCAACTATAAGCCATAACAATAATCAGTCAAAGCTAATTAAGCAATCATAATTAAGAAATATACCAATTTTACGTATGAAAACCTAGAATTTTGGTTAAAACCATGGTTAGATCTTGGTCATTATCAACTTTCCCTATGCAATAATAATAGATTTATAAAATGTCTTCTCTAGTCAACTAGAGGTTCACAACTATCAATAATTCATCAAAAACATCATCTTTTAAATCACTAGTAACATAAATTATATCATTAATTGAAATGGATTTCAACAAGAGCAATAAATTGATAACATATAAAGGTTTAGATCTCACCAAATGGGTTTCTTAAGAGAGCATTATAGAGAGGACAAATCAATAAATTATACTAGCAGATGTTTAGAGCTTGTTGCAAGGATCACCACATGTAATTTGAGTAAAAAACGATCAAATTTGGCTGCTTGATCTTCAAGAGCAAGCTTCAAAGCCCATTTTTTCTCCACAACTATTTCCTTTTGTTTTTGTTTCTCTTTACTTCATGGGCTGGGCCACCAAATGAGATGGACCCAGCAACTTCAGCATAAATATCCCTTGGAACAGAAGTTCAGACATCTCCTTTTTCCTCATATTCTAAAATTTATTCCTTATTATCCACTCTTTTCTCATATATTTTTTAATCATTACCTTCTACAACTTGTAATAAACTAGTAGCAATCATTTGTAAGTTTTATCTTTAGATGGTAAAATCATTCTCCAAAATAAAATTAAAATCCTTTACCTCATAGAAGTACCAATTAGCTGAAATAAGATCTAATTAACGGAACCTTGTAGGTTAGACAGCAAATAGTTCAAAATAGATTTTTAGAAATCAACTAGCTTGATAAAGATTTTTGAGATCGAATCTTGTTTTCGTTAAAATCATTATGATTTAGGGTCTTTTTTAAGTAGAGATTATGAGAGTATAGATTTTCTTAAAAAGTTATATTATTTGATGGAATAAACACAGACGCACTAATTATAATTGAATTAATAAAATAGAGTTTTGTTATAATAAAAGTAAAGTAAAATATTTAAAATTTAATGAAACTATCTTTGATGTTTCTAAATTACAAAAAAAAACTCAAAATAACTTTTTTTTCATAAGTTTCAATTTTGAATTTTTTTAGAATACATAGATTAGGTTTTTTGAATCCTTCGTAAGTTCTTCTTACATAACAATTAAATTATATAAAATAAAATTAAAAGAATTTTTAACATTAAAAGAATTCTTTTGATCATTAGAAAAACTCACGCGTTATCAGTCTAGTGTGTAAATTAATAGAATAATTCCATAAATGAAAGACTATTATTGGAGAGACAAAACTTGATGGGATTCCCCACCTTGTGCTTGGTGAATTGCTTGGTGAATGGTGGGTCATAAGCATTTCTTTTTTTTTTTTTTTGGGGGGACAAATAATAATAATATTATTTCAATATGCTCCAAGTTGGTGCTAGCACTCATTTTTCCACCAAGTGGTTGCTTACTAGACTAGGATTCCCTTGTAAAATTCTATATATATGTAAAAAAAATAAAAAATAAATAAAATAAACCTAGGTTTAATTGCTCTAATCACTGAGTAGTCCATAAGTGATTATCAGTTTAAATATAATTTTTTATTAGCTAATTAAACTTCAATTATAAAAGACAAAAATATTTTTTAAATAAATTATTCTATAGCACTAAAAATGATATTATTGAGTTGACAAACGACGACAATCAAATATGTCAAGTTGACAGTAATGTTAGAGTTAAAACTTACATACAATTCAAACTTTATAACTTGACGTTCTATAACTTGAAGTGTGACAATTTATATGATAAAAATTGACTTAATGAGAAAAAAAAGAATAAATAAATTTATATCTTCAATGGGATGTTGGTTGGATTATCACATCAAGTTATAAAGTTTATGTTGTATGTAAGTTATAAGTTTAACATTATTTGTAAGTTAATGAGTAATTGTATCACATACTCTTTATAGTTGTTTGATATAATCAACATATTATGGAGTATTGTTTAACGATACACACAATAATTTATCTAAAATACTATTTATCAGTTTAACAACTTATTTAAAAGATATTTTTATCTTTAATAATTGAATTTTTTGGATTAAAACAAATATATTACTACCTCCTTTACACAAATTATGAGTTATTGGGTCAATCTATCTTCAACTTTGAAATTCAATTTAACAATTTTTATTCTTGACCTGCATTGGTTATATGTATTACTAAATTTCAAATATTAAAGATTAATTAATCCAATAACTCATAATTCATACAAAATTTATATTAAAAAAGTAACCAATATTTTTGTAGATTTATAATAACTGAAAAAAAACCATTAACTTAATTATTTTATCATATTTATAGTAAATTCTAACACACATAATTAATAAAATTCGTGCGAATCTCTCGATTTGCTTATTGCTCATCTACTTTACCACAGACTGCAACTTGACTTCCACAAGTTGCACAACTGCACCCCCCCGCACCCCACAACCCCCCCTCGGGCGCTCTTCACTGTTTGGAGTTTGACCCCTCGTTTTACGACAAAGTCTGCAGCTTAAATAGCCTTTTGCATCTTATTTTTTCATTTCTTTGTCTTTTTCTTACAGCTGCACCAAATACCTAACCCAAACCAAAACGAACTACCAGTTATGTCTAATCTCCCTCAAGAGATAATCGCCGAAATACTAAGCCGACTACCAGTTAAACAACTCTTATGTTGCAGGCCCGTGTCCAAAACCTGGTGTAATATCATCGACGGTCCAGATTTCATCAAACTTCATATCCAAAACTCCCTCAACTCCAACGCCAATCAATCGCTCATCTTGAAACACTCTCATCTTTACTGGGTAAGTTTGGATTCTCTCCACTCTGCCTCGGAACTGGATCATCCTTTGATGTGTTACAATCATAGTGTTAAGTTACTAGGTTCCTGTAATGGGTTGCTTTGTATTTGTAACATAGTTGAAGATATTGCTTTCTGGAATCCTGCAACCAGAAAGCACCGCGTTTTGCCGTTTATGTCGTTGGATCTGAAACGTTATTCCGGTTCTTCAGTTTGTAGTGCTTGCGTTTATGGGTTTGGTTATGATTTTGCCCGTGATGATTATATGCTTGTTAGAATTGCACAGTTTCGTGGGATTAAAAGTTCGTTTTATGAGTGTGAAGTTAAGATTTTTAGCCTGAGAAGGAACCGTTGGAGAAGGATTAAAGATATGCCTTATGTGTGCCGTTATTCAGGGACAAATGGGGTTTATGCTAGTGGCGCTTTGCATTGGGTTGTGAGTAGAAATGTTGAGGGTCAGGATTTTAATGTTGTTGTTGCTTTGGATTTGGTTGCTGAGGACTATAAAGAGGTACCTTTGCCGAAATTTGAGGATAAGAATTTTAACTTGGAGGTGGGAGTGTTAGGAGGGTGTTTGTGTGTGGTTGCCAATCATTTGAATGTTCGTTCTGATGTATGGATGATGAAAGAATATGGAGTGAAAGATTCTTGGACTAAATTGTTTTCGCTTGTTCAAGAACAAATGATTGGACTGGTAAGATCTATAAGGCCTTTGTGTTTCTCGAAAGGAGGCAGTGACGTTCTCTTTGAGCAGGATAACTTGAACCTTTTCTGGTATGATCTCAAAAATAAGAAAATTACGGATGTTGAAATCCAGGGTACGCCCATTATGTATGAAGTGGATATTTGCTTACAAAGCCTTGTCTCGGTCAATATGGATAGACGAAATGATGGAAAGATTCTGGATACAGAAGACCATATGAATGAAAAGAGGTGAACCATATCAAATTTTGTATCTCTTCAACTTGGACCTCTATTTAGTGGCTTTATATATATATATATATGTATATATATATTTTCCTTTAACATACGATTGATCAGATACATATTTTTCTATGGTTTGACAGTTGATCTTTTCAATTTCTTTGGTTGCAATTAACTTTTAAGTCAAGTCTTAGCTTCTTAGGCTTTTGTCTCTACCCAATAAACGGGGAAGAGTATTAGAAATATTAACCATGTATTATTTTCAAAATTCAAAAAATTTTAAAATCAACCATATGTTTTTCCTAATTTTGAAAATAAAAACTCGAAATACACAAACATACTTTAGCTTCTTTTTCTTTTTCTTTTTAACTTCCTTATGTGGTGTAGCATCATGGATTATTCTTAATTGTAATATAATGATCTAATGTTAATTATATGACTCAGCGATGATTTCTTATCTGTGGGGTTCAAATTGGTGCTCTAGTCAAATGTAAAAAGAGGGAATGGCCAATGGGCGCTGGAGACTGAAATGGTACTCTTTCTCACATTATATGTTTATCATTATTGTTAGTAAAGATGGTATTTATGTTTATGTTACTTGCCTGAGTTATTTCAAGCATATAACTTGTATACACAAATTGTCACAGGACCGGCTTTCCTTGCAAAAATAGATGAAACTAAAGATGCCAGTATACTGTAAGTTATGTGGTGAATTTTTGTTGTTAAATGTTCTACTAGTTTTATTTTTCTCAGCACTTAGTTTCTCGTTCATTTAAAGTTGCTTAGTAAAGCTTAGAATTTCTGAAGATAGCAAGTTTTTTGTCCATTTTTCTTGGCACCTGATTTCATACCGTAAGCCAGTTTTCATCTTATCAGAACCATATGCTGTTCATGTATCTTGCATAGCTTGCATGATCTTTGTATAGGATGTTGTGTATGTGATTGTAATACATAATATGATTTCTTCTTATATTCCCTTCAATCTGTCATGTTATTCAGTTTATTCTTCGAACCAAAGTCAGTTAGATACTTTTTATCTCTATGAAGTCTGTATCATTTTATTGACACAGCTTAGTAGTCGGTGAGTAGCAGTAAGTTGACTGCTGTGATACAGCTTAATCAATTGTCACCGAGTTTTCCTAATCAAATTTGTTAACAATGAAACAGAATACGTAGGAGTTGCCTTCAGAAGTGATCGTAATGAAAGCTTCCTTTCCCTATCTTCTGTATATAAGCTGCATAGAGATGTAGTTATTATGGAAGTCCTGGCTGTGAATTTTTGCTCTCTACCCCCCTGGGCTGTTGATTGCTCAATAGATAACAACCGAGTTGATAGGGGAAGATAAGAGAGGCTAATGTCCAGTTTCTGCCCCGAGGATGAGATGATACTGCACAATCCCCTTGAGCATCTTGAAGGGCAATCAGACTCTATATCTGGCTTTGAGCTTCTGAATCTCTTCAGTACATAGTGGCGGCCTTTCACTCGTAAAGATTCTCCTTTTTGTTATTGTTACCTATGGAAACCAATGAGATATTTTCATGATTTGAGCTCTTTTGAGTTTTTGGAGTCCTTGACTACTTGTAATATATGCTTTTATAAAGCTGGGAAGCAAAGGTTATGACAATGAATAAGACTTCTCATTTTGTGTCGTGAAATACTGTTAATTCAATTTTCACAGTATCGTACATCTTCTGTAGCAAAACGACTTTTTATCAAATTCATCCTGTATTCTCTATCCAAGCTGTTCAGGAGCCAACTAAAAAATGATCTTCAATATCTTCTATTCTGCCAGATGAATTAAGCGTTATTATTATTATCTCCAATATATTAGCATATATCATTGAATATTAATTCAATAAAACAACATTTGAATAATTTAAAATAACTAAAATAAATTCCAAGTTTTGGTTTCCTCTTCTTACAGAAACAAAACAGTTTCCTAAATATTGAAGAGTTTACTTGTAATCATGTATGGTTTACTTAATATCATTATTAAAATATGGGTAACATATCCGATGGGATCTGGGGAGCCCCCCAATAACAATTAACGAGTAGTTGAAACTCTCATCAAAGATCAAGTGGTTGAAACAGAACGCTGCCACCATCTGCGCCTTTCGGTGGATTCTCAGCTCGATTCATTCTTCTCAATTACTTTCTGGTAAATTGATAGGACGAAGGAAGGATCTTATCTTTTTTTTTTTTTTTTTAAATGTTTGATAAGCGTATTACATGTTATATCAAACTGTTGTGTGATGTTTTTGTGTAGGATGGACATGGGCTCATGTCACTCATCAGAGCTTCTACCAGAACTGATCGGCAAATTACTTTTGAAAATGCCAGCGAAGGCTCTTCTTCGTTTTAGGTGCGTTTCAAAATCATGGTGTTCTTTGATCGATAGTCAACTTTTCATCAACATGCATCTTCAGCATTCCATCGAGACTAATAATACCAACCTGCAGCATCTCATTCTCACTCGCGCTATCAGGGGTTCTTCATTAGAGTTTTGCTCGGGACATGTTGATCAAGTTTTGGATCAACTTGAAACAAAACTTGACAACCCATTTAAACGTTGCAAACATATGACTAAATTAGTGGCCTCATGCAACGGGTTGCTTCTTCTATACCATCATTGCAGTCTTGCTTTATGGAACCCATTTACTATGAAGTGTAAAACCTTTCCGCATCCGATTCCACAGTCTGTGAGTAGAAATTGCGAGACTTACTATGGATTTGGAAATGATCATGTCAACAATGATTATAAGGTTGTTTGTATCATGGATCCTATGATGCCAGATCCTGGCATAGCCAGTGAGGTCCACGTTTATAGTTTAAGTTTGAATTCATGGAGAAGGATTCAAGATTTCCCTTATAGTTCGTATTTTATGACAAGTCCAGAAGGGATATTTCTTCGCGGTGTATTGCATTGGTTAATCACTCTAACAGACACAGATGGATTTGAGTACTCATTGTTACTTGTTGCTTTTGATCTTGCTGTCGAGCAATTTTGTGTTTTGCCACATCCTATGGCTGCCGAAACTAATTTCACTGCATTTGAGGTTCTTGAAGGATGCTTATGCCTTCTTCTTCCTAGCAGATTGGGTCATGAAGCATGGATGATGAAACAATATGGAGTGGGAGAGTCTTGGACTAAATTGTATCATATCAAAACTGATTATTGGGTTATCGGATTACGAACTTTAAAGCCCTTGATATATTCAAATACTGGTGAAAAAATTCTCTTGCTACATCATGATGAGTCTAATCTTGAATATAATCGTGGATGGTATGACTTGAAGGAGCACACATACACCCTAAAAAGATTTTGGGACAGTCTGACCTATGACTTAGAAGTTCATTTAGTAAGGGACATAGAGCTCCATTTGTGTATAGAAAGTCTGGTCTCGCTTGGAGTTGGTGCTGATAGTGAATTTGTTTCTGGGGGAATGTGAAGAGGCAACAAGACAAAAACATTTTACTTGAATGTTTACTTTGTATTCTTTTGTTCTGGATGCATTTAGATTCTTTAGTTGATAAATCCACTGAATAATTGATCTGTTTGCTCTCTGTTTCTTATGACTGTTGTTAGATATCAGTTTGCTTTAAACTTCTTAGATAGCTCAATCAAGAATCCTTTTTCTTTATAAGTAACACATTAAATGAACCACAAAAACTACGACAAATGGCAGAAGTAGTAGGATAAAGAACTGATGGAATATTATACTTTTAATATACCAAGATTTCATCAAAGTTTTCATTGAATCCTTTTTGTTTAATGGTGTGCATCGGTGAGCGGCAAAGATTTCATCAACATGCGTCTTCAACAATCCATCAACACCATCACCAACCTTCATCTCATTCTCACTGGCATCAGAACTACCAATTCCTACTCTTGATGCTGTGCTAAACTTCAATAGACCGTCAACAAGAAGACTCGATAACCCATTCACTGCACCTATCAAACAAGTGCTAATCACCAATAAAATAATGGTTTAATTTTCCTTTTCAAATAACATTTTGATCTTGCTTTCCGGAATCCGTTTTCAAGGAGGTATAAGATGGCTGGTGAATATAAGATTTCCCTTATAGTGAATACCTATTTACGCATCAATCATGGAACTGGGTTTTTTTTAGGTGGTGCATTGCATTGGCTAGCGTGTTTTGTAGAATCAGCACAAGAAGCACAACTCTCCTGCTGATGCAGTTGCTTGCAGGTCAAGAATTTGATGTTACCATTCCAGATGCCAATAGGGGATTATAGTGCTCTAGTGGTTCTTTCTGGCTGCCTATGTATTTGTGACGCTTAGATTGAGCATTTCTTGGTCTAAATTGCAATCATTTAAATATTTTCAACAGTGGTTAAAAACTTGACATGTTATAACAGTATTAAATGGTATGACTTGATGGAGAAAACCAGCAAACTTGTGTTCCTGAAAGTCTGGTTTGGCTTGGCGGGGGTAGCAAACTGGGTGAAAACCAATAGGACTAGCTACTGGCTACCCCCCACACCGCCGCGCAAACCGCCGCCGCCCCAGCCCAAAACAACCCCCAACAAACAAAATAACTATTTGGGTGTCCTCTGTTGTCGTAAACTCCTAGGCCCGTAAATATAATCATGTAATAGGGCTAATGGCTAATGCTACACAACATGGCCGGTCACTAAAGAATAAGAAAGGAAAATTACCTTTTTTAAAATAGCTTCCTCCCTAATTTTTTTTTCCTTCATGCCATGACTTCTAATGTGGAAAATTACCTAATAACCTCCAGTGATTTTAATTTACTCAACAAAACCCTAAACCCAACACGTCGAAACCCTCTTCCCTTGAATTCGTAGTTATTGCCATTAACCCTTCTTTCTTAATCAGATGATTTCTCTACTATAATGGATAATTGATCAAAGTTAGGTATGTAGGAATCTGAGTATAAATCGACATTCCCCCCTACTCATCAATTCCTCAAAATTTGAAACCCAAAACTCGAATAGATTAAATAGAGGATTATTGAAGGTTGAAGAAGGAGTTTGACGGTTTGACAGGTGAATAAAGAGTCGTTGAACCCACTTGTCAAACTATCAAATATCTGTCAGACTGTTGAATCTTATGTCGAACACTTGTTGAACTGTATTAAACCATCATCGAATTTGGATATGTCATCGTCGAATAAAACCTTTGACTATAGTTAAGCATTGTCGAACTGTCAAACTAGATAGTATGGTCATTATTTAATGGGAGGTCATTTGGAGACTATGCCATAAAAATTTTATGCTCATGAGGTTGTTTCTAAAAAAACCCCTAAAATGGGGGCTCATCTTGTAAATTTCCCAAATAATAAACAAGAAAACAAGACAAATGCAAACGTAAATTACGATGCTATTAATTTCATGACAAATTTATAGGAAAAGATATAGTAAAGCTGCTGTACTGTTATTGTACTATACCAAATGTGTAAATATCGTAACCAATTTATAAGAATTGTGAATGAGTGAATAAAAGTTGTAAAATTGTAAATGAATAAATAAAAATTCATCTATTTATGACTTTTATATATTTAGCTCATTTATTATACTGTATTATATCGGTACAGTAACTGTATTATAGCAGGACTCCAAACTTATTGTCTAAGTTTCTAATTTTCCAGCACCTAAGAGTAGGGTGGTCGTTTAGTGAAATTGATGAATGGAAATGGAAGCAATGTAGAAGAAGAATCTCAGCCATTTTGATAAAGAAGAACCTAAAAGCAAAAGGCCGGCTTGACTAACAAAGAAAAGTTACGAAATCATAACAACAAAAGGGCTAAGGAAAAGTCCTTCAAGTTCAGCTTTTTCTGGGTCAAGGACAAGTTTGATTAAGTGATAATTATGTAACCATCCTGTTTTGAATCTTTTGATTATCCCATATTTACAATTAAAAGATTATCTAATATGTTATTATAAGATTTTATAATTTGAAATTTTAATTCAGTAATTAAAATAAGAATAGATATCTTCATTTACGGTATGCAGCAGACGAAGATTCCAAAATAGAATTTTTGGGTTTACCAGGTTAGGATAATCTTTAATTAGTGAAATTTTATTGCCGAATGCAATAGATTACCATTATTTAGTGTTGATGCCCAAAAGATCTCCCCTTTCCAAAAGCACTCAATAAATAAGATTAAAGAAGAAAATGGAAAAGAAACTGTAAAAGATGAAAACATTTGAAGCATTCAATCTTGTTTTGTTTTTTTTTTAAATAGGTTTCAAGTTTGAACAATTCAATATAACTTATCATTTATCAATTATATATTATGCTAACCCCAAAACCCATATCCTCTTTTTCCTTAATCACATGGCCAAGAAACGATAAAAAAAAGTCATCAAGAAGAGACTTTTGTTTCCGCTCTGTATCGGTTGAAAAATAAATAAATAAAAAATACAAACTTGATGAAGAAGTGAATATTAATTAATTAATTAATTAATTTCTCTGACAGGTTAGATTAAAACAACAGGTCTGATCTAATGTACTTTGTACTTTTGTTGGTGAAAGAAGGCAAAATTATTAGACCCAAAATTTTCTCAAGATCCTGTAGTCCTTATATTTTAACGACAACTCAGTTAACACCCTTAAAGTAGCTGAAATATAGCTGTATAATAAATAAGGGTAGGAATTTGTGACACGACATGTGAATGCGATACGAACGCGATACGAATATGATACACGATTAATAAATGATTCGAATTTGTATTGAAGGTGTTTAACAAGCCAATCCGTTTAATGACACGAATAGTTAAATATATTTTATCTATTCTTAATATATAAGTTATTCAATGATATAAATTATTACCTACTTACAATATATATATTATAAAAATAAAATTTTTATATTATAAAATAAATTAATTTATAAAATAATAAATTATGATAATTTTAATAATATTTTATACTAATAATAGTTTATATTCTAAAAATAATTTTAATTGATTTAAATATATAGAATGTAATATACTATGCAAAACTAGGTTAAACAATTAAGTAAATTATGTGAATTAAATATGACACGATTACAATACGTGGGTAGCACTTTTAATAATCGTGTCTGATCCTTGTTTCATATCTTAACACTAATAATTAAATGGGTCGATACGACACGATACGAATCCCACCCCTAATAATAAGAGTGGTTGAAGTATGAATTTATGAAATATTTGGGCCTAGATGAAGAAATTCAAACGTTAAGGGGTCGGAAAAATCATCAACAGTAAATGGAAGTGACAGTGTGGTCTGTAGTGCAGTGTAGACTGTAAAGTGAGCGAGGTGAGGGAGGGAAGGTCACGAAAATCTCATGCGGTGAGGCACAGGTAACGGAAGTAGCGTGCGCACCATTTTGGTAAAAAACGGAATAAAAAAAGGGAAATAGAAACAGAAATAGAAATAGAAAATAAATAGCGTAGGATGACAGTCTTTGCTTTGGAGGGGTGATGACGGCTTGTGTATTTGGGGGTGTGTGTGTCATGTGTAAGTATGAGAGCAAAGAATTGTGATCAAAATTTACGCACTCTTGCGTTAAGATTACAATTGAGGAGCTAGGGTTTTTGGTTGGGTTTCTTCACCTCAGCTCCATCATCACTCAGCTCAGCCTAGCCTAGTTACGATCTCATGCTCTCACCGCCACCTTAACCGGCGGCGGGGGCCCACGCACGCTTTCAATGTCTCCCGTGGAATCTTTTGATCACTCCTCCGTCCACTCACGTCCGAAGCGTAAGTTGGACGATTATGCCCCTAACTTAGACGCTGATGATGACGACGCTCAGCCTTCTGACCTTGTCTCCGTGAGAATGCGTAAAGACGAACCTAACGCCATCCATCACTCGTCCGACTTGAACCGCCGCGTTTCATCGGATGCTGCCGAGACCAGCTCAGCCGAGTCGAAGCCGGCTCGGCCTAGACTCCAGTTCTTCATTAGGATGCTATCGGAGGGGAATACTATTGTTATCCAGGCTAACTCAAACGACACCGTTAAATCCATCCACGAGAGAATCCAAACGATGACTGGGATCCCCGTCATCGAGCAGCGTCTAATTTACCGTGGGAAACAGTTACAGTGGGAGCAGTCGTTGGCGGAGTGTTCGATTCAAAACGACGCCGGTTTGCAGCTTGTTGGCCGTATGCGAAGCACGGAACATCCTCAAGCCTGGCAGGTGATCGACGATATGATGTGTATCATTTGTCGGCTTTGCAAAGGTGAATCCGTATCATCTTCCTTAAAGCTCATAAAATCTCGAATGAGTGAGTTTTTTGCTATGACACCAAAAGATGAAACTGAATCAGCTATTAGTTATCTCCAAATATTTATGTCTTCCTCAGCTCCGGCTGCATTGGTAATGCTTTACATGTCACCTATCACTGGTAACAAAGAGTGTGCTGATAGTTCAATTAAGCACTTTTTGAATTCCTGTAGAAATGCATTACCCAAGAATTTGCATACGCAATGTGCTCCTATAGTTCTAGAGTTTTGTAAATTGCTTAGGAAATTTACTCCCGAGGACACTTTGTATTTAGCATGTCGGAGTACGCTGGGCTCATTGTTGGAGAATTTTGGTGGGACACTGTGGGAGAAAATCGGTGCAATGCGGGCAACAAAATTTGGGGATGATATTAAGGCGTTGGTTGTGATACAAGACATTTTTCCATTTGTTAGTGAGTTGGCCAGTAGATTATCCAGAGATTTGACTTCAAGTATGGAGATGGTGTTGAGTGTGGGGCCGTTGTTGAGTGATGTTCGTGATTTTACAGCATTTTTGGTCCCTTTGCGTAAGGCAATCTTGGGGCAAGTGGGGATAACATGCCCTATTGCCCTACCGTTGCCGAAGAGGGGATATAACCATCACGGGGATGAGATCGAGTATCTTCGTGTTATATTTATGGATCTGTTGATAAAGATGGATAAATGCCTTGGTAGAGTGGAGGAACGTCTGAATGTGAGAGGAAGTGGGGAGGGTGAGATTAACTATTCGGGATGGTCTCAGTATCTTACCATTTTGAAGGAATTACATGCTATATCTAAACTTTATCAGGGCACTGAAGAACAATTTTGGAGCGTTTTGAGGAATAGAAAGTCACCATTGTGTGCACTGATTCTAAGATACGCAAAGCGGAGTGATGACCATCGGTGGATTCTTGAGCATAAGGATGTGACTAATTTTGAATCCAGGAGGCATCTGGCCATGATGATGTTCCCTGAGGTAAAAGAAGATTATGAGGAGCTGCATGAGATGCTCATTGATAGGTCGCAGTTGTTGGCTGAATCATTTGAGTACATACAGCGTGCAGACCCTGAGGCATTGCATGGTGGTTTATTCATGGAATTTAAGAATGAGGAAGCTACTGGTCCTGGTGTATTAAGAGAATGGTTTTTCTTGGTATGCCAAGCGATATTTAACCCACAAAATGCTCTTTTCGTGGCGTGCCCTAATGACCGCAGAAGGTTCTATCCTAATCCTGGTAAGCTTCTACTGGCTTTTGATGCATGCTTTCCTTGAACATGGTTCCATTCTTGTTGTCTGTGCTCTGTTTCCTGACAAATTGTTATGGCACCCTATTTTGCACTGCTACATGTATGATGTTTGGATATGGAATTTTGGATCCGTAGACTCAATAGTAAATGTATAACATGATTGATGACGCCTTGATTTACTATAGGTAATGTTTTAGGTTACACATCAAAATGTTTGGTGTTTGCATATGTAGGATTATTTTTTGGAGTGCTGCTGCTGTTACTTTAAAACTTTTTTGCAACTAGAATAAACTTGAGTTTTTGACCAATGACACACAATACCCTTGGTTCCAGAAATTATAATTGATCACTCTACTTAAAGTCACTCCTTTACAAGTTTCCTGAACCATCTGAAATTGATGATTTCATATCAATGCCATTGGACAACAACTTCTTTTAAACTGCAAATGTCTATATGTTGCCATATGGCTGCTAATTACACTTCTAACATTATCAAATGCATTTCTCTTGAGCTAACTAGTAAACAACATTAGGATTATTATTATGTTTTTCTTCCAACCGACTAGTTTGACAACCATTGCAATTAGATCTAACTGCTTAATACTTTGATTGATATAGGTTGCTCCTACCCAATACTACAATTAGATATTGAAACGAACTACTTTGGCAATGGTAGTCATTTCATTTGAGATCTAATCAAAACCCGTAGTTTTTTTTCCCCTAGTACTGGTCATGGATGTTGGATGATGAGCATAGAGGATGAGGACGAGATGTTAATAAGAGAATCAAGTTGCAAGGATGAATCTGTAAATTTGATCAGCTGCTAACTTTTATATGATAAGACAAACAACATATGTGTCATTTTCAAATCAGGGAGAATAGCATATTATTAGACCAAACTTTGAGGCTGTCCTGATAACCTGATGAAAAAACCAAAAAAGATGTTATAATAAAATGTGTGGATTGTCTGTGCCTGAATCCAATGTTTTTTAATCTACTTAGTCAACTGAAAATACAGAATTATAGTCGAATTAGCTCTGTAGTGGTTGGCATAGTCAAGGACATTCTATTTATTATAGAAAATCATTAGAGAATTGATATGTTTGCATGTGTGTATTTATAAGACAGTTTAATGACTGATGGAGCAATAACTTGACTCATCTTATCCTTGTGCATAAACACCATGCTGTATGTTCATATATTGTAAAATCTTGTGGGTGTTATAACTCATAATCGCGTCAGTTTTACTTGATGTACGTTAACTCATGAAGATGGATTAATTACTGAAATAGTGTTTTTTATTTGGTAGAGAGTATGATGTGCAAATGAGAAGGCTTTTGTATCCGGATATTTGTGGTGATTTTCGCAAACTATTAATTTCTTTGATATGGTTTAGTAAAAAGGGAAAGACTACTAAGCCCATATACCACATCTTAGTCACTGTAACTGACATGTTATAGTCTTATGGAGGTTAGGAAACCAGCAGCCAAAAAAAAAAAAAAACCTGGTTGATTCAGGACTGTCAGCATAGAAGAAATATTTATTGTTGTCAAATCCAAAGCAAAAGTGCCAAACTAGTAAGTCTTTAATATATTATAAACACAAAAACAACATAATGTGTCAGAATCTTCTGACAAAAAATGTACAATTGGAACAACTAAAAAAAGCGTAAAATTTTCTAATTACAACCATTTAGCACAATTTATGCAATAATAACTGAATTATTCACTAGATTTTGTAACACTTCAATTGACTGTTTAACACAGTACCTCGGCATTCAATATCATAAGTATACACTCAAATATCGAGCATAATCTATATGTCATTCCTAGTTTACACAGTGATAAAATATTTCCTTATTTAAAATTCTTTTATCTTTTGGGGGTTCCAGTCATTGCTTAATAAGCATTAACTTCTAACACACCATGAATATGTATAAAAGTTGGAGGGAAATAACAGGACAAAGCTTGTTTCAAGAATGAAATAGAATGAAGGGCATTCTAAAGAATGCTTGTATGGATTTAGAAATATAGCATAAGTGGTTGACAAAAATTTTAAAAATAAATGTGGTTCCTGGAACCTTCTATAATGTGATTAGTCATCTTCCTTTTCTCTCTCTCTAACCTGTTGTGATACTTAATGCACCTGCTTCTGCATTGGGTGGAATCTTGCTTATGAATCTTAAGCCTCACAATATCTTGACAGACCAAAAGATGCTGATGCTTAAAATTGCAGATCTTGGATTTGCTCAAGCTTTACACTTGATTAAGAAAAGTAGTCATGAGATATTGACCCTGCAGTGCCCATGTGGTCTACCGGGCTGTGTATTTGCAGAACTTACTTAAAAAGCATATTTTCAGGTTATTAGGTACTTAAATAAAGAAGTTGTGCCAGGAGCAGCCCAATGGAAAGGTATGAGTTGCCACAATGGAGTTTGTTATTAGCTGTTCGTTATTCGGATGAGGATGGGATGCATTGGCCTTTGCAAATTAAATATGACCCATCAAGATATACTTAGCAAAGAAATAGCTCAAGGAGAATTGCAAAGAGATGGACCAGGATTTAATGATCTGGACCAGGCCTTTCTCTGAAGAAAACTGTGAATTAGTGAATGAGATAGTTTGATATTGAATGAATATGATTTTATTTAAATTTTGGCCTAGTCTTTTGCTTATGGAAAAGTTAATACCAAGGATTTGATTCAAAGAAAATTCCCCTGTATATGTACCTCCCTCTGGTGGTCCATATTGTGCAAAATTGATGCTTTTATGTATAGACCATCTCTTTTTTACTGCCCTTTTCCTTTTGCATCTATGGTGGAACCTGTTAGAGGGCTTTGAAATCAGCTGGGAATTTCCTTCTTGCTATTGTTCAATTCTTCTTAAAAGCCCTGCAAGGATAGGAAGAGGTCTGGGATTTTCCACAATTGTGCAGTATTGGTCACTTTTGGGTGATTTGGAACGTTAAAAATTGAAGGATTTTTTATGATTATTCAGGGGAGTCTCCACCTTTTCTTTGGGACAAAGTTATTGTTTAGGTTCTCCTTAAGATGTCAGTGAGCCCAGAGTTTGAAGATGTTTCTTTTTCTTTTCATACTTTAAAATTAGGAAGCAGCCATTACTTGAGTCTGATTTTGTATTGGGCTTTCTAGATTCAGTTTTGGGGTGTTCTTTCTTCTGTAATTAGGGTCTGTTTACTTGGGGTTGGTTCCTGTATCTAATTATATACACATATTAGACAATGGTGAGATTGTTTATATTTTCTTTTCTGGGCTCTGTGGACTTCCTGTCCACCCTCTGAGAATTTTATATTGCTATTAAATTTCAGTATATTATAAAAGATAGAAGTTCAATGAATATGATTGACTTAAAAATAATGTACAAATAATTTTGAACTAAGAAGGGTAAACTTGGATATTTTCTGGCATCAGCATTTTTTTGACATTGTGTGCACTTCCTTTCCTTTCCATACAGCTACTGCCATTTCAATATTCAAAGTTATAATTTTATTCTGGTCTAGTAAGAATGCATGATACATATCTCGCATACATCATTTGATTGGAGGAATTTTGTTCCCTTTGCAACCTAACATGCAGCTTATGCTCTATTGTCTTTCTTTTTTCTCTCTTTCTCACGCAGCCTCTAAGGTGGATCCTATGCACCTCGATTATTTCAATTTCTCTGGTCGGATAATTGCATTAGCGTTGATGCATAAGGTGCAAGTTGGTGTTGTCTTTGATCGTGTTTTTTTCTTGCAATTGGCTGGAAAGCATATTTCTTTGGAAGACATACGGGATGCTGATCCGCCCTTGTATAATAGCTGCAAGCAGATTTTGGAGATGGATCCCGGGTTTATTGATTCAGATGGATTAGGTCTGACCTTTGTTAGAGAAGTGGAGGAGTTAGGATCCAGGAAAATTGTGGAGCTGTGCCCTGGTGGGAAAACCTTGGTTGTGAATAGCAAGAACAGGGAGGAATACGTTAATCATCTTATTCGGCATCAATTTGTCACATCTATCTCTGAGCAGGCATCCTATTTTGCAAAAGGTTTTGGTGATATTCTTTGTAACCCAAGGCTTCAGAAGTTCTTTTTTCAAAGTTTAGAGCTTGAAGATCTTGATTGGATGCTGTTTGGCAGTGAAAGTGCCATATGTGTTGAGGATTGGAAAGCACACACTGAATACAATGGCTATAAAGAAAATGATCCTCAGATAGTCTGGTTCTGGAAGGTAAATGCTTGTAGGATTTATTGTCATAATTGGTAACCTGTCATATGCCTTTGTTAAAATTTGCACCCTCCCTGCCCATCCTTAATTTTCCTTGCATATATTAGTTTTGCTTACATTATAATATTACCATTTACCTGTTGCTTTGTTTTTATTTTTTCGTTGGTATATAAATAGCCAGTTCTAAGTGTTTTCTGCCCTTTCTCTGAAACTAATTGGTTGAAGTTTTAATTGGTTTAATCTTTCTCCTGTTTTTGTGTCTAGTTGTCATGTATGGTATCTTCTTGTAAATGCTTGAGTATATTTAGATGCCCATCTTAGTGGTTGATTATTGTTATTATTATTTTATTTTTATTTAATTATTGTGTGGCTATATCCTTTGATGCACATAATGAATGTTTAAGCAATCTTCATGGATGTTACGAGTGTTTTACATGGTTTTATGGAGGGTTCAAGGTTACACCCAATTAGGGGTTTAAATCTTTAAATCAACCAGGATGTTCCTCAAGATAATAGTAGCAACAATATCTAACTTGATATGAACTAAGAAAGGAGTTGCATTATTTGACAATGATTATCCAAAGTGCTTCATATTCTTCTGCTTCTCTGAGCAAAAAATGGAAAAAAGAATCTGTTATCAAACGTATGAGCCTACAGTGAATAACATGTAGCTTTGTCATTAATATTTAGAGGGTGTAGCTGGTTCAATGTGGCTTTCATGGACATTGAACATGGAGACCTGCATTATATGAATGTCTTGAAGTTTTGGGGATGAAAGTATATTAGTTTTGCAAATTCATTAGACTTAGATATGGTCTATATCTTTTGGGTCTGGCTTATAAACTTTATCTACATTGTGGCTGTTGAGTTGAACAAATATATTCAGAATGGAAAAAGAAGAATTTATCAAAAAGCAATAGTGAATCAGCAAAAATTAAGGATCATTTTATAGTTCCAATCGTAATTTTTGGGGTTCATATCTACAATGAAACCTGCCAGACTCGGGGGCTATTTGGTAAAACATAATTGTTGTGGATCCATAGGTGGCACACTGTTATTGTTGGTTTGGCAGGAAGCTAGTTGCATAAAAGAAGCATTCCACTTTGGGAAAGAGAATAGAAGGAGTCAGTCTTTGTTGTTGTTTTTTTTTTTTTTTTTAAGTTCAATTAAAACTTTTGGGTCAATTATCTTTCAGGTCTTTCTACAAATTTATTTGTCTCTGTGATATACTGAAGCTTTAAGTTCATTTGGCATTCACTTCTATCCCTTGATCTTACATTTTTCACGAGTTTTAATATAAGTTGCTCCCAAGGAGATTTAAACTCTTGACCTCATGGTTCTGAACCAAATTATGTGGTTGATATTTTGTGCTTATACATGTTGCAGATTGTTGGGGGAATGTCAGCAGACCAGAGAAAGGTTCTTCTCTTCTTTTGGACCTCGGTGAAGTATCTGCCGGTTGAGGGTTTCCGTGGTTTGGCTTCTCGGCTTTATATTTACAAGTCTGGAGAGCCCTATGATCGCCTTCCTACATCTCACACCTGCTTTTACCGGTTGTGTTTCCCACCATATCCCTCCATGGTTGTTATGCAAGATCGGCTTCGCATCATCACACAAGATCATGTGGGTTGCAGCTTTGGTACTTGGTGAATACTTGCTGGTTTCGTCAACATTGGGGTAAAAAGGATTTCTCACTGCACATAGATTTGTATTCAGGTTGTACAGAGTCATAGGATATGGGCATCCGTTTTATGATTAAACTATGTATGAAGGTGCTCTAGTTAAATGTGTCTCTCTTGTGAAGCTTTTGATGTCATTGCCCTTTTTGTCAACTGTTTATAAATATAGGTATAGCAGCATAGCATAAATAAATCAGTAGGAGAGGAAGAAAGCTTTTCTTCTTCCGTGAACTTCCTTTAAAAGTAATAGCTGTTGGTCTTCATCCCATGTAAGTACACAGTATGCAATGGCATCCAAACCCAAAGAAAAATTCTTGCTCCATTCTCTCTCTCTCTCTCTCTCTCTCTTCTCATTACTTGTTACATTAACATTCCTCTATTAATTTTGTTAAAAAAATGTAATTGCATTTGCATCCTCTTCTTCCTCTAGTTGTTACACTGACCTAGTTTTCCTCTTTGAATTGTACTGCAAATTTTTATTTCTTGAAGAATGTCTTTTTGGCTGTATATTAGTTAGATGGCTTCAGATGAACTGTTTCTTAAATGTTTACTTGGAAATACTCGGGGACTTCTATCACTTTTATGTTAAGCCCCAAAATGAAGAAAGATATAACTCCAATGTGTGCATGTATATATACTCTCATTGTCTATGTATATACTAACGTCAAAATTGTTGTTTACGTCCCATTTTTAGATGTTGTACCAAACAAATTTCTGTATTTTTGGTGCACTCAGCATTCGGATTATCACTGTTGTTTTGTAATCGTAAGGACAGAAAATAAGGGTTATCTTGTACAGCAGCTTGATAGATGAGGTTACAAAATCAAGGATTTAATGCATTGTAGACTTGTCAGAATCAAACGTGTTGTATATTTATTTGTAGTCTCGTTATGTTGCATGTACTTCTAAGTTCCAACAGGCAGGTCATATGGATCATGTGATAGCAATGATGCAGCACAATAAAGTGACTATTCAACAGGATGTTTTATTCTTCTATCCTCGTAAACTCTTGCTGCAATTACCATGTTGTGGGCTATTCTAGACTTGTGTGAGCTTTTGTATGGATCTTCTATCAATTTTAAATTTTTATGTTGGATGAGTTCTTCCCATCTCTAGGTTCCCAAACTCATTAAATCCATCACAATAAATGAAAGAAACTTATTTCTTCAATGTTGTTTGCCTGCTGGGTAGTTTAATCCTATGTGCTGTAAAGATACATCTGGTGCGATTCAAGCTGTATCAATATCATCATAGCTTCTGCAACTGACAAGTCCTAAGTGGAACACCCAGCAAAGGACTCTTCCTATCAGTAATTGGCAATGAATATATATGCTTTCAGAACATGGGGATTTATAGGTCCAGTAGAAGCATCTTGTAAGGCTGTAGCTGGAATCTGTAAAGCAATTGTAGTCTGTCCAAATTTGGATGGCATGCTTGGCAGAAAGTAACAGACAAAAACGATAACATAGAAAAAGAAGGAAAAAGAAAAAAAAAGACTTCAATGTGTATCATCAACAAGAAAGAAGAAGAGTAGTATTAAAAATTAAAAAATATGTATATCATTGTTTTTCAAACCTAGAGATTTCACATTCACACATCTCATCAAGCCACTTATCAAACTCTTCAGCAATGACTCTTGGAACCCACATTGGCAACCGCATGACCCAAATGCCCAACACTTTGTAAGTAGAAAATGTAACTGTGATATTAGGCCAAGTTGCAGATGGCATGTCCTGCTGACAGAGACCAACCCAATTGCTTAGCAAGGTAGCTAGGGAGAAATTAGTAAACTTGTGAGTGCAGTGAGGAGAAGATCAACGTGAGGTGCTACATGCATGGCCAAATTGATGAGAAACTTTGAATTAAAACCCCTAAAATTAACTCATGTATATTCCCATTTGGTGCCTTTTAATATGATTGTAATGATTAAATTTGAATTTGAGGTGCGTTTTCTGTCTTTTACACAAGATGTAAGGTTTTGTTGATCTCCATAGTAAAGATTAGTTAACAAATTCCCTGCTAATACTTGAATTCTACCCAACATAGAACACTGTAAGTGTACATCATGATATATGCATTAAATGCACATTTCACAAAATTATACTATATCAAATTCAAATTGGTTATATTTTTTAATTATTCATATACGACAACGACATATTTAACATATAGTATTTCTATTATATTCGTTCAACATTAAATTTAAGTAATTAAATAATTTAAAATTATTGGATGGAGTACCATTAGCAAACTAATTTTTATATGGTTTATCGATTGATTTCGGATAATGTCAACAAATTTAGTTTAAAAAAATTCCAGATATATTCTGTACTTAGCTTAAATCTCCATCTGAAGGCGCTTCCCTTCTGACGTTGACAATGCGTGAAGACGAAGCTAACGCCGTACATCACTCCTCCGACCTCAACAGCCGAGCGTTATCGGATGCTCCCGAGTCGGGGGTGTCTCCGCCAAGACTCCAGTTCTTTATCAGGATGCTATCGGAGGGGAACACTATTGTCATCCAGGCTAACTCAAACGACACCGTTAAGTCTATCCACGAGAGAATCAAAACGATGACTGGGATCCCCGTCATCGAGCAGCGTTTAATTTACCATGGGAAGCAGTTACAGTGGGAGCAGTCGTTGGCGGAGTGTTCGATTCAAAACGACGCCGGTTTGCAGCTTGTCGGCCGTATGCAAAGCACGGAGCATCCGCAAGCCTGGCAGGTGATGGACGATATGATGTGTATCATTTGTGGGCTTTGCAGAGGTGAATCCGTATCATCTTCCTTAAAGCTCATAGAATCTCGAATAAATGAGTTTTTTGCTATGACACCAAAATATGACACTGAATCAGCTATTAGTTATCTTCAAATATTTATGTCCTCCTCAGCTCCGGCTGCATTGGTAATGCTTTACATGTCACCAATTACTGGTAACAAAGAGTGTGCTGATAGTTTAATTAAGCACCTTTTGAATTCCGGTAGAAATGCATTACCCAAGAATTTACATGCGCAATGTGCTCCTATAGTTCTAGAGTTTTGTAAATTGCTTAGGAAATTTACTCCCGAGGACACTTTGTATTTAGCATGTCGGAGTACGCTGGGCTCATTGTTGGAGAATTTTGGTGGGACGCTGTGTGAGAAAATCGGTGCAATGCGGGCAACAAAATTTGGGGATGATATTAAGGGGTTGGTTGTGATACAAGACATTTTTCCATTTGTTAGTGAGTTGGCTAGTAGATTGTCCAGAGATTTGACTTCAAGTATGGAGATGGTGTTGAGCGTGGGGCCGTTGGTGAGTGATGTTCGTGATTTTACAGCATTGTTGGTCCCTTTGCGTAAGGCAATCTTGGGGCAAGTGGGGATTACATGTCCTATTGCCCTACCATTTCCGAAGAGGGGATATAACCATCACGGGGATGAGATCGAGTATCTTCATGGTATATTTATGGATCTGTTGATAAAGATGGATAAATGCCTTGGTAAAGTGGAGGAACGTTTGAATGTGAGAGGAAGTGGGGAGGGTGAGATTAACTATTCGGGATGGTCGCAGTATCTTACCATTTTGAAGGAATTGCATGCCATATCTAAACTTTATCAGGGCACTGAAGAACAATTTTGGAGTGTTTTGAGGAATAGAAAGTCACCATTGTGTGCACTGATTCTAAGATACGCAAAGCAGAGTGATGACCATCGGTGGATTCTTGAGCTTAAGGATGTGACTAATTTTGAATCCAGGAGGCATCTGGCCATGATGATGTTCCCTGAGGTAAAAGAAGATTATGAGGAGCTACACAAGATGCTTATTGATAGGTCTCAGTTGTTGGCTGAATCATTTGAGTACATACAACGTGCAGACCCTGAGGCATTGCATGGTGGTTTATTCATGGAATTTAAGAATGAGGAAGCTACTGGTCCTGATGTATTAAGAGAATGGTTTTTCTTGGTATGCCAAGCGATATTTAACCCACAAAATGCTCTTTTCGTGGCGTGCCCTAATGACCGCAGAAGGTTCTATCCTAATCCTGGTAAGCTTCTACTGGCTTTTGATGCATGCTTTCCTTGAACATGGTCCCATTCTTGTTGTCTGAGTTCCATTTCCTGAGAAATTGTTATAGCACCCTATTTTGCATTGCTACACATATGATGGGAATTTCCCATTGTCTGTGGTGGAGCCTGTTGGAGTGCTTTGAAATCAGCTGGGAATTTCCTTCTTGCTATTGTCCAATTCTTGTTAAAAACCCCTTAGCCTTCAAGGGAAGAAAGTAGGCTGGGGTTTCCTGCAAATGTGCAGGAATGGTCATTTTTTGGGTGATTTGGAGCAATAAAAATTAAAAGGTTTTTTATGATTATTTAGAAGAGTCCCACCTCTTTCAGACAAAGTTATTGTTTAGGTTCTCTTAAAGGTATCGGTGACCATAGAGTTTGAATGTGTTTCTTTTGGTTTCATCCTTTAAAATTGGGAAGCAGCCATTAATTGAGTCTGATTTTGTATTAGGCTTTCTGGAGTCATTTCCGGGGCGGTCTTTCTTCTGTGATTAGGGGCTTTTTACTTGGGATTGGATCTTGTTTCTAGATATATACATACACAAGACTATGGTGAGATTTTTTATTTTTTCTTTTTCAGTCTCTGTGGATATCCTGTCCACCTTTTCTGTATATTTTATATTGCTATAAAATATCAGTGTTCTATAAAAGAAAAAAAAAAAAGATCCAATGAGTATGATTGACTTAAAAAAATGTACAAATAATTATGAACTAAAAATTGTAAACTTGTGATTTTATGGCATTGGCTTTTTATCATTTTGTACACTTCCTCTTCTTTTCATAACAACTACTGCCATTTCAAAGTTATAACTTTCTTCTGCTCTAGTAGGTGTGCATGAAACATATCTGGCATACATCATTTGATTGGAGGAATTATGTTGCCTGTACAACCTAATAGCTTATGCTTTTTTCTTTTTCTCTTTCTCATGCAGCTTCTAAAGTGGATCAAGTGCACCTTGATTATTTCAATTTCTCTGGTCGGATAATTGCATTAGCTTTGATGCACAAAGTGCAAGTGGGTGTTGTCTTTGATCGTGTTTTTTTCTTGCAATTGGCTGGAAACTATATTTCTTTGGAAGATATACGAGATGCTGATCCACCCTTGTATAGTAGCTGCAAGCATATTTTGGAGATGAATCCCAGGTTTATTGATTCAGATGCTTTAGGTCTGACATTTGTTAGAGAAGTGGAGGAGTTGGGAATCCAGGAAAATTGTGGAGTTGTGCCCTGGTGGGAAAACCTTGGTTGTGAATAGCAAGAACAGGGAGGAATATGTTAATCTTCTTATTCAGCATCAATTTGTCACATCTATCTCTGAGCAGGTATTCCACTTTGCAAAAGGTTTTGGTGATATTCTTTGTAACCCAAGGCTCCAGAAGTTCTTTTTTCAAAGTTTAGAGCTTGACGATCTCGATTTGATGCTGTGCTGATGATTGGAAAGCACATACTGAATACATACTCTGGCTCTGGAAGGTACGTGCTCATAGGATTGCATTATCATAATTGGTAATCTGTCATATGCCGTTGTTTAAATATGCACCCTCCGATCCCATTCTTAATTTTCCTTTCATATGTATTTTTGCTTCTGCATTATGTTTTTACCTTTCACCAGTTACTCTGTTTTGAAATTTTCGTTGGTATATAAACCACTGCTAGGTGTTTTCTGCTGTTTCTCTGAAACTAATTGGTTGACGTTTTAATTGGTTTATCTTTCTCTTGTTTTTGTGGGTCTAGTTGTTATGAATGGAATCTTCTTGTAAATGCCGATATATAGTTGCCTGTCTTAGAATTTAGATAAAGGAAAAAAATGTTGTGACGGTATATGAAAGTTCAAGTCAATCTGCATGGATATAATGCATGTTCTATGGGTTTGTGAAGTTAAGTTAGGCAAGAGACTAGCAAGAGTAGGATTATTGACCTCTTCGGGGTGAAAATCTGGAGAGTGTGTTTTATCTTAGGAGCATAAAATAATTCATATAGGGTTTAAGGTTATGCCTGATTAGGGGTTTAAATCTTTAAAACAACCAAAATATTCCTCAAGACAATAGCAGCAACAAAATTTAACTTGATGTCAACAAAGGGATGAGTTGCATTATTTGACAAGATTATCCAGAGTGCTTCTCGTTCTTCTGTTGTCAACCTTCTGTTTCTTTGCGGGGAAAAGAGAATAAAAGAATCTGTTTCCAAACTTATGAGTCTACTGTGAATTCTATGTAGCTTTGTCATTAATATTTAGAGGTGTAATTTAGTTTGGCTTTACCATGGGCATTGAATACTGAGGCCTGCCTTATGTGATTGACATGAAGTTTTGGCGATTAAATTGTCTTATTTTTGCAAATCTCATTAAACTTAGATATGGTCTACAGGGACAAGCATTTATACGTCACTTTAGGTCTGTCCTATAGACTTTTATCTACCTTGTGCTTGTTAGATTGAATAAATATATTCGCAATTGCGAAAAGGAGAACTTGTCTAGCAGCTATAGTGACTCAGCAGAATTTGTGGATAAGTTTATAGTTCCATTCTTAATTTTCGGGGTTCATATTTTCTATGAAACCTGCCAGACTTGGCGGCTATTTGGTAAAACATAATTGTTATCTTTTTTTATAATATAATTATAACTTATTGGTCAATTTTCTTTCTGGATTTTCTACAATTTGTTAATCTGTGATACACTGAGGCTTTAAGTTCATTTGGCATTCACTTCTATTCTTCGGCTTTTATGTTGTTCACATTTTAAACTGGGGTTTACTTTCCAAACCCTACAATTTTTTAATAGTCTAGAAACTTGTAAGATACAACTATTCCAAATTGGGGGATTTAAACTCTTGACATCATGGTTCTTGACTGGACTATGTGGTTGATATTTCATGCTTTATACCCGTTTCAGATTGTTGGAGGAATGTCAGCAGACCATAGAAGGCTCTTCTCTTCTTTTGGACGTCAGTGAGGTATCTACCAGTTGAGGGTTTCTAGGGTTTAGCTTCTCGGCTTTATTTACCATTCAGCAGAGCCCTGTGATCACCTTCCTCCATCTTGCACCTGCTTTTACCGGTTGTGTTCCCACAATATCCCTCCATGGTTGTCATGCAAGTTCGGCTTTGCATCATCACACAAGATCATGTGGGGTGCAGCTTTGGTACTTGGTGAATACTTGCTGGTTTCATCTGCATTGGGGTAAAAAGGATTCTCACTGCACAGAGATTTGTATTCAGGTTGTACAGAGTCATAGGATGCGGGCATCGGTTTTATGTTCAAACTATGTGTGAAGGTGCTCTAATTAATTGTGTCCCTCTTGTCAAGCTTTTGCTGTCATTGCCCTTTTTGTCAAAAGTTTATAAATAAAGGTTTCGCACTAGCATAATAAAGCAGGAGGGGAAAGGAAGAAAACTTTTCTTCTTCCATGAACTTCCCTTGCAAGTAATAGCTGTTGGTCTTCTCCCCATGTAAGTACACAGTATGCAATGACATCCAAATCCACAGAAAAATTCTTGCTCCATTCAATTTCGCTCTCCATCACTTGTTATATTAATGCTTTTCTACTAATTTTGTTCAAAAATATTTGCATGCTCTTCCTCCTGTAGTTGTTTCTCTGACCTATTCGGCCTTCAAATTTTTATTTTTCTTCTTTGCTTTATATTAGTAGTCAGATGATTTCAGATAAACTGCTTCTTAAAGGTTTACTGAGAAATACTTGGGAACTTCTATCACTTTTTATCTTACAACCCCGAAAAGAAGAAAAATATAACACGACGCGTAATTTGTATGTATGTATGCATATGCTAACGTCGAAATATGTTGTGCAAGTCCAATTTTTAGATGTTAAACCAAACAAAATTCTATATTTATGTTGCACTCAGTATTCGAATTTTCACTGTTGCTTTGTAATTATAAGGACAAAGCAAATAAAGGTTATCTTGTACAGCAGTTTGATAGATGAGGATACAAAATCGAGGATTTAATGCGTTGTAGACTTGGACCTGTAGGCAAAATCAAATATGTTGTATAAGTTTTTATATTCTCATTTTGTTGCATGTACTTCTGAGTTCCAAAAGGCAAGTCATATGCGTCATGTGATAGCAATGATGCAGCACAATTAGTTCACAGGATGTTTTATTCTTTTATCCTGATAAACTTGTGCTGCAATTATCATGTTGTGGGCTATTCCAAACTTGAATTGAGCTGCCGTGTAGATCCTCTGTCAGTTTCAAATTTATATATTGGACGACTTCTATTCTTTATCCCGCTCCCAAACTCACTAAAATTCAGCAAAATTAATCGAAGAAACGTATTTCTTCAATAAGTTGCCCCGTTTGCTGGGTGGTGGCGAAAAGAGAATAACATTTGGTGTGATTCAAGCTTATTCGATGTCATAAAAGCTTCTGCAACTGTCAAGGCCTAAGTGGAACACCCAGCAAAACTTTTCCTATCACTCGTTGGCGATGATATGTATGCTTTCAGAACATGGTATTTATAGGTCCAGTAGAAGCATCTTGTAGGGCGTACGATTGAGCATTCAAAAAAAAGCTGGAATCTATAAAACAATATAATGTGTCCAACATTGGATGACAGCTTGTTTAATCTATTCTTTTTATGATCTTCTTCGTAGTGTAGCACAGAGTAACAAATAGAAACGATGACTTGGAATTTGTATCATGAAGAGAAAGAGCAACAACAATAAAAATAAAAATACTATTATTATTCCAACCTAGAGATTCATTCACACATCTCATCACACCATTTATCAGACTCTTTTTTAACTAATGGCTCTCTTGGAACCCAAGTTGGCAGAACATATGATGACCCAAGGAGCCATCCCTCGTCGGTACCAAAAAAATCCAACTCAGATACAAGCCCAACCGCCACATGGCATGTCCCGCTGACAAGGACCCAATTGCATCATAGTATCTCAGTATCTCTAGCTCCCAATTCCATGCATATTCGAAAAACCATTCAAACCCTTAATAATAATAATAATAATAATAACAATAGACTAATAATAAACAAAGGCTAAAATCGACAACATGAAACAATAAATTAAAGGGACTCCCACCCTGCACCAACTTTGATATTATATATGTAGGGTGCGGGCCTATTCCTCAGTCTTCTCAACTGGAACTTCTGTGGGAGCTGCTGCTTCCACTGGTGCTTCAACTGGCTTCTCTTCCTCAGCAGGTTTCTCTTCCTCAACTGGAGCTGCAGGTGCTTCCTCCACAACAGCCTCAGCTGCCGTCTCTTCTTTGGTCTCCTCAACGACAGGCTCTTCAGGTTTCACTTCTTGAGTCTCTTCGACTGCTGGCTCTGTCGTCTCAACCTTAGCTTCTTCTACAACTTCTTTGGTCTCGATCTCAACTGGAGCAGCTTCAGGTTCTGTGGTAGCAGGTGTCTCAGCAACCGGTGCCTCAGGGGTTGCTTCCTTTGGTTCTTCGGTTGCTGATTCCGCTTCCGGGGCAGCTGGCGCTGCTACTGGCTCTTCCGGGACTGTCTCGGTAGTCTTGGTCACCTCTGGCGTCTCATTCTCTGGCAATGCTGTTGCAGCTGATTGAACCTGCAAGATCCATTAAATATATACACGCTCCAAATTAATTAAATGAGTAAAAGAAACGACTAACGGCGAAACACTTGTACATATTAATTACCAACATTAAGATTTTGATCATTGATCGAACAACTAAGACAAGTCTATAAGATCCTAATAAGCAACCAAAGATTTAGCTTAACTGGATGATCATGAATTGATCGATACCAATATTAGTTATCATTTCAATCCAAGCACGCGATAAAATAGATTCAAAATCTTTGTATTATCCATGTACAACTGAGGGTTTGGTACGATGGCCTAATCGACACCATCGCATATGCATGCACGTGACAGTGAGATGAATGATCTTCCATCACTCTTCACATATTGCAATTACTAATAAGAGAACTGATCAATCATTGCATGCAGCTGGTAGATCGGCCAGATGATCAGATCGTAAAAAAGAAAGAGAAAAAATCTGACAATACAGACTATATATAAATAAACGATCCATATATATATATATTGAATCGATCGATCAAGTAGAACAATAAAGTAGCAACAGTAATAAGCTTGCAACTATATATACTTCACGATCGATCCGTTAAAAACATCACACAAACGATCAGGTTATAAAGAAAACTAAACCAGAACTTAAAATAAATAATAAATAACACTTTCCGCAGCTTACTATTGATGATCAGTTATATATATATGTATATATACCTCAACACTGGCCATTTGGAAATGGAAGAAAAAGTAATAACAGAATCTGAATGCAGAATTAAATTAAAAGAATTGATGGGCAGCTGGAGAGAAGGATTAGTGAAGCTTGTGAGTGTAGTGAGGAGATGGTCAATATAAGGTGATATATATAGAGTGGTAAATGCTTAAAATTATATTAAAAGAATAGAGAGAGAGAGAGAGGAGTACTGCATAAGCGCTTTGAAGAATCTTGGGCCAAATTGATGAGAACAAATGTCAGTGACACATGGGACATAAACTTTGTCTAGTTGTAAATGCATCCTTTTCTAGAAAAAAATTAAAAAATAATTCAATAGAGGTACTATTGTAAGATGAGATTATTGTATCATTAATAGTTCTATAAACAATAAAATTGCATTGTCATATGGTGGAGGCCATTTCTCATATCAGCATCATGATTCATATCTTTCTTTTAGAGTTGTTTCCCAGTAGGGCATGCCTGTAAGGTGACTAATTACTATCATGCTTTCATGTTCTTGGATTTCTCTTTGATTTCCCGTATGCTATGTTTTGCATGTAGCATGCTTGTGTAATAATATGTTTAGCTTTGCCCTATTCTAATTATATATTTTAGCAAAATTAATGAGTTTTCATAAATTAGATATATAGTACATTTTCTTACAAGTATTTCTCTTCAAAATATTAAAACCCTTTTGAGAGTCTCAAGAGCCAAAATGAAATAAATTAGTCATATAGTACATTTTCAAGAGTCGGAAAATTAATTCATTTATTCATTCTATATAATCTCTCATAGGGGTTCAAAAGCCGTGAAATCAAAATAGGAAACTTTAATTAAAAAAAAAAGATGGAAAATTGAGTACAAAATTTAGTTTATTGTTTATGCACAAGATGTTTACTTAAGAACTCGTAATGTTGTTAAATTCTCTATTAAAAATAGAGAGAAAGTAGACAAATAATCATGAATCATAAACAATAATAAAACTCACAATTAGAGTTATACATTGCTAGTATCTTGCAGCATACATACATATATATTCATCAAAATTCGTTTAAATTAATAATACCTTTAATAAAAATATCTCCTTTTTTAAGGAAAAAAAAAGCATCTTTAATCTCCAAGCGAAAAATGAAGGAGCCTAAACTAATTGTCTTGAATATTTTGCGGTTGCAACTTGCAAAATCGAGGGCCACTCCCTACTGTTGTAGTCAAATTGTTTGGTATTTTTAAGGTTTTCACCGTTCACTTTTTGATTCAAAAAATAATAATAATTGTGGGGACACTATTAACACCCCTAAGAGTTTGTGTGTACTCTTGCATCCATATATTTTTAAAATTATCACCTTAGACCTTGTATTGTAACATTAATATTATCAAAACCGCAAAAATTAATTGATATTTATTCAATATGGATAATTTTACACATATGACAAACTGTTCACAATTAACTTCATACAATCAAACATGACAAAACACTATTATATGAATAAAAAGTAATAATAAATGATATAAAAATCACACATTCAATAAGATTATACTATATCAAATTGTATAAAATTGATTTTATAAGTTAATTATATATATATATAATCTAAAAAATGATATTATTAACGTATATCTTAGAGATAAATATTAACATTTAGAAGGATGTAATGTCCTTCAAGACTATAATTAATGATAAAAAATTATTAAAATAGTAATTTAGTGATTAAAAATTATAGTGTAATATCATAAAAATTTTGTAATAAAACTATATATTCTTGAAAGTGTTAATATTTATCATCCGACGTGATGTGTAAGTCTTCAAGAGAATCAAGATTATCCTTTCAATATATATAGAGGTCAACATGTTTAGTTCAAAAAAATTCTATATCTCCAGTTCAATCGCCGAAATCTCAAGGGTGTCAGTGAAATTATCCCGATGTCTGTAATAATGATATGCATATGGCAATCTGCAATGAAGAGTGAACAGCCCAACAAAAGGCCACAAGGGTCGTAGGCCGGTGGCAAAGGTAGGACCCATGTCACCCACTGCCATCATTACCATTAAACACAAAGGGCAGGACCCACTAAAAATTGGAAAAAGGCTAGCGTGGCCTACTTTTCCCCCCCTGATTAAGTTTAGTCCAATTTAAGAAGCCCCTACTTTAGAAACCGCCCTTTCCAAAGACGAAAACTTTTGTAGGTCCCACAGTAAGATACTTTCCAGGTAGAAATTCTCGTGACTCTGGACCCACTTCCAGCCGTCTGATATGCCACGCCTGATTTCAGTCATCACTCTGATCATGTCCTCACTACCCGCCACCACCCCACCCATGGGCAATGCCGTCATTACAACCTCCAATTAGAGATCCGAGGATGATGTTGGCACTACCGTAGCACTTAAATATATTATAATATGATACATCTCATTTAGACTTAACCTGAAATTTTGTACATAAATGATGATGTCTAGACATGTGTGTCAGTATGTAATTAGCATTGTACTAAATTATGATTAAACTTGTATTTTAACTTTCTTATTCTTGTATTTTAAGATTTTTGATTGCGAACGATTTGATTTTCAATTGTGAGATCCATTAACGGGTTTAGGGGAAGCGTGGGAAAGGAAAGGCTTCATCGTCTTTTACCTATTCATTCTCTGTAAAGCGAAAAAGTTGATGGAAAGTGGGCGGTGGGGTGGACCCACCATGAGGATTTAGATGATTTGATTGGTCAGGCAGTCCATTTCGCGAATAGCAGCATGGCACGTGTAATGCCTAAAGGTAGGACAACCTAGCCTTGTCCACCCTGGACTGCATCAGCATTTCCCTTTGTTTAATGTGGGTTTGGTACATGTCAGCTTACTGATGGACGTGGGTGGCCCGTAGTTTCTTTGTAGGTGGCCCACCAAGTGCATCACTTTCTCAGGAGAGGCGCTGATCAGATCTACGTGGGCCCATGCATCAATCAATGGCTGTGCTGGTCGTGAAATATTCCATGTCGCCATGCTATACAATTAATTACGCCTTTGAATTGTACCATCAATCTGTCCCATCTTCTTGTATTATATAATACATGCAAATATCATCTTGTTTTTATATTTTTACAATTCTTCTCAACCCATGTAACATGTAACATCAATTTATCAATTGATGCTTATGGAAGTATTTGTTATTAGATTACATGCTCAAACTCTACCTTTTTATTTTTATTTTAAATTCTAGAACTCATAAAAAATAGATCTAAAACCTTATCCTAATACATAAACAAATGATAATAATAAAATCCAACTTAAAAAGATAATATATGTTATCATTCATGAAAAATTAAACCTTTCTCCCTCAAACTAATGAGTAGATCCTTTTAGTTTGGGTTTAGAGATTCAAAGGGTGAGTTTTAAATTCTAAATTCTAAATTCTAAATTCTACTTGCTAAGCTAAGTTTGAAATGGGCGTCTGATATGTATTTGAACAATCCCACATGATGGTGTTGTGGGGAATCACTAGTTGTCATGGCGGCAGCTTGCTTTTGTCGTATTAAGACTATCTCTCTTCCATTGATTTTTTTCCTTCTTTCAGTAGGCGGCAAACTTTTTCTTTTCTGCTTAAATTTAGCCATCAACCTGTGGCCCATTTCTAAAGGGCTCCTAGTGGGATGGGCCCTATTGTCGAATATAAGTCCCTGATAGCGCCACCACTAAAGGTAGATTCCATAAATCCATCATTTTTTGAATCTTTAAAATGGATTTTCAAACCATGATTCATCTGGTATTTTCTTTTACGTTTTTCAAAAGATGAATGTTTCCAAAACCATCATGAACTACTTCACATCTACTCTTTTGAGTATACATCACCTGATTGCCAATAAAAAATTATCAAATTGCCGCTTCTGCAGTATGAATTTATTTCGGTGCTAGTTTACCAAACTGAACAAGAGGAGGCATCCCAATCCTATCAAAAGAGAACATCTTGCACACAGAAACAAGCTTTCCTGTGATTTTAGTTACAATCTATCGCCCTGCAACTGAGCACAACTACTCGGGAATCTCAAAAGAATATGATGTGAAGTTTTCCCAAATATGTTGGTACAACTAGCAAAACGGAAAATTTCTTAAATTATAGTAGTTAACTTGTAAATTAAAGTGAAAATTACAACAATGGTTTCTAAAAGTAACTGTAATCATTTAGTCAAGCTGACTACACAGCTGCTGCTGCTGCTGACTTCACAGCTGCTGCTGCTGCTGACTTCACAGCTGCTGCTATGGCTCCACTAACACTGGTTCGAAATCCGTAGGAAACCACTACGGCTTGCAACCCAGAGCAGCAAATTATGTGTCATTGTTCATCTGACGAGATTTCTCAGCACTGTTTCAGCTCGCTGCTCAAATTTAGGCAGGGCCCATTCATGCTGAACTATGTCAAGACCGTCTTTCTCAGCACCCAAACTCTGACCAAAAATATAAAAAATTAAAAATTAAAGGTGAGATAAAAAATTAATTGACACACGGGTTTTAATATTCACATTTTGCGTGTTAATTATCAATATATCAAAACACAATCAAGAAAATGCCAGCCAATATTCTCAATATAAATACTTCAGTCTGACCCAAATCTAGTACAATCAACTTCATGCCTAATTATCCCAAGATTGATTAGCCGTCTACATGAATGTTAAATTCACATCCATGCACCATCTAATTTCCTGAATGTAATCCATCTACATAAAAACAGAATGAACATCAGATAGTTCTGATGGAAAGTATTAGAAGAAATCCCATTCAAATATAATTGGACAGGAAATTCCCAAGCATAAAGAATTTTTGAAGTTGATAAAAAAGTGTCAATAGGTGAACTATTACCAGCTATTGCTCTAGCCTGACAATTAGATATGAAATAAAGACAATGCTATATTATTCAGCTACAAGAGAGAGATAATTGGCACTGTATATGCGTATGTGCAAGAGTGCATGTGTTACGTGTATGTGTATGTACACACTCACACATATACATCCATGCGGATGTGTCCACGTGCGTCCCTACACACATGCATAGTGCAAGTGAGAGATGAGGTACAGCTCCAAGTAAACCCATATGTGAATTCGCTTGTGAAAAATATGCTTATATTCTAAATACAGACACTTCAAATAACACAACTAAATCAAAAAGCGACCTGGCCAATATTTGCCTTCTATTTCTCTCAAAAACAATACTCAACCTACTCAATTAGAAAGCCAAGGCTCCGACAATGAGTTTAATTGGACCTACTAGTACCAAAATCTACCTTGTCGTCTCCATTGCTAAGAGCTTTTACCCCTTTCAAAGGCCATTCACCTAACCAGTCCAAAACATAAAATTTCTCCTCAGTAAGTAATAGCAGGTCTTGTCTTCCCTTCAAAGTTCTCGCAGACCGCTCCTATCTATGGCTTCATCTTCTCAGACATCCCCCTGCACTTGGAACTAATGATAATGGCAAATACTTCACCATAAAGTTGATATTATGTAGAGTCAAATGCTTAGCTGGTATGGTATATTTATGGCCTGTGATACATAAGAGGAACTTCTATGCTCATGGTTAACACCATTCCAAGGAAGATCTGAAAATGAATTTCAATCAAAGCAGGCCTTACATCAAAGGATTTTTACGCTAATTGCTTTGCAACAAATGAAGTAATCCTACTGTAGGAGGGTAAGCAGGGTAAGCTCATTATACTCCATCAAACCACAAACACATCTACTATGTGGTGCCCCAGGGGGGGACATCATATAATGCAGTTGTTGACTCACAAATGACAGCTTGCCAACATCAATTGTAAGATAAAGTACCATAGGTTTTCTGATAAAGTTGGCTGGGATTGGGGCCACAACCAAGTAAAAGCAGGAGAAAAAAAAAATGTTAAAAGGCACTCAGATACCCCACTTCGATTCCAGTGTTGAGAATAAGTGGGACAAGCGCTCGATATTCAGTCTCAGCAACACCATTAACAACTAATGGAATGATTTCAAGTTTCTGCACACGCTGAACTAGAACACTGCAAAGACAGCAGAGGCCTGCCCCTTCTGTGCTTCAAAACTTCTCCACAAAAAAGCATGTATCACTTGCGGTAGCATCCTAAAAGTTATTGACACTCAACACCCTAGGGCATCATTCCGAAGTGACTTGACATATTACAAAAGATCCTCCCAAATAAACTTCCCATCAAGTTGTTAAAGCAAAACCCCACTCAACTAACACCAGAATGTAACCAGGTATTGGGACATATTCAATCTCTTTTCTGTGTAGCATATACACTACATGTACTTTTGAATATACTACACTTTAGATATACATAAATGAAGGGCAGAGGTACAGGAGCACAAAAAAGAGAGATATCATATAATACAGCTGAAAGAGAAAAGAAATTATTAAGCTAAACCCAATATGCAACCACTTAAAATTGTACCTTTGATGGATCAAAGCCAAAGCCACCCATTTGCATCATACGCTGGGTATCGTCTGTTGCTGCATTTAAAACATAATATTGTAAGTTTATAATTTCAAAAAATTAACTAAATCATAGCTGAGCTGGAGGAACTAAGTTAAAACATATGGTGTTCCGATTTGCAAGAAGAAAATCAATGTGCAGATCCAAGTTAAAACAGAATCACTACATATATTAAACTACATACTAACCATTTTCTTCTCCCAAAATGAGACTAAACAAACCCCTTAATCCAAACAAATTGAGGAAGTACCTGAAACAAAAATAAAGTACTTCTAAGTAATAAGAGAATAAAAAGAACTCAGAACAGAAAGAAGAAGTCATTCATGAAAAATTCTTGTTGGTAGCACTCGAAAAGTACCATGATCGACTACTGACATAGCTAACATCAACAGTGCTCAAGTCAATCCCATTCTGTAACATTGACCTGAACCTCTGAGTCAGTGGGAATGGTATCTTGGCTGCAAGGAAAATAAGAAACACCAGCATCAAAGAAATATTACATGATAAGATGAAACAAAGAAACATTGACAAAATAGTAAATCAATCTAATTTAAACCACAAAGATATCTTATAGGGTACAAGATTGCCCACACTCTAAAACATCTTTAAGATGATGTAGGAGGAACAATCAAAAGGCTAAAACTAATATATGCTCCTACCATTTCGACCAGATAAATGAAAATACAACAAACCAAACACAAAATGAAACAGAGTAAAGAACCAAACCTGCAACAAACCCAGAGAAGAAAAAGTTGACCCAAGCAAAAGTAAGTGTCTGGCCAGTAGGAAAGATGGTAAACAAAACTGTCAGTTATCTATTCAAGCAACAAAGCAAAATGCCAAGGAAAAGCTTATGGGTTATCAATACCTGAGGAATGATCATTGAAAGATTTTTCTTCATCATATCCATGGCCATGTTAGGATCAGAGAACATTTGCGCTTGAGCATTTTGAGCCTGCCCCTTGGGTACATACAACAAGCCATTTTCCTACCAACGAGCAACAGAAGTACATTCCCAAAATCAACAACAGCAACAAGAAAATTACTCTATACTAATATATTGTATAGTAAAATCGTAACTTAGTTAGCAAACCTACTAAATTTTCGATACTTTTCCACAAAAAACACAACATTAAATTATCTAATTTCAAGACAAACAAATTAGAGTAGAATTACACAAATTTATTTATTTAAAGAAAAAAAGGGCCCAACCTCGTTACTGAAATAAGCCCTACGAGCACGAAAGGACTTAAGAGGGATGTAATTAGCAGCAGCACGCAAATTCCGCGCCCTAACAATCACTTGCCTGTTTAAATACAAAATTACAAAAATTTTAAAAATTAAAAAAAAAAGAGGAAATCCGTTCAAGATATGCGAAGAAATTGGCAATTGAAGTGAGTGAAACAGTAAAGGACTTGCCCTTCTTTGACGATTTTGAGATCGGGGGCTTGAGTGGAGCGCATGAGTTTGGAGACGAAGTAGCGGAGAATACCGATGAGGACCATCACCACTGATAGAGGTATCAGCACCCAGTCTCTGATCGCTGTGTCTAGCACTAGATCTTCCGCCATTTTTATTTTTCCCCGATTGAACCTGCCGTCACTCTCAGATTCGGAGACCCAAGGGAGGAAGACGAGACGCTCGAGGAGGAGTAGGAGATATTTGTCTTTTTAGATAAATTGCCTTCAAACACTTCCGTTTGTTTACTTGGACGACAAGTCGGTTGAATTTGGCTTGTGTTTACAATATATTTTTGTATAATTAACTTCAAAAATAATCATTATTAATCTGTAATGAGGTTATTTACATTTACTTAAATTCTAGTAAAATATTTCAATCAATAAATAGGAGTTAAATCACAATCCAAAGTGTTTAAGTCAAATAATTTTTAATTTATTTGTTATGGTCACATAAAATTAGGCATTAATTGATCTAATGTCCGAATGATAAGTCTATTCTTGAAGCTCATTACCTTAACCCGTCGTCAGACTCCCACCATAACCATCCTAATACTTTATAACTCCTCTAAATCTTTACTTAATATATATATATTTCTTTCAACTCTCTTTCTCTAGAATTCTCATTTTAAAAATTTTAATATACCGTCAAAAAGTTCTCGCCGGCACCATTGTCAACACCCTAAACCCTTTTTTTTTTTAAACTTTAACCCGACGATCCACTTGAGACCTAAACCGTTTTTCGATCGTGAGAAAAAAAAACAGTAATAAAATTGATTAAATTAACACAATTAAACAATAAAATAAAAAATAAAAAGTTATAGTATAATATAATAAGTCTCTTAGCTTAGCTAGGTGCTTTTTTACACATCCACATATATGCACATGCAAGGATGAATGGAAGATGTAGGTTCATGTAGCTTTTGAAGAAGATCCTTAGCTTGCAAATTGGTTCATGCTTCATTCTTTTCCTTTGGAGATGTCATGTAATCTACTTTGCTTGTTTATCATTCTTCTATAAAACAATATTCTTCACCATGGGAGTTGCAACAATTCATTTTGCAATGCTACTTTCACAACCTTCAAAACAAAATGAGTTTGATCACATTCCCCTCCACCACCATAAGCTGCATTAGAAGTGCTTCAAATCCTCTTCTACTCGCCTCTCAAGCCAGTAATAATTTGATCAAAGTTCCTGTTCATAAAAATATTTGTAAAATCAAAACTGCTTATTGTGTCCATAACTTCCCTTCTCGTCAAGCTTTGATTCAAACGGGCTCTTCTTCAAGGGACAGAGGCTTATCCCTGGTGCCTTTTGATGCCAAAAATAACACGTCATCAGAATCAGGAGATCAGGAAGATAACCGAGCTCTAGAAACAGTCCTCAAGCTTTACTCAGCAATCAAAAACCAGAATATACGTGAATTATCTGATATAATCGGTGATGAATGTAGATGTGTTTGCAATTTTGTTTCATTCTTTCAGCCCTTCCAGGGGAAAAAGGTAATATTGCTATATATTTTTCATTTGGAATAATGTGGCGTTTGCTCTTACATGATGCCATTCCTCGTATACTTTTGCAGCAAGTGCTGGATTTTTTCACTTACCTAATCAGAAGCTTGGGGAATAATATCGAATTTGTGGTGAAACCAACTATGCATGATGGAATGAATGTTGGCGTTGCATGGAGACTAGGTTACTTTGCCTTTTCATTCGATAACTTCCAGGCATGTATTAGAGTTGCGAGGTAATTACTTACATTTTGCTGCATAATGAATTCTCTGCAGAATGGATGAAGAATCATGTGCCACTGGGGAAGGGTTTCAGTTTCTACATTTGCCAAATCTACCAAGGAAAGGTGTTGATAAGGTGCCACATCTATGAAATTTCCAAGTTTATTTTGATCTCAGTTATCGTAGAAACATCTCTTAACCAACATTTATAAGTCATATACAACTGCGAATACTGTAACGGTTGATGATAACATAATCATTTTGCCATTAACACTATCCAACAAATGATTCAGGAACGTGGAGATGTTCATTGAACCACTTCTTCACATTGAACCCTTTAGACTGGTAAGCATTTGAGGCTATTCTCTAAGAGTCTCGGCATGCGCAAGCACATCAACATGACAATTCATTTGTTTCGTTCTGTTTTGAGCAGAAAATTATCGGATACATGATGACCATAGCCGACATGTTTAGCTCTTACACAATGTCCCCTAAAAAGAAGGCCTTACGTACAACACTGCTCGTTCTATTCTTCATTACTGTAATTCTGTTCTTTTCAAAGCCGGGATTTTATTAAGCTAGATAGGAGAGTCCCAAGTCATGGCTCTCAACGTTATGTAGAGTTTCATTTATAGAATCAAGGGACGAGTCAACCCGTGTGATGAAATAACATTCAAGATTATTCTGGAAGCCATTGACAAAATAGCTATTATAACTCCCAATTCCTCCATTTGATCCCTGCTTAAGAATCCATTTTCGTCGCCATCTTACAATAAGAAAATATTAAAACCCTATCAATCAATATGTCCAACCTAACGCAAGGAACAAAAATATGAAAAGCGGATAGATAAATAGCATGAGCGTGAGGCATGCATGGCGCAATTGTTCTTGTCAGCAAGATAGGTCTCTTACTCCAATTGTAAGATTACTTGCAACCGAAAAAACCTTCATAAGTCACACATAAAAAGCTTAAGTTAGGAAAAAGACCGTGTACCTACTCACCAAACATCTACAGCAGTTTAAATTAATCTCTCACAACTCACCTTTTTGGCCTCCTTGTTTGTTTCCTCGCTAATCAATATATGAGCCAGGCTGGCTCAGTAAATTAAGACCTTAATTTGACCGCTATTTGAAAGTGGTAATATATATTAATCTAAACTATTTTGAGGTTGATGGGCTGGGGGCACTTTTGGACTGCACATGCAACCTGCAACAAGGACTCAACCAAGCAGTGAGATACTTGCATTTTTCCTTCAAAAAGATAACGAGCATTTATCATTACAAGTCTGATTTCATTAAGTCCACCTTTAGAGGTTAGTTAGGGAAAGAGAAAATAACAACAAATTTAGCTGGAAACCTAAGCCCCGGGCAACAGCATAAATACAACATATCCTCGCCATTGGCCCATGGTACATTCTTGTTCTAATCACAAATAAACTACTGTAAAACATCGTTTATCTAACCATGTCAATGCACAAAAAAGAGAAAAAAGAAAGGTCTTCACTATCTGTTCTATCATCAGAAGTGATCAGATGACAAGGCCCCGTGTACCTGCAAAATTAAGACATTACTATTCCATCACTTTCTTCAGTCATGATCAGACCACAAGGAAACCAAATAAATGCACATGAGAGGGAAATTAACAAAACATACACATGCACATGATTTTTGTTTCTTCCTTTATTTATTTGTAGATACACGTATAAAGGGCGGTAAGGCTCTCAGAACTAAAACCTCATCAGAAGAAACTCCATAAACAACTTCCCATCCATCAATATCACCAAAAAGATAAAAGTATAATCACAGCAACTTACAAATCTGTAGACACTGATGGAAAGAAATGAGAACTCATAGAAGCAGTAGCTTATCAAATCAAGCAAGAATACTTGGCTGGTTGAGATCTTAAGTCAAGCAAGAAGGCTGACATGAAGAATGTATTAACAATTTTCTTTTACATCATTTTGTGTTAACTATCAGGCAAGAAAATCTAGGGCACATCTGAGCCAGCCAAGGTTTAAATAAATCAGCCAGCAGATTAAATCTGAGTCAAGAGTTGATAATATGGGACCGTGGCATAAATTAACAGTGGAGAGGTTAAATAATGATATCCGATTGTAAAGTTGGTCAAAGAAAATCAAAGAAAGTGCAATTTCAACTAAAAAGAATTCTGAATTATATTTGGAACTCACAAGCATCCAAAGTAATGTAGCACCACTAAATAAAAAAGTATGAACTAAATGTGAATTAAGCACATGTAAGTAAATATATATTATGTTTTAAACTAACCAGTCAGCACTACTAGACATCATGACTGCCTGAAAAAATGATTTCGTGCTAGCATCTCATTTATCCCCAATGCAGAAATGCTCTCACATCCGAGAAGTTCACGCAACTTTGCATCACATAGTATCACCATGGAATTTAGAGGATCCTAGAGGGACAAGAGTAAAACCACTAAAAGTTAATTCCAATGAATTTCTTTCAATAGGTTGAAATCTTTTTAAAATGGATAATCTACTATAATGGACCTAATGGTTGCAACAGCATAAAGCTCAAAGATAACAAATTAATTCAAGATGCCAAATAAATAAGTTTCAAGATTAAGAAGAATAACAGAAACTTGTCAAAAGCCACACACCTCTAGTTGGTTAACCTTTATATACTCCCAAACACGTTTAGTGGCTTCTTCTTGAAGCATCTCCCTACCTCCAGTATCCAAAAATTTAGCCAGTGCTTCAGATATTATAAAAAGAGATGGAGCAGATTCAGTACTTTCAGTTGTGGACTCAACAGTCTCTGCTTTGGGTCGTTTAGCTTGACCAGATTCCTCTGTGGAAATTTCAACAGGAAACAAAAATGACTTAGTAAAAGGTGTTATAGAATGAAATTTAGTTGCACTAGCTGCCACATTACATACTTGTTGGTTCGAGCGGCCTAATATGTTTAGCCAGTAACTTGTTCATCTTGAACATGTCAGTGCAGTCAGTCTCAAATACCACACGCAGGGCATCATCACAAATTATCTTTCTCTTGTTACTTGGGTCTTGGAGATTGTTTTTCCTAATGTATGCCCATAGCTGCTTCACAATCTGAATCAAGCAAAGCAAAGGTATAAAAAATCTAAACATAATAACAATTTTTCGAACATTAACCGTATAACTAAACTTTGTAATTATCTTGGTTGATCTAGGAATAACAACCTCAGTCCTCGGCAAAGCTGGCTCACCGACTATGACCTGAAGTTCGGGTGAAACACCACAAACTTTGCTCAACCCCCCTGGGCCACCTCTTCTTTTGGCTCCAACTTGAACACTGCAAATCTCATTATCACACAAACACCAATACGTCAGGTTTTCCATCAAGCAGGGTCATATTCTGCTAATTGAAAACAAAACGCATCATTTTTCAAACCCAATATTGAATTTTTATTGAAAACACACCAATCAGCGACAAGAGACACATGTTAATTAAGTAAAATTAGCTTAAACGTTGAAAAAAAAAAAAACAAAAAGTTTTTTCACCTTAAGACGTGACCCTCATGTGACACGTTCGGTAGCTGAAAAACTGAAACTTTCCCAGAATAATGCAAAAATGAGAACAGCCAAATTTCTTATATTATTTCTAATTCCAAATCCAGCAGTTCTGATGAGTATTGGCTTGTTCTAACCAGTCAATGTATAAAGTTAGAAACCCCTTTGGCTTTATATGAGAACTATGTTCATCAAGAAATGTGAGAAATTCATGTAACTCCAAACCAACCCACTAAAATTTAGCACAAGCATCACAGTCTTTCACCATCAAAAACAACAATTTTGCTAAAAAAGAATTAATTTCACGCCCCCTCAAATGTTAAATTAAAAAAATATATCTTTTATTTAATTATTGGAAAAAAAAACTAATTTCTAAGGAAAAAATTCTTTACACAAAACATACAATTACATAATTAACCTTGAAATTGACAACACTGGAACCCAAAATATAAAAATTATAAGAATAAAAAAAGACAAAACAATTTCTGCAAAATCGCAAGTAACCAGACTTGAAAAGGACAAAAAAGTCCAAACCTTTCTTTAGGCACATCAGCCGCATTTGAGGGGAACCTCTCGGGCTTGACGACATTAGAATGCGGTTGAAACTGCGGCGGCTGCGGCGAAGGAGTCGGCGCATGGGAGTGGTGAGATTGGCGAAAGTTAAGTTCCTGAGGAAGATGCTGGGGGTGATGGTGAGGGTGGTGGTGAGGGTGAAGGGCAAAATGGGGAGGAAATTGTTGAGGCGGTAAAGAGAATTGGGGATGATGTTGGAGGGTAAAATGGTCTTTTGAAAAAGGTGGTTGTGGTTGAAGTTGAAGTTGTTGGGTGGTTGCTACTTGCGTGGTGGTCGGATGGGAGCGGAGAAGAAGGCTGATCTGGTCCCTGATGAAGCCGGCCTTGTGGGAGAGGTCTAAACCTAGCTTTGCTTCCAGCTGCTGAACGACACCGTTTAAAGAAGTGACGGCGTTCGGGTCGGACTGTCGGAGCAGGGTCTCCACACCTTTTGCTATCTCTTGGTCCGATACCATTGTTAGTTAATAGTATCCCTCTTCTCTTCTACATATAAAAATTTAACTGAAAAAACGGACTCACTCTCACAAAAACGTTTCTCTCCTCTCTTTCTCTCTCCCTCTCTGCTATCTCTTTCTCTCACACACACACTCTCTCTCTCTCTCTCTCTCTCGTTATATTATCCTAAATGACCAAAATATCCGTCACTTCGGCCTAATTTAAATTTGCCTCGATGACAACTTTACCCCCTCCATTTGGCTGCGGAGATCGGGGTATAAATGGATTTGACGGCAGTTTCCTTTCCCTTCTAATTCAAAAGTCGATCAAATGACGATATTACCCTCTGAAGTCCGGGGCCTGAGGGAAGAGATGAATGGACTAAAGTGTAAATTGATAGAGGTTAAAGAGAAGATAGGGACGGGAAGGATAAAGGGACAATTTCAAAAGAGATAAAGAGGTGAGCCGAAATGAAACTGTCTTGTCTTTAGCAAATGAAACAGTAAAAGTGTCTGGTTGAATTACCAAACTGCCCATTACCAATTCCTTACAACGTGGCGAAGAGTATGGTTGAAGTCACAGGTACGAGTGGTCAGAAAAAGTGGTACCTTAGTTATTGACTTTCAACCGTTGGATGCAGATTAGTGGGGTGGGTCAACAACTGTAGAATGTTGTTGGGGACTGGCAGATGGAACGTCCCCTAATCCAACGGCTCACAACCCATCATCCTTTTATAATCATAACACCGTTCCACATGCGTCCCTCTAGTTTAAACCTACCTTGTACTATTGTTCATGGCCACCATTTCCATTTTATTATTAAATTACATATTATATTATCAGTAGGATAACATTAATTATATATTTTAAAATCTAGATTCATCCAGAGTTTGGTCGGTTTCATAAATAAAACCTCAGGTAATGGAAAAACAATATCTTACTAATTTAAATTTTAGATGATACTGTTTCCTTTGACCCAATCCTTGACATATTGAACTGAATGAGGTCTTGATATTATCCCCACTTAGTATAAGCTTGTCTTGGACACCCAATTCAACTCAATTCATTGATTAATTTGGGTTGGATTTGATACCTCGTTTTTAGTTTGGACACCATCTTCAAGGCATCTAATTATTTTAATGTACATAAAGCTTTTTTTAAATAAATAAGTATTTATAAATAGCATAAATAAATAGTATCATGTCTTTTGTACACAATATTTTGTATATAGAAGTAGCATTATTATTTCAAATTAGGAGGATTTTATTAATAAAGCTTTGTAAATGTAGTATTGCTCTTTTCAGATATTTAAAATAACTTTTATTGTGTCATAATCAATTGATTTAAAAAAATGATGCAATAATGTCCAAAAAACTCAATCCTTATCTCATCCGGTCATCTTAGGTCATGTATCAAGTGGTACAATATTTATTATAAAAATGATGGAATAACATATTATGGGGGATGAGATCATGGATACCCTTTTTCAAATACTAGTGTTACTCATTGATCAAGAGATAATCACAAGAAATGGGCATTTAATTCTATTACATAATGATTTTCGAGTATTGACTTAAGAGAAACACCAACAACATTTGGTTCTTATTTCATCATAACATATGTATAGTCTTTGTGTGAATTAATGTAATGCGTCTTAAATATTCTTCTGATTTGTCAACACATTACAAACAAAACAAGATAAGACAAGACACTTGATTTTCAATCGAAATTAAAAGGCATCATAGAGAGGAGAAAATATTCCATATAACGGATGTTCATCCCATTTTTATATATTCCTATTGGACGGATACACTACATTAACCTAGTCACGTCGTGCATCCGTTGCAGAGAAGTCTTTCTCCTTGTACAGGGAGGGACTCAACAAATGAAGCTTTGTTCCTCGCCCTACAACGAGGCCCACTTATGAGCACCCCTTTTTTGGGCCGAGATCGAATACATACGTTGGGCTTGGCTTCGAAGCACATGAAATGAGGCCCGGCCCGTCCGGCCTGGTCGTCAACATTCCGATTCTGAGCATCTATAGCTCAAGCTCCTCAATGTGATAGAGGGGGCTTACAAAATAAAAAACATGTTGCAGGTGGTCAACCTAAACCCTCTCAATTCCTCGTTTTCGACCCGACCCGGTTTTCGATTATCCAATCCGAAAAGCTACCAAATTGAGAACCAGAAACATAACTGGACTTCCCTGGTGCAAGAACTCAAGTGCCATGGCAAGTATTCGTGCCTTTTTTCAGACAATCGCAGGGAGGTACCAACTTATCATCTTTCTTCTGTTTCTGTATACAGTTGTCTGAGAAATTTCTGGCGTTGAGCTGAAATTATTTATTTTACTGAAGTGTGTGGGGAAGGGAATATGCATCTTTCTTGGGAGTCATAAAATCACAGATTAGATTACCATCTCATCAATACCTGCAGTAAAGAAGTTTGATTAGTCTACTCTGAGCAGCTTCTGTATTTGGGATTGTCAATTCAATGCTAAAAACGGCAAAGCATTAAATTGTGGAGAGTGAGAACTAAGTTTTGAATGATTTTCGGAGAAATTGTTTAATACAAGGTATGGCATTTAGGTGAAATTTGGGAAGTAATTTGTAATTCTATCAATCTGAACTCTGAAGCATTTTAATGGGATTGTAATCACCATCCTTTGCTGTGAGCTTTTGGACCCTTGTATCAGATACCACTCAAAATAACATGCTTGATATCTTCTATATAGTTTATTTTTGTGCAGCATTGGATATGTGACCACAGAGATGGATGGCCATATATTTTCGTTTTAGTTGTTGTTAATTCTCTGCTTCCAATGAAGAATGTTTGAACTTTGAAGGATGCTTTTGGCCATTCAGCCAGATGCTATATTATTTTATCATCTTATCTGATTGGGATTCTCAAAAATGAAAATCCCTCAAGTCATTGATAAAATCTAACTCAATCTATTTCTTTTTTCTTTTGCAAACTACTTGAGATTGACCAGATGAATCTATTTTTTGGTGTACGAATCTTTTCTAGTTTTTTTTTTCAATTATTATTATTATTATTATTATTATTATTGGTATTATTATTATTCTTATGTAATGGCTTCAATACCCTAGATATTAGAATTTTAACAAATTGTTTCCTCATATTGATGAGCACATACGTATATGTTTTTACAGGAACAAGCTAGGAAAGCATTAGAAAGTGCGCTTGGTGGAAAGAAAAATGAATTTGAGAAGTGGAACAAAGAGATTAGAAGAAGAGAGGAGGCAAGTGGTGGAGATAGTGGTGGTGGAGGAGGTTGGTTTGGATGGGGGGGATGGTTTGGTTGGTCAAATGGCGATCATTTTTGGCAAGAAGCACAACAAACTAGTCTTGCTGTACTAGGTATTATATTCATGGTAAGTAGTTTTCTTCTTTTGCTTTAATGATGGTGAAGACTGTTGTGTATAATTAGAATCTTCCTTCTCTACCTCTCACAAATATTCTTCCACATTTACAGTATCTCATAGTTGCAAAAGGTGAAGTGATTCTAGCAGTAATCTTCAATCCTCTGTTGTATGCTTTGCGAGCAATGAGAAATGGGTTTTCTTTTATTACCTCCAGATTCCTTCAAAAGGCATCTCCAGAAGGTCATGCAAAGATTAATGATTTGTCCAAAAAGGAAGTCTATGGTCATGTCTCAGCTAAAGAAAGAGTTTTGAGAAAATGGGGAAGCGATTAAATTTGTTGCCGCAAGTTTGAAGGTTACTTTATCCATGTATACTTTTTATAAAATGATAGATATCAAGTTTTGTGGAACTTAATGAGCAAGATGAGGAAAAACAAAAGCTAAAGAGCAGCCACTATATGTGACTGTTGAAATCCTAGCCTTTCGTTTAGATGAGTTTGGATTTGATAACACTTTTTTTGAATTGGAGTCCGGAATAGAACAGAAGCAAAAAATTGATTCTAGTTGGAACTATTCTTTTTCACCTCTTATTTGACATCGTTATGGAATGTGAACTCGTTCAAATTTTCTGCATAAAATTTGGTTGCGTGCAAAGCAATAAAGACTTTCAAATTATACTTTTGTCTTGGAGGTATTCACTAATTATTTATGTTTTGAAGGATGAGCCGTTAGAAAAGTGGCAAACCTATCAGTTGTAAATGACTAGTAATATACACGTTGGAAAATGCCATAAATACTGAGATGATTTGTATATGTTTGTTGTCTATACATCCTTTAATGTTTGACAGAGCTGACTTTGCAGTTTAAATTTGCCGGGAAAGAATTTAAACCATAGTCACCATGGAAAAACTTAATTGTATGTCATTATGGCAGTAACGCAAAAGGCTCTGTATCTAGTTTTTGCTGGAAAGTAGAGAACAGTTCATTTGATGGAGGACCCTGCCAGTCATTTGCTTATTTCGCCATTCTTAGTTGTCTTAGCTGATGTTTAATATCTTGAATTAAGACTAGTGTCTCTTCTGCAAGACTTTTTGATGTTTATTCTGCGTGCTATGCCAGGAAACCGTGAAAGCTGGCGAGAGATTCTTGTTTCTTTCTCTCTATTTATCCATGGATTACCTTACTTCCTCTGCGCAAGTCAACTATGTGTGAATTTTTCATTTGTCCCCTATATATGATGCGTATCAAATGACCAATTTAGGGACATTAAAATTGGTTTTAGTGGTTAATGAACATAAGTTTCCCTCCCAATCTGGATATTGGACGATGACTATCTAGCCTATGTTTCCTTCTCTACATTTGACTTATATCTAGTTGAAACTGATCTGTTCATGTGCAGAAATGAATCGGATAATTAACATGAACACACACTGACCAGCCTTTTTTGTTAAAGCTTAGCAAGCTAAATGCAATTCACAATATCATCAAACAATCAAAACATATTCCCAGGATTTTAAGGCTAGTTTCATAATTGTAACATGTTTCAAAATGAGATAAATACCTCCAACATTCCTACTTGTGGTGGTTGCAATCTCCTCCACCGAATCTGCCAACAAAAACACGACAGAACACAACAAATAACTTAAAAGGAAACAAGGATCGTCAGAGGGTGGTATACTTAAGACGCCATATTCAAAATTTCATTCAACAACATGCAGAACATCTCATTGCAAGACGAGCCACACACACTATCTAAAGCCTTTAAACTTTGTAAAGCAAATACATGTGTGGGCCAATCTGCATGTGTAATAGGCTTACAAACCCACGTGAAATTGTCACCATCCTGGTGGCCCGGATAATGGACTCTTTGGACTAGTTTATGGGCTTATGCTAAAATAAAAATAATAGTTCTATTGAGGCCCATATTAAAATTTATTAGCCTCTGTGTTCAAATTAAATAAAGGTAAATTTATAATAAAAATTAATACATTAAATAATTAATATCATATAAATAGATTTAACAAAACTTTTATTTTCTTTTTATATGTCTCTTACCTCTTTCCTCTATTTTCTCCATTACCTTCTCAGCTTCATTTTTCCCTCTCACACCAACTTCGTCTCCAATTTTTCTGTATTTTATTTTATTTTAAATTAAGTTAATATTTATTTCTTTCTTTATAAGTTTCAATCGATCAAATATTTAGACCAAAGGGATACTAAATTATCCATACTATCCTATCCGCTTTAAACATGGAAACTAAAACATAATATGATAAATTATTTTGTTTATATGGATTTACAACTTTAAATAAGATAAGGGAAAAAATTGATTAGCATTAAAATCATGACATTTTTTATAATAAATTCTTAAACTTAAGAATTGCAATTATATCAAAATATTGAACAAAAAGAAAAATCAAACACCATTAAAATCAAATAATAGTCAAATTAAATGTTAAATTGATAAATGTTAAATTGAAAAGGCAAACAGAGAAACATCATTAAAGTCAAATAAGAATTTATTTAAGGAAATGAAAATAGTTAAAATTTAATAGTGGAGATAACAAAAGATTGTAACATATTTAAAGTTACAATCAGATTCTTATTAAATTAGATGTGAGGTCTAAGGAGATTTAAAAAAAAAAAAAAAGACAAATGGAACTGCTCAAACATAAATAAAGTATTGTTATTATAATCCCTTAAAAACTATTTCTAGACCCCTCAAATCAATTTCTTTGAATGAAAATTATATTTAAAATTTAAATTGCTTAAAAAAGACCTATCATCATGATGAAATTGTAACTTTTAATATGAAAGAGAGGAGGATGATATCCGTCAAATATAAAAAATCGTAAAATGGAAAATATAAATCAAAGATTCTTTGATGAATTAATTGGGAATAATATTGTTTTTCATTGCAATTGCATATGTCTTATCTAAGGAAGGATTGCTCTTGTTTCTTTTCAAATCTTGGAAGGTGTAAAAAAAATTGTACCGTAATTGAAGAAACCAAGCCATGCAGAATCATACAACAAAATCAAAGATACATTGGAAGTTGACGGCACCAATATAAAAGGCATTGACGGATGATGGTCTGGAGAACAATTGGATGTATTGGGAATTTGAACAAAATAATAATAATAATAATGAAGGTGAACATCACAAATAATCTTGAATTAAGGGATAACATTATAATTATGACGTTTTGTATAATATTATCTATAACTTTATAATTAATTAATTAATTATAGTTAAATTTAATACTTAAAAGAAAAAAAAGTAACTTAAATCATTTGTTTAAGTAGTAATATGTTCATTTTTTTTAAATAAAATAATATTATAAAATTTTAATGAAAAGAAAATCATAAACAATAAAATACATAAAAAATACATCAATTATTATCTACACCTTTAAACATACCGCTCTTTAGTGAATTTAATTATTTGAGCAAGGTTTATTAGTATTTTAGATTAATTTTAATATTAATTTAAAATTAATATAGTTTTAGAGTTTTGGACTTTTTTTAAGGGTTATTATAATTTTTTTATCTTGTTTATTTTAATTAGAAGAAAGTTTCATTTAGTTTTTAGTTTTATATTAATTAGTTTAATTGATTTTATTTAATTTTTTAGCATTAAAATACCATATTTTAATCAATTTATTTTATTTCTATTGTTTTATTATATCTAATTTCTTATTTTTAATTTTACTTTTATTATATATTTTTAAAGTTTCATAATTTATTTTATTTAAAAGTTGTATATTAATTTGTTGTTTTTTAATATAAGGTTGCCGCTGAAAATTTTATAACTCTTTGTTTTAAATGCTAAGTCAATAATAAAATATTTTAATAATAAAAAATAGTATGAGTGAATGATATAATAGTTATTGTACATATTCTTAACGTGTCATAAGACTAATTTATCAAATGAGTTTTAGTAGGATTATAAATAATATTATATAAAACGTGGATGTTATATCAATATTAAACCTTAATAACTTGTAATATTTCCGCCCATAATAAATGAATCTTGGAGAGATTTTTAAAGGGAAACTGAAGCCAATCAGCAAATAATTCACGTCAACGGTCAAGCATCAAGCGGTCTGTTAGCTTTAATCGCAACAAACTATGATATTTTCTGTAGATCAGTCTCCTCGTCCCATCCTAACTCTTTGTGTACATGCAAGTAACAGATAACATCGGCTTTGTTAAAGCTCTTCACCACCATATCAAAAGTCAAAAGTGAAGTTACTGTACTGTGGTGTTAGGTAATCCCATGAATGATATATATAAAATTGCATGCAATCTGAGAGTGGAGAAAAACACTCACATCCAGGCTAAGTAACAACGTGATCTCCACTTTTTGAAAAGTAACGTCTAACCTTCACTTTAAACCTTCTATTGAATCCTGTTTAAGCTTTTAGTTTGGTTTCGAGGGCCTATCGTGTGTCTAGCTAGCTTGCTTTTGTGGCGGTGGTGGGAACTGTGATGGCTGGATTCTGTGGACAGGATTTTGGTGGTAGGGACTATGTTATCGGTGGTGGGGAGCTTTTCTAATTAGCAGTAATGCCTAACGCCCTATAAGAGCAGTTATCTATGTGAAAAGTATTTGCTCTTTGAGGCAGATGCATGCCTAGTACGCTGATGCCTGCAACAACCTTTTTGTTTTGATCATTGTGTGATATTTAATTACTAGTCTCGCATCTTGTACAGGAATATTTCTATGTGCCCAAGGTATTTTGTTTGAATTTGAGTTCATTAAGGGTAGGAAACTTACTTCAAATGACCAGAAACTTTAGTGGGGTTGTGTCTCAGAAGAAAAGCAATTCCAATCTGTCTTTTTTCACATATCTTTTAGGGTGGGGGACAACAAGTTGCTGTTTTCAAACTCGCTCGAAGCCTCGAACATGAATGACGCCCTTTGTTTGTTATTGGACGTGTACTTTTGTACTTTTATGTGAACCAATAAGTCCAGTCTTATGTGAACCATTTCTTGTACCAAGGTTTCCAAAATAGACTTCTGTAGAAGTGACAAAATTAAATAAAGCTTGAACACAATAGACAAGTGAAGAGAAGATACAAACTGGCTACTTTATTCGTAAATCAACCACAAAACAAACTCTTTTATAGACTAGGTGAAACAAAACATGCTTTTGATTATGATACTTGCGTAATCACAAATCACTCTATTCCATTCTAATTTTTTCCTTAGATCTTGCAGTGTAAACACATATTATCTATGAAAACGGAAAACTTGACAAACATTACCCTAAACAAATACTTGAGATTAATATGATATTATGCAAAAACTCATTTTAACACCACCAACTAATACAATCATTTTGACGGAGGCCCAAGTGGTGAGGCATGAGAAGGGTAATCGGCTGTTTCGTTAGCTTGCCCATATTTTTGGTGGATGCGACCATTTGAAGCGGGAGGGGGAGGCCCTGAGGGAAACGACCGCCTGTCGGCGACATTCTCCACGGCATGAGAAGTTTTCTTGGGCGTTTCAGTGGCATGAACTTGGTTCTGGACCATTTCATGGGTGCTATCATAAGAGGCAGGAGGGTAATGCTCAGAAGCGCCAGACCACCTTTCAGGCGGCAGTGGCGAGGCATGAGAAGTGTACTTGCCCGAGCCACGTGACCTCCTCTCGGTGACCGTCTCGGCTGCACGAGAAGTTGCCATGACGGTGACAAAACAGATGATTAGAAAGAACGCAATGAGCGAGCTTGCAAATCTCTCTCCCATTTTTTTTTCTCTGGTAAATCTGGTTCGAATAAGAAGCAAGAGCATCATCTCATATTTATAAGGGAACAAGAGTAATACGACAAGACCATACGTCTCCATCACATTCACATGCGCCTGCGCCCACCAGTTTATTATGAGCAAATCTGTGGTACAACCAGGAGGTGCCATATACGTGCCACGTCAGCATGAGACGCTTACATGACAGGATCTGGACCGTCTGCTGCAGTGCGGCGACTGTACCACAGAATTACTCGTTTATTATAGCTTTCTGGCAACAAATCACACGTTTACAATACCCTCAGTTTGGGCGCTTGACTAAAAACCTTAGCAGCAAAAAAAGAAAAAAAAACTTATTTAGGACTTTGTCTTTTAATAATAACGATTATACGCTTTTGAAATAGAAGATCATGTTGAGAAAACATATACTATATAAATATATCTGTACATGTTGAGATATTTGTTAGAGAGTGTAGAATGGATAACTCGTTTGTTTACATCTCGTTCGCTCACAACAGCTTATAAAAGTGTTCAACTTATCTTACGTAAAATTTATTAATCTTATATATATATATATATATTAGATTAATTAATTGTTTTACTTAATATTAATATTTTTCTCATTTTTACTTAATATAGATATATCTACTTATAATGCAAATTACCACAATAAGTAGTATGCATTAAATGAATTGCAAAATTCTAGAAAATTTTCAGGGAAAAAATTGACCTTCTGGATCCTACATGCACATGCATGCCTTAAGGTTTGAAGTTGACAGTGCTTGATTAAGATTCGCTGCTTGATAAGAAATTGATTGATATTAAAAAATGAATTTATAAAGCAACAAGACTTTCAAATTATACCTTTATCTTGGTGTCGCTAGTAATCTTCGATTTGGTGATCCAGAGTTCCCATTAATGGGCGATACAGCTGACTTTGCGGTTTCAATTTGTCAGCAAAGAACTTAAACGCCGTCACCATTGCAAAACTTGAAACCCCACGTCATTGGTGACTGTACAATCGCCACGTGCCAAAACAAATGAACATCGCCATTGAAACCCATTGGCTCTTCAGAAATGGAAACAAATTATTTTGCCACGTGCCAGACTTCAAACCCTACATCATTGCTGTACAACCGCCACGACAACCGAAGTCGCTTTCTTTTTTTTATTATTTTTTAAACTTTATATGTTTCCGGCTGGTCATCCACTTGTCGGATTTGACAGATATTGTTATTTTGCTAGAACCAAGTACGAGATTTTATACGCTACGCTGAGCTCATCTTACTTATGGTGCATTTTTGCAATTATATTCATTTATATTCTTAAATCTAAAAGCTAAAGAAATATTGATATAAAAATATATTCATTGTTGATATTAAACTTGATTAAACAATTAAAAAAATTAAGATTCAACTAAATTTTATAATAATTTCTCAATTTGGCTACTTTTTATATTTTGTAAAATTAAAAAAAAATATTGAACTGATTTATGATGATTTAATTTTTATCTTAAATTTTGATATAATTCATAATTATTTATTATTTATTTATTATCATCTAAACCAATCGGATAATGCTACATCTACAACTCATCTATAATTTTTTTTTGGTATAACTTGAATTGACAAGTTATCACTAGATGAATAAAAAACAAAAATAAATAAAAAATATTAAATTGAATGACATAGTAATTACTTATCTAATAAAATCTCGTCAAATCATTTTGTATAAAATCTCAACTTGACCGTCCTTCCTTCGAATTGAAAACCTAAGTTGTTGATTATGTTAAAAGGTTAAACACTGATATTAAGTCCACGTCTAAAAATCTAATCATGTAGTTTCTTATTTTAGTTTTATAATCTAATTGAAAAATGGTATACTACAATTATAATCATACAAGTTTCACATATATTTTAGTTTTATTATTTTATATAATAAATTATATTTTTATTTTTTACTATGATTTATTTACTGTGCTATAAGTAATACTTTTCTCTTTATTATTATTTTTTAATCTTTTTAGCTTGTAGTTAGTCAATAAATCTGATTAAAAGAATACAAATTCAAAATTTTTGGATGAAAGTTAATAATCAATATGTTATGAAAAATTATATGTGAATGTTTATCTATTAAATAAGTTATGAAGTATTAGCATTTTACATTCTGATATGTTATATTTCGATTATTTTGATAGTTAAAAGCCATTATGTCCCTTTTTATCTAAGTATTCACTTTTTCTTTTTTAATATCTTGACAGTCATTTGCTTTTTTTAAAATTGGTTTTAGTGGATAATGAACATAAGTTTCCCTCCCAATCTGGATATTGGACAATTATTATCTAGCCTATGTTTCCTTTTCTCCATAGTTGACTTATATCAAGTTGAAACTGATCTGTTCTTTTGCAGAAATGAATTGAACAATTAACATCAACATACACTATCCAGCATTTTGTGTTTAAACTTAGCAAACCAAATGCAATTGACAATATCATCAAACAATCGAGATATTCCCAGGATTATGAGGCTAGTTTCATAATTGTAACATGTTGCAAAATGAGATAAATACCTCCAACATTCCTACTTGTGATGGTTGCCATCTCCTCCATCGAATCTGCCAACAAAAACACGACAGAACACAACAAATAACTTCAAGGAAATCAGGATCGTCAGAGGGCGGTAGACTTGAGAGTTGAGACCCCAGATTCAAAATTTCATTCAACAACATGCAACACATCTCATTACAAGACAAGCCCCACGCACATACGCGCACACACACACTCAAGCCTCGGAACTTTGCTTATAGGGCGAATCCATATTTTGGCCAAATTTCAAGTGTAATAGGCTTTCAAAGCCATGTATTGTCACCATCCTAATGGGCCGAATAATGAGCTCTTGAGATAGATTATGGGCCACATACTTAAACAAAAAAGGGCCATCCCATTATGGCCCATAACATGCAGTATACTATTTTTCATATGAGATTATATTTGTCCATTATCAATAATTCCAACAATTTGTACTTGGGGAGAGTATTGTGGAGAGGAAATTCCGACCTTAATACTACATTACATTTGTAAAAGGGCCAGATGACTAATTGCTGGTCTAGGAGACATGCATAATTTGAGGTGATATAAATAACTATTTATATTCAATTATGTATCGGTCAGGCTATTGCAACTTAATTTTTTGACTTAATTTGAGATAGTAGTTACTCACCCTCCATCTAAGTTTGATCTAACGGTTGAGAAAACTTAATTAAGATTAAAATATCATACATCACCCACACTTAATTCTTTTATATCCTAAGCGATTCAACAGCTTTTCGTGCTCAACACAAAGACGTCGTAAGACAGCAACCCCTTGTAGAGAATTTTACCCGAAATCAATGATTTACGAATAGCAACAAAGGCAATGAATTTGGTTCTAGTATAAATTCATTTGAGTAGGCTGATTTTGAGTCTCAGTTGCGTTGCCACATGCAGTTAAGAAAGAGAAATTTTGCCCACGTCCCAGTTGGTTGATACATGATAAAGAAGTTTATGATATCTCCTTCCCAAGTTCCAACCGTTAGATCAAACTTAGATGGAAGGTGAATAACTAGCGTCTCAGATTAAGTCAAAAAATTAAGTTACAATAACCTAACCCATTATGTATTTAAACGTGGTTATTTTATTTTTGAGTAATACTAAATGCCCCCATCTGTTTCTTAAAAAACCCCAATCACAATGTTAAATTTGCAATTAAAAAAAAACAAAAGAGGGAGCATTGTTTACGTCAGTGGGGTGCATGGCAACGTTCCTAATTTAATGCATTCTCCACTTTCATCAATGAACTTACGTTGATTTTTAATTATTTCTTAACAATAGCAAACTAAACACTCAAACTTTTGGGTGCGTTCGTATTGTGATTTTTTGCTTTTGTTTTTAATTAAATATAAAAATATGTGTTTAATTTCGAATTATTTTAAATTTTAAAAATAATATACGATTGATATTGAATATAAAATGTATTGAAAAATATTCAGCATAAAAAACAAGATTTGAATTAAAAAATAAACACACCCTTTTAAATCCGAATTTCGATTCAATGTCTTTGAAGTGGAACCACAAACAAAGCTAACTCTTGTTCTCTTTGCCGCCTGCCAAATCGAGTTCTTTATGTTGTTGTCGTCTGTGTTTCATAAATCACAAAATTTAACGTGCTTCTTTCTCCAATGTCAAGTAGCCTTATAAATTATCATAACCATCTCTTCTCCTATATACCTCATGCATAATTACATTCACATGAGAGTTTTTTACCATCTATATCATAAATAATCAACTCCTTTATTTGATTAATCAGTGCTTTCACGACAAAAATAACATAAAATCCACAGATGGGTTTCTAATAACATCGCTCTTTATTTTTTAATTTTTTTAATTTCATCAATTATCGTGTGTTATCCTTTGAAGGGATATTCTTATTTAGTTATCTTTTTTTCTTTTCTGTTGTTTTCTCATCTCATCCATAATCGTATATCATCATTAAAAGCGATTCGTTAGTCATGAACTGACGATAGTGGAGGATTTCCACTGATTACGACAAGCCAACCGACTGGACATGTTTGATGCTATTAATGTAAATTCCGACCGACGTCAGAGGGACCACAGTTTATTTCGGGCCACCAAGTTGAATTTTTGCTTGTTTCTCACGTTGAAACTTGTCTCTTTTGCCTCTTAAGGTGTAAGCATTTTTGGCTACGTTACTGCCACCAAGTTGAATTTTTTGCTTGTTTATCACTTGGAAAAGTGTCTCTTTTGTCTCTAAAGTGTAAGCATCTTTTTGCTAAGTTTAGTGCCACCAAGTCGAACTTTCGGTGAGCTCATAGAATTTCCTTTTTGTTCAAGTTAAATCTCTTTGCTGTGGACTTTGGCCCAGCAACAGTTATGCAGCTTGAAGATAGAAGATCAAGACTGAAAGGTGAGAGATGATTGAATTGTTTAGGATGTGAAATAATTGGGTGCGGTTGATATATTATCTTTTAATTTTCAAGTTTTTCCCAACTGTTAGATCAAACTTAGATGGAGAGTGAATAATCAGTGTCTGTATTTTCCCTTTTCAACAATGAACTTACTTTAATTTTTGGAAAATTATTACAAATAATCTTGAACTAAGGTCTAATATTAACATTACTCTGACAATTTGTATAATATTATCATAATACTACTGTTAAATTAATTTCAGTTAAATTTAACACCTGAAGGGTAAAAAAAAAATAACATAAGTCATTTGCTTAAGCAGTAATGTTAATTTTTTAAAATAAAATAATCTTATAAAAACTTTAATAAAAAATCATAAACAATAGAAAACATAAAATAAATACATCACCTACAAACTGCACCTTCAAAACATATTGCTCTTATGTGAATTTAGTTGTTTCAATAAGGTTAATTGGTGTTTTGGATTAATTTTAAAATTAATTTAAAATAGTTTTGCGTCAAAGGGTTGGAATTTTTTGAGTTTATTATAATTTTTTATATTTTGTTCATTTTCTTTTAATTTTCAATTTTATTTTAGTTGGTTTAGTTTATTTTTTATTATTGGGATAATATTTTTAATCCATTTATTCTATTTTTATTGTTTCAATCCATCATCTCTCTTATTTATATTTAACTTCTGTGTTTTTAATTTGACTTTTATTATATATTTACTAGAGTTTTATAATTTATTTTATTTTAAAGTTTTATATTTGTTATTTGTAAAAATTTTGTAACTCTTTGATTTAAATGTAAGTCAATTATAAAATATTAAAATGATGGATAATGGTATAACTGAAGGGTATAATAATTGTTATAAATATATTTTTAATGTATTAGAAAACTGATTTAACAAAATTTGATATTAGCAGGGTTATAGATAATGTTACGTAAAACGTGAGGGTTATATCAATATTACGTCTTAGATCAAGATTATTTCTAATACTTATCCTCAATTTATAATTTATGTCTTAATAATAACAAACTGAACCCCGAAATTTTTAAATCTGAATTTTGATTTAATGTCTTTGCTCTTTTTCCCGTCTGCCAAATCGAGTTCTTTATGTTATCCTTGTTGTCTGAGTTTCACACATCACAAAATTTAATATAGTACTTTCTCCAATGTTAAGTAGCTTTATAAATTATCATGACCATCTCTACGTCATGCATAATTACATTCACACAAGAGTTTACTGCCATGAATAATCAAATAATCGTCTCCTTTATTTGATTAATTAGAAATTTGACGACAAAAGTATGAAGTGTTTTTCTTTGGACAATATATTAAAAAAATAGAAGATATATTTTTATTATAAAATTTTTAGAAATTCTTTTATGTTAAAGATGTTGTCAAATTACTACTGTCGTGCAAATCGGAGAGATGGGGTGTACAAGTCGTTCAAAACAAGAAAAAAGGGGGTGTTAGTGATAAACAACATAAAATTTTACCATTTTATCTTTATTATATTAAGAGATGGGATGTCATTTTTTAATAGATGGGGTCGAAATAACGTTGCTTTTTATTTTCTAAGTCCATCATTTATCGTGTGTTATCCTTTAATGGATATACTTATCGAGTTGACCCCTTTTTTCTTCCTTTCTCTTTTGCTATTTTCTCATCATCTGTAATTTTATGTCCTCGTTTTATTAAACAGATTCAATCTTTCATCATGTTGACTTCTGGCGATATGCCGGATAGCGATTAGTTAGGTAGAAAGCGATGCTAGACATCGTTAAAAAGGGCATTATCCTTTCAAGTGAGATGAAAGTTGAGGAGTATGCACTTTTTAACGATGCTTTCTTTCACAAGAGAATAAATGAGAACGGGATTTTGCTAGACTTGACGATTCTTTACTTTTCAATTAACTGCTTCTGCAATGCAAGTAAACGACTGCAAATAATTAGTGGAAAAGAAAAGAAACGAAACCACACGGTGCCAATGAAGTTGTGGCTGGTGTTGGCAATGTTTGTGGCTGCAGGCAGTAGTGGCTGACACCGCCGAAGGAAAAATTGAATTTTTGCTTTTAGTCACATATTTTTTTAGTCTATCTAATTATGTTTCACAAACTATTTAAATAAGTTGTATTTGTTTTCTTTGTATAAAATAGTATCTATTTTTTTAATTGTCTTAACTAACTACATTTTTATAAAGTTTTATTTGATTTTATAAGATTAATTTTACTTTTATAATTGGATAATGGATATTTTATGGATTTGTATTTACACAAAATACACTGTCGAGGGGTCGGTGACTTTTGGGCGTTATCAAAAAACTTGACACAATGTTGTGTATACTCTCCGTTTGCGTTGATATAGTAAATAATCTGAGAGTATGCACTGAGATATTTGTTAGAGGTTGTGGAATCGATAACTCATTTGGTTACACATCAGCTTTGTTAAACCTCTTCGCCACCATATGAAAAGCTAAAAATGAAGCTACTGTACCGCGATGTTACGTAGCCATATGAGTGATATCAAATTGCATACAATTTGAGAATGGGGAAAAACACTCACACGTAGGCTAATCAACAACGCGATCTCCGCTCTTTGAAAAATAAGGTCTAAGCAGCTCCACTTTAACCCTTCTATTATATCCTGTTTAAGCTTTTCCTTTGGTTTTGAGGGGCTCTCGTGTGCCTCGCTTGCTTTTATCCCGGCGGTGGGTGGTGGGACTATCAGTGCAGCGATTTATCCAAGTTCTGGCGTTTGTCGAGATAATATATTATATCTTATTTTTTCTCCTATGTGGGCCTAAGTTATGTCGTCGATCATGGATAAGACTTTAATCGCGTGTTCTTTTTTGTTTCATGTATTTTTTTTACTAAAATGATTTCGAAAATGAATTTCTATGATTTAGATAATGTATTTTAAGTAAAGGATATGAGTTTGGAATTAAATGAATTAGTAAAATGCAAATTTGAAAATAGTTTTAGTAATATGTGTTTGGAAATTAATTCTTGAGCTGAAATTTTGAAAACAAAAACAAGATATGTGTTTAGAAATGAATTATTGATATAAAATAGAGAGAGAAGAAGAAAATAAAAGTTGAAAACAGAGAGAGAAGAGTTAGGGAGTGATGAATTTGAACTCCGAAAATGTTAAAAATAATATTTTGTGAAACATATTATAAAAACAAAAAAGAATACGTTTCGCAAGAATTCTGTAATCCAAAAATGGAAAACAGATTTTAGAAAAGAAGAAAGTATAGAACCTAAAGTAGCTCGCCTGGGTGACCAGCTAGTGGTGTCACATAGCGCAAGCATTTCCCATGTTGTGGGTTGTCTTTTATTTGGTGGCTAACGGTAGACAACTGCAGGTCTTTGTTTGCAACGGGTTGACAGGCAGTGGTGGTGGCGAAAGAAATTTAGTACGGGGCAAAATCTTACAACAATAGTCGAAAAGACATATTCGAAAATAATTAAATAGTCGAAAAGACATATTCCATTAACAAGTAATAATACAATCTAAAATAATAAAACGAGCAATTAGTAAATTTTTATATTCATTACCTATAAGTATGTCTATAATGTTTTCCCAACATGATTTTGTAGTCCAAAAACATATAATAATCTCATTATTATTAAAAGACATGAGGTCGTAAATAAGTTTTATTAACTGAATAAACCTATCTTAATATCTATAGTAAATTGTTTATGTTGAAACTTGAACATAAGTTATTAAGATTAATATTTGGATGTGTAAATTTAATCGAAATATATTCTCCTATTTTTTTCAATGAAACTATTTAATTACTTTTAGTTAACATTAATTGATATTTGGCAGACTTAAAGCAAGGTTATTATAAGCTTTAATAGGAAAAATCATGCTAACAATAGTGAATTATAGTTCCAAATTTGGTTTAATTCATTAGGATAATTTTGATATTATATAAACTGTTGGGTGCCTTTTGATAGCTTTGCAAAATTCTAGAAAATTCCCCCCCGGGGGGTTGCCGGCGCCGAGGATGGGATATTCCTGCCGGACCCTACATGCACATGGCTTATTGATAGCTTTGCAAAGGGATTTTTTTGGGCAGATTATCAGCCGTGTGGCTAGACATGGCGGCACAACTTTGGGCAACAGAGTTTTGCTACACTGTTTTCGTGGTCCTAATACAGATTTTCAAACCGTGAAACCACCTCCGCTATGTAGATTGTCTTCCGAGGATTATTTTCATCGCGGTTGTGTCGCAAACGCGCCCGTTGTACATCTCCGACGAGCAGTGGCGGTTCGGCAACCCTCCAACAAGTATTTTTAAAACTTAATAAATAATTAACTGTACAAAATAAAATAAATATAACTGATGTATATTTTTTTAAAATTTATTAGTTCTTAATGTAAATTAATACAATCCATATATAGATGCACAAAATATAATATAATTTTTATGAAGCATTATTTTTTGTAATGTTCAATGCAAAGTAATACAATCCAATAAATGCTATACTATGCAATAATGTATAGCATACCTAACTTATACCATAGTATTAGAATATGCACTATATCAGCGCAAAAGGAGAGTAAACATAATATTGAGTATATTAGGGCAAAAGGAGAGTAAACATAAATATTGAGTCACCTTTTATAATGACGTGGTCTGCCCATCTAAGTTCCTTAACAACTTCATAAACATCACTCTAAACACATGCTTTATACCAGTATGATAGCTTTTTCTTAATCTCACACTTTATGATAATACCATACGTTCTCTTTATCTTTTCAATACGAGAACACCAAAAACTCATTTTAACACAAACAACTGATACGATCATTTTTGCGCAGGCGGTGGTGGTGAGGCATGAGAAGTGTACTTGGCTGTTTCAGTAGCATTTCCCTATTTTTGGTGAATGCGAACATTGGAGGCAGGAGGGGGAGGCTCCGAGGAAGGCGACCACCTGTCGGGAAACTTCTCTTTCTCCACCGCTTGAGAAGTTTCCTTGTGCGTTTCAGTGGCATGAACATGGTTTAGGACCTTTTCATGAATGCTACAATTGGAGGCTGGAGGGTGATGCTCAGAGGCACGTAACCACCTTTCGGGAACCGTCTCCGCTGCATGAGACGTTGCCATGACGGTGTCAGTAGCATGGCCACGTTTAAGGGGGATGCCACCAATGGAGGAAGGAGGGGGAGGCCCCGAGGCACGTGACCATCTTTCAACGTCCGTCTCCACCGCATGGTACCTTGCCATGACCGTCTCAGAAGCATGGCCACGTTTAAGGGAAATGTCACCATTAGAGGCACGTGGGTGATGCTCAGAGGCACGTGACACCCTTTCCGGGACCGTCTCCGCCACATGGGATGTTGCCATGACGGTGACAAAACAGAAGCTTAGAAAGAGAGCAATTGGCAAGACCGCGAATTTCTGTCCCTTTTTTTTTTTTTTCTCTGGACATGGTTTGAAGGAGGAGGAAAGGCAATATTTATAATGAATTCAGACCAACACCCGGTCCCAGCCTTTCCCAAGTTAACGGTTAAGATTGATGCGCGAGGCCAATCTAACGGTTGATATGAGCAAACAAGGATTTACGCAACGTGGCCCTAGTCGACGGTTGCGATTGCAGGCAATAACGATTGATATGAGCAAACACGAACTATTTACGGCAGCAATAGCTTGATGTGGACATTTTGTATTTTTGCCAATTCATTTTCTTCTTATCTGATTGGGATCTTGAAAATGGAAATCTGTTGACTATTGCTAGATTTTGTAGTTTTGTAAATGATAAAATCCATCTCGGCTGAATTCATTTTTCTTTTCCAAACTACTTGAGGTTGACTAGATATATCTGTTTTTTGGCATACAAATCTTCTCTTGTTTGTTTCTGTAATGCTTTTAATACGATAGATGTTAGAATTTTAACGTACTGCTTCCTTCTATTTAATTATGCTTTTTTTCTTGCCGTGTTACTGTTAAGATTAGCTTATCCATACTTTGTCTTTGCAGCAGCAAACAAGCATTAGAAAATACACTTGGTTAAAAGAAAAATAAATTTGAGAAGTGGAGCAAAGAGATTGGGTAAAGAGGCGGAACCAAGAGGGACTTTACTGGCCGGGGCTCTTCTAGAAGTTCAAAATTCAAGTTTACCCTTTGTTTTTAATGGATTACCAATTCGTCCTTTTTTTTTAATAAAAAATCTAATTTCTAGATTTTGTGTTTTCGTTTTTCTAAATTATTATGGTGCAAAGAATCTAATAACCTGTCTGATTTAAATAGCCTACCTGATTTAACTAGAGACACATATACCTATTTTCTATCAAGGTAATTTAATTGAAAAACGTTTAATATAATGACAATCATACAAGTTTCATTTTCACGTATATTTTAGTTTTATTATTTTATATAATAAATTATTATTTTATTTTTTTGACTATGATTTATTTACTGTGATATAAGTACTACTTTTCTCTTTATTTTTATTTATTTTTATCTTTTTTAGCTTGTAGTTAGTCAATAAATCTTATTAAAAGAATACAAATTTCAAAATTTTTTGGATAAACTTTTATAATTAATATGTTATGAAAAATTATATATGAATATGCATCTATTAAATAAGTTATGAAATATTAGCATTTTACATTCTGATCTATTATATTTCGATTATTTTGATTGTTAAAGCCATTATGTCCCCTTTTATCTAAGTATTCACTTTTTTTTTTCTATTTTATTAAATTTTTTTGGGCAATCGAGGTTATTAAAAATGTTATAAATAGTAAAATATACCGCCACCGGTAATCTTCAATTCTCTGTTGTATGCTTTGCCAGGAACGAGCAATGGATTCACTTCTCTTCCTCAAGACTCCTTCAAAAGGCATCTCCAGATGCTCATGCAAGTCTGATGATTTGTCCAAGAAGGAAGTCCATGGTCATGTCTCAGCTAAAGAAATGTGTTTTAAAATGTTGAATTGTGTTAAATTAAACAATTGTTTTGATATTAAAAGATGCATTTATAAAGTGACAAGACTTTCAAATTCTACCTTTACCTTGGTGATATTCACTAGTTATCTTTTGTTTGGTGATTCAGAATTGTTGGTGATTTTCTTAGTTGCGTTTGACCAATTATTATCTTGGTATAATTTGAATTGAAAAATGCTATAAATACTCAAATAATTTATTTATGTTTGTTATCCATACATCCCATTAATGTCTGATACAGCTGACTTTACAGTTTCAATTTACCAGCGAAGAATTTAAACCATCATCACCATGGCAAAACTTAGGTGTATGTCATTTTAGCAGTAATCCGAAAGCCTACTGATAAAAAGTGTCACGCCGGCCCAAGGCCAATCTCTGACAGAGAAGCCCAAACGTATAGGCCATATATACAATAGGCCCAAGAAGGATCAAAGTGGGTCAATTAGAAAGAAATCAATAGCCCAACCTCTCTATCCGTCTTATTTAACTTAATCAAACAAAAGAAACGGGCAGGGAAGCTGGATTTAAGGGAAATTGAGACAAAGACCGTAGGCATTTATTGGGCTGGGCGCTCACGTGAGAAGAGAGAGGGAGTTGGGAGAGTCAAAATACAGACGAGGGAAACGTGAGAGACCCGGTTCTCCATTGTCCAACCCATCCAGCTACAAAAATGGCAACCAAAACCAAAACTGGGCTGCATCGGTTGAGAAACTCTGAAGTGCAGTGGCGAGTATTCTTGCCTTGTTTCAGACAATCACGGAGAGGTACCAAATTCTCATCTGTTCATTCATTTATTTATTTTCTGTCTGCTGCATACAGTTGTCTGAGAAATTGCAGGCTTTGAACCTTTTTTATATTTTACTGTAGCCTGCAGGGAATATGCATGTTTCTTTGGAATTTCTGAATAAAATCGTTAGATTACCACATCATACTTACAGTAAAGATGAGCCTTTATTTAAAGGTTATAACTCTTCAATAAAGCCTAATTTAAGCTATCTCTACAAGTTTCTATAAAGCTAATAACACGTTTAGCATTTAATTACAACTCTTTTAAGTTTTTCTTTAATATTACAATGAGTTTTTAATTGCAACTCTTTTAAGTTTCTCTTTAATATTACAATCTATAGTTACAAATGTATATTTATAACAAATCCAAATATGTCTGACTGGTTGTTGGGTTGTTTTCTATGGCTTTCATCTTCATATGTATTTAACTAAATGCTTGCTGAAAGTGGAAATAATTGGTTTATTGAAGGGCACATTTAAATTATGTAATATCTTAATAATTTTTAGGTTTTATAATTATAAATTAATTACGTACATAACGATCGAAATGATTAAGTGGATATAGTACTAATAATTACTTATAATAGTAATCGCTACCATAAGTACTGTACATTAAATGAATTTTTAATCATGCAAGTCAACAAGAATTACTGTAAGACGAGGCCAATTTAATACTTCTTGTTCAATTCCAATAATGTATATATGCTTCACCATTAACAACTAGCTAGTTGGATAGCATCCTAGCATGAGATAACTATATCGGAATATGTGATATCTTAATCGTTACAACTACAATGAAGTTCCATAATAACTTCTGCTGTACTAAATTGGCTGCTGATTATAAATGACTAATTTTACATAATGCATTTGGCGTCAATAACATAAATACGTTTTTGGTGTATACTACTATTGGCGGCAGGAGGCTGGTGGTGGGCTGAGGAAACAACTTCCGCGGCCTTGGTAGTGTCAGTTCCATTTTATCTTTATTATATTAGGAGATGGGATGTCATTTTTAATAGATGGGGTCGAAAAAACGTCAATCTTTATTTTTTAAGTCCATCATTTATCGTGTGTTATCCTTTTAATGGATATACTTATCGAGTGTTCTTTTTTTCTTCCTTTCTCTTTTGCTATTTTCTTATCATCTGTAATTGTATGTCATCATGTTGAGTTCTGGCGATATGCGGGATAGCGATTAGTTAGGTAGAAAGCGATGCTAGACATGTGCGACCACGGGCATTATCCTTAAGTGAGATGAAAGTTGAGGAGCGAGTATGCACTCTTTAACGATCGATGTTTTCTTTCACAAGAGAATAAATGAGAACGGGATTTTGCTAGACTTGACGATTCTTTACTTTTCAATTAACTGCTTCTGCAATGCAAGTAAATGACTGCAAATAATTAGTAGAAAAGAAAAGAAACGAAAATTCCGTGCACTAGATGGATTTAGTCACTCGTAAATTACGGACGCAAAATTATGTGAATAAAAGTGAAAAGAAAACAAAAGGGTGACGGGTTACGTTATGGTCCATGTGCATTAAGAGTTGATGAGAGCAACCAGCAAATTCCGCGCACTAGATGGGATTTAGTCACTCGCTCTCACCACTCTTTATGTAGCGTATCAGGGCAGCCGTTCCCTCTTGTTAAGACTTGTTTATCTTCTAAAGGTTCAGACTCTTCCAAGTCCTTTTCATCAACCGTGGAATGATTGAATTCTGGGCAACCACAGTGCATGCATGAGCTGAGAACGACAACCATCACTTTCAAAGTTGTCAAAATTAAATAATAATAATAATTAAATAATAAGATCATTATTATTAAAAGACATGAAGTCGTAAATAAGTTTTTATTAATTGAATGAACCTATCTTAATATCTATAGTAAGTTGTTTATGTTGCAACTTGAACATAATTTATTAAGATTAATATTTGGATGTGTAAATTTAATCGAAATATATTCTCTTTTCTTTTCTCAATGAAACCATTTAATTACATTTAATTAACACTAATTGATATTCGGTAGACTTAAAGCAAGGTTATTATAAGCTTTAATAAGAAAAATCATGTTAATAATAGTGAATTATAGTTCTAATTTTGGTTTAATTCATCAGGATAATTTTGATATTATATAAACTGTTAGGGGCTTTATTGATAACTTTGCAAAATTCTAGAAAATTTCCAGGGGGGGAAATGGTCCTCCCGGACCCTACATGCACATGGCTTGTTGATAGCTTTGCAAAGGTATCTTTTGGCAGATTATCAGCCGTGTAGCTAGACATGGCGGCACAACTTTGGGCAACCGAATTTTGCAACACTGCTTTTGTGGTCCGAATAGGATTTTCAACCAGTGAAACTCCCTCCACTATGTAGATTGTCTTCCGAGGATTATTTTCATCCCGGTTGTGTCGCAAACGCGCCCGTTGTATATCTCCGACGAGCAGTGGAGGTTCGGCAACCCTCCAACACGTATTTTTAAAACTTAATAAATAATTAACTGTACAAAATAAAATAAATATAACTGATGTATATTTTTAAAAAATTTATTAGTTCTTAATGCATTTAAATTAATACAACACATATATGCACAAAATATAATATGCAAAGTAATACAATCCAATAAATGCTATACTATGCAATAATGTAGCATACCTAACTTATACTATAGTATTAGAATATGCACTATATCAGCGCAAAAGGAGAGTGAACATAATCTTGATTATATCAGCGCAAAAGGAGAGTAAACATACATATTGAGTCACCTTTCGTTCCTTGAGAGCTTTCTATTATAATTTTTATTGAGATTTTTGTTATGGAAAATTTTGATGGCTCTTTAGTTTGGCTTGGTTTAGTTTGACCTGTAACTTAATCATGTCTTCTCTATTAGTGACTTCGTGGGTCATATTTATGACTCCGATGCTCATTTGGTTTTATTAGATGTACCACTTGCTTATAATGACGTGGCATGCCCATCTAAGTTCCTTAACAACTTCATAAATATTACTCTAAAACACATGCTTTAGATATCACATTTTATGATAATACCATAAATTCTCTTTATCTTTTCAATGCGAGAACACCAAAAACTCATTTTAACACAAACAACTGATACGATCACTTTTGCGCAGGCGGCGGTGGTGAGGCATGAGACGTGTACTTGGCTGTTTCAGTAGCATTTCCCTGTTTTTGGTGAATGCGACCATTGGAGGCAGGAGGGGAAGGCCCTGAGGAAGGCGACCACCTGTCGGGAAACTTCTCTTTCTCCACCGCATGAGAAGTTTCCTTGTGCGTTTCAGTGGCATGAACATGGTTTAGGACCTTTTCATGAATGCTACCATTGGAGGCTGGAGGGTGATGCTCAAAGGCACGTAACCACCTTTCAGGAACCGTCTCCGCTGCATGAGACGTTGCCATGACGGTGTCAGTAGGATGGCCACGTTTAAGGGGGATGACACCAATGGAGGAAGGAGGGGGAGGCCCCGAGGCACGTGACCATCTTTCGACGTCCGTCTCCAGCGCATGGTACCTTGCCATGACCTTCCCAGAAGCATGGCCACGTTTAAGGGGGATGTCACCGTTAGAGGCACGTGGGTGATGCTCAGAGGCACGTGACCCCCTTTCCGGGACCGTCTCCGCCACATGGGACGTTGCCATGAGAGCGTCAGTGGCATGGCCTCGTTTAAGTAGGATGCCACCATTGGAAGAAGGAGGGGGAGGCTCCGAGGCACGTGACCTCCGCTCGGCGACCGTCTCCGCCGCATGGGACGTTGCCATGAGAGCGTCAGTGGCATGGCCTCGTTTGAGGGGAATGCCACCGTTAGAAGAAGGAGGGGGAGGCCCCAAGGCACGTGACCTCCTCTCGGCGACCGTCCCCGCCGCACGGGACTTTGCCTTGACAGTTTCAGTAGCATGGCTACGTTTACGGGGGCTGCCACCATTGGAGGCAGGAGGGTGATGCTCAGAGGCACGTGACCACCTTTCCGGGACCGTCTCCGCCGCGTGGGACGTTGCCATGAAAGCGTCACTGGCATGGCCTCGTTTAAGTAGGATGCCAGTATTGGAAGAAGGAGGGGGAGGCTCCGAGGCACGTGACCTCCTCTCGGCGACCGTCTCCGCCGCATGAGACTTTGCCTTGACAGTCTCAGTCGCATGGCTACGTTTACGGGGGCTGCCACCATTGGAGGCAGTAGGGTGATGCTCAGAGGCACGTGACCACCTTTCCGGGACCGTCTCCGCCGCATGGGACGTTGCCATGAAAGCGTCACTGGCATGGCCTCGTTTAAGTAGGATGCCACCATTGGAAGGAGGAGGGGGAGGCTCCGAGGCACGTGACCTCCTCTCGGCGACCGTCTCCGCCGCATGGGACTTCGCCATGACAGGCTCGGTAGCGTGGCCACGTTTAAGGGGGATGCCACCATTGGAGGCAGGAGGGTGATGCTCAGAGGCACGTGACCACCGTTCAGGGACTGTTTCCGCCGCATGAGACGTTGCCATGACGGTGACAAAACAGACGCTTAGAAAGAGAGCAATTAGCAAGACCGCGAATTTCTGTCCCATTTTTTTTTTCTCTTTGCTGGACATGGTTTGAAGTAGGAGGAAAGGTAATATTTATAATGAATTCAGACCAACACCCGGTCCAAGCCTTGCCCAAGTTAACGGTTACGATTGATGCGCGAGGCCAATCTAACGGTTGATATGAGCAGACAAGGATTTACGCAACGTCGCCCTAGTCGACGGTTGCGATTGCAGGCAACGACGCTTGATATGAGCAAACACGAATTTACACCGGCTATAGCTTGATGTGGACATTTTACACCCGCTATAGCTTGATGTGGACATTTTAAACCGGCTTTAGCTTGATGTGGACGAATTTTGTGGGATTTAATAGTCGTCGTAGGTAAGGGGACGCATTTTGACTTGTTTATGGTAGTTTAATTAATTGTGAGAAGGGCGAAAAAATATTATTTGAACAACTCAAGCGACGTGGCAAGTTTTCTTGCCTTCTTTCATACAGTCGCAGAGAGGTACCAACTTCGTATCAATCTGAAGTATTTTTATTTTGGATTTCATTCACTTATTGAGCCCCACTGCATGATGGGACTGTAATCACCACGCATTGCTCTGAACTTTTGGACCCATAGATATCAGATAGCACTCAAACTAACATGCTTGATACTTCTATATCGGTTATATTATGAAGCATTGCATATGTGGCTCTAGAGATGGATTGTCATATATGATATACGTTCGTTTTAGCTATTTTTATTCATCTCTTCCGTTGTGGAATATTTGAAAGTTGCTTTTGGCCATTCAGCCAGCTGTTATGTCACTGTCTTCGTATCTTGAAAATGGAAGCCTCCTAGTAAAGGACAAAATCTAACTCGGATGAATTCATTTTCTTTTCCAAACTGCTTGAGGTTGACTAGATATATCTGTTTTTTGGCATACGAATCTTTTCTAGTTTGTTTCTGTAATGGTTTTAATACGATAGATGTTAGAATTTTAACTTACTGTTTCCTTCTATTTAATCATGCTTTCTTCTTGCCGTGTTAAGATTAGCTTATTCATATTATTTCCTTGCAGTAGCAAACTAGGACTAGAAAGTGCACTTGGCTTTAAAAAAAAAAAAAAAAAAATTGTAGTGGAACAAAGAGATTAGATAAACCCAAGAAGGGATTTAGAGGGGCCCGGACCCTTAAGTTAAAAACTCACTTTAGCCCTTTGTTTTCAATATATTACTATGTCCCCCCCTTTTCTATAAAAATCTAATTTCTAGATTTTATCTTACGTTTTTTCTGAATTATTATTGTGTAAAACATTTAATAGCCTACCTTGATTTAATTTGAGATATACACATACCTATTTTCTAGATAATTTAATTGAATAAAGTATATTACAATTATATTCATACATGTTTCATGTATATTTTAGTTTTATTATCTTATATAATAAATTATATTTTTTCTTTTTTATTCTGATTTATTTACTGTAATATAAGTAATGCTTTTCTTTTTCTTTTTTAATCTTTTAGAACTTGTAATTAGTCAATAAATCTTACTAAAAGAATACAAATTCGAAAATTTTTAAATAAACGTTAACAATTAATTTGTTATGGACAATTATATATGTATTTGTATTTATTAACTAAATGATAAAATATTAGTACTTCATATTTTGATTTATTATATGATTATTTTAATGGTTATGGCCATTACGTCCCTTCATCTAACTACGCATTATTTTATTAAATTTTCCTTGTACGAATACTAAAATACTCCGCCACCGGTAATCTTCAACTCTCTGTTGTATCCTTTGCGAGGAACGAGCGATGGATTCACTTTTATTACCTCGAGACTCCTTCAAAAGGCATCTCCATATGCTTATGCAACTCTGATGATTTGTCCAAGAAGGAAGTCCATGGTCATGTCTCAGCTAAAGAAAGAATTCTGAGAAAATGGGTAGACGGTTAGTTTTTGTCTTCAGGTTTGAAGTTGCTTTATCGATTTTTGTTACATGTAAGTTGATAGGTACCAAGTTTTGTGGAACTTAATGATTAAAGATGAGGGAAAGAAAAGGCTAAAGAGAATTATCTATTGGTGATTTTTTAAATCCTAACCTTTTATTTAGATGAATTTGGATTTGATAACTTCTTTTTGTATCAGAGGCCTTGAACAGAACAGAACTGAGGAATAGATGCTAGTTTGAATTCTTTTTTTTTTTTTATTTTGTTTTCCTGTGTTTCATTCCAAAATTGAGGGTTCTTTGGCATAATTATTGAATCTGAACTGGGTTGATTTTTCTGCATGATATGGATGTGTGCATGCAGAACTGATAATTTTTTAGTGGATACTTTCTGATTTAATTAACTGCTATTACATAGTTACTCTTAAATAGAAATGTGTTTTAAAATGTTGAATTGTGTTAAATTAAACAATTGTTTTGATATTAAAAGATGCATTTATAAAGCAAGAAGACTTCAAATAATACTTTTACCTTGATGATATTCACTAGTTATCTTCAGTTTGGTGATTCAGATTTGATTTTTATCGTAATTCTTTTTGGTGATTTTCTTAGTTGTGTTTGACCAATTAGTATATTGAATTGGAAAATGCTATAAATACTGAAATAATTTATTTATGTTTGTTGTCCATACATCCCATTAATGTCTGATACAGCTGACTTTACAGTTTCAATTTACCAGCAAAGAATTTAAGCCATCGTCACCATGGCAAAACTTAGGCGTATGTCATTTTAGCAGTAATCCTAAAGCCTCCCCAAAAGGATAAAAGGTGTCACGCCGGCCCAAGGCTAATCTTGGACAGAAAAGCTCAAACGTCAAGGCAAGATGCAATAGGCCCAACAAGGATCAAAGTGGGTCAATTAGTAAGAAATCAAAAGCCCAACCTCTGTATCCATCTAATTTAACTTAATCAAACAAAAGAAAGGCGCAGAGAAGCTGGATTTAAGGGAAAGTGAGGCAAAGACTTTAGGCATTTATTGGGCTGGGTGGGCGCTCACGTTGAAGGAGAGAGGGAGTTGGGAGATTCAAAATACGGAAGAGGGAAATGTGAGAGACCCGGTTCTCCATTATCCAACCCATCCAACTACAAAAATGGCAACCAAAACCATAACTGGGCTTCACCGGTACAGAAACTCTGAAGTGCACTGGCGAGTATTCTTGCCTTATTTCAGACAATCGCGGAGAGGTACCAAACTCCCATCTGTTCATTCATTTATTTATTTTCTGTCTTCTGTATACAGTTGTCTGAGAAATTGGTGGCTTTGAACGTTTTTTATATTTTACTGTACCGTGTAGGGAGTATGCATTTTTCTTTGGAATTTCTGAATAAAATCATTGGATTACCACATCACACGTACAGTAAAGCAGCTTAATTAGTCTACTCTGAGCAGTTTCTCTGTTTGGGATTAATAATTCAATACCAAAATAAGAAACTTGGGAAGAGTGAGAACCAAGTTTTGATTTTTGGAGTTATTGTTTAATACAAGACATTTAGGTGAAGTATGGGGAGTAATTTGTAATTCTATCAATCAGAAGTATTTTATTTTGGATTTCATTCAGATATTGAGCCCTATTGTGTAATGGGATTGTAATTTCCATCCGTTCCTGTTATCAGATACCCCTCAGAATAACATGCATGATATCTTCGATATATGTTATTTTTGTGATACATTGCATATGTGGCCCAAGAGATGGATGGTCATACATGTTCTTTTTTGCTGTTGTTACTTGCCGATTTCCAATGTAGAATGTTTGAAGGATGCTTTTGGCCATTCAACCATATGATATCTCGTTGTGTTGTCTTATCTGATTGTGATTCTTAGAAATGAAGATCCCTCAAGTGATTGATAAAATTTAACTCAACTCAATTCTTTTTCCTTTTCCTAACTACTTGAGATTGACCAAGATGAATTGTGTTTGGTATAGGGTTGGAATACCATGGATGTTAGAATTTTAACGAATTGTTTCCTCATATTTAATTAAGCTTTCTTCTTCCCATGTTAGATTAGCATATAGGTATATGTTTTTGAAGGAACAAGCTACGAGTGCATTGGAAAATGCACTTGGTGGAAAGAAAAAATGAACTTGAGAAGTGAAGAGAGTAGGAGAAGAGAGGAGGCAAGCGGTGGAGGTGGTGGTGGCGGACGTTGGTTTCGATTGGAGTGGGTCACAGTTTGGTTGGTCCAAAGGTGATAATTTTTGGCAAGAAGCAGAACACACTAGTCCTGCCGTACTAGGTATTATAATCATGGTAAGCAGTTTTCTTCTTCAGGTTTAATGATGGTGAAGAATTCTGTGTATAATTAGAATCTTCTCTCTCTCTCTCTCTCTCTCTCTCACAAGTATGCTTTCACATTTATAGTATCTCATAGTTGCAAAAGGTGAAGTGATTCTGGCAGTAATATTCAACCCTCTGTTGTATGTTTTGCGAGGAACGAGAAATGGATTCTCTTTTGTTACCTCCAGGTTCCTTCAAAAGGCATCTTGGGACAGTTATGCAAAATTTGATGGTTTGTCCAAAAAGGGAGTCTATGGTCATATCTCAGCTAAAGAAATAATTTTGAGAAAATAGGAAAGCTATTAAATTTGTTGCTACGGTTTTGAAGGTTAGTTTGTTCATTCATCTTTTTTATAAAATGATAGATATCAAGTTTTATGGGAAAAAAAAGAGCTAAAGAGTAGCCTCTATGTGCTTAATGAAATCCTAACCCTTCATTCAGATGAATTTGGATTTGATAGCACTTTTTTGAATAGGAGTCATGAAAAAAACAGAAGCAACAAATTGATTCTATTTTGAGCTTTCTTTATCCGCTTTCATACCAAAAAAAAGTAAGGGGTTATTCAACATCATTATGGAATGTGAACTGGTTCAATTTTTCTGCATAATATTCAGATGTGCGCATGCAGCGCTGATTATGTTTTTTGGATAGTTCCCCATTGTAACTGCTATTGCATAGTCACTTTTGAATAGAAATGTGTTTAGTGCTCATGGTGGAAGACACTTCCTAAGATTGTCTCCTTCTTAATTAGACCAGAAATAAATATGTTGAATTTTGTTATATCAAACAAACTTCAGATAACTAAAAACATTTATAAAGCATGAAAGACTTTCAAATTATACCTTTACCTTTGTTATATTCAGTAGTTATCTCCAGTTTGGTGATTTTCATTGTAATGCTTTCTGGTATAAATAAAAGTTGGAAAATGCTATAAACACTGAAAATCATTTATTTATCTTTGTTGTCCATACACCCCATTAATGTTTGATAGAGCTGACTTTACAGTTTAAATTTGCCAGCAAAGAATTTAAACGATAGTTGTATGTCATTTTAGCAGTAATGTAAAAGCCTCCATAGCTTCTTTCTCGGGAAAGGAGAGGACACTTCATTGGATGGGGGGCCATGCTAGTTATTTGCTTATTTCGCCGTCATCTTAGTTGTCTTTGCTGATGTTTTAATATCTTAAAACTATTGCCTCTTCTGCAAGACCTATCGATGGTACTTCCGTGTAATGCCAGGTAACTGTGAACGCTGGCAAAAAAATTCTTTCTTTCTCTCCTCGTTTATCTATGGATTACTTCCTCTGCCACAAGGCTCAGCCATCAGTGCGAATATTTCACTTTTCCCTATTTATGATGTATATCAAATGTTCAATTAAGGACATTAGAATTGGTTGCAGTGGTTGAAGTAACCATAATTTTCCCTCCCAGTCTGGACATTGGTGAATAATTATCTAGTCCATGTGAAGAGGCCTTTAAGTTGGGTTTGGAGTTGTTGGAACAACCCGAGAAACAATGATGGCAGGAGGATTGGTTGATTCCATTATCTTGGGATGAGAGATAGATTTACACAAAGTAAATTAGTAATTAGCTTATCCAAAAAGTTGAGAGGATATTGTAATTTTGTTGCAATGAAGTGCATTGAAATTGAAATTGAAATTTATAATAAAAGGGTAATTTTTTCTGCTATTAATCTAAATCCTCTATCAGAAATCAGAACTTGAACTGTTCAGTTACCGTTTATTTGCATATAACTTGCTGGTGCATTGCAGTGGGAAAAGGAAAGGGGATGGCAACTGCAGAAAGCTTCACATTCTATATTATATTTGCAATTTTAATTCATAGACCGGTGTAGGAAACACTATTTGTTCATGAATCATAACTAATTGACCTAAATTATGCTTTATGCCTCCAGAATGTTCAACCTTAATCATTCTGTGGGTCCGCTTTGTATCTGCCACAATGAATAAATTAGTCAGATATGACAACAGATTATTATTATTCGTCTAATTCATTGTTCAATTATCATCACAATATATTAATCTGAATAATTGGTATGTATACAACCAACCCATAAAGATTTGAATGCCATAAAAAAAAAACTCCATCATAAATACAAGTTCTATCAATCAAGGGAAAAGGGAAAAGTACTCTAACAACACACCTTTACAATATGCTAATCATTTTCAATCTCCGAAAGTGTAGTTGTCATGGGACCTAAATATGTTCATTAATTGTAATGAAAGAGTTTACTGTTTAACAGCAGGTTAAAATTTGCAAGGCTTGCAAGAGAGTGTATGACTCATGACAGAAACAAGTCCAAGTCAGTCAAATAAGAGAGTTTCAGAGTGCGAGCACCTAGAGGAATAATGAAGAAATAATAAGAATAATAATAATAACAAAAGTACTGCAGCAGTAACTCAGAGTCTAGTCTACAAATACTATAATCTACAGCACCCACAAGGAGAGGATAAGGTAAAGACAGGGAAATGCAAGTAGCCTAAAGAAATAGAGAGCGTAATTCCAGTAGTTGTACATATAATAATAAGTAGTTAAAAGCATGTAAAAATCGAAGCAATCTTTTCCAATATCCAATCATGAGAACGAGTCAAAGAGCATCTTTCATCCACTCAATCCTAGGCTAGCCTGTCTCCCTCTCTCTTTCTCTCTCTCTTCCTCTCTCTCTTCCTCTCGTGTTCGTTCGTGTGTTTGGTATGTGGAAAACGTACTGACTGTCTACAAGAAAGAGAACCCTCCTCGAATCATGGTCTTCGTGTAAGCTAGTGCAGGAGTGACCTTCACGATCTCGCCACTTCTCTCTCTCTCCTTCATTTTTCAACGTTGATTTCAGGATTTCGGATCACCACATGACCATTTCCTTATTCGTTTTCTAATAACCTTTCCAGAACAAACCCATCTCATCTCTCTCTCTCTCTCCTTTTTCTTGGTGTCTTTTCTTGTTTGAAGGGTTATCCCTTGTGGGCTGTCTTGATTTTTCTTTCTTTTCAACCTTTTTATTATCTTTTTTATAGGGTTTCTCTCATTTTTTTGTTTTGTTTCGTTGTTATCCTTACTGAGATTCTTCTTGGTTTGGTGTTGCTTTGGCTTTGGCTTTGGCTTTGGCCTCTCCTCCGTGTACTTTTGCTTTTGGCCATTTAGTGTGCGAGTGTAATATTCTCAAATTCTTAATTTGTTGTGTTGCTGTGTTCCTGTTGAATGGACTGTTGATGTCTTTGGCGGTTGGTTTGGATTCAAGTTCCAACAACATGGGGGGGTTTGATGAGCAAAGCGATACGGGTGAAGTCTCGGGAGAGACTATACCAAAAACTCCTCCAAACGAACCCAATTCTGATCATGAACCCACTGCAGTCATTTCTAGACAAATGAGTGAGAATTCTATTTCAGCAACTGAAGATGAAGAAGAAGACGAAGATAGAAAGATTGAGTTAGGCCCTCAGTACACGCTTAAAGAACAATTTGAGAAGGATAAGGTTGGTTGGTTTCTTCTTCTCTTGCTTAATCTCTTCTTCTTGTGCTTGTTTCTCTCAAGTTTTCAACTTTATATTTATGTGAATTCTTTTTCTTGTTCCGGTTTTTCTCGAGGGTTTAGGATGATGAGAGCTTGAGGAGATGGAAAGAACAGCTTCTCGGGAGTGTCGATTTGAATTCTGTTGGAGGTAAAAATTTTCTTCTCATTATCTTTGGTTGCATATTTCTAAGAAAATTGAGAGCAGAACAATAAAGTTTAGATCTTTTTGAGAAAAACTAAAAAGAAGTTATTAAAATTTATTATTTTTTTAACAAAATTTGTAGTTTTCATGTTGTTCCATTCTCATTCTTTCGATTTCACTGGCTGCAACAATCCTTAATAGACTTTACCCAGATTTTGGTAATTTTGGTTTTCACATGTCTACTGTTGTGGTTTTTCTTCAAGGTTTGTGACATTGGGTCAATCTCCATTTCATCAATGTCCTTCTGTCTTTCACCAGTTTGCTAATGTCCTTGTATTTTAGCGCATCTAGAGATGTGTCTTGTGCATATAATTACTGATGTTCGTTTCTTCGTGTTTCTTTCTTCCAATAACGAATACATGTGTGCTTGTAAGTGTCCCTCATATTTTCTCATATTTTCTTATACCTTTCCTGTTGTACTGCAGAAACTCTAGAGCCAGAGGTCAAGATCCTTAGCCTGGCAATTAAATCCCCTGGTAGACCTGATATCGTTCTTTCAGTTCCTGAGAGTGGAAAGGTCAAAGGCTTGTGGTTTACCTTAAAAGAAGGTAGCCGATACAGTCTGCAGTTCACTTTCCAGGTTAGCAACAACATTGTATCCGGCCTCAAATACACTAATACAGTTTGGAAAACTGGTGTCAAGGGTAATCACTCTCTCAACTTCTCTTAACTTTTTTTTTTCTTTGGCAAAAATTAGGCCTTTGAACACTTGAATATGACATTCTTCCCTGACATTGATCTCTGTAACAGTGGATAGTACGAAGGAGATGCTTGGAACCTTCAGTCCTCAGGCTGAGCCTTACACACAAGAGATGCCTGAAGATACTACTCCTTCTGGCATTTTTGCTAGAGGATCATATTCGGCTAGAAGTAAGGTGAGTTCAGATGGTGTTCTGTGACTTTGTGGCCTTTGCTACGCCATGATTATGGTACCGATAATTTGGGCAAAAAGAAGTATTTTGAGACTTGGGCATACGGTAAAATTAACATAGGTTGAACCATTGCGCTTCCATCCATATTGTTCACAGTTTGAATTCACACTAACGAGGAAAAAATTGTATTTTCCTGTACATGCTTTTCAGCAAATTTTTTATTGCATTTCCTCTGCTGAGTCATTTAGTTTGTAGTTGAGCAGTTGCTTTCATAGGTATGAAAAAGGAAAGACATAAATGAAATGACTCTCTTTATCTGTCTTTATACATAATTGAAGTGACTCTCTTTATCTGTCATTGTTAAATTTGCTACTACCATCTCAAGTTGTGGCCCAAGAATGATTACTACTGGTCGTTAAATTACTTTACCATGAATGATCCACTGAATTCGTTGTCAAGCCCTTGTGTCGTGTTTTCCATAAAGCATAGATGTTAAATTCAAATATGTGGGCCATCAAATTTGTAGACACATAACTTCGTAGATATTTTGACCTGTCTCAATGTTTGAAGGGTGGGTGACCATTTTTAACATTCTTGCAATGCTTTTTCTCTGTTTTCAGTTTCTTGATGATGACAACAAGTGCTACTTGGAGATCAACTATACATTTGACATCCGTAAAGACTGGCTGTCGACTTGAACTGTGCATTACCCTTTCAGTTTGATTGCTTGGCCACCCCAGCCAATTGGGTTTCAAGTTGAAATCTGCTTCAGATGTTAACATATTTCATTTCCAGTTTCTTATTTATCTTAGTCCTGTCTCTAAGACTGTCCATCTACAATGAAGAGAGGATTTTAAAAATTGGAGCAAGTTATTCATTCAGTAGGGTCTCAATCAATAAAAAATTGAGCTTGGCTGTTTGAGAACACACACAGTCGCTTTGTATTCTTTTGCTTTTCAGCATATCACATTTTGATTGTTGGGGAGGCATTAATTAGTGTTGTGTTAAGCTTTATTTTTGTAGTTTGAGATTGTTAACTGATTCAGCAGTGGGGGACTGAGAAAAAGTTGAAACTTGAAAGCAGTGCATGCAGTTTTTAAGGATTGTTCCAAAGTACTGCACTCTTTTTCCTTTATTCACTGTGACTTCTATCGTTAAAGTTAGCCAAGGCCTGTCTCTTTATCTTTCTTTCGTATTCTTTTCCTTTTGAACGATTCAATTCTTCTGTTCTTTTGCAGTGCTTTTATTTCGTATTATCTAAAAGGCCAGTAGAAACCCCTTAAAATTTTATCACCATGAATGAACTATCATTGAAGAGGTTGAAGCATTCAACATGTGTTAAGCATTTTTGCTGCAAGAAAGAATTCTTGTTTCACATTTTATTGCATAAATCTTAAAAACCTTACCGTCAATTAGGATGCTTGACATGTGCCCATTCCCTTAAAGCAATGCTCATGTTGCTCTGAAATCCGAACCATCAAACTCTGCTATGTTCAGAATATGAACTATTCCATAAATCAACAATCTTAGAGCCCTTTTCTGAAGATCCTTTATCAGTAAGATGTCAGGCTTGTCTTGTTTATTTTGTGCTACTTGACAGGATAAAAAATAATAAGTTCATTTGATCAAGTTAAACTTCTGTGGTTTCTGATTTCTGAGTAGGCGGTTCTTTTAAACTAAAAAATTTAAGATAAGACTAGCATGTACTAGACTACTAGCTAGAGGACAAAACTCGACTGTTCCTTTACGGTGAGACACATGTTAAATATTGTTTTAACACTCATCATGCAACGTTGGACTGTAATCTAAAGGAGGTAGCAGTGCCACTGCAACCAACCACCACAGCCAGTGCGCCTCCACTCCACCGTCTGTTGCACTTACCGCCGCCTCCATTCTACTCTGTCACAGGCACCTCCACCGGCGCTTATCTCTTTCGCACTTGCACATCACCTTAGTTGATAAAAAAAACGCTCCTAATCTCTACACACCGGCCCTCCTCTTTGGAAAAGGTATTTAGATATAAGCAGGTTGTACTGAAACTTTCAGAAGCCTGTCAATTCATAATTCATATGTCATTAGACCAACCAGAGAGGAATGTTCTGCATCATGCATGGCCACCCACTTGATATAATTTGGCAGGAGTGAAAGAGAGATTTTGCGATAACTGCTCAACCACTGAGATATTGTACCTAAAAAGAGGAATCAACAGTTAATTTTTTGTAAAAAAGCATTAAGTTTTGCCTGTCCCAGATTTTATAACTTGTTTGCAATTGGAAGATCTTTTTCTAATTGTTTATACATCCATGATTTTACATCAAATTTGTATGTATATGTCAAAATTTTTTTTATTATGTTAGGATATGTAACCTTGTTTCAGTGGCATAAATGGCATAATATATACAAGAAGATGAACGTTTCTAATTCTGCAAATGCTACTCTTCCAGCTTCAAAAGTCTATGCGTGTTAATTAATTAATTAATCAAACTCCCTTAATAGGCCTCCACTTCGAAGCTGAGAAAACTATGAAATTGGCTTAGCACAACCCAATTGACACGACCTGATGTGACGGGTTGCATGTTGGATTCACGCTTCCGAAAACCCGACCACAACGGGTTCATTTCACAGAATTTTGCAGAAACGATGCATCATCGGCTCAAGTCGGATTTCTTCAGGTCCAAGCCCACCTGAGTACACCCTTAATTTTAATAGATATCTTGCTTAATAACTCATATTAGGGGTTAGAAAAATAAAAGTTATATTATTCTTATAAATTATAAGTATAAACTTATTTATATATTTACATGTATAAACTTATTTATATATAAAATAAATAAATTTATATAAAAGTTTATACAAATAATTAGGATTTGATTATTTATAAAACACTATTAAAACAACTTCTTCATTGTTATTATTATCATTATTATTTCTTGATGTTTTCGTTCTTGGGATCGAAGATAGCCCATAAAAAGTTGAACTTGACATCGCTCCCCTATAAACCCAATAGTTTAAAAAATCAAAACAATATTATCAACGACGGAGGCCCAGGCCCAGTTCATTCCCGTTTTCACCGTTCTCCACACTCCATTCCCCGCAGAGCCTCTTCAAGTTCATTTAGCAAACACTCGGGGCTGCGTTAAGAATGGGAACAGTGTACGAGGCTAGGGGTAGACTAGACTTTTCAAATTTCTCAACTTATCGGATCCCTCTTATAGATGATTGTAGTCGTCTATAATACTCAGACGCTAATTTAGTTGGGGCCCGAATGTAATTTTGCATATAAATGAACGAGGTCTCTAGCGCTCTTGCAGAAGTTCATTTAACGGGCGAACTCGTTCCGATTCACGAGCGATTGATTCCGAGTTATCAGAGACAAGATCACTTAGGCTTCTCAGTTTTCACTTGTTACTCAGGTTCGTTAATTCAGTTAATTTCAAATTAACTTTCAAAACCTAGCAAGTAGAGTTGCTCCATCAGCCTCCTGTTTCGTAACCTGTTATATGATTTTGCTTTTAGTTAGAGATAATAGCTGAAACTCTCTGATATTGACTGAAACTTTTATTTTCTTTTATATTTTCCTTCGTTTTCTCGGTAACCAAACATAGCTTTTTTTTTTTGCTGATATTTTTGTTACTTTTTGCACTCTGAATCTGCTAGGTCTTTGTTTAACTAATGTCATTCAATTATCACTGCTGTTGCCATTATTGTTTTAACTCTTATATTGAGAGGATGAGCTAGAGTTGTACTTGTCGTTATTTGTCATATTTTGTAGATTGCTTGAAATTAGGTCATTTCATTGATACTTCACTTGATGGGATGAACAGTGAAAGTGGAAGATGACGAGAAAGAGGGAAAGTGATGGTTATGGGAATGAGGTTGAACGGTCGAAGAGGGTGAAAGTGGCGTTAGAGGAATCGTCTCCATCCCCTCCTCGTCTTGGTTTTGAGAACCCGCTTTTACCTTTAGCTAATACATATGATGATGATGATGATGAGGAAGAGTATGGGAGGAGGGAACTGAATGCTGGTGGTGGTGGAGTTAATAGAGCCGGGGTTGATCAAAACGGTCAGATGGTTGAAGAAGAAGAAGAAGATGATGACGATGAGGATGACCATGCTGATGGACATAATGAAGGGAGAAGAAACAGACTTGTTGAAGTGCGGAGGGACTGTCCTTATCTTGATACTGTTAATCGCCAGGTATTCCAAATCATCTTAAGTACTATTGATTTATATGTGCTTGTTAATTGAAATCGGCTTTTTTTTTTTTTGTATTTTTGTTGCTTTATCTATTTGAGATGATATGTTTGCTTTCTACAACTGTGTATGATTATTTTTCTTTATGTAAATGTTTTATTATTAATCAGATGAAAGGGATGTCAGATTTCTTTATTTTGTAACAATTTCTGAATATTTGTACATGTTTTTCAGGTTTTGGATTTTGATTTTGAGAAGTTTTGCTCTGTGTCTCTGTCAAACTTGAATGTGTATGCATGTTTAGTATGTGGGAAGTATTACCAAGGAAGAGGACAGAAGTCCCATGCATATACTCATAGTTTGGAAGCAGGACACCATGTCTATATCAATCTTCGAACAGAAAAAGTTTACTGCCTTCCTGATGGATATGAAATTAATGATCCATCATTGGATGATATTCGGCATGTACTAAATCCAAGGTATTGCCTCTATTTGCATCTCTTCTTTGAGCCAGAGCCTTGTGCTCCAAAGTTTCTTAGAGCTTCTTCATAATCAGTTGATAGTTTTTCATTATGCGAGATATTCATTGTCACAATTTGTTTTCCTGATTTGCTTTTCTGACCTTTCTTGTGTATATATGTAAGTATCGGCATCTTAATTTTTTGAGTAATATGTATGCAGGTTTACCAAGGAACAAGTGGAACAGATTGACAAAAACAAGATGTGGTCTAGAGCTTTGGACGGTTCTGACTACCTTCCTGGAATGGTAACTATCTTTCTTATGCTTATCTTCTTGCTTGTTTTTGTTATTGCTTCTCGAATATCATAATAATTGTACAGATTTATAAGTAGATGATAATTTTGGGGCTGTATCCAGTTGCTAATTGTGATCTCCATTCTTTTTTCAAATCTTTAGGTGGGTTTGAATAATATCAAGGAAACTGATTTTGTGAATGTCACAATTCAATCTCTAATGAGAGTTACTCCGTTACGAAATTTCTTCCTTATCCCCGAAAACTATCAGCACTGCAAATCTCCACTTGTTCATCGATTTGGAGAACTCACCAGGAAGATTTGGCATGCCCGAAACTTTAAAGGACAGGTATAACCCATTATAATTGTCAAGGGGTTATGGTTTTTGAAATTATATGTTTGAAAATTGAAATGTCAAAGTATGTATTCTCGATTTCTTGCATCTACAGGTGAGCCCACACGAGTTTCTACAAGCTGTTATGAAAGCCAGTAAAAAGCGGTTTCGAATAGGTGTACAGTCTAATCCTGTTGAATTTATGTCATGGCTTCTTAACACACTGCATGCTGATCTTAGAACATCGAGGAGAAACAATAGCATCATCTACGAGTGCTTTCAGGTTCTTTTTACCATCTTCATGTTTATTTTTCTGAATAATTTTGATTTTTTCTATAATGTACCAAAGTTTTGGATATCTTAAACTTTAACATTTTCTTTGGTAGGGGGAGTTGGAGGTTATCAAGGAGATTCCTAGTAATGCAATTGCTGAGAAGAAAGAAAATGGTGATGACCTGAATGCTGCTCAAAGAAACCCAGATGGAGGAATTGAACATCACAATGTTACCATGGAAACTTCTAGAATGCCATTCCTGATGCTTGGGCTGGATTTGCCACCACCGCCTCTTTTCAAAGATGTGATGGAGAAAAATATTATACCCCAGGTACCGAGTCCACTTAGTTTTAGTTTTCAAAATTGACAAGAACTTAATATCAAGTATCTTTAACGATGTGTAGATAATGTCTTATTAAGCAGGCTTTTGATTCAATATGTTCATTGATATTCTTATCAAAACTGTGGCTGAAATTCAATTAGTGAGTTATTCCATAATAACATAAATCTAAAAGGTTGCTTGATGTTGGAGAGAGGTATTGGTGGACATATTTGGCATATATTATAGTTTTATCCCATGACACATGCTCATATCTAAAATGCCATATGAAGATAATCTATAGATGGAAGTAAGTTTCCAAATTGTTTTAGATAGATGAAAGGAGAAACTAGCTGAATAACAGGACTGGAACATGGTTTTAGAAACTCTGCAATGGGTGCAAAAGAGTTTGGTTAATCGTGTTTGCTTTAGCTATGAAGAAGCCAAAAGTTTTTCGTACTGTTACTGCAACAGCTATACTCTTTTCAATTTGAAATGTCATTTTTTGTATGTCTTCTTGTCTGTTTAGATAAACCTTATGCGATAATAATGGTGAGGATATTTGCAGTTAATGTGCATGCCATTTCATATTCTGGATAATCTATACGTGTGGTGGGAATACTTTTGTTCCTTCTCCATGATTCTTAGTTGGTGCAAATGAAAATATTGCTTTGACTTTCATGAATACAATAGTTACTATCATGGTATTTTAAATTCCACAGAATAAAGGAATAATATAGCTCTTGAGGGAGAAAAGCAGCCAGCTTTTAAAGTTTTATATTCTTTCTATAGTAGTTTTTCTTCACGCTAATTTGTGGTTTTCTTTTAGGTTCCTTTATTTAATATATTGAAGAAGTTTGATGGCGAAATGGTGACTGAGGTTGTTCGTCCTCGTGTTGCAAGGATGAGGTACCGGGTCACAAGGTTACCACAATACTTAATTCTTCATATGCGGCGCTTCACAAAGAATAATTTTTTTGTGGAAAAGAATCCAACATTGGGTAAATTCTTTATTCTCTGAAAATTTTGGGTTTTCTATGTATGATGTTTTGAAACTTTGCCCGCTTTGCACTGTCTTGTGCTAATTGATTTTATCATTCCAGTCAACTTTCCTGTGAAGAATTTGGAACTGAAGGACTATATACCATTGCCAACACCAAATGAGAATGAGAAATTGCGTTCCAAGTATGATTTGATTGCCAATATTGTTCATGATGGTAAACCTGAGGAGGGGTTCTACAGGGTTTTTGTGCAGCGGAAGTCAGAAGAACTATGGTAGTATTTTTTCTATTAATAATTTGGCTTTATATCAATGAAAATGCAACAATCATTATGAACTGACACAATTTAAATCCATGTTTTTAGGTATGAGATGCAGGATCTGCATGTTTCAGAAACTCTTCCTCAGATGGTTGCACTCTCTGAGGCCTATATGCAGATATATGAGCAGCAACAATAGCGTAGAAGAGTTGAAATTTCAATGGCGAATGTTGTATTGACTGCTTCAATACCTCGTTAGATGAGTTAAATTTTGTAGGTTTAGTATAAATAGACGGAAAAAGTATCCAACACATCGTGCCTTGGGGTAGTGGATGTGCCGTTGTAGAAGCAGTTGCCTTTAGGTTTAGAAAAATGTCGAGGTTCTGTTCTTTTTATGCATTGGAATTCACAAGCCTTAGCAATTCTGTTATCCAACTCTTGGAGCACGTCCATTTTTGTAATAAATTTTTAACATGTAAGGTAATTCAAATTCAGATGTTACATTTGGAAGGAAGTAAATGAAATCATTTTGTCTCAGCAGTTGGCACTTATTTTTTAAGCAAATTTTGATTTGAGTGTTTAGCTTGTTACGCTCAGGTGTCATGAAAAGAGACCCTCGTCAAGTCTTATCTACTCTTATAAAAAATAGAAAACAGCTTAATTTATGATGTGAAATGATTCTTGTTCTGATGTTAACAAGACTATGATGAGGATAAGGAACAAGCAGCCGCACTCACAATATCCACTAACTTACATTTCTTCCAAGCGGGAGTCTCTGTAAGGGAAAAAAATTTCGGAGTTTTCTTCTTGGGGGGAAATCCAAGCTTTCTCTTCTCTGTTCTCTCTAGTTAATTTATATGCTTTTAGTTGGCATTTCTTTCTTTGGTATTATATATTTAATTTGCAAACGATAGAGACCTTTAAAACCCCAATTTACCAACTTTTGATTGTATGATTTACGAGGACCATACATCATGTGTCCATACGCATATAAGATTTTAACATATTCTCAAAATGTCCTAAGCCACTAGTATCTCTTGTTGATTTGGAGTTCCAAGTTAAAATATATAGAAATTGATTAATTTAATTTTTAAAAAGAAGATCCTAGCTAATTGAATACGACAACTGAAAATAGAAGACAGTTGTGTATCAAGACCTTTGATCCTTCTACACATTTCGAGTTCTCTTAATAGTTAGCCATGAAAATAAAAAAGGGAATCCTAGCCATTAATACGGATAATTAATCATGGATCTTACCTAATGAACAATGATATTCTAGGCCGCCTCACTTACATTTCCATAGTAATTATTTTTAAAAGAAAAACATTACTATCATATGATAAGACAAAAAATAGGATAAAACAAAATCGATGTTGCAAACATATATTGACGTGGCAAGCAATCACCCGTTTGATCATCAAAGATAGCCCTGCATTGGAAATGAGGGACATAGACGATTGTCTCGTAGTTCAGAAATTTTACGTATTAGGATACCTACTGCTCCCCCACAGAAACGCGGTTGAGCCGTTGTTTTATGTTGTGCAGCTGTGGTGGGTTAGACATTCTTTAACAAATTCCTTCTTCAACAGATTCCAATGCAAAGATCGCTCTCCTTAATTCCTCAACAACAACAACAACAACAGAAAACAATATATTAAAAGATCATCAAAATGGAAGGAGAAATTTATAATTTCATCAAGGTATGGCTCTCAGTCTTAATATCTCTATGCTACTGCTATGCCATAGGCAAGATAACCCCAAAAGGTTTCACAAGACTCCTTTGCGTGCTCCCAATTGTCTGCCTTTTTCTTTTCCTTCCTCTCAAACTCACCTCCATACATTTGGGAGGTCTCACTGCCTTCTTCGTTGCTTGGCTCGCCAACTTCAAAATCTTACTTTTCGCCTTCGGTAAAGGCCCTTTATCTTCCTGTAACCCACCAATCTCTTTACCTCGTTTCATGGCTATGGCTTGTTTGCCCATCAAGATCCAACAAAACCCACATTTAAATGCTCAAAAGAAACACAACCCGGATCATAAAAGCCCTAAAAAAGGTCACAAATCACTTTTAAACTATGCAGTCAAGTTTCTACTTTTGGCTTCCTTGATACATGTATATGACTACAGTGACTATCTCCACCCGAAGCTCATCTTGTTCATGTACGCTTTCCATATATTCTTCGTACTCGAACTCACCCTTGCCATGGTAGCAGCCCTGGTTCGATCCCTTTTCAGCCTCGAACTCGAGCCACAGTTTGACGAACCGTATCTCTCCACTTCGTTACAAGATTTCTGGGGCCGGAGATGGAACATCATGGTCACGAGCATTTTACGACCTACCGTATACGAACCTGCTCTTCACTTCTTCTCACGTGCCATTGGTCGGAAGTGGGCCCCTCTCCCAGCCGTCTTCATTACCTTTATTGTGTCGGCTGTCATGCATGAGCTGATTTTCTACTACTTGGGCCGCACGTGGCCGACTTGGGAAATTACGTGGTTCTTTGTCTTTCATGGAATATGCTTGATGCTCGAGATTGCTCTAAAGAAGGCTTTAGCCAATACCAAGTTGGGGTGGCGGTTGCCAACGCCGGTAAGGATATTATTGACCGTTGGATTCGTGATGATCACCGGCTTCAGTTGGTTCTTCCCTCAGCTTCTCCGGTGTGATGCCGATGTTAGGGCGTTTGAAGAGTACGCTGCCGTAGGCGCGTTTCTGAAGAAGGTTGGTCGTGCTTTTACATTTAAATCTTTGTCCACTTCTAGCTAGTTTTTAGTGGCTAATAAATACGAGAAATTTGTAAGTGAACAAATGAAAATCTGATATTGGTTCAGAAGATTTTGCTCAAAACGTTGAAATTATTTTGTGGTCAACATATGTTCTCGGATGGTATATGAATTGTGATGAGAAATTTTGCACTGGTCAAGTCAATGAAGTGAGCCAAGTGGATGATTAAACATTGCAGGTTTACACAGTTTTTTATTATTCTTTTTTTTTTTTTGCTAGTAACGCTATCTTCAAAATCCATTGTTACGTAACATTGAGCTTTGTGATCACAACTTTTTCTTATGTATGTGTATGTACTTATGTATATGCTTGGGGTATTAAATTAATGCTCATAATAAAAGCATGGTTGGTACCTCTGATAGAAACTATATATATTTCAATGGGGGGTCCAAAAAAAGGAAGAACCAGAAAACCAAACCAGCAGAATCACTTCTTTGTTTAATTTATAAGTCGCTTTTAAGCAGGTTAATAAATGTCATAACATAAGGCCGTGATGCGACGAGAAGTTTACCAACATATACAAAGAGTATTTTTCAAAGCAGGATGTCGTATACCACACAGAGATCTGAGTAGAAATGTTCTGCTATAATATAGCATGGTAGATAGAAATTGCAATATTATAATTTTATAATATGAGTTAATTGCATTTTGATTGGCTTGCTCTTTTAAGTCTTTACAAGCAAATTTATCGGTTCAAAAATTTATTAAATAATTTTCCAGGTGGTATGCATCTCACGAATTTTAATTTGTGTCTCTTGATATACATAGCTCGGTTGTGATAGAGACTTGATCTTCATAATTATTTAAGTAAACGCTCTCCTGTTAAATTATTAGTATATTTTTTTAGGTATGTCGATGGTTCATATATTACAATTATATTTAGTTATTTATTTATACATCGGTTCCACGAGATTTCACTTAGAGTTGACCTGGCTAAACCTACAATATTTTCTAAAGATCCTTTATATATGAAAGGAAGTTAATTATTCTTTCCTCATAATATATACATATATAGTAGTTGAACTTGAGATCAGATCGACCCTCGTTCTTGAATAAAGAGCGCTAGCTGCACATGCTGTGGCAATTAAAGAAGCACCAGCACCAGCTAATTTGATCGATATTCAACCTTGAACCTCCCATTGCGGACACATCATGTACCGATCGATCAAATATATAATCAAATCCAAACATTAATACAAGATCCATGATTTATAACCTTCTATCAATTGATTGAGACAAGTTAAAGCCAGAACGCAGAAGAATAATGGAAGGTGAATTCAAGGACTTCATCATGATATGGCTTTCAGCCGTGGCATCACTCTGCTACTGTTACACAATTGGTAAGATCCTCCCCAAAGGTACTGCAAGGCTCTTTGCCATCTTCCCTGTAATCTGCCTCTTTCTCATCCTTCCTCTCAGGCTCCACTGCATCAATTTTGTAGGTCCAACAAGTTTCTTCCTTGTTTGGCTTGCCAACTTCAAACTACTCGCTTTTGCCTTTGGTCAAGGCCCTTTATCATCCTCCTCTCCACCTCTCTCTTTGCCAAGTTTTATTGCCGTAGCTTGTTTCCCTATCAAGATTCAACGCCACCCATCACCTCCAAATCCTGAAAATACTCTTCAAAGATCACCTCTTAAATATACTGTAAAGTCTCTCCTCCTAGCCGCATTTTTACTTGTCTATATTAACGTAGACAATGTTCACCCGGATATCATGTTGTTCATGTATTGCATCTACCTGTACCTTGCTCTCGAGGTGACCCTAGTCCTCGGTCAAGCCCTGGCTCGAACCCTGATCGGTGTTGAGCTGGAGCCGCAGTTCCGCGAGCCATACTTGTCAACTTCACTGCAGGATTTCTGGGGCAAGAGGTGGAACCTCATGGTTTCGGACATCCTTCGCCCGACCGTATACGATCCCATCCGGTCCAGTTCAAGCAGTCTGATTGGGACAGAGTGGGCCCAACTACCCGCAGTTCTTGCAACGTTTTTTGTGTCTGGTCTGATGCATGAGCTGCTCTTTTACTACTTCGGACGAGCGAAGCCCAAGTGGGATGTTACGTTCTTCTTTCTCCTACATGGACTATGTTTGGTTATTGAAATTGTTGTGAAAAGGGCTTTGAAATGTGAACGACGGGGGTTGCCTAGGGTGGTTTCAGGTCCGTTGGTGGTGGCTTTCGTGGCCATTACTGGCTCCCGGCTATTTGTACCGGCGCTGTTACGTAATGAGGTTGATGTTAAGGCACAGAAAGAGTATATTGCTTTCATTGAATTTGTAAAGGGCATTGGAAAAGGAGTTATATGTCTAATTAATTGGAATTGTAAAGAGCAGTAAGACTTTGCTCCAATTTGTCTTGATCTGTTTCAGCAGTACGTTTTTCTTTTTAATTAGCAAAAGCAAAATGCATAATCAATTATTTATTAAGAAGCTAGGTTGAAAATCGATTTTAATTGTTAAATCCAAGGCTAAATCTTGACTATATATCCTTCTCTCTTTCTACGCCACCAGAGAGAAAAGGGATGTGACTTGTGAGGGTCCAACAGCTTAAATTATATTCAAGTTAAAGATGAAAAATTCATTTTCTTGCCCTAACTAGGAAGCGAGAACAAGGGAAGAGATAGATGTATCTTTCCCATGTTTTGTTTTTGAGGTTCAAAATGGAAATCAATTACACCAACTAGTAGTCAATATTATGCAATGTTTTGATCAGATATGATGTCAAAGACATGGAAGAAAATCAAGCAAAGTCCTGAATAAGTCAACTAAATGAAAGAGAAAAGAAGTTAAACTTCATCCACATATATATTAATTACTACATAGATTTGTAGATTCTGGGGCTTAACATTTAATTAAGAAAAAAAGCTGTCTATGTAAAAGCCAATACCCATGAATACGGACAGTTAAACTGGGCGAGAATGGGCTTGCTTTCACTTTTCATCAACACTACCATTGTACGATAAGCTGATCAAAATTTAAACAGTGGAAAACAGGAATATTAACTATAGATCTGTTATGAATATTACTGCCAAATGTGAAACTTGAAACTGTTATTTCCTCTTTGGTATAGCCCTTTAGTCCCGCTGAAGCCTGCACATTCATCCTGTGCACTCCTCCAAACTGGGAGCAAAAGCAGCCAATAAAAGGTAACCAAAACAAACCCAATTGTAAAGGCCGCCGAGACAGCCGGGTGAACAGAACTCCAACCCTTGACTCGAACCAGTTTCTTGAGTGCAGCCTCAAAGATCATACACATTCCATGCAACACAAAGAACCACGTGACTTCCCACGTGGGTCTCTTCCCACACGTTATATAGTAAAACATCGCCTCGTGCATGATGCCAGAAATAATAAGAGTAGAGATCATGGCAACCACCTTTGCCGGGCCAACTCCAACAACACCCGTCACCGTATATCGGGTCGGTTCATAGACTGTTTGCCTCAGAATATTTGAAGATAAACGGTTCCACCTCCTGCCCCAAAAGTCTTGTAAAGACGTAGCTAAATATGGCTTGTTGAACAATTGCACCACCTCATAACGTACCCAAATGTCACCACAAGTGAAGACCACGTCGAGCCCACAAATAATGAACAGACCTTGCATAAGCAATATGAACTGTAAAGGGTACTTGTTTTGGTGGACGTAATAGCTTAGTATTAGTAGGAGAACTCCTGCCAAATTTCTTAGAGCTTTCAAGGGGCTAGATGGATTCGAAGAAGTGACAATATTTTCTTTGACTTTAATGGGAAAAAAAGTTACTGCAACAAAATCAACGTAGTTTTTGCAGGCTAGGAGAGGGCCGTGGTGGAAGCAGAAGAGGAGGAGCTTGAAAGAACCGATCCATGTTATGAAGAAAGAGATTATTCCTCTGAGGAAGCTAGATGAGGAGAACCAAGGAAGAAGGGCGAAGAGATAGAATACAGGCAAAAGAAAAAGTAACCTTAGTATACCTTTAGGGATGTTTGCGCCTATAAGATAACAGTAGGCTAATGAAGCTATGAGCATAACGATCGGATGAACCAAGTTCTCGGTTGCACCCTCCTCCATGATCATCTACTCTCCTTCTCTCTTTGTCAAGATTCGTTTATAAACGAGAGAATTTAACATGGAGAAGGTATGTAAATTCAGTTAAATGGATCGATCAACAATGTTAGTACATTATTGACTAACAAGTATAACCCACTTTCACACAAATCACATGCGTAGGTCCCTTTTCTTCCCCCAAAAAAAAAAGAAAAAAAGAAAAAAAAAGATTTACTTAAAAATTTACAATAATACTCTACATAGTACACACAAAGGAACCAGGGCCGGTAAGGCATTAACTATAAACGGGCCTTCTATATTTAATATGCAGCCTAAGACAATAACTATAAACGAGGTCTTCTATATTTAATTAAAAAAAAGGAATTGTCAATCCCCACTTATCAACACTGCGAACCTGCCTTCAAATTATAAATGGGTAAAATTATCATAAAAAATATAGGTAATGTGTATTTAACATCTTTGCAACTTTATCGCCACCGCTCTCTCTTTTCATATACATTATAGTCGGCATGATATCTACAAACTTCTCTACTTTATCTTCTTTTTCTACGTGCATAACATCATAGATGGTCCTATACCACTTTTTTATAAATCATTTTATTAATTAACCTCTATGATTATGATTTTACCTACAAATTATTTGAATCTTTGATTTTAATAAAAGATTGCTTGAATTTTGTATCTTAACGAATAATTTAGTAACTGGAATATTTTCTGAGTGATGCAAAGAAGGAGGCAGCATATTTAAATTTCAAAAATGGATATGCTAATTTGATAGCTAGATTAAAAGTTCAATTAATGAAAGGCTGTAAATTTAGTTTCTGTTGATGCATGAATTTTGCGGGCTTACATTCCCACAAGGTATTTCCGCTTTGAGATGGAGCGCGCACGACTTGTCTTGAAAAGAGCCCTCATTGGCGTTGGGGAATGGGAGTAGTCTCTCCTCTTATAAGCCACAAGCCAATCCACTACTTACCCCTGATTTGGACCTAGCATCAATAGACCTCGTAGTGAGTTGGGTTGTGGCACCTTGGGACGGGGTGCCGGTATGGACGTTTCCACGGATGATGCCAACTGTTGATGAATAGATTTTACGGGGCTTGCACTCTCACAAGGTATTATCTGCTTTGAGTTAGAGCTCGCACAGTTTTGTCCTGAAAAAAGCCCTCGTTGGAGAAGGGGAGTAGCATTTTCTCTTATAAGCCACAAACTAATGCACTACACAAAAGATGTGGAACAAAGTCATCACTCCTGATTTGAACCTAGCGTCAACCGGACCTCCAGTGGGTTGGGTTGTGGTACGTTAAGATGAGGTATCGGTATAAATGTTCCTACAAATGACACCAACTGTTGATGCATGATTTCTAGATGGCCAAAAAACAGGTAGAAGCTTGGGCAGAATGTCGGGTCCGAAACCTAAGAACAAAGAAAACAGTCAAGGGTATTGGTTGCACTGTTGACGAGAATCTTCCAATGCTCAAATCAGTTTTGGGCATATCACAATTTTCTAAGAGAATTTTCTAGAGAGATAAGCTCTCAAAACCGAAGGAAATTTAGAGAGAGAGTTTAGAGAAATGTGCATACCTTGAGTGAAGATTTATAGAGTTTATATAAGCATTAGGAGGGGTCATTATGGGACTCAAACAACTGACCTAAATAATAGACTTACTATATTAGATTTAATTAAGGCCTAATTTAACGTGGCCATAACAAAAACAAAAAATGATAGATACTGTAAAAATTGAATTTATCTTTGTGATGTGACTTAAAGTGCGTAAGCACAATTCGGAAACGGAGAGGAAGAAAATAAAGTCACACTGAGAATGATTAGACAAATGGCTACTGAGCTGTGAAGAAAGAGAAGAATACGTACAGATCAAGATTTTATGCTTTATTTATATTTTAATTTGTATACAAAAATCATTGATTTTTTTTAATTCTAGTTTTATTATTCTTTAAGCTATAATTTACATGGGTTCACTTATAAAAATTAAAATATTCGACCTAATTAAAATGGATTATGATAGTTGGCTATGTGAATTGTGATATCATGTTAGGTCATTTATTTATTAAATTTATAAAAGAAAAATTGAGAACAATTATTATGAACATATATGAGGCTTCCCTAAAATATGGGTTCTTCCCCAAATATGGGGCCCTCGCAACTTCCTCAGCTACCTAGGAGTTGAACCGGCCTGAAAGGAACTTACACAACCACCCCAGTATATAATAAGGTGAAATATAATTCAATATTATTATAAATTGTATCTTTATTCCAATCTCTTTCATTATTGTGTTTTTTAATGATCAAGTGAAATTATGTTATAATAGGTTGTATGAAAATATATAATTATATGGTAGATAACTTTGGTTACATATGTAGTCTACGTTAAAAACTATAAGTTCATATGAAAGATTTAACTATTAAATACCATTTCTACTATTCACGTATCCTCGTATGCAAAGGTTAAGTTGATAGATAAACACAAGATTTTCGTATACCTACAGGCAACTGGGCACCTATCCAGACTCCCGTATTTTGTATAAAATTCAGACTTCAATTTGCGTCTATTAGATTCATCTAAGGGTGTCTATCAAAAATTCCATTTTTTTCCTAAAAGCTCTCGGGCAACAACCTGCCCATTCACAATAACACTGAAGCAGTAATAACGGCATTTAATTGTATATTTTTTCGTCACAACCTGCCCATTCACAATAACTCTGCAATATATAAAAAATGATAATTTAGTAAAATAATAATATAATAGTACTGGTTCTGAACAAAAGTAACTCTTAAGATATGGGGTTGACTACAGTGCACCTGTATAAGAATTAATTTGAACAAGAGAAGGTTCTGCAGCATTAAATGCTGTTACTGTTGCTTCAGAACTATTGTGAATGGGCAAGCTGTTGCTCGAGTTTTTAGGAAAAAATGGACTATCTAATAGGCACCCTTGAATGAATCTAATGAACACAAAGGCTGCGTTTGGTGCACCGTATAGGATTGTATAATTATTACTGTAGCAGATAGCATTGTATGGAATTGTATAGTATAGGATTAAGTAAACTCTATACTGTGTTTGGTTTATCACTGTATTGTATAATGTATAATACTATGTTTGATAAAAGATTGTATTTAACTATATTAAATTTCTTAAAATAATAAAAATGGTTTAAAATTAATAAAATATTTAAAAATATAATAATTATAAAAATTATTTATATTAAATTAATTTTTTATTTAAATATTCAATAAATTATATATATTTATTAAAATAATTCATTTAAATTTCAATAAACTAATGATTTAATATTTATTTATTTATATATGTTTAGGTATTTATTATCAAAAACTGGAACAAAAAATAAACTTTTATAATTGAAATATTTTAATAATATAATAAAATATAATATTTTAAAATATAATAATTTTAAAAATTATTTATACTAAATTAATTTTTTAGATAATTAATTTTTTATTTAAATATTTAATAAATTATATATATTTATTTAAATAATTTATTTAAATTTTAATAAACTAATAATTTAAATATTTATTTATATATGTTTACGGTATTTATTGTCAAAAACTGGAATAAAAAATAAAGTTGTACAATTTAAATATTTTAATAATATAATATAATATTTTAAAATATAATAATTTAAAATTATTTATATTAAATTAATTTTTTAGATAATTAATTTTTATTTAAATATTTAATAAATTATATTGATTTATTTAAATAATTTATTTAAATAATCAATAAAATAATAATTTAAATATTTATTTATTTATATATGTTTATCGTATTTATTGTCAAAAACTGGAACAAAAAATAAAGTTATATAATTTAAATATTTTAATAATATAATATAATATAATATTATATTATATTATATAGAATAATATTATATTATATTATATAAAACTTATGAATTAAAAATTATATCCAACAATTCCCTATATCCTTATCCTATCCGGCCTTAACCCATGGTGGGGGGCATCATTATTTTACCTCCTTTTATGCGGTCCTTATACGGATCTTATGCAACCTTTTACTATGCTATCCATCCTTCGACCGCACCAAACATGGTATAAAAAAATTTTATGCGAATAGTACTTTTTATACTATACTATACGGGCGGCCAAACGTAGCCAAAGTGAAGTCCGGAATTTACACAAACTAGGGGGGTCCGGATAGCCCTATTGGACCTACAGGTAACCTAAACATTTAATCATGAGACTATTTTTAAACAAGAAATTGCGAGAAGAACTTTGGAAAGTTCATCCGAATTAAACACTATTTTTAATAAGATCTGAAAAAAAATAGATCTAATAAATTTTTATATATAATTTAAGATATGAATGAGCTATTTTCACGCAACGCAAGCAACTGTCTGCTTTTACTCTCTCTTTTTATATTTTATATACTATGCAACTCTCTTTATTTATGCATTGTTACCAAGGATCAACATATATATAACCAACTCTGTCTCACATTAATTTGTTACATCGTAATTACAGTACTATAAAAGGATTATATTATAGCGAATTATTTAGAATAGACAATAATTGTCTAACATATATGAGAGCTACAGACAGAAATTCAAGATGCTGATCATGACAAGGCTTCTTCAGAGGCGATCATATATATATATATATATATATATATAGAAGTTGCAGGTGCGAGCTAGGCATGGCAAATCAGATTCTTGTAGGGTTTATGAACCTTTTGTGGCTGGCGGCTGATGGGGACGGTGCTCTTCATTCGGGGCGTCAGCCCAAGGGTAATAAATTGTTAGATGCATGAGAATCATGATTAGTACTGATCCACGTACGGTGATAAATGTTCATGATCTAGAGGTAGAACCCCATATTAATGCTTGCTACGTAAAACATATATATGAACTTGTGCAAAATAACCAATAAAAATTCATGTAATTCTAACTCACTTGGTGCACGAGCATCTTTTAAATTCCTTGCTGTGCCCTCTCCGTTGGACGAAAGGCAAAGCAAGGACTGGCATGTTGTAGGAATACTGTCGTTATTGAGTTCTCTGAAGAGTATGTATATATTTGTGTTTCTTTTACATAACGATTGAGAAATTACTTTTTGGACATTATTTACTCCAAATTCAAATTGTATCGCACCATAAATGAAGGCTAGAGACGGTCACGTTGTCAACCATTATCTTGACTCAATCACACTAAACATGAAAGATGTCAATCAACTAATTAAGCTGGCTTTTAATGAGGTGGCTGGCCGCCCGCCGCTAAGCAAGACTAAATGTGCACCTTGGGCGAACATATTCGCACAAAGAGATAAAGATATACAATAATATGAAACATTGGGCAAACCAAGACACGGCATGGAGGTAGGTATTCGGTGACAATTAATGAGGTAATTCAGTGACAGGTAAGTGCTGCTCCTCAAAAGAGTACCCACATCTTATATATTGCCAACATCTTGCAACTGTTGACCATTAGATCTTTGTCAGACGGTCATAAGAATCATAAAATGTAGAAGCAGGTCTATAACTAAGTTAAAAGACAGATTAGGGTGTTAACGAAGACTCATTTGATCTTGAAGAGATGGAGGGGAAGCTGCTGTCTACATGAGCTCGCGTGTGTCATTGACGCTACTGATGATGTTATGGTTGACAATTTGGCCGGCTCTGGCTCTGGCTGGGGTTTGCCAATCGGACCGCAGTGGATGTAAACAGTGTGTTGTCGACCAGATGAAGTAAGGCTGCCCAACATGCGTGCCACTTCTACACTGCATGGCGCGGTGCTTGTGGGGCGGCACTTCTATAATTATATCAGGTTTAAAGCATAGAATATTGGACAAAGAAAAGGAAAGTCAACGTTTTCTCCATTGAATTCTCTATTGGAAGACATCCGTGATTGTTGAATTGAACAACTACGTACATCCAGGGCTTGAAAGTCGATTGAGAAGTTAAATAAGTAGTTTCCAATTTAGAATTAGATTCATTGAAAATTTTGGAATGATAAAGATTTTTCATTTTCATTATAGACTTGGACTTTAAATTATTAATGTCAACTAATTTATGCGTTATTTATAAGACAGTGATCCAACTTAAAGCATTGAAACAGATATATACTCTATGCCTCTTTTCTATATAAAGGATCAGGAAGTTTTAGAGTACAAGTACTACTGGAAGTAGGCACCAAGCTCCTATTAAGAAAGATCGATGGAGTCGAACAAATTTGTTGTCTTGGTGACATTTGTTTTTGTTTGTTTTATCCAGCTGCCTTCAGGAGGTCAAGCTAGAGAACTCAATATCGACAGTACTCCTACAACATGCCAGTCCTTGCCTTGCCTTTCGTTCAACGGAGAGGGCGCACAACAAGGAACTTAAAAGATGCTTGTGCACAAAGTTAGTTACAGTTACATGAATTTTTATTAGTTATTTTGTGTAAGTTCATGTGCTTTATATAGCTAGCATTATTATGGTGTTCTACTTCCACAATATTATATTTATCACCGTGGATCAGTACGCATCATGATTGTGACGCATCTAACAGTTCATTGCCCTTGGGCTGATGGCCCGATTGGAGAATTGAGTGCCCATCAGCCGCCAGCCACAAAAGGTTCATAAACCTTACAAGAATCTGATTTGCCCTGCCTCGTTCGTGCTTGTAAAGATCGCCTCTGAAGAAGCCTTGTTATGATCAGCATCTTGAATTTAATTCTGTTTGTAGCTCTTATGTCAGACAATTATTGTCTATTAATTCTAAATAATTTGCTCCAATATAATCCTTTTATAGTCCCATAATTACGATGTAACAAATGTGAGAGAGAGTTGGCTATATATATGTTGATCTTTGTAACAACGCATAAATAAAGAGTTGGAAATAGCTCATCCATATCTTAAATTATGTAGTACATATAATATAAAAAGAAAGAGTAAAAGCAGACTGTTGCTTGCGTTGTGTGGAAATAGCTCATCCATATCTTAAATTATATATAAAAATGTCATACAACTTTATTAGATTGACACGTTTAGCCCGCTTTTTTGTCACAAAACCACTCTGCCTAAATATGGGCTAACCTGCTTGTTTGATTTATTATATGTGAAACAGTTCTTGACTAATATAAAAGGAACCAACGAGAGTGAAAGGGGAGGACAGAGAGATGATAGAGTAGACGATGGAGGTGGTGATGTTGTGAATTCTACCTCTTCACACACAGTAGTTCTTCCTCGATTTTCCTCAGCTAGCTTCTCTAGAGAAGCCCTCTCTCACCTTCTTGTAACTTCATTATTCGCGGCCATAGAGGTAGCTACGATTAAGTAACTGGATTTACATTCTTTGCTCGTCTGATTTTAGCTTGACTTTGAAGCGTCTATTGACATTATGGCATTAATTAGAATCTATTGTTGGGGTTTAGCTTCATTTTTTTTTTTTTTTTTTTTGCTTCAAAACTTATTAAAATAGTGTTTAATTCGGACAAACTTTCTAAAGTTCTTCACGTAATTTCTTACTTTACGGACACCGTTCCTGATTGCGCGTCCCTTGCTATTCTTTTCTAACTCTCTTTTCTCTGCATGCATACCTCACATCCTTTCTCTTTTATTTAACAACCACAACACTGCAACTATAACAATAACGAATGATCTAACTTAAATTTCAAAACTTTCAAACATTAACCTCTCCAGGAAAGATTTTATTTTTCAATGAGTTAATTATTTTAATATGGTTATTTTCCTTCTTGAAGTACAAACCAAGGATACCCTCTTCAACATAGCAACATCTGAGTTCATTATGAATGAAAGTGCCAACGAATCTTCGGTTGGAGAGTTTTTTTTTTTTTTTTTTATATGTTACTGAGATTTAAAAGAGGTAATCCTTCAAAGAAAAGCGACGAAGTTAATTCTAGATTTCCTTGAATATTGTGTCGCTGTATTTTATTGCAAAGACAATATAGTAATAAAAGGGATCTCAAATACAAGTTGATCAATGGAACAGTAACACCAGATATCCAGAACACTAATCAGATAGCCTTTTAACACGACAACATGCCCTAACAAGCATAGCATAGAGTGAACAGTATGATGACAATGATAACTCATGTCAAGATCAAATTCAACAAACAGCTTCTAACCACGAAATCACTAGCAAAAGCTTATACAAACGTTGAGTCATCTGGAGGAGCAGAGTTATTACACATTCCTCCCTATTGGTCTTCTTAAAAATATCTCCAAGCTGTCGCCGAACTAGAACTCTGGCAAAACAAGTCACTAGCAAAGATTGCCAAAGGTTTTCTCGGCGAAAACCCTCCAATGCTTAAGTTAGTGGATCTCCTTATATAATATTTCTTATGTTTCAAGTATCTAGAATGGCGCCTACCTATAAAGAGTTTCTTTTTTCCTTTTATATTCGAGATTCTAACATGCAATTCATCTTGACCGTCCTATTTTCTATGTCATGTTATCTCAAACGTTTCACAGATTCTATTTGTTATTGGACATGTGTTGAATGATCCAATTTTTTAGGACTCATGCTGATAGCTGTAGCTGATAGCATGTAGTGAGTTCTATTTCGTAGCATATTTATTTGCAAGGCTTAAACACTCTCGAAAAGAACATCTTCATTTTCTGGTCCTTGTTATGATTTGTTTAGAAATTTGATGACGGACGGTTTTTTTGACAATCTCACTAATTCATAATCTAATATGCTATTGTGGAAAAATATTTCTAATCTAAAGAGGGACTTTTCACAAAACGTGCTTGCACATCACGACAACCCTTTCGTAATGTATAATGCACGTTTCCATAGATCATTTTTCTACTAGTGGTCCTAATTGGTAGAAATATTTTCCATGTTTTTGTTCTTGAGGGTCAAAATCAAAAACACAAACCGACATATCTATTTCTTACATATTTGTAGATTGTTGGTAATAGCCTCGATCTCTATGTAAAAGCTAATGCCCATGAGTTCAAACTACCGAAATTAGGGCTAAATAGACTTGTCTTGGCTTTTTCACCCACATTACCATTGTAATATATCCCAAAATTAAACAAAACAGAACTGGATGAACAGTTCAAATTAATTAATTCACAATAGGGCAAGCTATCTTATGTATGTAATTAACTGGATCTCTCATGAATTACTGTAACGCGCAAGCCTTGAAACTGTTCTCTCTCTCTTTGGTAAAGCCACATTCACCCCGTACACTCTTCCAAACTGGGAGCAAAAGCAGCAAATAAAAAGTTAACCAAAACAAATAGACAAAGCTGATTAAAGGGCTGCAAAGACACCATTAATTAATAATGTTCAGATGATCATTATTGGCATTTAACTCGAGATCTAATACTAATAAAACCTTAATTTTTTAATTTATTTGAAGTGTTGTGTAAATATCTTTTCAAAACACCAAGTGTTGTTTAAACATCTCTTCAGAATATATATCTCTTTTATGTCTCTTCTCTCATCCCTCAATCAATCCTAGTCTTAACACCTCTTTTACGCCTTTTCTCACATCTCTATAATGCTGTGTTTATCTTATTAAGTCTTTTTAAGTCTAGTCCTATCATAATTTTTTCTCACATCTCTATAATATTGTGTTTATCTTATTAAGTCTTTTTAAGTCTAGTCCGATGATAATTTCTTATTTGTTTCGCTGTTTCTACCTTGTTTGGAAGACAAACTGAATGTGAAAACGAGCCACAAGATTCCAATAATCTTCTCCCACAAAATTCCAATTCATCTACCTATTCATAGTCTATCCATGATTTGCACGCCTATATTTTCTTCACTTGTGGTGCCCTCTGTGGAATAAGTACACCATTAATTAGTTCTTGACTGCCACCTCAGTCATCTTTCTGTCTTTCCCTTTATCTCTCTTTGGTTTCTTCTAAATTAGTGCCTTGACTCTCTTTGTGAAGGCAGAGTTGTTTCTGTAAACAAATAGGGTACGATGAGATTGTCAAAAAGGATCGATCAACAAAAGTTGCGTAAGATTTATGATGCAATTTGATATAAGCAGGACAGGGGTTATATATTTTCGGTACACCACGTAAAGCACCTTGCGCTTTTACTCTTTTTATATTATGATAAACCTAGCTAGAAAATTGTTTTGAAGTGGACTAAAGAAAATTAAAAATCTTCTAAGACAATTTATTTAGAGGTCTATTTTAGACAACATAAACTAAATTTTATTAATTTTGTTATATTTGTTGGAACTACCAGATTGAATAGTTGTACGAGATGTCTTTGGTTATATAGAGGTCGGTCACTCCATCCATTGGGTTGGACACCTAAACCTTAACAGCGGTATCTCAATGTGAGGACCTGGGCTTCAAACTCCCACATTAAATAATTATAAGGATTGGTCTTAGGTTATACAGAGGTTATGGAGCCTTAACAACATTTTAATTGTTTTCTTCATCATTTCTCAATTAAACAGGAAATAATTTTTTTTAATGCTTGGTTATTATATAATCTTATGAATCATCATATTTAAAATGTGATAAAGTTGATTAATAATAAGTACACAACTTTACCAAAAAGAATTCATTTATAATATATATCCATAAATAAGGATATTAATGTATAATTTGTATCCATACAAAGAAAAATTATTAATTTTTCTAAATGTATACTTTTGTAGATATTACATTATTTTTAAGACTTGAAATGGGCTGATTTTAATTTATAATGAATATTTTATATAATTTTATCTTTTAAATAATTCAAATACCTATTCGAATGCTAGCTTCAAGGTCGATAAATCTGGTAGAAATAATGCATTTTTAAGAGACATGTTTTTAAAGTCCATGAAGGAAGACAAATTTTACTATTGGGGCCAATTATTTCAAAGAATCTAACTGACTTCCTTGCTAAAATACAAAAAACAGTTCAAACTCTTTATCACTAATCACAGATATCTTGCAATTTTTTTTTAAAAAAAATTCCATGTTCAATTACATCTCACAGTTCCGGTCCAGAATTGTTTTACAAGTTGTAATGTTGAAGCCCGTCACTTCCGTTTGTGGAATAATTTCATCGAATTTTCAACCCTTCTAGAGACAATACTTGTCAAAGTAATCTTTAAACGTAATGGTTATGCATATCAATGTACTCCTGCCCAAGAGTTCCGACCCAATTGAGTAGTTACTGTCCACTTTGGCTTCACATTAGTCGGTCAAAAATATCTTCCTCTGTCTATATATAGATTCATGGTAGCCACATTACATACATAAGTTGTAATCTAGCAATGGCCATCTCAGACAAATGTTTCTCACTTGCACTGCTCATCATCACTATTTCGTATCAAATGTCATGTAATGTTAAAGCTGGGCCAAACTTGGAAGCAATGGCTCTACTTAGATGGAAAGAGAGCCTACCAAACCAATCGTCTCTGCACTCATGGAATGTTACCACTAGTCCTCGCAAGTGGTTTGGAATTTCTTGCAACACAGATGGAAGCATAAAGGAAATAAACCTGGCAGGTGTAGGTGTTGGAGGTAATCTTAGCGACTTGGATTTTACTTCCTTTCCAAACCTTGTCTCTCTTAATCTAAGTTTCAATAACCTCTCCGGTCCAATTTCGCCACAAATTTGGTACACTTTCAAAATTAACGCACCTCAATCTCTCTAGGAACTTCTTTTCTGGTTATCTTCCTTCTTCCTTGGCTAACCTGACTCAAATTTCAGTGCTCTGTATGGGCAATAATTTGGTCAAAGGTGAGCTAGACCCACTTTTATTCTCCAACTGGACGAGGCTAGAATTTCTTGAGCTGCATAACAACAACTTCACAGGGGTTATTCCTTCAGAAATAGGCCTTCTAACAAATCTCATAGAGCTAGCTGTGTGGAATAACCGTTTTGTTGGCTCTATTCCATCTGAAATAGGAAATTTAAAAAATTTAGAGGCTCTCGTGTTATATGGGAACCATCTTACAGGTCCTATCCCTCCGTCTCTCGGTAACCTGAGCAAATTAACCTTGCTACACTTATGCCAGAATGAACTTTCAGGTTCATTACCTCAAGAATTAGCAAACCTCACAGCTTTAGAAGTATTCCATCTCAGTGAAAACAATTTCTCCGGTCACTTGCCAGAAGTGTGTCAAGCTAAACAACTTCAGATTCTTACTGCAACCGATAACGGCTTCACAGGTCTTATCCCAAAAAGCTTCAGAAATTGTACAAGTCTTGTTCGAGTCCGGCTTGAGAGAAACCAATTATCCGGGATTTTAGACCAAGACTTTGGATTTTATCCTAACATGATGTATTTTGACTTGAGCCACAACAATTTGAAGGGGAAACTCTCGCCAAACTGGGGAAAATGCAAAAATCTGACGCTGCTGAAAATGGTTGGGAATTCGATCACTGGGAAAATACCAGATGAGCTCTACCAATTGAATCACCTACAAGTTCTCGATCTTTCTCGTAACCAATTAGTTGGAGAGTTACCTAAGAAGTTGGAGGGATCATCCAATCTGTTTTACCTGAACTTGAGTTACAATCAACTCTCAGGTCAGATGCCTCGGGAAATTAAAAGGCTCTCAAGTCTCAAGTATCTAGACCTTTCTGCCAACAAGCTGCAGGGTCAAATACCTGAACAAATAGGGAAATGCTCGAAACTGCAAAGTTTGAGCTTGAGCAAGAACAATTTAAATGGGTCTATTCCAGATCAGCTTGGAAATCTGGCCTTGCGGGACCGACTAGATCTTAGCCAAAATGTACTAGTAGGTCACATACCTGCACAGCTTGGAAACTTGATCATGTTGGAACAGTTAAACCTCTCCCACAACAAGCTCTCAGGTTCCATTCCATCTTCCTTCACTATGATGAGAGGTTTGACCTCCATTGATTTGTCATATAATGATTTGGAAGGGTCAATTCCTGAAAGTGAATTCTTTCATCTTGTCCCACCAAACGCATTCAGCCATAACAAAGGTTTATGTGGTGAAGTCGAAGGGTTGAAGCCCTGCAGCAATGTCAAATCACCGGAAGCTGATCCTCACAACAAAAAACTCAAAGCTCGGATCATTGGTGCTTCTCTGTTTGGGGCAGTACTCTTCTTCGTAGCTCTAATGGTCCTGTCTTTCATCATTTTCCGCAGAATAAAGTTGAGAAGCAACTTGAAAGATGCTACGGTACCTAAAGGTGGGAAACTATTTTCAATACTGAATTATGATGGCAAGATTCTATACGAACATATTGTTGAAGTCACAGAAGATTTTGCTGACGAGTATTGTATCGGTGAGGGTGGCACTGGAAGAGTATACAAAGCAAAGTTGCCATCAGGAGATGTATTAGCGATCAAGAAGCTGTGGTCCTCGGCAGGTGAAGAGATAGACAACGACACAAATTTTACAAATGAAATCCATGTTTTAAAAGAAATAAGACATAGAACCATTGTGAAATTTTATGGATTCTGTTCTCACGGACCACACAAGTTCCTAGTTTATGACCATATCGAGAAGGGCAGCTTAGCAGATATCCTTAAAGATGACAACAAAGCCAAAGAGTTGGATTGGAACAAGCGGGTAGAACTTGTGAAGGGCGTTGCAAATGCTTTATACTACCTGCATCATGATTGCAGGCCACCAATCATTCATAGAGACATATCAAGCAAAAACGTGTTGTTGAACACCGAGTTTGAGGCCTGCCTTTCTGACTTTGGCATTGCTAAAATTCTGAAATATGATTCCTCTAATTGGACAACACTTGCAGGGACATATGGATATGTTGCTCCAGGTAAGTAAGTTTCTCAAGCACCATCATATTCTATGCCTATATATATATATATATATATATATATATATATTATGCCATTGATCAAGCACTGTTTGAAGATGCTTGTTCTATTTTGTTGGTTGCAGAGCTAGCTTACACAATGAAGGTTACTGAAAAATGTGATGTCTATAGCTTTGGTGTTCTGGCTCTTGAGGTCATCATGGGGATGCACCCGAAAGAGCTGATTTCTTTTCCGTCAACGGAAAGGAGCATAGTGATAGAGGAAATCTTAGATCCACGTCTGCCACCTCCGGCAGTTCAACAAATTAAGAAAGAAGTGACTTCCGTGGTGACGGAAGCACTTGCTTGCCTACACGTAAATCCAGATTCCAGGCCTACCATGCGAGAGGTTTCCCATGCACTGTCAAAAGCTCCGAGAGATCTTTTCTAAGTCAATAAATCACTCTCCCTCTTAATCAAATCACCTGAATTACTAAGAGCCCGTGTAATTGGGATCCATTTTGATGTATCTATTCTCTGAAGAGTGTGTATATTTCTATTTTTCTTTTACACAACAATTGAGAAATTAATTTTTGGACGTTACTTACTCCAAATTCAAATTGTGTTGCACCATCAATAGAGGCCAGAGCACAGTCACATTGTCAACCATTATTTTGACACATTTCACACTAAACATGAAAGATGTCGATCAATTAAGCTGGCTTTAATGAGGTGGCTGACCGCTTACCCGCTAAGCAAGACTAAGGTGCACATTGCGGGAACACATTCACACAGAGATGAAGATATACAATAAGATGAAACATTGTGCAAACCAAGACAAGGTATGCAGATAGATATTCAGTGACAATTAATGAGGTAGTTCAATGAGAGGTAAATGCTGCTCGTCAAAATAGAACCCACATCTTATTGCCATCATCTCGCAACTGTTGACCATTAGATCTTCATCAGACGGTGATAAGAACCATAAAAGGTAGAAGCAGGTCTATAAATAAGTGAAAGACAGATAGAGGGTGTTACGAAGACTCATTTGATGTTGAAGAGATGGAGAGGAAGCTGCTGTCTACAAGAGCTCGTGAATCATTGACGCTAGTGATGATGTTATGGTTGACAATTTGGCCGGCTCTGGCTCTGGCTGGTGGTTGCCAATCGGACCGCGGTGGATGTAAACAGTGTGTTGTCGACCAGATGAAGTACGGCTGCCCAACATGTGTACCACTTCTACACTGCATGGCGCGGTGCTTGTGGGGCGGCACCGCAAAGGCCAAGTGTGTGAAGAAGTGTGACTGCAATGGTGCGAAACCAAGGCTGTCTGATTGCAAAAGGTGCATGTCCAGGTGCAAATGCAGCTGTGTCGCATAAATAACTTCCCATCAGGCATCAACTACGTTCTCATAGTCTCTGGCTTCGGATGTATAAACTATTTCAAACGTCCCTGTTTTGGACTTCCGCTTTTGTAATTTCTCGAAAAATTTGAGTTCCATGTTTCTTTCTATTGTTGTCCTATGGCCTAGAAAGTTAAGCGTAAGGTGAAACGAATTATATCGAGTTATATTAGAAAAAAATGATATATGATGAAGTATGATATTGCTTGTTGCTGTGTCATTTTGCTTTTGCCGACAAGCAATAATCAGGCTCAATTTTTTCTCAAACCAGCGTAACCTTAAAACCCTGACAAATTTGGGATTAAGAACATAAAAGCACGTTTCACAAATACTTATATAGTATTGTATTGCCAATTTCCCAACTTTGGCATCTATACAGATAGTAAAAGTTTTTTTCTCCAGTACCATTTACAAAGCACTAAGCTGTAGCCCTGTTTCAGTTATAGTCGCGAAGAAACCTCTGCAAGCATCGAAACCCCAGATGCTGAGCACAAAACCTTTCCAAGTCATCACCACCTCTCTCTCTACACACTTCCACTTCCATCTCTTCCACCACCCTATCTAAATTCCTCCAATAACCATATGGGTTCCACTCCCCATAATTATCATCAGCAACAACTTTTGATTCAATAATCCCATCAAGAATCTCTTGCAATCCCACGATCCTATGGCTCACCTTCCTTCTTGCCTCTCTTATTGTCGGATCAATACCCGGTACCGAGTCCAGCCTCAGAAGCAAACGCATCAACGCCTCGTTCATTTTCAGCTTCTCACGTTCATCGCGCCTGATAGAATCAACCGTTTCCTGCCGTTGGATTAGACGTTGCAAGCGGTCGGCTTCGGAGTTGACGGATGAGATTTTCTTGTAAAGGGTGCGAATCAGGTGGGCTCTGTAAACGGATTGGATTTTGGTGGCGGCTGGTGATTCCAGTTGCGGGGGGTGAGGGAGATGGACGGGGATGGGGGTCGGAGGTTGAGAAGAAGGGGACTGGATGGGGATTTCGCGGGTTGTGTGAGGGGCAGTCATAGTGTTGTCATCGTGGAAAGTGTAGGTGACCGTGGTGATGGTGGCTGAAGAGGAGAAGCCGAATTTGCGAGAGCGCTTCATGGCATGGCACAGAAAGGGACAGTGAGAAAGTGTGTGAAAATGAAGTGTAGTTTGCGAATTGTGATCCTAAATATGCCTCTTGTGTGGGTGAGGTGGTGGGACTGGTTTACTGTTACTTTTCTTGAATCATCTTGGGGGCGTAATACACATTTGTGGCGTGATCGATGACCACCATCCGCTCAATACAGGGGCCCATTCTTGATTGCTTTTGACGACTCTATAATGCTTTATGCCCATGCTAAAGCACATATCCTCTTGCTGTGAAATTCCCCCCAATTAGCTTGTATTCATAGGAAGAAGCATTATTTTTTGCGTAATTAGAATAATTTTTTTCCATTATTTCACGAAGTACCGAATCAAAGATCCTAAATAGCTGTACACAACCCGACATTTAAAATTCATCTCCTTCTAGTGATATTTCGTTACATTTCAAATGTTCAAACGCCGCCTATGAGTACGCTAAAATTTCATTCAATTCAAATGTTCAAACGCTACAAATTCTCCAAATAAAGAAAAGAAGAGAGAATAAAAGGCAGAACCTGGCTCCACTACTCATCACATGCACTTAGTACATGTGGTTATCAGGTTCCGTACACTCACAGCTCACTGGCTCCAAAGGCTTTGAGATTAACGAATAGTTTAACTGGTTTAGTGCTTCCTTCCCCTTCTCAGCTAACATGTTAAAGCCCACATCAACATTCTTGCTAGAAGCCATGCTTTATTTATTATAAAATTTTTGCCAGTCTAATCGGGATTTGATATAAGCAATAGGTGCAGATTACAACATATTCCACTCCAATAGATGTCATAAGATGGGCACGTACTCACTTTAGCAACCAGGGACACGACAGCATCAAGGGGGTGATGGGACTATTTTACCATAGCACGTCCCGAACCCAACATTGTAACCATTTCCCTGCAATAAAGTCGAATTTTTAAGTTGCTTTTCTTATCAAATGTTCCTTGGAATGCAATGCTATATAAAATGTGAAATTGAAAATGTCAAAACTAAATTGTTAGAAGTTAACTGCACAATGGGAGAATATACACAATTCCAAGTCTCTAAAATAAGTATCCTCTCATATAAGGGCCATGAGAAGTGATGCCTGCACAAATTTTCTTCATACTCGAGAGCAATAGCTATTTTGTTGTTTCAATAAACTGAACGTCCCTTTTAGGACTCCTATTGTTGGGTTATTCATTATGCTCAAATCAGTAGTAATTGCCCAGGAGAAAAAATAGTCAATGACATGCAACTATACAAAAGCCTCCCTGAGGTAGGACAATTATAATAACTTCCCAATCAAAAATCAGGGACAAGCATAGCAACTCATTACTTAGGAAAACACATATATAAGTTAAGGATGTGACACCCAAATCATTTGCAAGACTAAGATTACTTTCAACATTTAACAAATAACTTTTTGGAAAAGAGTTTGTCAAATGAAATTCTGAGGTTCTTTGATCCATCTAAACTTTTTTGTCAGCCTAGAATTACTAGTAAAAGAATTAAGAATACTTTGACATCATGAACATGGAATGGTTTATTTTGATAAAATCTAATGAAAAACATGTTAATTAAACACATAAGGTCTTCTTGGTTATGATGGTAGAAAGACAAAAACAACATAGTTTCAAAAATTAAACACCATGAGTGGATGTCTATCATTATCATACCTTGCAATAACCAGTGAATATGACTTCATCTCCATCTTCCAGAAATTTACGAGTTGTTGTCCCATTTAGTGAAAGTGGCTTTTGTCCATTCCATGTTAACTCAAGCAAGCATCCATATGATTCTGGCTCCTGTTGGAAATACAGTGGTAAACACACTTCAATCAAACTAGGAAATATTATTTAACCTCTACTTTAGGCCTTAAAATCGCCATAACATTAAAAAGCTTGAATCAGGCAGTATGCCCTATGAAACAGAATGAAACCATACAGGTCCGCTGATGGTGCCAGTTCCAAGCAGATCGCCTGGCCTTAAATTGCAACCATTGATCGTATGGTGTGCAAGCTGCTGAGTCAATGTCCAATATCTATCATAGGAGTTAAAAATAATTAGTACATACCAAAAAAGCAACTAACCATCATACAATATATTCTCAAATTTTAAAAGTTCCTTTAGCTGGCCAATTCCTGTGTGCTAAATCCACTGAAAATACCAAATGGTGCATCCAAGGCATAAACAAAATATATCTAGCTTTCTACAAGTTTTAAACTCCTTGACAGATATGTCACTAAATATTTTGGGACAGAGAGCAACCAGGTGTTGGTTCAAGTGGCAAAGTTTGATCCCAGGATGTGTGGTTACACACACACTCCTAGGTTCAAATCGCACTGCTAGATGGTTTGTTGTCTCCCAAGACGTGGTGCGGCCCGGAGACCAACAGTTATCAAAAAATAAATGAATAAATGAGTGTGGGATAGAGAACCTGCTCTAAACTAATATCAGCCTCAAGCAAGGGAAATTATTGAGCAACTGGCCCTACAGTTCAACAAACCAAGAAATAAATCTTATATAAAGGATGTTTAAATATGATAAGGTGATACTTACAAGTTCTTGAAATTGCTCCTTGTGACCACACATGAATCTTGTTGTCCAGCAGGTTTGATTTCGACCTTACAGCAAGGAGGCATATTCATCAGTATCATGAATGTTTAGACTCTTTAGACAACTAATTATGCATTCCTAGAGAATCATAATTCCATGAGCTATAAAGAAATTGTTGAAAATTCAAACACTATAAAGAGGGGATACAACAATCCAAAGGAAAAGAAAACAATTTATTTAGTGTACACATGCACAAGCTGCTAGATTCTACCTCTAATGAAATGTCATAGTTTTTGGATATCTTCTCAGCAAGATATGGCAATGGATGGGGCTCCTGCAATTTAAAACAAAGATAAATATAGCATGTTGCCATGCAAAATTATAGACAGCAAATTTAAACTCAAATAGCATCAGCGTTTGCAACAATCAAGATAGTAAATTACCTGTTTGGGAGCATCACAAGCAAATGGCTCAAGAGCATCAAGTGTAACAATCCAAGGGGATATTGTTGTACCTAAAACATTAAGCAAGAAAAAGTAAGGCCCTGCTGGGACACCCGTAAGCTAAAGATTACTTGCAAAAACAGAGTATAAAAACAATAATCAGCATACATAATTCTTATAACTTAATTTCCAACTTTCCAAAATGATGGAGCTAAAAAAAATTTATTTCTTACCAAAACTCTTCCCAAGGAAGGGTCCAAGAGGCACATATTCCCATGCCTGAATGTCTCTAGCTGCCAAAATCAAATTATTATCAGTAACAGCAGTAAAATTCTAGCAAGGTAGGAGCATGGGAATGAAGCAACAAAAAGCAACAGTTACCACTCCAATCATTCATCAAAACCACTCCAAATATATGATCTGCTGCTTCATTTACATCAATAGGCTTCCCTAATTCATTTCCAGGACCGACAACAGCTGCCTGCCAGTACCATAAGAATCCATAGCAAGGAACGATCAAGTCAGTATGCTGAGCTATGACAAAGTCAGTTGTGTAAACATTACCCAAGGAGACAAATTGGGTACATATATTAATCATGTCTTCTAGACAGTTTTGCACCAAAATTCCAACTGATTTGAAATAAAGGGGAAATTTCAAATTGAGTATATATTGAAGCGAGGCTGACCATTTCTAGCTCAAAGTCTAGCTTCTGTGAAGGCCCAAAAGAAGGTGGAGAGTTGCCAGATGGAGCACCTTGACCTCTATGAGCAAAACAAAAATGTAAATTTATCAGACAAGGATTGACTGTTATTTAGCCAAAATACAGATTCATAAGCATGCTCAGTGAAGAAAACAGAAAGTTCATATACTATTCCCAAATTCCCGAGCAACATGAGCAACTGAATAAAAAAATAAAAATAAAAACAAGAAACTGAATGATGTGCCTTGACAGATCAAGCTCCAGCTAGAACTTAAGTTTTGGCAACTACCTGTATGAAGTAGAGACGCCCATACTTCGTTAACAGAAACCACCAAAAATAAATAAATAAATAAACTCACACTCCTGTATATATGCATGGATGTATACAATGTCAAAATGATATGTTGACACCTTTATCTATTGATCTGAATACCAAACATTATACAGGAAGTAAATAGAATAGTTTCCAACTTTCCATGCGCATGCGGACTTGAATCTGTCCAGGACATAGACACTAGAAGAAAAAAACATCTATACATACAAGTACAAGTTGTTCTTCATATGCTTTAAATATTGAGAAACAAGGACAAAGTTTTAAACCGACCAAAGATCAGAAATTTATATCTCTAACCTTGGCCGAATGATGTCTGTTCCAGAGATAACAACAGATGATGCTCTTCCATGATATGCAATGGGAAGGTGAAACCTGGAAACAAGGGAGACTCTCTGAAGTTGGAAATGAAATCCGAGTAGCCACAAACCAACACTTTATTTTCAAATTACTTACCAGTTTGCAGGAATTGGGTTCTGGGGTCCACGAAATATTGTCCCACAATTCTTCGCATGATGCATGGATGAAAAGAAGTCCGTATAATCCCCAATTTCGATAGGAAGAAGCAATTCTACCTTGCCCTGAAAATACAAACATAAATTCAACATTATAAAAGAGACATCCTCAAAAGCCAAATATTCAAGACCGCGTAAAGCTATTACCATTGGGACAAGTGATTTCTGCCTTAAAGTTGCATTGTCACGCAATTTTGCTTCAGTAGCTGCAGCAGAACACAAACAGATTTCCCTTACTTCTGTTTGATTGACCTCAAAACGAGACATCTATAAATAAGTAAACATGGAAAAGAAGCATACAGGACAAAAGCGCTTGAAGCGTAGCTCGAGCTTCCTTCCACGCAGGCCGCCCCAAAGCCAAAAATTTGTTCAGATTAGGCTGTCACAGAAACGTTGCATACAGTAAGCAATCACTTCGCCATAAAGCACACACAAATTTGCTCATGTAAACTGGAAAATAGCTAGAGTGACGTGATTACGTCATCGCGCAATCACTTAGCTGTATATCAATTATTTAATAACCTGAACAATTTAACTTAATATTTAATAAGTAAAATTAAAAAAAAAAAAAGAAGCATATATTGATATTGTGCTTCAGTATCTCAGTAACCAAACAACGGGCCGGTCATCAATATCATCAATATTCTTACAGTTAAGCTTGGAATCGCTGAAACAAACACTCTCCAAACTTTACTTCGAACTATTAATCAGAATTCAACCACTAGAAAACAATAATAAATTCTTTACTTATTTTTCTGTACATAAAAAAAAAAAAAAAAGAGAATCAAGGAAAAGAACCTGATGAAAGCAATCAGAGCCTTTGAGGACGGGGCCGTTGAAGAGGCCAGCTTTGGCAATCTCGGATAGGTCCAAGACATATTCCCCGATTGCCACGCCGGGTCGGGCGGAGGAGCTCGGTTCGGGCTTGAACACTCCGTACGGTAGGTTCTGGATAGGGAAATGAGAGTCCGGTTTCACTTGGATGAAGGACTGCAAAGCCATGGCTGTAGCACAAAAACGTTGTCGTATGGACAGAATTCCCGTGACGTGATCGTTAAGTCTAATCTCGTCAGTTTCAGAGCGGAGAAGTGAGAGCAGAGGGGAGAGTGTGACTGCGTCAGACGATAAACGTGAAGTCAATTTATAAATTTAACGGAAACTGGAGCTGCCGTGTTGGTGCTTCGTTCTACGTGTTTGCTCATTTTGTTGATATTTCACTAGTCCTCTGATCACGAGGTAGGTGAGATGGATGGGCCGGAGCTACTCATCCTTGCATTTCTAACTCCATTATATACTAAATTTCTTATTTATTTTATGGAAAATAATTCTATTTATCTAAATGATTAGTTTTTCATTGTTTATCCAAAACATAAATAATAATCGAATTGCTCTAGCTGTTTTCGTGTATAAATAGCTTTCTTTAGTATCCGTATCCATAATCTTATCGTCTAATTTCTAACGTTGTTTGCCACAAAATTGACTAAAATAATTTTGTCTTTTTATAGTATAATTTTCATATTATTAATTTTACGCCATATCAGCGTTGAGTTGTCTTTTCGGTCTCTATGTTTCCGTGGCGAACTTGTCTCTAACGAGACATCAAGTTTGGTAAACAGTAGTACATCCATAATCATTTAAGGTCCATTTTTTTATAATTTATATTGATAAAAAAGTATTAAAGACATAATATTTTTTTATTTTTATTTTTCTCTTTTAATAAATATTTATTATTTTAGATTATAAAAAATTGATTGTAAATAAATTATAGGTAAAATATTTATCATTTTAAATTCGGACTATTTTAGAAGAAGTTACTATTCAATTAAAAAATCCTTGATTTATTTATTTTAAACAATATATGTGACAATATTACGATAAAATTAACTCTTTTTTTTTCTTGAACTTGAAATTTTAAAGTTTCATAAAATTAACTCTTTTTTTTTTAACTTGAAATGTTAAAGTTTCTTACTCAATGTGCGTGCTCAAATGTGAAACATCATGGTAAGAATAAAAGAATGCAAAACTTATATAATAGATTGTTTGTAACATTTGAATTTTGAATCCTTAAGATTTATCTAAATTATAGTTCATGGACATAAATTTAGTCTAACTTATCCATTATAAAATACTTTATCCGAGGAGATTATAAACTGTTTACATGTACTATTGCATCAACTAACACATGATTCTACTTACCTACCCGTCAACGTGTTTTCAATAACGGCAGTGGTTAACTAATTCATTCAAATCTTTTTTTTCTTTTTTATTTAATTTTTAACCATCGCACTTAACCACGTCATTCAATTCTTCTTTAAATTTTTAACCATTGCACTTATCCAACCCTCAATGTGATTTTCAATAATATAATGGTAGTAGCTCATTCACCTCTTTCAAGTATTTTTTTCTTTCTTTCTTTCTTTCTTTTTAGCCATCGCACTTATCCATCAATACCATTTTCATTTTTCAATGAAGGTTTCAACTTTCAAGTCTTGTTTGAATTTTTTAAATAAATGTAGATATAAATTGAATTGATTAAAAGTGAGAACAAAAGAATTTCAATTGTTACTTTTTCATTTATGAAAATGCAAGAAAAAAAATTAGGAGATTTTTTGAAAATAATAAGCCTTCTTAAAATTTGGATGTCCTAACCAAATTGAATATAGAGAGATCAAAATACTTTTAATTACACTTAAAATATGCATTTTTCTTCCTTGAAACTAACTCTTTAATATTTCTCATATATTAGCGTATTGATACATTATATATCTAAGTAATTTAGAACAGTATTCAATTGTGGAGAATATAAGAATATTGAATGAAATCAATTGTATTATGTAATTACGGTAAGAGAAAATGACTTTGACACTTGTCGAGTTATGTTCATAAGCAATAAGATCATATCCATTTGTCAAGTGTGCCATACAACTATTGCTCGACAACTTGTAGGATAATGAAATGTCAATAAGTAGTTAAGCATCGAAACTCAATGGCTCACTAGTGTTCCATTGTCCAAAGGGTTATATGACATATAATTGTTGCTCAACCTCTTGTTGGAAAGAAGAATGCCAATGAGCTATCGAGCTTAGATACTTGAAAGTTCACTGATGTTCCTTTTTTATTGAAGCTCGACAACAACTCGCCGCCTCTTCATCTTCAACCTTCATTTCGAGCAAGCCATTGTCACACTTAATTGTTAGTTTCTCACATAAGTTGCCATTTCTAAAATTCATCTAACATAAACAATCCATTTTCAATCAAATAACATTTCAAACCCTAAACAATTAATACATACAAATTAACATACTTAAACTTGAATTTGAAACAATCAATTAAAGTACCACGTTTGCATATGTGATATTTGATACTCATTTAAGCATGAAATTTCACATTATCCATTATCAATAGATTACTGTGGCTAGTGATGATGATGATAATGTGAATAGAGAGCATTGTAACCATTTGTGAGAGCAAATAAGTGAAGCTGCCTATTATGCAAAATTGAGATACTGGAGGGAAAAAGTGCATTACATTAGGGATAGTTTTGTCAAAACACTCTATCATTAAGGGGATTGGGTTATTTTTGCATTTTTTTCATATTAAGTTTGAACTGGATCGGGCCTATCTCGGATGTTGTCCACTTTACACCCGGCCCAGTCCAGCGTGTAAAATTCGCAGAAAGTAAATAAATAAGAACGACAGCCTTAAATTAGAACTTGAAATCATCAACTATCAAACGCGATCGAGATTCTGGAGCGAAAGGTATTAAAAATTTTCATAAAACTAGAAAATTATCAAAACCTAATAAACCACTAACGTTAGATTATTATAAACTGATGATGTCTATTTGAAAAATCGAAACCCTAAAATTTTCGTTGGTTTTGAAGGAGGAGGGGAGAGATGTCGTTTGATCTGCTATTGAAGCCGTCATGTAGCGGTTGTGGATCGACGGCAGATTTATACGGAAGCAACTGCAAGCACATGACTCTGTGCTTGACTTGTGGCAAAACAATGGCCGAGAACAAGGCCAAATGCTACGACTGTGGCGCCGTCGTCACTCGCCTGATTCGAGTTCGTCTCTCTGTCTATTGAACTCAATTTTTGCATCGTCTTAGGTTTTAATTATCATTTATTATGATTTAGGTAACTGTCTCGAGGTTATTTTGGAAAAATTTATATATACAATATTTTTTAGATTGTTGTTGGAAGCTGAAGTTGAGTTTGTTTCGTGGAATTTAGGAATATAATGTTCGGCCGAGTGCTGCTAATGACAAGAACTACTTCATTGGTAGATTTGTGACTGGATTACCGAATTTTTCCAAGAAGAAAAGTGCCGAGAACAAATGGACTCTTCAGAAAGAAGGCCTGCAAGGACGCCAAGTTACTGATACTTTGCGGGTATTACCCCTTTGTGTGATCATTGTTCTTGAATTATGCTTCAATAGTTGAAATAAACGTGTTAAGATGTTAAAAGTTTTTGAAGAAGGTTTGTGGAATACTTTTCTCCTGCTGCTGTTTTTGTTAATTGGAGCTGTAACTGGTTTACTCTTGTCATGTGTGATGATGTTATTTAATTTTGAACTGGAAACTTTTGGATTAAGTAAATTCATAAGGTGGGAAAAATGTTTCCAAAACAAGAATCAGATCATTTTTTTATTTATCTTCATTCGAACATAGATATTTGGTTAATAATTTGGGAATAGAATTCATCAACGAGATGTGATAAATCATTTATTAATTTATTTGCTTCCTTTTCAAGCTTTATTTAAAAAATATATATATATATTTTAACGCAGTCAAATTTTCGACTTGCCCCTGCTTAACTCCATAAAAGCTAGTTTGTCCATTTGACTTCTTTTGGCTCTTGATAAGCTTATTCTTATCGGAGTGTACATACCTTATGTAGGAGAAGTTCAAGAATAAGCCTTGGCATTTGGAGGATGAAACAGGCCAGTTTCAATACCATGGTCATCTTGAAGGTGCTCAGTCAGCTACATACTACCTGCTAGTGATGCATGCTAGAGAATTTGTTGCTATTCCAGCTGGTTCTTGGTATGTAAGATATATCTTTGCACGCAAGTATTCACATAGCATACATCTTTGAACCAGTAGGGCTTCTCTTTTCTCAGGGAGGAAGGGGTAGATGGATTTTGAAAGTCTCTCTTCCCCCCTCTTAAATGCAGTTTACTATTTGTTATTGTGATATACTTGTTTAATGCTAAGCTTTGTTGAGTATATAAATCCTTCATTCTGAAAATTTTGGCTTCTTTTTATGTGCGAATTTTATGTTATTTTTGAATCTCAGCTAATAGTAGTTATGTCAATTTGACGTTTTGTAGGTATAACTTTAACAAGGTTGCACAATATAAGCAACTTACACTGGAGGAAGCAGAAGAAAAGATGAAGAACAGGAGGAAGACTGCAGATGGATATCAAAGGTGGATGATGAAAGCTGCAAATAATGGAGCAGCTGCATTTGGTGAAGTGGAAAAAAATTTAGATGACAAGGAGAGTGGTGGTGGTGGTGGTGGTGGTGGTGGTGGGAGGGGACGGAAAAAAAGTAGTGATGATGATGAAGGTAATGTCTCTGATAGGGGAGATGAAGATGAAGAAGAAGAGGAAGCAAGAAAGAATAGACTTGGACTTAACAAAAGAGGTGGGGATGATGATGAAGAAGGTCCAAGGGGAGGTGATCTTGATTTGGATGATGATGATGTTGAGAAGGGTGAGCATTTGCTCTTGCTGAATCTTATTTTCATTTGGAAAAGATGTCTCTGAGGATTATTTCTCAATTCATTCCAAAGATGCTTTGCGTAGAAAATCTATGGCTGCCTCATTTGCATGTGATATGTTGTACATGTTCATACATTATCTGAATATGAATTATATTGCCTTTTGAGAAGAATTGGTGTTCTGATTCCTAATTCAGCAATATATTTTGTTCGGTCAAGGTGATGATTGGGAGCACGAAGAAATTTTCACTGATGATGATGAAGCTGTTGGTAATGATCCTGAGGAGAGGGAAGATTTAGCTCCAGAAGTTCCCGCCCCTCCAGAAATTAAGCAGGTATGTTTGTGTACAAGTTATAATAACATGCAAGTTATGATTTTCAATTTTTCACAAACCTTTGTCAAGATTTAAGTCTACTGGTGGTAAGTGGTTTAAAATCATGATATATAAAAGCGTAAATAGGTTGCTTATGGACTGAAAACCATATAGTCAAATTCAATATAAAGGTCTTCAGGTTGGCCATAAGTATCTTGCTCGCAAAGGGTGACAGCAGAAATGAAGAGATGAATTGTCTTTAAAGAAATATGACTGTTAATACAGATACAACGGAACTACCGTCTTTGTAGCAATTGTTTAAAGTACTCTGAAAATTTGTGCATTATAGGTTGCAAGCTCTGTGGACAACTTCATCTCTATAACAATGACATGATTCAAGTAGAGCTTGTTACTGTAGTTATACTCAAAGAATTTATTGCAATAGAAAAAGAAGTCAGATACTGGACTTTGGCTATTTGATCCAAATAAGAGATTGACAAATGGAAAATCTCTTGGAAGCTCAAGATAGGTGATCTATTTTGACTTCATTATTGGCAAAAGAGGCATAAAGATCTTTATTTGGTCCTGGGATTACGGTAGGAATAAACCAATCAGATGTCGACAATTATCTAATCAGGTCTAATGTTGAGAATAGTACCTCATATGACCTCATTTCATATGTGTACATTGCCTAAAGTATCACAAATTATTTCTTGCAGGATGAAGAGGATGAGGAGGAAGATGAGGAGGGAGGACTGAGCAAATCTGGAAAAGAGTTGAAGAAGCTGCTTGGGAAAGCTGCTGGTATGAATGAATCAGATGCAGAGGAGGATGATGACGATGAGGATGATGTAAGATTTTTGTATTGTCTAACCATTGTAGCCTTTTTAACAGACATCTAACATCATCAATACAGCTGTGATGGATAGTGATATGAACTGCATAAATTGTTGTATTTATCTTTGATGTGCAGTATTAATTGCATTAGGAGTGGTGATGGACATTGATTTTTCCATTTTTCCCCTGATGAGCATTTGATGCTTGACTTGGAATTTTTTGTAAGCTTTCTATTAGATATATCCCATTAATTGAGCTCTTTGTTTGGCTTGTCCAGGCGGATGATGACCTTAACTTTTCTCCCGTACTGGCTCCAAAGCAGAAGGATACTCCTAAGAAGGAGGAACCTACTGACAACAGTCCCTCAAAACCAGCTCCTTCTGGATCTGCGCGGGGAACTCCATCTGCTTCTAAGTCTGCAAAGGGTAAGAGAAAATCAAATGGAGATGATACAAAATCTTCTAATGGCGCACCTCTAAAGAAGGTGAAGACAGAAAATGTAAGTCACTGCCTTTGATGAGCCTGCTTGATTTAATGGCAATTTAGTTTATTAAATAAGCATTGGTATTTCTTGGTACTTGGTTTGCAAAAAATGGCACTCCTTTTCTTTCTATAATTTTAATTTTTCTTTTGGGAATTAGGAATCAAAATCTACTGTAAAGGATGAAAATGTGTCAACTTCTAAAAGTGGTGCGCCCGCAAAAGGTGCACAATCATCATCCAAAACAGGGTCAACGTCATCTGGACCTGTCACAGAAGAAGAAATCAGAGCTGTTCTATTGCAGAAGGCACCTGTGACCACACAGGATCTTGTTGCTAATTTTAAAGCAAGACTAAAATCCTCTGAGGTATGCTCGGTCATGTTTTATCAGTCTGTTCAGGTCATTTTCAATTTGCCTGTACCATTTTGAACTCGCAGTCGCAACACGTGAATAGCTGATCTATATTTTAACAGATCCGTGCATGTCAAGATTGATTGCCCTAAGTCGAATTATGCTCTTTACAGTTCTTACGTATTAATACTTATTGGTGGGATTCTGCAGATTTTTAAGATTTACTTTGACCGCATGTGGGAAGCTAACTAAATGTTTTCGATAAGTAAAATCTTATGCCATTATGCTATAACTTTGGGGCTAAATCACCCTAACAAGAGGAAAGTTAGGATAAAACATGGATAGAAGATATGTTTGGAAAGCTTGGAAGTGATTCTCTAATTCATATATGCTTGTTAAAACATATCATGTATTTCTTGGTCAATTGAGTTGTATTCCTGGTGCAGGATAAGAAGGCATTTGCAGATATACTGAGGAGAATTTCGAAGATACAGAAGACCAATGGACCTAGCAACTATGTTGTGTTGAGGGATAAATGATGATTAAATCCTGACACATCACCTTTTCCATGTTACACTCCTTTTTGTCAGAGTCCGACAAGTCTGCTGTGCCACAGTTCAAGGTAAAAACTGACTTGCAGCTGGTGTTTCCTGACTGCTTTCTTCCCGCGATATAGCAAAAAAACGAGGTAGATAACGTTTCCAGATTACAAAAAATTCCTACGGGAGCTTGAATGTGTATGTTTATTCTATTTCAATGAGTTAGAGCTTTTAATTTTAAGTCTGCACGATAACATCTGTTCTTGTTTTAGAACTCTGTATACTACAATTTAATAGCAAGTTTACCCTATAATACTTTTTATCTAATGGAAACACTTTCCTACCTGCCCGTAATATAAGGCGTGATGGTTGAAATTAGAAATTTCCCCGGTTATTAGAAATTAACTTGCTGTGGTTCAGGCGCAATCTATGTATAATCAAGCCTTACATGAGCTCCAACTTTCTGTAGCTAGGACTCGCGAGCCCAAAACTAAGCCTATGAACCGCCGAGAACCTAAGCGTCAAGGAAAAACCACAATGTAAATCCTTTCTATTTGGCATTTACTTGGATTCATGTGTATCTAAGGAACCCTTGGCAAAGATCAACGTAATTATATGTAAGCTTAAGAGCAATTACATGATAAACCACCCAGCCTTCACTCTTCAGGACCTATTGTTAACTGTTAAAAATAGTGAAGTACTATTTAATCATTAATAGCATTTAACCCGCTAGGCAACAATATATGCTTCAACAATATGTGTTAAAAATATAGTGAATGTTGGGGTTGGGCCATCTATCCAGGATAAAAATACATCGATAGCAGGTTGTTTCCACTGGGCGAATATTGGTTGAATCAAGATTTGTTTTCCAGAGTACCAAAAGCAAACATGATTGATGACATTATTTTAAACATAAAATCCTAAAGTATAGTATGAAACCCAATTAAATCAGGCCGGCCCAACTTAAATGGGATATGATATTCCTCATCAGCTTGTACGGAAGCCTTGGCCAGCATTGATCGGTAGGCCAGAGACATAGCCAACCCTCGCCAAGCGATGCCTGAGAGTCTCAGTTATGCTTCTCAAGTTTAGTTTCTTAAAAGTCGCAGCTCAGTCACTTATTCACAATAAAAAAGATACCGCGTCTTCCTCTTAATTGAAATGATATCCATTCAATCTATCGGTAAAAAGAATTACAAGGAAAACATACAACTCCATAAAAATTTCAAAATAAACGATTACATAGTTTTACACTCCAACTTGTTCGCTTACCAGATTCCAAACTGACCGGATCAAATCCATAAATTACAACAATAATCAAAATACTTGGCCTTTTTTCATGGGTGTTTTCGGCTCTCCCAAGCAAAGCTAATTGGGTTAACATAAACGTCTTTAAATACCCATGTAGCAGAGTCCTAGTCCAACGAAAAACAGAACATAATTTGCAGTAAAATGGGTCGGAGAAGATGAAGGGGTTGGAGTTGTTGGCGCTGCAGCCAAGGCCATGCTATTCGTAGACGCAGAGTTTGGTTTCGTGATCTCGGGACCCTGCTTAGGCATCACGTCCACGTGTAACTTCAGCCCATTTTTACAGCTTTCATCCTGGCTACTAACGAAGTAGCGGATGCCTTCCCCGTCAAGCAAGATGCCATCTAAGCCAGCCGTTAACATCCTGATGGGATTTCTCACATCGCACGACTCATATTCTTCTTTGCTTTTGAGCTCAGCGATGCTCTCCTGAGCCGCAGAGTACGTGAACCCTGGACCACCACACGTGACACAACCACCCATAAATATCTTGTGATTAAAAAGAAAATAATTTATTCGGGGTTGTTTATATTGTGATTAAAAAGAAAATAATTTATTCGGGTTGTTTATTCCTGGTACAAAACTCAAAGCATTTTTCATGTAAAAAAGAATAATAAATAAAAGAAGAAATGAATCCACGAGTGACAAATGTCAAGATTCACGTTTCATTAGTTGAAGGTTGGAACCCTAAAAAAATGAAATAAACAGAAAGAATAAAGAAGAATAATAAATTTAAAGCTTGATATTCCTCCCTTGGTTGCTACTTAAAAAAAAAATTATTATTATTATAATTTTTTTTTTACTCTGACAATCCATGAATATGATGAACAAGAAACACGATCGATATTGTATTTTGAAAGCATAAGTGAGAGCTTACAGATTTTGTCTCCGACTCTAAAGACTCTCCCGGAGGACCAAGCCGGCACGTTGGAAGATACGTCCCATCCACGGTCTCCTCCAACCACATGGTGAACCTGGGCTGCAGCCCATTTGCCACCAACGCTCGCTGCCACCATCATCATAACCACACCCAACACGATCTTTCCCCCAACCATTCTCACAAAATAAAGAGATGTGTGTACTCTCAAAAAGTGTTGTTAATCCACTGAGAGAGTGAGAAGGAAGCAAGAGATGTAAAATAGGTGTTGTGATGAAGAAGATAAAAGAAGAAGAGTTAAAAGCCGCACTTTTCTTTTAACTTTGGAACGAAGTAAACAAGGGCTTCGAAGCACCTTCCTTTCCTAAACTTACATGAAGAGAAGAACGTTAGGTGTGTGTGTGGTACACATCATCTTCACTTGTCTCACTTTGTTTGATTTGTGGGCTCTAAGGAATACACATCACTTTCTAGCAGCAGAGAGGTACCTCTACGAATTAAGACGCTTTGAAGTTTAGTTTGGGTCCAGACAAACAAGTACCAAATTTATGAAGCTGCCGCCTGCCGCGCAAGGGCAAATGTCTAAAGGGTTGCTGATTTTATGTATTAATAAATAAATTATCACATGCACAGCTCTAAAGCGTTCAATATTCGAATTCCACTATTTACGGTTGCTTCATTCGTAATCTTCTTAGCTCGGCCCATTTCTTTGTGATAGGGCCCGCTAAACTTGTCCTGTTGTATCTTGCATTGAGACTCGATCTGGGCCATGATGGACAAGATGAATCCAGCTATCAATACGCTGGTTTCGCGTCCACATTATGCTTCGTTCATTTGTTCAATGGAATAATTAAGAGTGGGGGCTTACATCTTATTATAGTCTCCACTGGAATGATAGTTTTAAGGAAAAGTGGTAGAAGAATTTTTTTTTTAAAGAGAATTAATTACAATAATAATTGAGTTGAAGGACTCATTTAATTTTAATTATTAGCAAAATTTTTATTTTTTTATAATTTTCTTGTTAAATTCAACCTTAAGAAACAAAATACAATTTCAATCAATTTGTTAGAAGAAATTGAAATATGAAATTATTGACCATCGGATGAGCAATGTTCCTCAACTACATAATTACTTAGCTTAACACTGTAAAGAGTGATACTCATTAGTTTTGAATCTTTGGCAAGCACAGCTGGTGACTTGACAAATTTGAATAATGTTCTCTATCAACATATTTGACAACTTACTTATAGGATTATATTCGTTACTGAATGATGAATTTATTTAAATCACCAAAAGAAATTAGAGTTTTAATAAAAGAAAAAAATGAATTTAATTAATTAGTTTCTCATATTTCTCAACACGTATGGCAACTGTAATTTTTTACTAGCGCATAGCATACTTATCTCGGGTATCAGGAGTCAAGTTTCATTATTATACCATCCTCATAAGTCATCCATTATTATTTATCGAGTTAAGGTTTTTAAACTTATTATTGCATTCAATGTGTAGGCATATCAATTCGTATACAATTTTTTTAAATGCATTTTTATAGTATTATTCTTCAACTTTTACGCCAAAATAGTTACGAAGCTTCTACAGTACTGGGAAGAGAAAGAAGATCGAGTTTTCTATACAAGTTATCACAAAGAAGGCACGTTGTAGCCTTGTAGGAGAAACATTTTTTAAGTTAAATAAAGAAACCCAACAGCATGCATGCATGCATTCATTTATATTGCGATATATATCATGAAGTTGAAGCTACCAAAAACAAGTCCTTAGTTAATTAGCCATTAACAACTCTTGTACGTCTCGCTCTCAAGTGTCTCCTCAGGCGAGTAAAATAGTATAATGTCGGCCTCTTCAGGCAACTTGAAGCTCACTCTCTTTTTCATCTTCCCACTTTGGCTTCTGCTCATCGTCGAAGAATGTTCACATTCCACCGACAAATTCAAGCTCTGTGTGGCACTTGCTTGGGAAGTCGTGGCTTCATTGACGAGTCCAGCGCTAGAAGATGGGTGTACCCTTCTCGATAATTGTTTGCAAACATGAAGTTCTCCACTGAAACGTTCTGGCTTCAAGTTTGGACCTCCAGGAGAAGCTAAGAGCCAGTCCTCCAGAGTCAACTTCCTCGCTTTTGCTATCTTTTTCTCCGGTGGGTTCACATGTCGACTCGTCTTTTTCTTCACCATCTTCTTGGGTTTCAAGCACTCTGGGTTCATCAATTCAGTGATCGACGACCCTTGATGACTTGGCTTGCCATTGCTTGAGCTTGAACTTGAGCTTGATCCTACTATTGATTTTGTCCGCTGCTGCTCTCCGCCTATGAAGCAGCAGTACTTGCTGAGCTTTGCTCCCATTAGATCCTCTGAAGGGAATCACCAATGCTGAAGATTATAATAATATTTTATGGTTGAAATTGAATAAGAAAGATGAGAAATAGCTTGAATCAAAAGTTTTGAGGGGATTTTATAGGGACGTCGTGACGGACAGACCAAAGAGAGACCAATTTATTAATTTCCACAATGTTAGCTTGTTATTATCATCATTTTATATATTAACTGTTAAGCATTTATTAGAAATTAATTCAATTTTACATTAAAATAATAATGACTAGTTGATAATTAAGTGGTTTAATTTCTATTTCCAATTGGACAAGGTTACATTTATGCATCCCAAAGACGTTTTCTTGGCTTATCCTTCATCTTACTAAGCAACGGTATCGCCCAACTATAAGTTTGGAATCCTGGTTAGACAAAATTTTGGTGATGATAACAAGAAGGTGATCTCCTAAATTAACAGATAGATAAGGATGTGATTGGACAAAATTCAATTTCAAAAATCGTGGGATCAAGGAGATTCAATGTCTTTTTATGCTTGAATCAGAATGTACAATTAGTTCTTCCAATCTCATGGAGAACTCAGTGGAATCTATTTTGTCACTTAATAGCTAGGAAAAAAATGACAACTATTTGGTTCAGAAAACATCCCGTATATTATCAGATGAGAATCTTTTCCTGATCCAATTATTATAATTAGAGCCTGGATACTATGGACAATCAATTGGAATGAGATGCATTTAGGGATTTAATCAACCACTTACCAAAAAGTTTATAGAAGAATTAAAAAAACATATAGTGATACACATGATTCGTGAAGGATTCAAACTCATCAACTTTATTAAGATTAGAGCCTGTCTATTGTGATTTAGATATTTAAGTTGTTGCTTTTTGTTATCCAAAATTTTATTGTCTATGCTGCACATTTTTTAATACATTTAAAATTTAATATCAACAACATATTCATTTCAAAATTGAATATAATTCAAAATCAATAACATATTTTTAAATCATTTTGAAAAGAAAAACACAAAATAACAAAAATAACACACTTTAAGGTCTTAATTAACAACATAATTGACAGATTTAAAAGAACATGCGAAGCATTTCAAACTCATCATCAACTTGTTGTGATATTTACGATGAACAGTTTGGCATGGGATATATATTTAAGGTCTTAATTTATTTACATTGTGCTTGATCCAAAAATTTACAAAATGTAAATGTAAATATGTGTGATACATCGGTGATTTGAAAACTTAAAGATAAGATAAAAAAATGTACGATGAATCCATTTTAATAATCATAGGATCAAGGAGATTCAATGTGTTTTCATGCTTGAATTAGAGTTTACAAATTCCTTCTAGTCTCATGAAGAGCTCAGTGCAATCCATTTTGTCACTTATTAGCTGGGAAAAAATGACAACTACTTAGTTCAGAAAACATCCCATATCTTATCAGATGAGAATCTTTTGAAAATCCAATTATTGCGAATATTAGAGCCTGGATATATACAGCGAACAATTTGGAATTAATAAGGTATATTTAGGGTTTAATTAATTTAATTAACCACTTACACAAAAAATTTATAGAAGAATACAAAAACATATGTTGATATACATGATTTGTGAATGACTCAAACTCATCAACTTATGGCGATTGGAGCTTGTATGTTGTGATTATTGTTTGGCATGAGATGTTTGAAATTTTATGGAGTTGGAGACATTATGCTTTCCTTGTAACACTTTTAACTGACAGGTTGAATGGATATGATTTCAATTAAGAGGAAGATGCGGTATGTTTTTGATGATGAATAGGTGACAGAGATGCAACTTTAAGAAACTAAACTTGGAAGCATAACGGAGACTTTCAGGGATCGCATGGCTAGGTTTGGATATGTCTATGGCCTACGGAACAGTGCTGGCCAAGGCTTCTGTGCAAGCTGATGAGAATATCTTATCCCGTTCAGTTGGGCCAGCCTTAGGGGTGGCAATTTGCCCCGCCGGGTTCAGGGCCCCGGTTTGCCCCGGACAAATGGGGCGGGGCAAGACCCGCCCCAAAACTGTTTTGGGGCGGGTCTGGGGCAAAAGAAACCTGCCCCGGTAGGGGCGGGTCCGGATCCGGGTCTAACACTTAACCCCGTTCGACCCGCCCCGCCCCGCACAGTATAAGGGTATATGTGATAAAAAATAAACTATTGGGACTTAAATGATATTATTAGGGGTGATTGTAACACATTTGAATATATTAGAGGGTTGACAGTAAGTAAAATAATATGATAAAAATTAGAGGTTGTAAATGTTATAGGGGGTTGATTGCAAAAAATATAAATATTATAGGGGGTTAATTGCAAAAATATAAATGTTTAGGGGCGGGGCGGGGCGGGTCCAATTTGTTCAAAATTTTTTTGCCCCGCCCCGCCCCGCCCCGCAACGGGGCAATGGGGCGGGGCGGGGCAAAAAATATTTTGAACGGGGCGGGGCTGGGTACTGGCCGCCCCGGACCCGCCCCGCCCCATTGCCATCCCTAGCCAGCCTGATTTAAACACTTTGGGATTTTAGGTTTATAATAATTGTGTCATGACTCATGCTTGCTTTTGGTACTTAGGAAAACCAATCTTGATTCAACAATAATGTCGTATTCTTCTACAACTAACTTTTTATAATCTGAATTGACAAAAATTCATTCATTGGAAAGGACAAAAAACAAAAATAAATGAGAGAAGTTATAATACATGACATGATAATTATATGCCTAATACGATTTTGTCACCTCAAGCTTTAAGAAGAGTTAGTTATAAATGAGTTTTAGGTGTAGTATTATTTTGATTTAACTAGTGTTTATTAAATAATCATGCTAGATTTATAACTCAAAGTTTACAACATGATGTGGTAGCTTATGTGATCTTATTAGAGATGTTCAATAAGATTTTGTCAACTCAAGTTGTGAGGAGAGTTGATTGTAAATGAGTTATGAGTGTAGTATTATTCTAATTCAACTAATATTTGCTCAACAATAATACTAGACTTACAATCCAAATATAATCTGACCTGATAACTTAGGTAGCAAAATTCTATTAGAAATTAAGCTAAAACCAAAGGGAGGTCTGTGTGATTAGCCCTTTATTTTTTTCCTCCTCCAATGAATTTTCGCCAACTTCAATTATAAAGAGAGGTAGTTGTAAGTGTGCTATATAAGTATAGCATTGCTCTAAATATAATTACGTAACTGGTTAAATGTCATTAATGATAAATACTAATCCACTATTCTTAACCGTTAACAATAGGTCCTGCTAAATGCTATTAATGATAAATACGACTCCACTGTTCTTAACCGTTAACAGTAGGTCCTGAAGAGTGGAGACTTTCGGTTCATGTTATTGGTCATAGAAAAAGGTTCTTTAGATATACATGGCAACAAGTAAATGCCAAATAGAAAGGATTTCGGTTCTTTGCGGCTCATAGGCTTAATTTTGGACTCGAGAGTCTCAGCTACAGAGAGTTGAAGTTCATGCAAGGTTTGATTATAAATAAATTGCACCTGAATTACAACAAGTTTCAATTCCTGGTAACTGGGGAAACTTTTTAATTTCAACCATACGCAGGAAACTGCTTCCATTAGATAAAAAGTATCATCGGGTAAATTGCTATTAAATTGTAGTATACAGAGTTCTAAAACAAGAACAGAGTTATCGTGCAGACATAAAATTACAGGCTCAACTTATGGAAATAGAATAAACATACACGTGCAAGCTCCCGTACAAATTTATTGTAATCCAGAAATACGAACTACCTCATTTTCTCGCTGTATCGGGTGAAGAAAGCAGGCAGGAAACACCAGCTGCAAGCCATTTTTTTCCTTGAACTGTGGCACAGCAGACTTGTCGGACTCCAACAAAAAGGAGTGTAACATGGAAAAGGTAATGTGTCAGCATTTAATCATCATTTATCTCTCAACTCAACATAGTTGTTAGGTCCATTGGTCTTCCGCATCCTCGTAATTCTCCTCAGTATATCTGCAAATGCCTTCTTGCGCTGCACCAGGAATACATCTCAATTGACCAAGAAACACATGATAGGTTTAACAATCATATATGGATTAGAACAGAAGTAGAATCACTTCCAAACTTTCCAAACATATCTTCTATCCATGTTGTTTTATCCTTATTTTCCTCTGTTAGGGTAACTTAGACCCCAAAGTTATAGCATACTGACATAAGAATTTACTTATCGAAACCATTTAGTTAGCTTCCCAGATACAGTGTCAAAGTAAATCTTAAAATTCTGCAGAGCCCCACCAATAAGTATAAATACGTAAGAAGTGTATAGAGCATAATTCGACTTAGGCCAATCAATCTTGACACTGTATGGATCTGTTACGACATAGATCATCTATGCACGTTGTTGCAACTGCGAGTTAAAATGGTACAGGCAAATTGAAAGTGACCTCAAACAGACTGATAAAACATGACAGAGCATACCTCAGAGGATTTTACTCTTGCTTTAAAATTAGCAACAAGATCCTTTGTGGCGATAGGTGCCTTCTGCAATAGACAAGCTCTGACTTCTTCTTCTGTGACAGGTCCAGATGACGTTGACCCTGTTGTGGACGATGATTGTACACCTTTTGGGGGCACGCCACTTTTTGAAGTAGACACATTTCCATCCTCTACAATAGATTTTGATTCCTGATTCGCAAAAGAAAATTTAAAATTATAGAAAGAAAAATAGAGCCATTTTTAGCAAACCAAGTACCAAGAATTACCGATGCTTATCTAATAAACTAAATTGCTATTAAATCAAGCAGGTTCATCAAGGACGGAGACTTACATTTTCTGTCTTACCTTCTTTAGAGGTGCGTCATTAGAAGCTTTTGTATCATCTCCATTTGATTTTCTCTTACCCCTTGCAGACTTAGAAGCAGATGGAGTTCTTCGGGCAGGTCCAGAAGGAGCTGGTTTTGAGGGACTGTTGTGAGTCAGGTTCCTCCTTAGGAGTATCCTTTTGCTTTGGAGCCAGTATAGGAGAAAAGTTAAGGTCATCATCCACCTGAACAAGCCTAAAAAAGACCTCAATTAATGAGCATATATTTAATAGAAAGCTTAAAAGTCAAGCATCAAATGCTTATAACGGGAAAAATGGAAAAATCAATGCCCATCACCCCTCCTAATGCAATTAATACTGCACATCAAAGATAAATACAACAATTATGCAATTGATATCACTATCCATCACAGCTGCATTAATGATGTCAAATGTTTGTTAACAAAGCTACAATGGTTAGACAGAAGAAAAGCTTACATCGTCGTCATTGTCATCGTCTCCTCTGCATCTGATTCATTCATCCCAGCAGCTTCTTCCTCATCTTCTTCCACATCCTCTTCATCCCTGCAAGAAATAATTTGTGATGCTTTAGGCAATGTATAGATATTGTTATGGCCATAATAAAATTGGGCCTCAATTAAATCTAATACAGTAAGCCCGTTACTAAAGCCCATTATTTGGGCCTATTATCTGGGTCCCACAATGACTCATCCTGACTCCTATATAAACCCTCCGAATTATTACTCAAAGTATGCACACTTTTTTGAACTCATTCTCTCTCTAAATTTCCTCTGCTTTTGAGAGCTTCTCTCTCTAGAAAATTCTCCCAGAAAATTCCGGAGTACCGGAAACTGACTTGAGTGTCGGAGGGTTTTCGCTGACACCACCGCCGGCACCCCTGACTATTTTTCTTTGCTCGCAGGATTGGTCCCGATATACAATTCGAGCTCCGACCTGCTTCCCGGCTGTCTGGAAATCGTGCATCAACAGATATGATTAGATAATTTTCGACATTTGATCGGTTTATTGCTATACCGTAATCCCTGGACCAAATAGAGATCTTTATACCTCTTTTGCCGATAATGAAGCCAAAATAGATCACCTATCTTGAGCTTCCAAGGGATTTTCCATTTGTCAATCTCTTATTTGGATCAAATTGCCAAAGTCCAGTATCTGACTTCTTTTTCTATTGCAATATAATTCTTTGAGTATGACTACAGTAACAAGCTATATTTGGATCATGTCATTGTTATAGAGATGAAGTTGTCCACAGCGCTTGCAACCTATAATGCACAAATTTTCAGAGTACTTTAAACAATTGCAACAAAGACGGGAGTTCCCTTGCATCTGTACTAACAGTCCTATTTCTTTAAAGACAATTCATCTCTTCATCTCTGCTGTCACCCTTTGCGAGCAAGATACTTATGGCCAACCTGAAGAACTTTATATTGAATTTGAATATACGGTTTTCGGTCAATATGTAACCTATTTACACGGAAAGCCTATTTACACTTTCATATAATCATGCTTTTAAACCAATTGCCGCCAGTAGACTTGAATCCTGACAGAAGTTTGTGAACCATTGAAAATAATAATAATGGGTTGGTTCAAGTGGCAAGGATGACCCAGGAGAGAGTTGGTAAAACCATGATGAAGTATTGGGTTCGACTCTCCACAATGGCCTTTCTCGTTCAGGAAACTTAGATTAAAAAAAAATGTTATTATAACTTGTACACAAACATACCTGCTTAATTTCTGGAGGGGCGGGAATTTCAGCAGCTAAATCTTCCCGCTCCTCAGGATCATTACCAACAGCTTCATCGTTGTCACTGAAAATTTCTTCATGCTCCCCATCATCACCTGGAGCAAACAACATATATTGCTGAATCAGGAATCAGAACACCAATTCTTCTCAAAAAGGAATATAATTTTTATTTAGATGACGTATGAACATATACAACATATCACATGCAAATGAGGAAGCCATAGATTCTCTACACAAAGCACCTTTGGAATGAATTGAGAAACAATCCTCAGAGACATCTTTTCCAAGTGAAAATAAGATTTAGCAAGAGCAAATGCTCACCCTTCTCAACATCATCATCATCCAAATCAAGATCAATTCCCCTTGTACCCTCTTCATCATCATCCCCACCTCTTTTGTTGGGTCCAAGTCTATTCTTTCTTGCTGCCTCTTCTTCTTCTTCTTCTTCATCATCTCCCCTATCAGAGACATTACCTTCATCATCATCACCACTTTTTTCCCGTCCCCTCCCACCACCATCACCACCAGTACTCTCCTTATCATCTAAATTTTTTGCCACTTCACCAAATTCAGCTGATCCATTATTCGCAGCTTTCATCTTCCAAATTCTCTAGCTTGCATCACTAGGAGGTAGTATGTAGCCAATTTCAAGTTTTGAGGGGTTTTATAGGGACGTCTCGTGACGGAGAGACCAAAGGCAGACCAATTTATTTAATTTCCACGATGTTAGCTTGCTATTATCATCATCTTATATACCAATTGTTGAGCATTTATCGGAAATTTGACAATTAAGAGGTTTAATTTCTATTTCCAATCGGACAACATTTTATTTATCGATCCCAATGACGGTTTATTGGCTTATAGACAATATTCAATTTCAATAATCATTAGGATTACATCGGTTACCAGTAAGTCTCAGCCCAATATAGCTCTAAGGGGTGAGAATTTCCTCACTTATTAAGTGACTACCATTCCCTTCCACAACAGGAGCAACTTTTAATTTATTATGAGACCAATCCATGGATTCAACTAGTTCTTGCCAATAATCATGCCCGTTGAATAGAAACATTAAACTAAAAGCCTATATAAAATAAGCACCTAGTTAAAAAAGGCTATATGCAGATAATGAAGAATCATAAAACTGAATTACCCTGTACCCATAAAAAGTCACGGAACCACCCATTGATAGCAATGGTCCTAGCGGAAAGGTTCCTCCTAGGATTGCCTCTACCTCAACAATTTTCATGCATGAATTAGAGTTTACAAATTCCCTCTAGTCTCATGGGGAATCTCCAGTGGAATCCATTTTGTCACTTGGTTCATAAAACATCCCATATCTTATCATATGAGAATCTTTCCATGCTCCAATCATCGTCATTAGAACCTGGATACCCTGTATAATTTGGAATGAGAGACATTTTAGGGTTTTAATTAACCACTTACCAAAAAGTTCATACAAAGAATACAAAAACGTACACTGATACACATGATTTGCGAAAGATTCAAACTCATCAACTTATTGCGATTAGAGCCTGTATATTGTGATTATTGTTTGGCATGAGTTATTCAAGGTCTTAATTAACAACATAGTATGCCTATTTAGAAGAACATGCGAAGCATTTTAATTTTAAGCTCGTCATCAACTTATTGCGATGCTTAGTATGAATAGTTTGGCATGAGATATATATTCAAGGTCTTAATTTATTAACATTGCAGTTGAACCAGAAGTTTACAATATATAAATGTAAATATATGTGACACATTGGTGATTTGAAAACTTCAAGATAAGGTCAAAAAATATGCGATGGATAATTTTAATATATGCTTTAAAAACACATATTAACACCTCATGATTGTGTTACACTCTTAAAATACAATGATATATCAAACATAGTATAGAATTTAGATAATATAAAGTAATAAAATTCAATACAATTCTATCCTATACAATAGAAGTTATACAATCCAATGGGATGCGTCAAATGCACCCTATATTCAATAATTGAAATTTATCAAAATACATAATTTATTGATTAAAATTATTGAAAACAATGTTAAAATGAATTTTATATAAACTTATATTTTTGAAAGGACAATACACAATTTTCGGGATATTAAGATGTACCTTTATTCATCTTAATTGGGAGGGGGCCTTGGAGGATTAGCTGTATAGTTGTGGTTTTTTGGCTTTAAGGGCGAAACTCTTCAATTGTATAATTTCACTTGGACGTGGTCCGACTCATACGTGTAATACTTTTATTTTTATAGTTTTTTAAATCATCATTTTCCTATAAAAAAAAATTACCGCTCCATCTCTAATAACTTATAACCCATTAATAAGCAACATAGTTGATCAATAAGGAAAATAACACCGGCAAGTCGACTCTTTACATGGCATTTTCTTCTTTGTCAAGAGATTAAAGCTATAGAAAGAATAATATAAAATTAGGAGAGAGTTTTTCCTATCTCCGAGGTGATACCCCTCAGTCAATCAAAGAATGTCATATAAGTGACATATCAGAGTGCACGTATTATTCACGTGCTCTATGGTTGATGAGGAGCATTACCTCATAGATTAGACACAGTTTTTCTAGAATTAGATCCTTTTAGCAAAAGCGTAAACAAGACCATATTTTAATCAGAAATATAGAATATTTGGGCTTCCGGTGATGCCAAATGGTACCCACTTGATAATTAAGTGGTGCTAACGAGATATAAGAATCTGCTTCCTCCACCTATGGCTTTAGAAAAGCATCAACCTCAACCATTTATTGAGTGAAAGTTGTTCCATTAATGCTATAGTAATAATGCTCTAGCAAGTCTACATGCTATAAATCCTAAGAGATATATATAAAAGATTTTTTGAGGGAATATTTTTAACGTAAAATTAGATCTAGTTTTTTTATCGTTAATTTATAAAATCTAATTACAGCAATGACGGTGAGTTAATAAATTAAATATAATTTTTTTACTTTCTATCTTAACTATTGATTTGATGAGATCAAGTATTAAAAAATTATATTAAAAAATTATATTAATAAATTATGTCAAATTCTATATCAAAATATCTACACTTCCATGTGGATGTATTGGGCATAACACTTTAAAAAATTGGGGACCAATTGAGATTTAAGAAGCTAGCTAGACAGAAGACGGAAATGATCCACTCATTGTTTAATGATTTGTCAAATTTATTAGCAGTTTATAAATTATTGAAACAGCTTGAAGCTCTTCGACTTTAACAAGTACAGATAGACCACACTCACCTTGGCCCTTCTCCCATGTGCTCACCCATTTCTTTACATCCCTGCAACTCCCCACTACCCCATTAATCTATTATTTTCTCTTAATTATGATTTATTAAACTTTGATAAAAAAACATAATCATCAAAGTAATTATGATATAACTATAACTATATATATAGTATGTTTTTCCCAATTAATTGGGGTATCGAGGTGAACATCAAATTTGACCGGCTAAAAATAAATTTAAAAATATAATAAAATTAAAATAATGATGGTTGTATTCTAGATAAAAATTCTCCTTCATGTGGCAAGGCAGGCACCGAAAGAAAATCAAAGCAATCGAATCCTGAAAAGATGGCAAGAACATGTTATACGACACTTTCTCATCTGTCGCTTTATTGCTAAATTGATATTATTAACTTGGAATCTTATCGATCTTTCTACTGTTTCTATTGCATGTAAATGTAATCACTCGCTCGCTCACTCGCACGAGTTGCTTATTTTAATCAGATACTTCAACCACTCTTTTCAGTTTGTCCTTCAATTTCTCAACCAGTAAAATAAATAAAATTTTAAATAGAACTTCGATTTTCTTTTTAATTCTAGTTCTTCCCATTCCTTTCGTGCTCCTTTACCGCAGAGATCCCACACACGTTTCTTCGATACAAGCCTTAAGCTGAACAATAAATTTTTTTTTTTCAAATTTTAAACTCTTGTGCTCCACGAAACCGAAATTCGTTTTTTTGTTTTTGCTGATTAGCTTCCTCTCCCCCTTTCAATTATTACACACACACTCTCTCTCTCTCTCTCTCTCTCTCTCTCTCTCTCTCTCTGTGTTTGGGACTTTCTTTATTTTCGCAGGCTCACACTCACTCTTCACGAAACTACAGGTCAGGTTTGTAATTTCACTCTCTTCCTCTTTATGCAGTTGTTCGTTTGTCCGTTTACGCTGTCGTTTTGATATCGATCGTTGTTAAAGTTGTGCTGTAATTGACAAGTGAGTGAGTGAGTGCAAGCAACGTCTGAATTCAGTTTAGGTTTTAATTTTTCGATTTATGTTTTTTTTTTTTTTTTTTTATATTTGCGTTTTCGATTTAGCTTTGTCGTTTTGATGTATGTGAAGTGTGAAGCAATGTTAAAAAGCTTACGGACTGCGGCTTTGCTGTAATTTTATTTATTTATTTATTTATTTTAAATTTCTCAGTGGTTGAGTGTAACCAGAGCTATGAAGTCTGGTTAAAATGGGAGAATCTAAGAGCAGGGCAGGGTTACGGAAGTTAGGTTACTTATCACATGGTTGTGTGATAATTTGTGTTGTGAATTAGTAATAATCTGTCACCTGTTTTGGATTTTTGAGCTGGAAATAGGTTTATAGGAAGCTAATTGCTAAGCTTGAACTTGAATTAGTGGAGTATTCTTGAATTCTTCCAATCCCTCCTCTGCGTATGCAAAATTTTAGTGGTTTTTGATGAGATTCGCCAAGAGTATTTGTAGTTGCACTCAGGCCTTGGCTAGGCTCCAATTGGGTGGTTTATTGTTGGTTTTGTCAGCTCATACCCATATTGCTATTTTTTGTAACACTCTTATCCTTGTTTGCAGTTAGCATGATCTTGTTCAATGTTCTCCATTTTTAATATGTTAGTCTTCAGTTTTCTTGCTATATGAAGTTGACTTTCTGACTGGGACACTTCCTGATTGAAGCCAAATGCGCTTTCTGCCATTAATTTGTATTGTAAACGTGCATAGAGGAATCGACGATTGTTTGAAGATTATTCAGAGACAAACATTCAATTTTTATGGGATAGAGTTCGGCTTTTAGCTTCTCTCTGGGCTTCAGTTACAAAAGAGTTTCATGATTCCTCCTTTTTATTCATTGGGAAGGAGTTTTGGGTATTACATGTTGATTTAGGGTGTTTTTGGGTTTCCAAATGTATAGGATTGACTGAAAATCTTAAGTATAGTTTTGTCTATTATTCAGGCTTGTCCTTCTTTTGTGGACTGCTTCTCCTATTTTGTATAGTTTTTATCTAATACAATTTATAGTTTCTTATAAAAAATAAATAAATAAATAAACATGTACAACTGGATAGTATATCTGCTGATTATACTCATGGTTTCACACTTAATTCTATATTTTTGTGTGATGTGCCAGGCAGCAATATCTACACCCTAGTTCTTTTGCACTTATTGAGTAAATTAAACTGGAGAGACATGCAAAGCGAAAATAATACCACAGCTGGAACAACACCTAGACTTCGGCATCGCAAGCGGCCAACTGAAGTTTGTTATTCACCTTTGGTTTATTGTTATGTGATTCATTCTTGTTTAATATTTACAATCTTTATTAAATGGAGTTATGTATCATTACATATTTTGCTTAAAAAAGCCTATCAACTTTATGAATTTTGTCTAGTGCTGTTCTTTGAGGAAAACCAAATTCCAATTTTGTTGCCTGTTCCTTTGATTTAGTTTTGCCCCTCTTTGTTTTATCTTAGGGTGCTTCTTGAAGCTGTTTCTGTCACAGAAATAAATATTAGTTCAATATCAATATTATTGTCTTTTAAAGAGTAAGAGGGTTGCTTCTTTTAACATATATGAATATTATTTGGTCTTTCAGGATCTTCCAAGTCATAGTGATACAAATGGAAGCCACTTACTTGTTCATGACCGCAACAAGTACAAGTCTTTCTTGGTCCGTGCATACTCAACTGTGTGGATGATTGGAGGCTTCGCATTGATTGTCTATATGGGTCATCTCTATATTACAGCTATGGTAGTTGTAATCCAGATCTTTATGGCAAAAGAGTTGTTCAATTTATTGAGGAAAGCACATGAGGATCGAGATCTCCCAGGATTCAGGCTTTTAAATTGGTAAAATTCTGGTTTAATGCCCATATGCCAATTTAAGTTTTTCCTATGGAAAAATTATCTTCAATGTTAGTATCACAAGTGACTTATAGATGCTTCATATTTATTGCTTGTGCCATCTGACTCATATTTAATTTCTGTGCCCAGGCACTTTTTCTTCACTGCAATGCTATTTGTGTATGGCCGCATTCTCAGTCAGCGGCTCGTCAATACTGTAACTTCAGACAAATTTTTGTATAAGTTTGTCAGCAACCTTATCAAGTATCACATGGTTGTTTGTTACTTCTTGTACATTGCAGGTCAGTTGTATATGTTACTTATATCCTTTAGTATAATGCTTACAAGTAATTCAGATTTGAGCATCTTTCTTTCCTCAAGTTTAATTGATAATTGTTGTTGCATATATTATGCATGGTTTTTCTGTCCACCATCAGCCCTTCTGTTGTAGATGAATAAGGGTTGTCTCGTCACTGTTGTTTTTACTGATATTTAATTATAAGGGATGGCTTCTGATATAAATTTGGTTTTTAAATGGACTTAGGTTTTGTCTGGTTTATTCTCACATTAAAGAAGAAGATGTACAAGTATCAATTTGGCCAATATGCATGGACCCACATGATTCTAATCGTGGTGTTTACACAATCATCCTTCACTGTTGCCAACATTTTTGAAGGAATTTTCTGGTAATGTAACCCCTTTTAATGTGAACAATGTCTCCATTTGCCTGTGTTATGACCCTTAACTGGAATACGTTAAGATAGATGAAATGGGGACTGTAACTTGACATTTAATATATAGCTAATATTAGCTACGGAACACTACTATTTTTAGAAGATTTATTTGGACACTGTTTTACTTCATACATTTAATTTTAATTGCGAGTAACAAAAGAAAATTGTGACTATATCATACTTATACTTTGTTATATTTCTCCAGTGGGTTGTTAGTTTGAGTGGGTTTTGGTGTATCTTTTATATCTCTTTGACAAGTGGACAAATATTGATGCAGGTTTCTTCTTCCAGCAACACTAATTGTTATCAATGATATTGCTGCTTATATATTTGGTTTCTTCTTTGGAAAAACCCCATTGATTAAGTTGTCTCCAAAGAAAACATGGGAGGGTTTCATTGGAGCATCTTTTGCTACTATCATATCTGCATTTGTGGTAAGTATGGTTTTTTTTCCACAATGGTGGCAGTAGGCATTCCTGAGTTCCTATATACATTTATGTCTATCGAATTACTATATTTTGCGAGTATTTTCTCGTGAGATATTACCAAGTGTGAGTTGGCTATGAAATATGGGAGTGAAGCAACTTATGTCATATAATGTGTCTGTGACCAAGTGTGAGTTGGCTATGCCTCGCAAACAATTGTAATGTCAATTTCTTTCTTTAAACACCCCGCCCCCAAGTTTACATCTTTGAAGAGGAAAGTCTATACTTGATACCTCACAACTGGAAGTTTTTTTTTGAAATATAAGTTTTTGTATTATCTATAATGGTATGAACACTTATTTTGCAGCTTGCAAATGTCTTTGGTCGTTTTCAGTGGTTAACATGTCCACGGAAGGTAATTTATATGATTAAACTTGTGTAATTGAAGTTTGAAGAGGTATATTCATTTAGTTTTGGAGGAATTTATAGTATTGATTGATTTTGAAACTGCAGGATTTATCAACTGGTTGGCTGCATTGTGATCCGGGTCCATTGTTCAAGCCGGAGTCTTTTTCCTTATCTGGATGGGTTCCTCAATGGGTAATTAAGCTGATTTAATTAGATCTGAATTTATTTGAATTAGAATTACATGTTTGCGAGGACAAATTTATACTTTTTTCTTTTATGCAGTTTCCTTGGCAAGAAATTGTGGTTCTGCCGGTCCAATGGCACGCCTTATGGCTTGGTTTATTCGCATCAATAATAGCACCTTTCGGAGGTTTTTTCGCAAGTGGTTTTAAACGAGCTTTCAAAGTCAAGGTTTACTGTCAATGCTTTTCAATACTCTTTGATTGAGATATGTATAGAACGTTTTGTAAATATGGACTACGTTTGCTCTGTTTGCTTTTCTCTTAGGATTTTGGTGACAGTATTCCTGGACATGGTGGAATCACAGATAGAATGGATTGCCAGGTGAGCTCTGATAAATTTGATGTGCTTACAAGGGTAGTTCTTTGTGGTTTTGAGAGTTTTCATCTGAATTTATTTGTACAGCTCTTGTTTGTTATTCTGTATGATGTAAATTTAGGTTAGGGAGATTGATTTTCTTGCTGATTGTCTTAGATACCAAGGGGAAGCACCACAAAATTAGAAATGGAAATATGGTTTCAAATCTTTTCATTTGCTTATATCATTGTACACTGACATGCTAGTGACAATCACCATTGGTATGTCAGGAAAATTTTGATTGATACTTATCAAGATTCACTTGTTTCAAAATTCATCAGAAACCTCTTTCTAAAATTTGGAAATCATATATAGACCTCTCCTAAATACTACCTAAGTTTAGAAACCTCCCCAAAAGTTTCATAGGAGTTCTCTGCCTATAGGTCAAAAGATGTGGGGTTCAGTTGTAGTTAGGACAAACCAGAGAGGAGGAGAATAAGTTACACTTTCTAGTGTTTATGTGTCAGCTGATACTTATTGCGGTCCAAAAGCATGAGTGACATGGTTGCTTCATTGTTTTAAGTTTAATAGTTATAAACATGGAGATCATGTATGGAATGAAGCTGCTCCCTAAAAGTATTACTTCTTGTAGAAATAAGTAACCATGCTTATTGGATGTCATCAGATTTTAATTGTTCTTTGCCATCTAAGAGAGTTAAATGAGTAGTCCTGCAATATAAACACTATCATGTGCACTCACGCAGTTGGTGCTGCTGTGACACTGGAGGGGAAACACAATCATGTGCCCTCATGGTCTTTATGATGTGGCTCTGGTTGTGGTTTGAATTCATTAGGTTTTTGGCTGCTGAAATTCATGCTTACTAGATAGTGTTATTGGCGGATGATATTGTATAAATTCATTATTTGTTGTTTTCAAAGGTGAGGCTGTTTGTCCACTTGTATTTTCAGTGCTGTTAGATCTATAAAATAGGCCTGTTTCCATTATGTGCTATAGTTATGTGATTCAAGTCAATCGAGGCTGCTACGTGAAGCAAGCATCTTGAAAAATTTCCCCTACAGAAAATTTGTTTTGTCATCTATCTACATAATTGCTTTTTTGTATTCATTTGGCCTCTGTTTTCATTTATTAAGGGACTCGCATGCTTTTAAGGCCTGTTTGATATGCTACATAAATTAGGTATTGAAAATTAGTCTCATATGAGCATAAGAAACATATAGCCAAAAATTGATGAATTGCCTCAATATTTACGTCTTCTTTGGTCTTCCCATGTAATAAGGAGTTCAGTTTTGTGTTATTGTGTGCGTGTCTTGGTCTTTTAACATGGTCTCTTGATGTAGATGGTGATGGCCGTGTTTGCTTACATCTATCATCAGTCATTTGTTGTGTCTCAAAGCCTTTCAGTAGAAATGATACTGGAGCAGGTAAATTGGTGTCCTACTTGTTCGATTGTCCCTGTTTTTGTATCATAAATGAAAAATGTGTCTGACGGTTTCTTTTTTGTAGATATTGACAAATCTTACTTTCGAGGATCAGCAAGCTCTGTATATAAAGCTTGGCCAAGTCCTGAAGGAAAGAGTGTTCGAACCATAGATATGGTGAAAGGAAAATGCTGTATATTTTGTTGTTCTCCAGTTTCTTTCCTTAAAATACTTAGGTGGAGGCAATTTTTTACATACCCTGTATAGTGCAAGGTAGCTTAGTCAATTAATAGATAAAACTCCCAACGAAGTGTTGTATACTTGTATTGATTCTCTCTTCATCTTCCTGCTTTCTGGAGACTCACCTCCTGTATTTCGTAGGCAGAATGCATGATTTGATATAGGTGTTTCTACGCCTTTGTTCGATTAGGTAACAAAATTTGTTTGCCGATTTTTCTTATGGTTGTTTGGTATTCTGAACTTGGGAAAGGAAATAAATCTCAAATTTGGTCTACTTCTAATGCGCTGTCATACTCTCAGAAAGAAAATTGATTAAAGGCATCGACAGTTGTCATTATTAAATCCAAGCGGAAAATAAGCACTTTGTCAAAGCCTAACGTAAAGTAAATATTCGGGATAATTTTAATGCGTATCTTCAAATTTTAACTTAATTTTAATAAAAAACGAGTATATATTTTTAATCAATATTTTTTAAATGTATATAAATATTATCTTGTAATTTTGTAAATCAGTAATTTCAAATATGTAATCAATAAAAATGAATAATTTTGAAGATATAATTAATAAAAAATGTATAATTAATTTTTGAGTTAAAATTAAGTCAAAATTTAAAGAAATCTACTAAAATTATCCCATAACTACCCTGTCATGTAAGTTCTTTTTTTCCTAGGATTGTGACAGGAGAAGGACTTTCATACATCCGTTGCACTGCAGCGAACGATCCAGAACGCGTTATGTAGGCATCTCATGCTGATGTGATATCTACGTGACAGCTCCCGGTTGCATCCGCTGCAGTGCAACGAATGTATGGCAGACTTTCTCTTGCGGCAGACGAGCCCGTCATGAACCACATATTATCTTTTATATAAATTTTGGTATATGGTTTTGACAGACCGTGACGGTAGGCCAAAATCTAAATATAAATTTTGGTATAATTTAATTTACTATGGAATTGGTACAGTACTCTGAACTGACCGAATTGAGATCCAAATCTTAAATTGTACACTGGCCTGAGCCCTGAGATGATCACTTCCCCACATGCAGACAACCAAAAGACGTACAAGTGGCGATCACCGCATGTGGTTCCGGTGCAAGCATCGGTTGCATGTGGGTTCTGTGCCACAAGTGGTTCTTAAAATCAACGCTCCCCATATACATCACGGGGGAATACAAATACAAATGAATGCACACAAAATGAGCTTAAACAGGGACATCAAACCTGCAATTAGAGTCTTAAAAAAATCCATTCTATGAACTCAACACTAGCACAACCAAAAATTTCATGATTACCTCTCGAGTGAAACAACAAATTCACAACAGCATTGTACTTTTTCTAAAAATCACCGAAAAAGAAAAAACCTAGCTATCCAGAAATATCCTAATTTCATAGTCCCAACAAATTTAAATATGGTACAAGTCTGTCTACCGTCACAACGAAAATCTGATGATATTCCAATAAGCAACGTTAATATTTAATCATCAGACGACCAAAAAATTTGCTGTCTGTTCATGTACTCTCCTTGCCTACCAAAAAGTCTCACGTACCTTCAGTAACAGTAAAAACTATACTTTAATCATTTCATCTTCTTCACTTTCTGTCACTGGGACTTTGGTTTCTCAATCTTCACATAGGGCAAAATCCCCATGAAATGGACAATCTTCGGAGCCCATCCTCGTTGCTGGGCACGGCAGAACATCAAGAATGTGTTTGCAAAGTAAGAATTAAAACCCATGAACAAATGCCATAGGGCATGGCCCTGAGGGTTGATAGGCCAACGAGATATCTCCTTGCAGAAAACATGATCACAGATCCCACACAAACTACCAAGGACAAGTGTAGCCACATAAAGCTTTGCTAGCCGCTTAGCGGCAATATCCTGAGTGTAAATGTAGTACTTGTACATCCGAGGGACGCAAAGGAGGCAGAGGATGACATAATGTGCCTTGAAGCCAATGCCAAACCGGACCACTGAATGGACAATTGCAAAAACAGCACCATAGAGAAAGATGAAGGTGGGCATGGTACTGCGATAGTGCCAATCTGGTGAGTACAGGATGTACAAATACAAGAGCATCTCCCAGACCATTGGAGTTTCATCACCCTGTTGTTGCCTGGAAACATCAAGAGTAAATCTTAATGGTAAATAATCACCCAAAGGAACAAGCACATTGATAAAATATACTTCAACCTAATGACACTGCAGGACAAATCAACTGAGTGTGCACATTCCAACTGTATGATAGTGTCTCACTTGAACTAACTACAAATCTGTCAAATACAGCGCTTAGAAGCCTAATGCTTGCTCGTACACCATCGGACTTTACTACTCAGGTTTGTAATTGTCTAATATTCACATTTTCATTAATCACACACTAATTTGACCCTTCTCTCGACATTCCATTATCATTACGTTATTAAACAAGGGAAAAACACTACATAAAACAAACCAATCACATTTAATTTAGTATAGAAAAAAAAAAGCATAGCTACTTACACACGTTGCAATGTGCCATGGTATAACATACTTCCTATGGCAAGTATCATATTAGATATATGAAGGACACTGAATCTCTTCTCAAACCGTTGTCTCAAGGCATTTACAAGACCAATGAGTGCCAAAAGAATGCCCGGGATATTTGATATCGTGTTGTAAAACTCTGCAATATAAGAGGAGTAGGCATAATTCTTCTCACAGCACTCAGTGGTTGTGACAGGACCCCAGAAACTTGACATTCCATCAGCCATTCTCCTATATCTGTGCACAAAATATGAATTTATTCAACTCAAAACTCAAGCTAGGATGTTGTGGATATCATAGAAGATACAACATGTGCCTGCAAGCCCAAGCAAAAGCGTTGTTAGAAAAAATAAACAAATAAATTGATAACAATACACCAAAAGTTCACACCTTTCTTATAGCAATAGATTTAAATCAATTTATTGCTAGCAATGCAGTTGTGGAAACAGTTATAACTAAGAACTAAATTTGCAAAACGAGTCAGTAATCCATTTAATGTCCATCACAAAAGTTCTAACCAAGTCGACATGAACAAAATCGTTAACCAGAAGTTATACTAAATGCCCTAGTGTTACCACACAATCAAAACCACAATTTTTTTTTTCTTAGACCAAAGGATTTGCAAAATATTTTCAAAAGCCGGCATAAAAGATACTGCAAATTACAAAAAAAAAAAAAAAACGAGAGCATTATCGATTTTCCGTTAACAATCAAAATTACACCTAAGGAAAGCATCACAAAAGACCATAACTTACATGCTACTTTTAACTCAATGTGTGTCTCATAATAACTAAACCGAATTGATCAGAGCCTCAAAACACTCCAAATCAAAGTTGAAATCGATTTCAACAAGACAGAACCAAAAAAACCCACATTGATTTAAAATCTAAAACCCGCAAATAAACACACCAAAAAAAATTAAGAAAAGCTCATAAACTAATTTATTAAAACGGCCCATCTAGAATTAAAAATCTATTAAATAAGCAAAGATCGAATCTGGGTTAAAGCATTGCTGGTTATTCACAAAATTTACACACAAAAAATATAAGATTAAATTACGGGAAAACCCGAAGCAGAACAACTACAAATCAAATCAGACAAAAAAAAAGGGACAAAACTGAAATCCTAAGATAGACAAATGGAAGAATGAAAGGTGTCAAAAAGAAGAACCTTGTACGATGTAAGAGAATTCATTCTTTCTTCTATGCTTTGCTTTGGCTTTCGCTTGGCTTTAGCAACAATCTGAAACGAAACAGTCTGTTTTAGCCAATCGAGGCAGAACAAAGAGAGAGAGAGACTTATACTTCCCTCTTCCTTTTTCATTTTTGCCCTTTTATTTCTTTTTTGTGGTAACTGTTTTCTGCATCTGACTCAAGGGTAGTTTCGACCTTTTATTGGTCATAAGATCTCTGCATGACTGTATGTGGTCTGCTGACGATAAATTTCTTCCCCTTAATTTATTAAAAAAAAAAAATCCCGGTGTCTCTGTCAATGTGGCAAGATGCCGGAATTGGGCTTCCCCAGCCCATTTAAAAGTATTATTTGGGCTTGCTTAAAGATATTGACTATTGTTTTTAAGCAGATTCTACATGGGCCACCGTTTTTTAGGTGGTGTTGAACATGGGCCTTTGTCGAAAAGACATCACGCAACCATTAATTATTGAGAGTATCCTCACATTAATTCTAATTTAATATCTACATCTGTGATAAGAATTTGCACGTTTTTATTTTAGTTTTTAATGTTCACTTTAATGATGGGATTTCTTTCCTCATGAACAAATAAATACCCAAGTTGCATATTAGAACCAAATTCAACTTGGATAGCATATTCCATTTGCTTTCACCTCTGCCGTTGGTTTGCCAATCGCAAGGAAAGGACATTAGACAAAGCCTTCTACTAATAATTGCAGGAACTTATATATTTTTCTTTGCGAATGAATCATAGAAGAAAAGATTAAGGCACCATTTGAATGTACCTTTCCAAAATATAGGTTAGATACACTTCTTAGTTCTTTCTTTTTATTTTTTCCACGAATGGTAAAGATTACGTAGTTAAGATGACATCAAATGCTTACAATTTATTTAATTGAAGGTTATTTAATAGGAAAAGAACTTTTGACACAAAGTTTTTGATATAAAATTAGACCTAAACTTATAGTTGTTGATTTACAAAATTCAATGGTTGAGCTAATTGATGAATTATCAAAGTTACCAAATTCTAAGGAAATAAACCTTCATCGTTTGTCTCATTATCTCTCCTTTTACACATTGACAAATTCATGTAAACAAAAAAAAAAAAAGAAATGAGAAAATTTATAAGTGAGTTTGTTGCATGCCTCTTGCTTGAATTTGTTTTAATAGTGATTTTATTATTCATAATTTAGATATTACTTGGTTGCGTTTTAAATGGGTGCCAATAATAATATATTATTTCGTTTAATCACATTACTTGTCCTTATCAATAAGTTAGTTTCAAGTAATATTTTTATCAGATATTATGAATATCTATAGTATTTTTCTTAGTACAAATAACTCCATTAATTTTACAAACTTTTACAATCATTAACATAACTTTTAAGGAGGTTTGTGATGTTTTTAGAATTTTTGAATATATCAAACTGCGTAATTAAATAATTAAAGGTCCACTTGTCTAGGCTTATTAAAATAAAACTTGTATAACTAGATATTAGTGGAGTACAACTATATATATGAAAAAAAAAAAAAGATTGATGGTTGAATAAATATCCAGGTATTTTTTTAATATTAAATCATCAAAAAAATTTTTTATGAAATAATAATAAGATAAAAAAATTTTAAGAATAAAGCAAATGTTTTTTTGACATTTCAAACCTTAAAAAAAAGAATCTATTGAAAAAAAAAAAACTTAAATTTGATATTTTTATAATAAAAGTAAAATAATTATATAATTACTCATAAACTATTCTTAAATGGTAACCAAACACGGCTTAAAAAAAAAACCTTGAGTAAAACTCTTTTTTCAAAGAAAAAATCAAATTCATGGATACATTATTGTATACTTCATAATTATCGGAGTTTTGATTCTCTAAAGTTGACGCAAGGAAGTATTATCTCAAAGGTTCATCAAAATAAGATTCAATGTATCTGGACATGGAACTCAGATTCATTGAACCTGGACATCTTGCAAGTCCGCTAACTGTCCCAGTACACTTAGCAGTACAGTGCCTGCATTCAAAAATCTGCTTCCGATTTCCACATAAAAATCGGAGGGATGACGAGGCAAGGCCATGAACCAAGTAGGACAGAGAAGTGTAACCCACGTGGACAGTAGAGCTCGGCAACATGGACTCCACATTTACACTTCAGTCATTCGCATGGTGTTGAAACTTTGCTGCGTGGAGTCAACACAGGTGACAGTAAAATTTAGACTCGGTCAAAAGTCTTCGGATGAGATAAGTTCACGTGTGTGCTGGCACACATTTCCAAACGTGTACCATTCCCAATCATACCAATCACAGTTCAATCCAGACATGTATCTCCATAACTAACTCATCACTGCTGCCGGAGAATCAACACGGTCTATTTCATGGCTACACGGCCAGGAATAATAACTCCAATTGTTTTGGAAACTATATATTTTGGTACAAACTATTTTATTTAAAATAGTTCATTGTAATTGTAAAACTAATGCTTCACATATAATGGTTCTCATACAACTTCATATGACATAAATTTTTTTTATTAATAAAAAGATACAGTAAATAAAAATAAATTTATAAGAGATGTGTTTATTAGGTCACTTTGTTGATTTATTACTTCTATACAATTAATTTGTAGCATATTATTGTGGGTGATTACAAAAAATAAGAGACTGATTGAATAAATGGATCAAGGAACGAAAGAAAAAATAATAATTACTTGGTGTTGCAACTTTGACCTTAAATTTGACTATCATTTAACAAATGAAAAATTATATAATCTTACTATCGTAATATGACATATCTTTTTTATATGTATTTATTTGTTTATAATATTTATACAACTTAAATTTTATAACCTGATGCAGTTGTCTACAAAGTAAAAAATCACTGAAGGAGAAAAAACAAGAAAAATACTAGAAGTTACATCTTTAATAGGATTTTACCTTTAAACTGCCATATCAGATTGTAGGATTTAAACTGTATAAAAGTTGTAAATCTAGCATTACTATTATTAAAATTAGATGGTTAGTATAAATTAAATTAGCTGTATATATATTAATAATGAAAATCAATTGTTTCCACATTTGTCATTTAACTCAATTAATTAACAAATCATTTTCACATCCCTCGTAGAAGAAGTTGATTAATCGTGAACAAGCTGTTTTTAAGGTGTTTATTAAAGAGTTAAAAAAAAAAAAAACTTTTTGAATTCACCATAAACCGAAACCGTCAGCGAACTTGGACGTGAAACCAGGCATATACATCCATTAGGAGGGGCAGATACATTGACGCGCATCATAATCAAGCTGTGGCTGCTACACATTAGCAAAGTCTCTTGATAAAACACTGTACATTTACGCTACTTTATATTCTTCATAATTTCACCAGATGTTGTCATCCTTTTGATTATCTTATGGTCTTCTGAGCAACCCCTCACCACCATATCACCATAATAACGACACAAAAGCACAAAGCACTACCCTTTTGTAAGGACGAGTCACGTTCTTTAATATCTATATATACCTAAAAGCTGCTTCTATCTCCTTCACTTCAATCACTCTCCCTCAAAAAGAGCTGCACTTGCATACAAAAAGGGGGAGGAAGCAAAAGGGTAATTAAAAGGAAGAACGAGAACCAAAGAATTGGTTGAAATTTTTTTCTTTTATTGTGTTGAGTCAAATATGGCGAAAATACCCGCGAGGTTTAGAAGGGTAGCGGCGGCGTTCGATGATCAGGTGGCTAGGGCTCGGCTTTGCGAGAGCAGTGGGAGCGAGCACTCGCCGGAGAGTTTTACTGATTTGTCGGATCTTGTGAAGTCTTTTATGGAAAGAGAAGGCGTGGTGGTTGAAGGAGACGAGGAAGAAACTGAAAGAAATGAGTCGGAAGTGGGGAGTTATCGGTGTGATTCAGAGAAGATAGAGATGTTGCAGGATTTGGTGGGATGTGAAGATGATTGTGAGAAACAAAGGATCTATGCGGAGACTGATCGTGCATGCAAGCTTATAGGGGATAGGTCATCGGAGGGTTTCAAACGTCGGCTGATGACTCATTTACGTGATAGAGGATTTGATGCTGGTGAGCAATTAGTTACTTTAATAAACATCATATATGTATAGAATAGAAAACAGCAATCTATATCTCTTGTAAGTTTGATTGCAACTAAAGAACAAAATTTTAGTTAAGAAAAGGTTGATATAATCTTCCAATTAAATCATTGTTCTCCTCCAACCGGAGAGAGAGAGAATTATAAGGCAAACAATGAATTTTTTATTGTTTTTATAAATTTAGAAATTTAATTAGAGTAGTATAAATATTACAAAGTATTGCAGGCTTTCAGCCTGTTTGCTTGTCATGATAACTTCGTTTGGTTGATATTTCTCTTCGAAAAGCTAATGTAAGAGAGATGAACTAGATCACTTGGTTGTAATTTGGACTTGAGATGAACTTTCATGTGTCCATTTCATTGTCATTTGGTCTATCAAAAAAATCATTGTAACATTATTAATGTTTCTTAAAAACAGGCATAAATTACTGCAATTGTGTATCTAACAAATACCATCAACTACACTTTTCAGGTCTCTGCAAATCTCGATGGGAAAAAGGTTTGCGATTTCCAGCTGGGAACTATGAGTATGTAGATGTGAATCTTGGCGCAAGTCGCTACATTGTGGAAGTAAATTTAGCAGCAGAATTTGAAATTGCTCGTCCCACAGATGGTTACATGTCATTACTTGGGGCTTTCCGTCCAATATTTGTTGGTAAACCAGAAGAGCTTAAGCAGATCGTGAGGCTAATGTGTGCTGCTGTCAAAGAATCAGTTAAACGCGCAGGCATGCAATTAGCACCGTGGAGGAGAAATGGGTACGTGCAGGCTAAGTGGTTTGGTTCTTATAAGAGGACGACCAATGCAATTTCGGCCATAAACACATCAACGTCTGATGAGACACTTGTAATAAACAGATCAATTGGGTTTGTGGCGATGCCCGTGAGACCGTATTACTGTGGTAATGATTATGCGAGTAAAGTTGGCTTAAAAGTTGGGCAGCTAACAGCTGCATTCAGTGACAATTGACCCTGGAACGCAACTTTTAAATTATATATATATATATAGGTAAAAAATTGCTTGTAAAGAAAAGTACAGGCACCATATTGGTTGTCTCAGAAGTACTTTTCTGCTCTTTTTGTATTTTTAAGTGCTTTGGGATTGTTTAGTAATTGATTTAGTCGGATGCGAAGGCATGGAAGAAAATACTTGGAAGATTTTGGACTTTCTGTTTAGAGCCAATGGTTGCACAGTTTTGTCTGGCTTCCTCTTCGTCTGCATAGGGCTGTAAAAATTAAGTTATATTGAGAATTTGAATCTTTCTGTAAATAAACACATATCTTTATGCTTTTAAACATGTGAAATTGAATGGAATTAACAAAGGGTTCGATAGAAAACCATTAGTCGATTAAGGCCTCCCATCGAAAAATGATCACAGCTAGCTGCTAACTTTTCCGAGATTACACATACCAGTCTTAACAATGTAGTGTAGCTAACAGTGTTTAGCTTACAGGTAGTAAAAGGGAAAAACTTGGCCCTTGGAAACCGTTGTCATGGGCAAAAAGCCCCTCTTGCATGGAGAATCTGGGTCCAATTTCAAGATCTATGTGAGTAGATTAGCTCTGGTAGAGATCTCGACTTTGAGTTGATGTTGCTCATTTTTCTTCTCAGATACAATTCATTAATCCAAAATGTTTTAATTCAGTGTCTTTCGTTGAGATGACTCCAGTAGTTATAGATGGATTGCATTTTTCCAGGTCTCTGAGACAAGTATAGTAAATTTACATGGTTTTTTATTTTTATTTTCATTTTTTCTCATAGTGTTTAGTGGCTCCAAGTCTCCAAATCTTATAAACTTCTTCCCTTGACAGAAACGGAACTTCAGATGCAAAACTACCCAAATCCGAAATTTTACAAACACAAAGTGCAGACAAGCAAAGGAGTAAACTTTTAATACACAAGAAAAAAAAAAAACAATAATAATAAGAAAAATGTAGGCACCGATAGACGCAAACTGCTGGGAAATCAAAGCAGGTTGCCTGGAAGGTGACCCCATTCACAGGTTGAAGGTTGATGTAAGAGAAGGGTCTCTTAAAAAGGCTAAATCCTATGCCATTTCCCTCTTCTCTCCCCTTCTCATTAAACACAAAAGCCTCTGCCTTACTCAAAACATAAAAAACCAGAAGATACAAAAGCAAATTTTGATGTTAGAGGTTCGGTAAGCAGATTAGTCGACGGAGATTTAAAGAAATCTCACACAACTACCGGCCAGTTAACCTCTGAGCCGTTTTTGATATAGCTACAGCCGCTTTGGCAATTCAAGAACAAGGGTATCTATCATTCACACCCTTCTCTTGGTACATGTAGCCACACAGAGAGCACCATAACACAACACAACCACTCGATACAAAACAAAACAAAACGAAACACTAGCTAAACACAATAATAGACACAGAAAGTCAGAAACGGAAGACTGGAGACCACGCGGCTACATAACCCTCTTTCCAGAATATGATGACATTATGTCTTGCAAACCTCGGGCGGCTGCCTTTTATATAAAAACCTAGGCAGATTTTGAGTGAGAAGCAAAGATCTCAGCCGCACATCTCTGAGCCAGAGACGTGATTCAGTGTGACGCGAGTTTGAATGGAATATACACCCGCCTTTGAAAATTCGTCTATAATTCGGTTTCTTTTCTTCAAAATGAAATGGATATTTGACTAACGAAAGTGATTGAAGCGTGTTTCTTTAAAGAGTCCAAAATTCGAGATTAGAAGCACCCATCGAGCAACTGCATCTTGTAGGTAGTATAATACAAATGCGCCATCGGCGTCGATTCAATTTACAAAATGGGAAACTTGGGAAATTGATGGCTAGTATTATCTTGTTTGGAATATTTAAGTCGCATGTGGGTTTCTTTCTCTTGATTTAAGCTAATCGGTAAATATACAAATTATTTCCTCTCTCAATTAATATCTGTTAACAGGAGCAATTGCTGAATGACATTAGTTCAACTCTCGGTCAGACATAGTGAAATCGTTAGGAGATTAAGCAAAAGATCCTAACAAAAATCTTTCTCGCGGGACTTGAACCACACTTCAAAAGTAAAACCAGAGACAAAAGGGCTCAAACTGATCTTTGTTTACTCATTAACTGGCACAAGAAGCTCTTCATACAACATTCTCATATAATTACTACAAATCCCGCCATTTGAAGCCAGAAGGCAAACATGTAATGTGAAAGGCAAAGTGAATATTTCAATAACATGATCTTGCAGGGCTAATACAACTATAAATCTTCTGGTAACAAATTTTAAAAGCAACAAGATAGGACTTCTATATCCAAGTATATTGAAGAATCCATCCGAATACATGTCAGATCTATAAAATAGAGGCTGCAATAGACCAGGAAATAAGTATCAGGCAATTAGGTGTTACTTGGAGGAATATTCAGTGTTTGGAGAAATAAAATCCAGAACATATGTGTTAGTGACCAAAAAACCTACAGCAAAAGGGGAAGATGTAGGTATTTGGTACTGCTAACTGTAATCATTAGGACTTTCTTTGCTCTGAATGAGAGGAACGCCATCTTCCCTCCAAATTACTCGCTCTTCACATAATGCTGCCGCCACTTCCACATATAACCGATGCTCCTAAAATTAGAAAAAGATTTCACAACAATAACAAAGCCAGAAATTGAACTTTAAAATGGAATGCAGCGAGAACTTAATATATTCATCCCAGCGGTCAATAGTCTTGACAGCTATAACTTGGTCTGACACTATCTTAAAGTTATAATGATTACAAATGTTTACATCGGATTGCAGAGATGTATATATCAATCAGTGGTTCGCAAAATACTTCTCTGGTAAGAAAAATCAAATATAGTCCCACTACCTCACTAAGAACCCTTGCAGCCAGATCCTCTGCGGTGTCATTCCAAAGCACAGGAACAACTCTTTGAGCAAGGATTCGTCCAGTGTCATAATGCTCATCGACAAAGTGAATTGTAGGACCTGAGTATCTAACCAAACACCAACACAAAGAAAATAATATGAAAAATGAGAGGCACGGCTCAAGTTTTAGAAACAAAATCACAATAACAATAGTTAACCTATGAATGAAAATGCTGAAAAGTACCTAGCTCCAGAAGCAATGACTGCTTTATGCACCTTCATACCATAGTACCCTTTGCCTCCAAATGATGGAAGGAGTGATGGATGGATATTTAATATTGATCTAGGATACGCTCGAATCAACTCCACTGGTATAAGTTTCAGATACCCAGCTAGAAGAACAAAGTCAACCTCATATTTCCTGAAGATATAAGGACAAAAAATGAACAATTGGCAACTCTATTACTATATGAATTTAACAGTAATCATTTAATTTTGATGTTACCGAAATATTATTGTGTCAGGAACAAAATTAAGCCTAATTAGGAGCATCTTTTCTTAGTTGAAAGATTACAAGCAATTCCAAATGGCTCTTGTTTGGTCAATCACTGTGCTGCAAATATCATAAGTTCCTCTCCTGATAAACAAAAATTAATTTTTGGAAGAAAAGGCCAAACCTAAGAGCCGCTACAAGCTCATCAGCTGATAGAGCACTGGGTTCATCTTTATTTTTGGGAAACAAAATAACTGGAATGCCCTTGTCTCTCGCATTCTGTGCACCTCCACACTCTATCTCACATATCAACATCAACGTCAATACAAAGTTCACCATAAAAACTGGGAATAACCCAACAAACATTGCAACAATCTACACTTGCTGAGTAACAGAAAATATAAACAAATTCAATAAATAGGTATTAAAGAACACTTACCTTGTTTATTAGTGACCAAAACGACAACGTCCCCATGAATAGAACCGCCGTTACAAGCCTCCTGAAGTGAGCGGAAATTCGAGCCTCCACCGGAGACAAAAACCGCCAACTTTTTCTTCTTAATCCTAGATTTTGCACCATCATCCTTCTCAACTACGACATGTTTTGTTTTTTCTACGCTATTTACGCACTCTACTTTTCTAAAAGGCCGCACGGTTTGCGGCGCAAAAAGCTTCTGGGTTCTGATTGTAACACACTTGTGAGATTGAAAGCACAAACTTTTGGGGTTTGTGATTGAGGAAATAGGGGTTTTTAGAGAAGAGCTAGAAAGCAGGCTCTTAGCCTCCATTGAAACCTGAAAGAGGAGAAAGTAAGGTTTTTTTTTTTTTTTTTAAATGACAAAACGATTGCCAGATGAGCAACCTCACCCAGCGGCGGATAGTCACTTCGGTGGTGTTAGTCCGGTGAACTTGTCTGATTTTGATGAACTGGAGTCTCGACTGTGGGAACCACTAGCAACTTGGCAAGTAGTGAAGTAACAGTGAAGTGGCGCATACGATTTTGTGTCTCGGTTATTATTATTATTATTTTTAATAAAAGGGTAATTTCGGTTATCCGCTCTCATAAGGGAAAAAAAAAATTCATCCAAAACTTGTCCTCTTTCTTCTTCTATTGGAAGATTTACGGATTTTCTATAGTTAGCTAACCATATAATCCAATGGCCGAAAAAAAAAAATAAAACTTATCAAATCATGAAATACTTTTAAGCTGAATAAATTTCTCTCTCTCAGTATAACAAGCTTAAGTAATTGTCGAATTTTTTAAAATTCTATCAACTTTTAAAATATAAAATCATGATATATGTATATAACTATTGATTTTTCTATTCAATTAAATCGTTATAAAATAAGGGCAATAAATACAATAAAAAAAATTAAAAACTACGAATTAGGTATTAATTTTTCATTAGAGTCTTGGAAATTAGGTGAGTTGAGAAAAGTTTTTTTATGTTATATTTTTTATTTGATATTTGTATTCTTGCTGGGCGGCTCCAATTGATTGCGGGTTTGCGGTAATTTTCTTCATTTAATTAAATTTCTTTAATAGTTATTATTTGATATCAAGGTAATTAAAATTTTCCTTTAAAGCATCGATTATTAATTGTTGTTCAGGGTTTACTTTTTTATTGATTGCTATTTGTCTGAACAAATAATTTATAAATTAAAATATTATTACAACATCTGAGGTCCAAGTTGCAATAATCACAATCGCCAGATTTAGTATAAAGGTCGAAGTTTTGACGGCTCTGATCAGCGTACGATCATCGTGAGCCCACGCTCAAGTTCTCCCAAAGTTGCGCAATTATAGACGATAAAAGACACCTGTCTACACGCAACAAGAGTGAGAAATGCCTCTTGTCAACTGAGTCACAACCAACCCAACTCAGGTCAGCCCGATCCGCCACCAAAACCAGTTAAAATTAATACAAACATCTCAACTCAAATCAACAAATCAAAAATAATGGAGGGAGTTGGGGCCCGGCTCGGGCGGTCATCGACCCGGTATGGACCGGCCACGGTGTTCAGTGGACCGGTGAGGAAGTGGAAGAAGAGATGGGTCCACGTTTCTCCATCGAGCAACAACAACAACAGCAACAGCAACAACAATCACACGCATCAAAATCAACACCACCACCCCATCAACAATGGCATCAACGGTTCTAATACTAACGGAAATAACGGCTCTCATCTCTTGCTCTACAAGTGGACGCCACTCTCTCAGAGAGAAAACAGCAATAACGGTAACGGCAACGGCAACGGCAGCAACAACATCAACAGCAACGGCAACAACGGCGAAGACAAGAGTTCTGCCAAGGACGATACGACGCCGGAGGAGCCTCCTCGTCGTAAATTCAAATACATTCCGGTATTTAAGTGCTGATCTTGTTGAATTTTCATTGTGGGTTTTGTTAAATTTGGCTCCTTTTGGGGGGTTTAGATTAGTTTTTGGTGGGTTATGATGTTTATCGGATAAATGCTGCTTTTTGTTAACGAATTGTTTGTGGTTTTGTCAATTGCTTTGTTTGTGCATATGGGATTTCTACTTTGCGTGTAAGAATTTAGGGTTTTGTTGTATGTTTTAGATTCAGAAATTTGTGGGAAACAAGAATTACATTTGCTTGAAATGTGGTTCATAGATAGTAATTGCTATTAATTTGAATAAATAGGTTTTGTGTTTGGGCTTTGGGGCTTGAGTTTGAGATTTTTTGTTCTTCTGTTTTTGTTTTTAACTAATAATTTATAAAATGTTTGGATGGGTTACTGGAGAAAATTCTGTATATTGCACATATCTTTCATTTTGGACTTGTAAAGGAGCGGAGATTAGCAAAAAGAAAACAGTGATGGGAACATCTAATGCTACTAGATTTGAAATTCTAATGAGAAATTTTTGCTTTTGTTGCTATACTGACTGATGTGTCGGATTATAAAAAGAATATTCTTCAATTTTTATCTCGTTTATCGCCGATATACCTCCAGGTGCCAAGCTATCAACCCCTACTCATGAAATAAAGGCAGGCCTGTTGTGCAACCTTGTTCATATTGATACATGAAATTAGTTTTAAGTCAAAAGTAGACACAGTATAAATGTGAAAACTTGACATGGGTGAATAAAAGTAGATGTGTTATAGATGTCTCTTTTGTTATATTCGAATGTTTTTTTTTATAGTGTTCATATAATTGTAGTATTTTAGATAGTCCCCTAATATTTCCTTATAATTGGTGCATAGTTGTAGTATTTTTAATATAAAAAATCTGCATAATATTCAAATTTCAGTTCTTATTCCCCATTAAAATAATTTATGGACATAGATCAGGACTAAAAAGTACACCAAAAAAAGGTACTCGATGTTCATATAAATCATAGGGTGACCCATAACTTTACCCTATAAAAATGATCTAGCTAGAGTCTTGCCATACATGGCAGGGAAATGAGGTGTGCTGTCTCACTTTCATTTCATTAAGATTTTAAATACTGTTGTTCGGTCTTTTTTAAAAGTTCAAGCTTATAAGGTCAATAGTTCTTAACATAGTATTAGAGCCTTTATGCCGAAGCAGTCTTGTATGGAAATTCTAGAAATTTTTGTTTCATATTTGAATTCATTTATGTGAAATTGAATTCGTGTGACATGTCTATTAATTAAATTCTAGTATACATGTGAGACAACATGTTAGAGTTTAAATACTACCATTCGAGACTTTTTGCTTATGATTGAGATTAGTTGTCTTTGTTATAACATTTTAAAGATCATTAATGAAATGAAGATTTTTGTGAACTGTAGATATTTAACTTTGTAAGACCATTGCTGGATTTGAATACATGTAAGGAAATATTATATTTTATGAATGCCTTTGGTCATATCTCATTTTTCCTAAAATTTGTGTCAATTGTTATCAAGTCAATCATACTGGATGTATAGATGAAATGTTATTTACATTTCCAACTTTCATTTGCTCTAAGAAAACCATGCTTCAGCTCAGGACTGCAGTTTCTTTCAACTAGAATAAGATATTGTTGTCTTACCTTAAAATTAACTTGAGTTCCATACTTCAATAGGTATCCCTGCTGAGCGCTCACCTGATGTAGAATCTGATGGTTAATGCAGAACTTTAAGGAGTATAATGTCCATGTTGAGGGACATTTGGGACATAAACTTTTTTCTGGTTTTGTTTATTTTTCCTATTCTTGTTTGGGATCACATGAACCTGGCTTTATGACCTGCAAATGAGATTGCTCTTCGGTCTAATTTCTTATTTTGCATGTTTAAGCAAATTCCTGATGGGAAACATGTTCTATAATTCTGTAAGAAGTAAACGTGCTCTGAATTGAGGTTGAATGGAAACATCTATTTTTAATTTTTTACTTTATCTTGGTTGTTGGTGTGTTGTGTTGATGGATGATGGTCTTGCCTTTCTGAAAATGTAGATTGCTGTGCTAGAGGAACAGAACAAAGCTGCAGAAAATGAGGCAGCAGAAATTGCTGACAATGAAGCTAAACCTGCCGATACTGATCCAACTGCAGCGGAGCCAGCTCCTAGAACTGAGAATTTTGACGAAAAGCCTGACATTAATGATGTACCTATGGAGGAAAATCAGGTGAATGTCTACTGTGTATCTCATATATATATATATATATATATATATATATATATATATGTAAATGTACTCTTTCCTTTCAATATTTGTCATTCCTTTGAGTGGCTGAAATACTTGTAGTAAATGCCATGCATACAGATTGATTTATACTGAAAGCTTATGTGGACTCATGCTTAAGGGTATTTGCCCTCATTTGATTTGAAATAGAAAGTGAGTTGGTGTTATGTCAACAAACAGAACCCCAAGGGCTGGGCTTAGTGGTGAGCAGTCCTTGGCCCTATCTTTGAGGTCAATGGTTCTAATTCTTTCGGGGTCACCTACTTGGGACATGTGCATGTCTCGTATTAGCCTATGTTTAATAGACAGTATGCTATTTTTGGAAATTATGAGAATGAAAAACATTATATTTTCTTGTCAGCCCTTTCCTTTCTCCCTTGAACTTCATCTATTACTAACCTTCATTGGTCGTACATCACTGATATGCGTTTCTGTTTCATGTCTTACTGTAGGCTTGTATCTAATTTTGCTTTAACTTCAATTCTATCTCAGGATGATGGGCAAGTAGTAAGACAGGATTTGAATGAAAGCACTTTGGATTTGAGTTTGGGCTTGAAGGCACATGATGGTGAGTCTGACTCTAGAACTGATCAGACCAGAGATGGGAAGTTGGAAAGGTGAACTCCAGGGCCTCTTGAAGGTTATATCTTGCGGCAGACAACAATCAAAGAAAATGACCCTTCTGTTTGTGTCATATAGAGATCCAATTTGATCCAATTTTTCCTAGGGCCTCTGATCCAGTCGCTGACTGTCTTAGGAGAAGGTAGTTGAGTGGCTTATGTTTGTACTTTTAACTCATTTGATGCTCCCTTGCGGAGGTAATTGTGTGCGGAAAAACACAATCTATTTTTTTATTTGTGGAACTCTCGATTTTTTCTCGGGATATTACTTTGATTGGACATGCAGAACATACAAATTAATCTAGTTAATTAAACATTTTCAAAGAGTTGTGTTTCGACTAGACTATGCGTCAATATTTTATAAGAATGTTGTTGTAGAACTTTGTAAATCTCAAGTTCAGTAATGAGTTACTATTTGTGAACAATGGCCATCGGCCACGAAATTTGGCATTCCTGCCACCAACCCAAGAAGTGCCAAGCGTTGGTAACCCAAATGCTGATAACAAGACGATTGCTTCATTTTTGGCGTATTGGAAACGTGATCGCATACATCAGTCATTATCAAAACAGGTCAGAAGAGCCAGAAGCTCTTTAGGAGCACAACTGCCAGGATTACATGTGAAGGCCTAGGATTTATTTTCAGTCTTCACCGATCACAATATCTGATTACAACCAACAGGATCTGCCTTGATGAATTAAATGTAATGTTTACGGGGAGCGGTTCAAATTAACCTCGCTAAATGTAAATAATTGAAGATGAAAAAAAGGTGAATATAGGCACCTGTTTTAAGTTTTATTAGCCCCTTTAATTTGCCAAGTGTTTTTACATGCAGAATAGTAATGAACATTCAGTTACAAATTCTACAACTTAAATTGAACAATTCAAAGCAAAAGAAGGTATGCCTCAATGACACGTTAAACTTGAATCAACGGCACGACAATGAGACAACAGTTTGAGAATAGGGTAAAGTCTCTAATCAACCCAGGGCGCAAGAAGTTTGGAAGATTTCGTCATCATTCTTTTGCAACAGCAACCTCAGGCTCAGAAAAGTAATCGTGCCTGATAACAAGGAAAAAAAAAAGAAAAGGAAATTATTGGCGGCTGAAATCACGACAGAAAAAAGGAAAACATTATGTAGTCTCTGCCTCAGAAAAGTTCTTTAATCGAACACTCAAAAGTAACCGTATTTCTAATAATGGGTAACTAAAAATTTCAAGTTCCTAGATTCGTGGAGATATACAACAGCGTATAAGTTATCTTGCTCGCATATCCACCATTTAAGTCTACAACAACTATTCCAATAATTACATATCCGATCTCACCTATGGACGAATATGCAAGCATAAATTGCATGATTGTTTGAGTAATAGCAATGAGGTTCCCCAATATCATGCTAAGAATAGCTTGAATTTTAGAAGAAGATGCCATTCGTTTGATGAGAAATAAAAAGGAATATTGAAAATTTGAGTGGCTGAAGCTGAAAAAGCTACTTTCAAAGTAATTATCTTTTCACTTTCTTCTACTCTGTTGAAGTATGTTTGAATTATTCCCAAGAAAGAATCAATTAACGAAAAAAAGGCACTGATCTCCAGTTAACATCAAAATTAAGCATCTAGATAAATAATTGGAGTATGATCACTTCCTTACTATAACAAAGAATGCAAATGGAAAAAATGGCTAAATAAATATAATTTTACTTACTTTATCTTGCGTGATAGTTGGTAGAGACCCGTTCCTGCCATTGCAACGTTTACACTGAAAAGATTCCAGTTTTTCTGTAATTCAGAATGAAAGATAACCAAGAATTAATATGAAACAACCTTCTATACCAGTAGTATCCTGCAACAATGAATCATCAACCAAAAAATACAGTGGTCTGCCAACATTTAGAGTATTATATATTCACTAGGCTGTCTCAGCCGATACAAAAAAGAAACTCAAGGAATCATAATTTGAGATAAACTAATCATCTCATGATACAACATTCTCTCTTCCTCTCTTCCCTCCCCTCAGTGGCTTACCCATTTGAAGCCCATACTCAATTTTCATTTAATCACATTATAAGATGACAAGATGAACACATAAAACACAAATGAGATAATTACCACAAATATAAAGTATGTAAGGACAACACACAATTGATGCCAAGTACAGCTAGGTCAAGGAAGTACATAAGGATGTTTTAAAGCTTAGCTATCAAGAAGCTAAACAAAACTTAGATAGATATTATATAGGCATTACTTACAACTTTCAACAGATAATCATCTTGTCTATAATTAAACTCACCGGTGTGATTACAGTACTGTAACGTGACCAGATCAATCCAGTGCATGCAACAGCTGGAAAAGACAATAAACAAAAATTATATATAGGATTACCCAAGCTGAATGCTAGACCCAAAAAAAAGGGTAAAAAAAGGGAAAGGGAAACTACTCTCAGCACACACATGAAGAAGTACATTTTCTTTCAAATGGAAATAAATACACTTGTATTTACAAGAACAAAATACCTATTTGCTGGGGATAGGAAAGCTTTTCAGGCGGTTTCGAAAAGTCAGCGACATTTGCTATGCTGATGCCCCATTTAAAAGTTGGTGCCCAAAAGTGAACTGTAATAACACATGAATCAGGCTGTTGTCAGCTTAAGCATATATAAACTGAAATTTGACAAATGATAACATACATATTACAGATTAATGAAAGGTTTTCTCTTTATTATCACTTTTCATGAAGATTTCCATTCAAAATTTCATCTTTAAATTAGAACAACACAACCCATTTCCATTCCGATTTGGTTGTTGAAATTGAAACTACTAAATTCAAATAAAGGATTCAATAATCAAAAAGTTCGCAGTAAATATTTAATCTAAACAAGCCACGGATCTTATCCCGAGTTTATTCTTCAAAAGACCACAATATTTATTACCACAGCAATTAAAAAATAATTCAAAAATTAAAAAAATCTTGATTGTAAAAAGAGGACGAGTCTACTCACTGGTTTTGGGACCGGCCGGGTGGTTCCAGAGAGCTTGGAGCTTGGAAGTCGCCATGGATTCAACTCGCTGTTTCCCTGAAAGCGTGTTTGGTGGGTTTGGTTCAGTGAATCCCGGTTCAATTCAAAGGTTCTATTTATGCTGCCCGGTTGGTCCACTAGTGAGGGAATAGCCAACCACACATCATGCCATGTGGACACGTGTCAACTTTGGAGTGAAACGTAGTCGTTTTGTTATAACAACAAAACTACCTGTATAAACCATAAGCAATTTGGTGATCTTGGTTGGTGGCCCCAGAGAGAGAGAGACACATAAACGGTGCGTTTAGTGCAAGCTTTCACCGCTGCCATGGAATCGCAAAGCCAAACGACTTCGCTGCAACGGCTTCAAAATGTGGAGAAGGTAATTCCAGTCCCGCTTTTATCGCAAAATAAATCCTAATTTTTTTTGTTGAATAAAAGAAGAGAAACTGAGAAACAGTTAAAAATGGGTTTTTGATCGAGTGTAGAGAGTGGTGAGGGTTCTGGAGCTGGCAGGAGGAGTGATGGACGAGCTTTCCAACCCGACCGGTCCCAGAAAAGAATTCATCAACAACCATTGCCGTGAGTTCATGCAGTTGATCAAGGTCCGTCCTTTTTGGCCGTAAATTTCATACTATCAAATTTCTCAAATTTCTCAAATTTTAAGTTTTTATTTTTTATTTTTTATTGTTTAGTTTAAAATTTAGGAAAAAATTTGAATTACTTGAGATGCCTGAAATAGATTTGGTCAAGTAGAAGTAGTTGCAATAGATGTGTTTCATAGTGCACGAATTTTGGTATTCAAGTTATATCAAAGTACAAATTAAGAAGATGAACTGACATGAAGCTCAATTGTACATTGACCGGAATTGTTTTGGCGCCTCAAGCTCAGTTAAATTGTTTTCTTGAAATAGATAAGAGTGTGTTTTGAAATCACTAGAGCTTGTGGAGGGTTTCTTTGAGAAGCATCTTCATAGATGCTTTCCTAGAGAAGTCAATTAGGTGTGTGAGGGAAATTTTTTTTTATTTTTTTTCCCTTGACAAAGAAAAATAATAAAAAGCACTCCTCAGTACGGCTTGACTTTGGTTGATTGAATTTTAATTCATCGATGGTTGTGATAAAATTGTTGTAACAAATGAAAAAAGTTAGAAGAAAAAAATGTGTTGAAACATTGTAGCTCTAAGCTTACAAGCAAACAAGGAGATTTTGATTTAAAGATGGTCGGACACTGGAATTAGGTTTAGGAGGATTAAGGTTCTAACAGTTTGTGTTTTAATTGATAAAACTAGGACATCCAAGTGACATTGCGGGACGAGATTAAGAGTGCATGCGAGTATCGTCCATTTGAGAAGTGTGATTACACTCCAAGAATATCGAATGAGATCTGTTGCAAGAAACTGGAATATGCTCTTTCACAGTTGGATGAGATGAAGCAGACCATTGATGAATATCATGGTACTGTTTGAAGCAGCATGTAATGGCATCTTCAGGGGCGTTGTTGATATTTTTATTCCTATTACGAAGATTGTTCTCTTTGATTCATGTTAACTTTGTTACGGATGACATGGACATCTTATTTCATTATGATCATTTTGTCATAGTCGTAAGTTGCCCTAGAAATGTAGGATAAAGCTTCCATGTTCTGATGGACGCACTTTTCCACATGATTTTGAGCATTCTTTATACATTGTAGTATCCCTTTACATGTTTTCAGCCTTGTGGATGAATGAAGTTTGCTCTCCTCTATGATTAATCCTCTCTGCAGTTTGGTGCTTCAAAATCCAATGATATAAGGAGGGAATCTAGTATTCCAGAGAATGACTAAGCTGGAGTCTTTGATTCACCTGTAATCTCTTTATGCCATTGATTAGCAGAGAGAGTTAAAATTGAGTTGTGAAATTGTTGCTATTATTGGAATACTATTGTAACCATACATACTCATACTATCAGGATGTTTTAGTTTCAGTTGGGATATTTCTAAAAACGTTTTCTTTACTTTCCATTCACAAATTTTGTTTTTTATTCCAACAATGGATATGAACTTGTATATGCATAAAATATACAGCTGTTATGGTAGTATGCAACCTATAGATTTATGATCATAACTTCTAGAAGGACATGTTGGGTGTTTTTAACATGATTGGAAGCATTATCATGGTCAAAAGTGACTTTGGAAGAAACCATCGAAGTGAACCTAAGATCTTTTTTTTCTTTCGAAAAACCTTTCCAGATGGACATGAAAAAACACGTTTCTTACAAGCGTAAATACATGAAGTAATAAAATGAATAATGAAAGAAAATAGCATTATAACAGGCTTTTATTAAGATTAAGAAGATCAAATATTATCACTCTACCAATGAATCAGCAAGATCATCATTTCTTGATGTGAACTTATGAAGACTTCAATGGATCAGCAACAGTGCTGAACCTTAAACTCACAACGTATTCTCCTGTTAATGGACCTGTAAAAAACATGGGCGGATTGGCCCGCGGATACCAGAACAGCGCAACTTGAAACGTCGGAGAGGACCTCTTAGGCAATATTACTACGAAAGGGCCATCGAAGTCTTTTCACATTCAATTCCAAACTTGCCAAGGGAATCTTGGATGAAGCTAAAAATGGTCGGAGGTGCAGCAACCTATGTTGTTAGCAAAACCGATCGTTCTGTTTACAGTGACTCTGAGTAGCACCATCGTCTTCGTACTATTTTTCCGCCCAAACCCGTTTTCATACAATCAAGACTTGATGGGTCGAAGCTTGGTTTTATGGCTCCATGGTTTGGGTGACTCTGGTCCAGCTAATGAACCCATTAAGACACACTTCACATCTCCTGAGTTTAAATTCACCAAATGGCTCTTCCCTTCTGCTCCTAACAGCCCTGTCACCTGCAACAGTAAGTACTTTTTTTTAACCCTTATTATTTGTGGATTTCTTGAATTGGGTTTTGCTTAACTGCAGCGTCTGGATTGAAGTATAACGCAACTGATAGGTGAATTGGAACTTACTTAAGTTTTGGAGTAGGCCTTAATTCATGTGTGAATTATGTTACTTTGAAACCAAAAAAAGAAAAAGAAAAAAAAAACTCGTTAATTGAGAAATCCAAGTGATTAGCATCTTTACGAATTTCTAATTGGAGTGAAGCAAATGGTGGATATGTTGGCAATGTGAATATTAAATCCTTAAAGTTTTGGTAGATAATTTACAAATGATCAACTAGTAGACAGAGTAAAGATGCTCTTTTTGTTGCTTGGTGCAATATAATAATTATCATCTTAATTTCATAAAGGAAGTTGATTGCTTTAGGAATAGGAAAATTACACACTGCTTGAATTTGATTGATCGATAGTTATAACAAATTTTCTAATGGCACAGTAGCAAGGGTGTTCACAAATTTGGTATGCATATTTATTTACATTTTTTTCTTCGTGCTACTTTAAGATGGAGATAAATAAAGAGAGCAAGAACTTCAAGCTCATATAAAGATTTCAGTTGGTATTTGTTGATGATAAGTATCTTCTTCGGTCATCAATTATGATAGAATTCCAATAATGTGATTGATGGGTTATGGTGGTATGGTTTTTGGGCAATAGTTCTTGATTCAAATGTTTATGGCAATGTCAAAAACTTTAGTTTTAATCTTTGTCAATTCTATCAGCCTTCAATAAATTAACATTTCTTTTCTTGATGAAGATATGTTGCCTTTCGCCATCCTGCAATGCCTCACAATGCTAATTTGCTTCTCTTTGTAGATGGTACTGTTATGCCTTCTTGGTTTGACGTTCATGAGATTCCTGTGACTGCTGTAAGATATAGCAATCGTACAGATCTTTCTGTTTGGAATTTTTGTCCAGAATCTTTATCTTACTGCATAATATGGTATTGAGACGTTGAATTGAATTGTACCTTTTCTATATTCTATTTAGGAAATTATCAATGCTGATGTGGGAATTTATTATTGAATGTTGCATGAAGCGGAGTGAGTCCTGTTTAATTATTCTATCTATGGTAATGATAATTAAGCTTTTATTGTATGACCTGCTAACTTTTTTCTGTGATAACTTTACTGAGAATTTTATGAGACACGATTCAATTCTACATGTTTAGGGAGCTTGTCCATGTGAACTGTCTTTGATGTTCTACTGCATGCTGATAATATTTTAAGACATTCATTTGAGTTTTCTTTCACTTATGACCATCAGAATTCTCCAAAAGATGAAGCTGGTGTGCTCAAAGCATTTCAGAATGTGCATGCAATGATAGACAAGGAAGTAGCTGCTGGGGTAGATCCTAAAAATGTATTTGTGTGTGGACTTAGTCAAGGAGGTCTCTCTCTCTCTTTCGTACAGACAAATGCACAGAGAGCACAAAATAGAAATAGGCATCCCTTATTTTTCTAATTTGGTGCAACTAATATGAAAAATATTTTACAGGTGCATTAGCTTTGGCTAGTGTTCTGTTGTACCCAAAAACTCTTGGAGGAGGTGCCATTTTTAGCGGATGGGTTCCGTTCAATTCTTCGTTGATAGAAAGATTTACACCAGATGCAAGAGAGGTTTCTTTTAGAGACACAATTCCTATAATCATGTTCTTAAAAGTCATCTTTTTCATTTGCCCACCATTCTGATTTGGTTCTATATTTCCTCCTCTACCTTGCTGTTTTTTCTTTTATAATCAGAGATAAGAATTTCAGTTGTCTTGAGAGGAATGGCCAACTAGTGACACTTTTAGAGGGCATAACTGCTAATGTGCCAGGGTCATATATCTATCTTAGTTGGACTCCTGTTTGAAGTAGATCATGCATTTTCTGGTGTTGTTACTTGTTGAAATAGACTTGTATACCATTTAATATTTATGTTGTTGCATGGTTTGGCGGTCTGAGGTCCAAATATTTATTGCAGACACCTATCTTGTGGTCTCATGGAATGGCTGACAGAACAGTGTTGTTTGAGGCTGGACAAGCGGCTGCACCTTTGCTCGAACAAGCTGGTGTAACCTGCGAGTTTAAGGTAATAATTGTGTTACTGTCTCAAATTCTCTCTTGATTTAATGTGCCTTACGGAATACTGGCGTTTGATAACTTTGCAGGCTTATCCTGATCTGGGCCACTCCATAAACAATGAGGAGCTCCGTAACCTTGAATTATGGATCAAGACTCGTCTGAGTAGTTCTTCTTTTTTTAGTATTATTAAATTGCATCTTATTAATATTGTAGGCAATTGGTGTTCTGCTCGTTAACTAGTTATAATGTATTGGTGAAACATAACCTTTTCACATAATTATGCATATTATCAAAAAATGACTTGCGAGTCAAGTCAATTATGTTGTTTTTCTTTTGGCGAAGGAATTTGGCATTGTCTTTACTTTTTGGAGCAATTAATTTAGACCAATACAAATTTGGCCTCATACCTGTCTTGTATTATCTTGTTCATGCATTGAAATCATTAGAAAAGTAGTGCTAGATAACGTTAATTCCCTCAGAAGTCGGTTGGATAATGTATAAACTGAATATACTGCCCTTCCTTGGCCTGCTTTTGTCGTTGCTCATGCCCTTATAAATTCCTCCAATAGTCCAATTTATTATGTATGGGTTGGCATTTTATAACACTATTAAACACAATATTGCCATGTAAATTTATGATTATTCATGCCACTTGATGTAACATTTAAGATTTAAAATGAAAAAATAATTGGACAATTTTCATAAGTACCCTTGAATATTCACTTAATTTTAACTGGAAAATGAATATGTATTTTTATTAATTAAATTTTTTGAGTTGTTTATTTTTCATCAATCAAATTCGTAAAAATGATGATTTGAGAGAAGAAAAATATTAATTTTTATACAAATTCAGCGATGTGATTGATTAAAAATATATGGTTATTTTTTTATTAGAATTAAGTGAAAAATCGAAGGTATTTATTGATAATGGCTTAGAAAATAATATTTGATGATGTTAATTTATCAATTAAATTATATATATGATAAATGATTAAAAGTTTGTGTTGAAAAATCTTTGTTAATTATGCATCATGTACATTCCTGAAAGTTGCTTGAGCATCTCAGAGATGGGCCTTTAATTGCATTCTAATTGCATACACAAAAGGCCGGGCTGAGCTGCAAGAGACTGACCAATGACCAGTCGCAACAACCCCCATTGAAACTTTGACGTGGAGAGAGGGCTACTTTTAAGACAAAATCAAGACTGGGACAAATCATGGTAGTAGGTCCAATCACAATTCACGTCGCTGCCACCTACCTGCAAACTGCACAAAACCAACGAATACGATTCACTCACGAGGAGAGGTGTACCATCTTTTTCGATGCCACTTTCCTCACACAATAGCTCTCCTCAATGTTCCCAAACTCCACGGCACCAGCCCAAAGAACATTCTATCTCTCTGTGCAATCCCAAAAAAAAAAAAAAAAAAAAAAAAAAACATAAAACCCCATCAACCCTTCAAAGTCCAAAACTTCCAGTCTATTTCTCTCTCTCGTTAGATAAGTTTTCTCCGTCTTAGATAGATAACAGTTCAATCATCTCAGTCATCAACTATGAAGAAGCTCTACCGCAAGGGCACCGTCCATCCATCGCCGCCAACGATATCCGATCACCTCTCCTTCCTGCCTGCCACCATCCTGACCCTCGCAGCTGCTCTCTCCCCGGAAGACATAGAGGTCTTGGCCCATCTCATCTCCTGCTCTAGCAACAGCATCTCCGTCAACAACTTCCAGACCCATCACCGAAAAAAAAAACACCGCCACCTCGCAGAAGAGCGCTTCCTTTGCGAAAAGTAAAAGCAGCGGTGGTGCCCCGGGTAGCAGCGGCAGTACTGCTAGTAATAGTAATAATAACGATCATCCTCCTCTTTTCAACTGTGATTGTTTTAGATGTTACAAGGAGACTTTGATTTAAAGATGGTTGAACTCTGGAATTAGGTTTAGGAGGATTAAGGTTCTAACAGTTTGTGTTTTAATTGATAAAACTAGGACATCCAAGTGACATTGCGGGACGAGATTAAGAGTGCATGCGAGTATCGTCCTTTTGAGAAGTGTGATTACACTCCAAGAATATCGAATGAGATCTGTTGCAAGAAACTGGAACATGTTCTTTCACAGTTGGATGAGATGAAGCAGACCATTGATGAATATCATGGTACTGTTTGAAGCAGCATGTAATGCCATCTGCAGGGGCGTTGTTGATATTTTTATTCCTATTATGAAGATTGTTCTCTTTGATTCATGTTAACTTTATTATGGATGACACGGACATCTTATTTCATTATGATCATTTTGTCGTAGTCGTAAGTTGCTCTAGAAATGTAGGATAAAGCTTCCATGTTCTGATGGACGCACTATGGCACATGATTTTGAGCATTCTTTATACATTGTAGTATCCCTTTACATGTTTTCAGCCTTGTAGATGAATGAAGTTTGCTCTCCTCTATGATTAATCCTCTCTGCAGTTTAGTGCTTCAAAATCCAATGATATAAGGAGGGAATCTAGTATTCCAAAGAATGACCAAGCTGGAGTCTTTGACTCACCTGTAATGCCTTTCTGCCATTGATTATCACAGAGAGTTTAAAATTGAGTTGTGAAATTGTTGCTTTTACTGGAATAGTATTGTAACCATACCTACTCATACTATTAGGATGTTTTAGTTTCAGTTGGGATATTTCTAAAAACATTTTCTAAACTTTCCATTCACAAATTATGTTTTTTGTTCAATGGATATGAACAGAAGATTTATGATCATAACTTCTCGAAGAAAATGTTGGGTGTTTTTAGTATGATTGGAAGCATTATCATGGTCAAAAGTGACTTTGGAAAAAACCATCGAAGTGAAACCTAAAATGTTTTTTTTCTTTCAAAAAACCTTTCCAGATGGATATGAAGAAACACGTTTCTTACAAACTTAAATACATGAAGTAATAAAAAGAATAATGAAAGAAAATAGCATTATAACATGCTTTTATTAAGATTAAGAAGATCAAATGTGATCACTCTACCAATCCCTTAGCAAGATCATCGTTTCTTGATATGAACTTATGAAGACTTCAGTGGATCACCAACTACGCTGGACCTTAACCTCACAACGTATTCTTTTGTTAATGGACCTGTAAAAAACATGGGCCGATTGGGCCGAAGATACAAGAACAGCGTAACTAGAAACATCGGAGAGGACCTCTTAGGCAATATTCACTATGAAGGGGCCATCCAAGTCTTTTCACATCCATTTCCAAACTTGGCAAGAGAACCTTGGATGAAGCTAAAAATTACCGGAAATGCAGCAATCCATGTTATTAACAAAACCGATCTTTCTGTTCACAGTGACTCTGAGTAGCACCATCATATTCGTACTATTTTTCCGCCCAAACCCGTTTTCATACAATCAAGACTTGATGGCTCGAAGCTTTGTTTTATGGCTCCATGGTTTGGGTGATTCTGGTCCAGCTAATGAACCCATCAAGACACTCTTCACATCTCCTGAGTTTAAATTCACCAAATGGCTCTTCCCTTCTGCTCCTGACAGCCCTGTCACCTGCAACTGTAAGTACTTTTTTTTTAACTCTTATTATTTTTGGATTTCTTTAATTGGGTTTTGCTTAACTGCAGCGTCTGGATTGAAGTATAACGCAACTTATAGGTGAATCGAAACTTCCTTAAGTTTTGGAGTAGGCCTTAATTCATGTATGAATTATGTTATTTTGAAACCAAAGAAAAAAAAAAGCTCATTAAGTGAGAGATCCAAGTGATTAGCATCTTTGCGGATTTCTGTAATTTACAAGTGATCAACTAGTAGACAGAGTAAAGATGCTCTTTTTGTTGCTTGATGCGCTATAATAATTATCATCTTAATTTCATAAATGAAGTTGATTGCTTTTGGAATAGGAAAATTACATAGTGCTTGAATTTGATTGATCGATAGTTATAACAAATTTTTTAATGGCACAGTGGCAAGGGTGTTCACAACTTTGGTATGCATATTTATTTACATTTTTTTCTTCGTGCTATTTTAAGGTGGGGATAAATAAAGAGAACAAGAACTTCAAGCCCATGCAAAGATTCCAATTGGTATTTGTTGATGATAAGTATCTTCCTCGGTCATCAATTATGGTAGAATTCCACTAATGTGATTGATGGGTTATGGTAGTATGGTTTTTGGACAATAGCTCTTGATTCAAATGTTTGGCAATGTCAAAAACTTTAGTTTTAATCTTTGTAAATTCTGTCAGACTTCAATAAATTAACATTTCTTATCTTGATGAAGATATGTTGCCTTTCGCCTTCCTGCAATGCCTCACAATACTAATTTGCTTCTCTTTGTAGATGGTACTGTGATGCCTTCTTGGTTTGACATTCATGAGATTCCTGTGACTGCTGTAAGTTATAGCAATTATATAGATCTTTCTATTTGGAATTTTTGTCCAGAATCTTCATCTTACTACATAGTATGGTATCGGGACGTTGAATTGAATTTTACCTTTTGTATATTCTATTTAGGATTTAGGAAAATATCAATGCTAATGAGGGAATTTATTATTGAATGTTGCATGAAGCGGAGTGAGTCCTGTTTAATTATTCTATCTATGGTAATGATAATTAGGTTTTTATTGTATAACCTGCTAACTTTTTTATGTGATAGCTTTACTTAGAATCTTATGAGACATGATTCAATTCTACACATTTAGGGAGCTTGTCTATGTGAATTGTCTTTGATTTTCTGCTGGATGCTGATAATATGTTAAAGATATTCATTTGAGTTTTCTTTCACTTATGACCATCAGAATTCTCCAAAAGATGAAGCTGGTGTGCTCAAAGCAGTTCAGAATGTGCATGCAATGATAGACAAGGAAGTAGCTGCTGGGGTAGATCCTAAAAATGTATTCGTGTGTGGCTTTAGTCAAGGAGGTCTCTCTCTCTCTTTCATGCAGACAAAGGCACAGAGAGCACAAAATAGAAATAAGACATCACTTCTTTGTCTAATTTGGTGCAACTAATATGAAGAACATTTTACAGGTGCCTTGACTTTGGCTAGTGTTCTGTTGTACCCAAAAACTCTTGGAGGAGGTGCTGTTTTTAGTGGATGGGTTCCGTTCAATTCTTCATTGATAGAAAGATTTACCCCAGATGCAAGAAAGGTTTCTTTTAGAGACACTATTCTATAATCATGTTCTTAAAAGTCATCTTTTTCATTTGCCCACCATTCTGATTTGGTTCTATATTTCCTCCTCTACCGTGCTGTTTTTTTTATAATTATGAGATTAGAATTTCATTAGTCTTTAGAGGACTGGCCAACTAGTGACACTTTTAGGGGGCATAACAGCAATGTGCCAGGGTCAAATATCTATATTAGTTGGACTCCTTTTTGAAATAGATCATGCATTTTCTGGTGTTGTTACTTTTTGAAATAGACTTGTATACCATTTAATATTTATGTTGTTGCATGCTTTGGTGGTCTGAGATCCAAATATTTTTTACAGACGCCTATCTTGTGGTCTCATGGAATGGCTGACAGGACAGTGTTGTTTGAGGCTGGACAAGCAGGTCCACCTTTCCTTGAACAAGCTGGTGTAACCTGCGAGTTTAAGGTAATAATTGTGTTACTATTTCAAACTCTCTCTTGATTTAATGTGACTTATGGAATACTGGCGTTCGATAACTTTGCAGGCTTATCCTGGTCTTGGCCACTCCATAAACAACGAGGAGCTCCATAATCTTGAATCATGGATCAAGACTCGTCTGAGTAGTTCTTCTTCATAGAGTTCTCAGTATTATTGAATTGCATCTGATTAATATTGTAGGTAATTGGTGTTCTGATCGTTAACTAGTTATAATGTATTGGTGGAACATAACTTTTTCACATAATTATGCATATTGTCAAAACAATGACTTGCGAGTCAAGTCAAGTATGTTTTTCTCTCGGGGAAGGAATTTGGCGTTGTCTTTACTTCTGGAGCAATTAATTTGGACCAATACAAATATGGCCTCATACCCGTCTTATTTTATCTTGTTTATGCGTTGAAATCATTAGAAAAGTAGTGCTAGATAACGTTAATTCCCTCATAAGTCGGTTGGATAATGTATAAACTAAATATACCGCCCTTCCTTGGTCTGCATGTGTCGCTGCTCATTCCCTTATAAATTCCTCTAATAGTCCAATTTATTATGTGTGGGTTGACATTTTATAACGAGTTTAAACGCAATATTGCCATGTAAATTTTTGATTATTCATTCCACTTGATGTAATAGTTGAGATTTAAAATGAAAAATAATTGTGTAATTTCTATAAGTACTCTTGATTGTTTGTTTAATTTTAGCTAAAGAACAATTAAGTATTTTTATCAATCACATTTGTGAAGTTCATTTTTCATCAATCAAATTCATGAAAATGTAATTTGTATAGTGAAAATGATGATTTTTTTACAAGTTAATAGTGTGATTTGATTAAAAATGTATAGTTATTCTTGGGATAGAATTAAGTTAAAAATTCGAAGATATTTATTGACGTTGTCTTAAAAAATAATATTCGATGATGTTAAGTTATCGATCAATTTATCAATTAAATTATATATAGGACAAATGATTAAAAGTTTGTGTTGAAAAATCGTGTCAATTATGCATCATGTACATTCCTGAAAGTTGCTTAAGCATCTCAGAGATGGGCCTTTAATTGCCAGCTGAGACATGGGCTTAAGTAGCGGAGTCATTGCAATCTCATTGTATACACAAAAGGCCGAGCTGAGCTGCAAGAGACTGACCAATGACCAGTCGCAACAACTCCGGTTGAAACTTTGACGTAGAACGAGGTCTACTTTTTAAGACAAAATCAAGACAGGACAGATCATGGTAGTAGGTCCAATCACAATTCACATCGCTGCCACCAACCTACAAACTGCACAAAACCAACGAATACGATTCGCTCACGAGGAGAGGTGTACCGTCTGTTTCGATACCGCTTTCCTCACACAATAACTCCCCTCAGTGTCCCCAAACTCCACGTCACCAACCCCAAGAACACTCTCTGTCTCTCTCGACCCAAATTATAAAAAAAAAAAAAAAAAAAAAACATAAAACCCCATCAACCCTTCAAAGTCCAAAACTTCCAGTCTCTCTCTCTCTCTCTCTCGCTCTCTCTCTCTTGTTAGATAAGTTTTCTCCGTCTCAGGTAGATAACAGTTCAATCATCTCAGTCGTCAGCTATGAAGAAGCTCTACCGCAAAGGCACCGTCCATCCATCGCCGCCGACGATATCCGATCACCTCTCCTTCCTGCCTGTTACCATCCTCACCCTCACAGCTGCTCTCTCCCCTGAAGACAGAGAGGTCTTGGCCTATCTCATCTCCTGCTCTAACAACAACATCTCCGTCAACAACTTCCAGACCCATCACCGGAAAAACAACACCGCCATCACCCAGAAGAGCGCTTCCTTTGCGAAAAGTAAAAGCAGCGGTGGTGCTGCGGGTAGCAGCAGCAGTAGTGCTAGTAATAGCAATAATAACGATCATCCTCCTCTTTTCAACTGTGATTGTTTTAGATGTTACACGAGTTACTGGGTCAGGTGGGACGCGTCACCGAATCGGCAACTGATACATGAGATCATCGACGCCTTTGAAGATGAGCTTTTGAGTAATAATAAGAAGGTTATGAAGAGCAACAAGAAGGACAAGAAAAAGAAAGGTGGTAAAGATAACTCAAACTCTGGTGAGTTAAAGCGGACTCATCATGACCAGTTGAGCTCTGGGAAGGAAAAGTTGGCTGAGTCAGAATCCATAGAGGAGACTAGTAGCCGCAGTAGTAATACTGGTGGTGGTGGTGGTGAAGGTGGCAAGGGTTGTGGTGGTCATGATCAAGAAGGAGAGGAGAAAGGTCCAGTTAGGAGCTTTGTTAATTTCATTGGAGAAAGGATTTGGGGTGTTTGGGGGTAAGTTTATTTATATTTCTTGAAGCTGGAAAATGAAGGGTTTACAGAGGTGGGTTTAGTTATAGTTTTTGTTCTCTACTATCTGCAGAGAGTTTTTCATGTTTTTGTTTTCTGTATTATATTAATATCACCTTTTTACAATGTAAAAATGGGTAGTTTAATCTTGAATCATCAAGATTTAGTACTCCTTAATCAATTTTTGATGTTTCTCATCTATCCTTCCTATCAAATCTTGTACATATTTTTTGTTTTCAAGAATTTCAGATTACTTATGTATAGTGACAAAGGTATCTTTTGTCTCTGTGAAATCAAGGGTTTTATTGTTTCTTCCGGATCCTTCTTGACTATGCACTCAATTGAGATATGGGTTAAGTTATAGTTTGTCTAACCATCAGTGCAGTTTAGTTCAGATTTCTGAATCATGTTATCGTAGCTGAAGATTAAAGCTTATTTTTTCTGGTGATGGTACGGTTTTCGCAGGCTATTTCTGTATAACTAAAAAAGGAGAACAAACCAAAACCCTGAAACTATTTTCAGCGATTTTCCGTTTTTAGGGAAAATTAAATCTTTTGTGGAGGACCTTGTTGCCAAGGAAAAGTGATGATTTGTTGTTGCAAAGTGATGATTTGTAGTTGTAGTTATACAACGACATCGTTTATCAGTTGGCGCAAATGAGTCTCATGCCAGAAAATCTGGGCCAAAATTTTGTTCCTGTAACTGCCCTTGGAGCTCAGTTTATCCCGATGCACAATTTGGCATTAGTACAAAGTACAAACCGGGAGCAAGTACTCAACGATTGTATTGTGGTCAATTTCGCATAAATAAAGGGTATTGTGGTCATGATGGCAAATTGCAAACTATTATGGGAGGAATAGGTGTCGCAATAAACGAGGTCGGCAAAAGCAAGGCTTCGATTAAAGCAAAGGACCCATAAAAAAGTCCCAAACAATAACTCCAGTCCAAACCCTCTTTTCGTTATTCCCCAATCCAAGGGTATTTATTCTTTTCATAATTTCTCGGTAAATTCATTCGCGTGGACCATATTACCCCTCTTCACATATCCACCTTCTCAAATAATTCCCCGTGAAGAAAATACCAAAAATTCAATTCAATTTCTGACTAGGGTTTTGCTAATTTACTCCCCTTTTAATTCATTTAATAATAATGAACTAACGAACTTATTTTATACACATTGAAATAATTTTTATAAAATCTAATCGTATATACCTAACAATCATAACATAGATTAAATTATTATTTCAGATGCTCGATATTTTTATCGCTGATTTAATGTCATTATTTAATGGGTTGATGATGTTAACATTTCTTATAAAACGTGAGCATGCTTATTTATCTTAGCATGGCTCAATGCATGCTTATCATTCATGTCGTGGCCTCACATTTGTTTACATAGCGGTTGTCTCTCTTTTACGAGATGAAGTATTAATAAATGTGAATTTCATGTATTATTTAATCCCTGGCTACGTTGCATTTGCAAAATAGAATAATGGGCTAGTGGGGTTGGTTTGCCCACATTAGAAAGTTGAAGAAACAGTCAATTTAAAGTTTAATTCATCAACTTGAAGGGGCGTTTAGGTGATTTAGTCCAAAAGGAGTAGAATATCTTTTCAAATTTTCTTATAAAATTTTGCAACCCCATGTACGTCTTTATCTCTTTAACTTGTTTTATATTGAAAATAATTGAGCAAGGGCATCTTGGGAAAGCGAATCTGCCAACTTTTGTTCGGCCAATTAATACAGAAAGAGGGACAATTGGCTCAGCTCTCGGGGATCATGACGGTACATGTGCCCTCTTACTGCCTTACATACACACACTTTGATCAAACTACCACACTCAATTGGCCTTGCCATGAAACATCCCCTCGTCCTCCGTATACAAACAAATGCAACTTTGGTTTTTCTCATTTTTAACTATATTTGATCCAACTATCTAAATTGTAATCTCAATGAACAACAGTACTCGTTCTAAATTGATTTTTAAATTTTGTATCCTAAATAATATATATTTCATAAATGATTATCATATAAATTTATTGATAATATAATGATTTATCGTATCATCTCATGATCCATTCAATTAATGATACTTATTTATCGTATCATTTGGCATAAAAATTTAAAAAGTGTAATTACTCTAATCTCAATACTTGTAATATTCAGTAAAAGACATGTTGTTAATTAATTCTCTACCGTGTAATAGACTCTTGGCTGATAAAGATCAATAAGTTTGAAGTTGACTTGGTTAAACATAAAAGGCCAAGCACATTAGGTCAGAGAGACTATTTGTGGGAGGAATGAGTGAACACTCACAACTCAACAATCTTCCACATCTACATCCATACTTGGTCTTCTGTTGGAACTTTTATAGTTGAATTTGTCTACTCGCATTCTGTCTCTGTTGAAGAGCTTTTGTAAATCAACCTAACATGTTTGACTCGGTTTTCTAGTCTTTGGTCAGGGCATGGTAACAATTAGTTAGCATTAATTTCAAATGCCATGCATTTTGGCCCTCTAGCTAGCCCTTAATACTATGTAGAATTGACTTGAAATATTATGAGACTCCTGGGAACGATGAAATTGAAGAAAGGGAAAAAAAAAATGAAACTAATTTGAATGATCACCAACTATAACGAAATGATCACCAACTATAATGATCAATAAGAAAGGTTGACTAGTGGAGCCATTAGGTGAAGATTCCCTCTTCTTTTCACCTGTGGTGGAAATTTATCACTTATCTTTTAACATAAGCCAGGACATTTCAAGTTAGGTTGACAGCATACCTCTGTCCAAGACAATAGCTAGGCACACACTGGACTAGACCTACAATAAGTCGTCTATTTGATAACTGGGTGCGTTATCATTCAAACAGAGAATCCAGGTTAGCTTGACAAAGTCAAGCCTGTCAGATTCTTTTCACCGTCAAGGCCTCACAGTAGAGCAGGGTGAGTAGGCCTTGATTATAAAACTCCAAATGATGCAAGACAAGGCAAAAGTTTGACAAAATCTACTAGATAAGTTGAAAAATTTAGCGTCAGGTAAATAAAAAAGTAAAAGAACATCATCATGATCTGCCCATCAGTGACATTCTAAACAAGGAATTTGAGATACAATTCTTCTGTATACTAAGGATGGTCTGTAGCATACCAGCGACAAATTGGACCCACATTCGATTGCTCCTGCATAGTCGTAGATGATCTAAGAATCTATGAAATATCCATGATTGCAGCTATTCTGTCTGCTAGTTTTTCTTAAAACAAAATCAAACCATAAAAATGCGGTACTCTCGAAGTAGGACTAGGAGGTGCATCGAATGGGAGTCCAATGCCCCAGTCTAAATAACTTCCATGTAAATTAACCACATTTGATATGCCACCAGACCATCAACCTTGGATTCCACAAATACAATTACATTTAGATAATTAAAAGAACATCACATATGTACAGATTATTGTGGACTAATTAATCTCTACCAACAAGGGAACCATAAAGAGGAAAGACAATGGAGATACCTTCTAATATAGTCAGGCATGTACAGGTATGGAGGAGCTCATAGATACACAACCTTTCAAGCGTTCAAGAATCACATTGCGGTTGACGAGTCCTGAGTGGGAAGTCAGAGGAAGACCCTCCTTGACACATTCATCATATTTCTCCAGAGCTGAAACAATGTCACTGAAATCTGGACGCTTTGCTGGATTTGCTGCCCAACAGCGCTTTATGAGATGTGCTAGTGCAGGCTGGCAGCTAGCCGGCAGTGGAGGCCGCTCATTCTGTCAAACAAGAAACGTATTAGAAGCCAAAACTAGTGTCCAATTAAGTTGTTTCGTTGCCACCAATTTTTGTGCAAATCATGTCACACACAGCTGGATTACCAAATAACAAGTTTATAAACTATCATTTGTATGTGTCTGAATTTGTTTATTCCATATTTTTCTGTCCACCCACTTGTCCCAAAAGTTCAAGGATGGAATATTCCTTGTAGGTTGCCAAAGACTGCTTAGTAAATAATTATGGAGCAGCTCTAATCAAACAAAACATGCTGTAAAGGATATCTTTTGCTCGCTTTTTGTTGTCTGAAGAAGTATGCAAGAATCCCAGCGTTCAATCATATGCATTGATGACTTGCAGAGTACTGAATGCAAAGCAAAGCTACTTCCTCTTTTTGCCTAATTCTTTTCTTGTTTTGTTATCACTTTCTTCTGATAATAATAAGAGCACTACCTTTTACTGCAAATTGATAACATCTAGAAAAGGAAATCATATTCAGGTTTTCCAGAAATATGGGGAGTATTCTTGTTGAACTTCAACTTTCCATTGGCACCAATTTTCTAGTCCGAAACACCCCAATGCTCCAACTGTGTTTTGAATGATCAAATTTTGTTGCAGTCTTTCTAATCAACTGAGGAAACGCCATCGAACAAGTTGGATTCAGCTAGAGGACTCATCATTAATTTGAACTTACTCTTCACTGCTGGTCCATTAGAGTTGTTTATGTATTGTCCCAACCGTTACAAAGACATAATTACAGCAATTATGAAAATTAGAAGACAGGAAATTTTATAACAACTTTAGACATCTTGAAATAAAAGTCCCAGAGGATCATATTTTAGGAAACTCTTGTAGCTAGTTTAAGTTCCATTTCAATATAATTTGTGCTCAAGATGAAAAGAATTTGCATTTTTTCAAATTTTGCTATTTTACCTTCTCAGCCACAGCAAATGCTGCCTGCACAGGAGTCATTCCTTGAAAGGGAAGCAAAGCTGTAGTGAGCTCCCAGAGGACAATTCCAAAGCTATACACATCAACTTTCCGAGTGTAAGGCTTTTCTTTAATCATCTCTGGTGCCATCCAGCGGTAAGTTCCCATGTTTCCTTTGGTTTCCTGGCACTGTGTTTCTAGGCATGATGTACCGAAATCTGCCACCTTCACTCGCATTTCATCATTTAGAAGCAAATTATTAGATTTGAGATCTCTGTGGATCACTCCTTGTGAATGAAGATACTCCATTCCTCGGGATATATCAAGGGCCAACCTCAAAATCGTTTCTGTTGAAAGCGAGTAGGGCTCTTTCTTATTGAGATACATTCTCAGAGTTCCTTGTGACATGTACTCAGTGATGATACAGTACACAGGAGGCTTTTTACAAGCTGCAATAAACTGTAAAAAATATGGTTCACTAACCTCACCCCAAAAAGAAGATTAAAAAAAAAAAGGCTTTGTAATGAATGAAAGATAAATTTTTATTCACTTTCTTGTCTTAATATCCATTTTACTATGTTTATAACAAGAGCTCTGTTCAAAAACATCTATATAACATAAAGAATCTCTGAAACTTTGAAGGGTTAGCCACAAGTTATCCTGGTCCAACTTTGAAACTTTGAAATTAGATGGTATCGAACAAACCATGTAAAATGCAACGATAGTAGCTCAAATATGCACGACATACAAAACTTCCAGAAATTTCACCAGGTTTTGGCATCACAATTATTATTACTATTTTTTTTATCAGTTAAAAGATTTTCCAAGAAACATCTAACCGAATATGATAGATTTTAGAAATTAATTGCATCTACTAAGGAGACAACACTGCACGATAAACAAGCAAAGCATCTAACAAGAACTGACACTATTGTCAAGTTACTTCAATCTTTTAACTAAACAATTTTTTTTTATTCTTTTGATAGAAATTGACTATAGAAAACTTATAAAATTTGCGAAGTTTTTTCTCGGAGGAGATACAAAATCTTACCTGCACAATATTGGGATGAAAGAGACGTGAAAGCAATGCAACTTCAGACTTGAACTGCTGCTCAAGTAAAGCGCTAGTCTCCTCCTTTTGGTTAGGAACTCTCACCATTTTCACAGCAACGGCTCTCTGCTTATAAATTCCACGATAAATCCTACTATGAGCTCCAGAGGCAAACTTGTTACCGATAAACAACTGGGAAAGGTCAGCTGTCCACTCCTCTTGATCCTCCTTTGCTACCTCCCAAGTCTCCACATTCTCAGAGTCTAAAATCATCGACCAAGATTCCAAGCTATCGAATCTCTTCTTCTCCAAGTTCTCCGTATCAGAGTTCAACTGGGATTTTGATGAGGATGGAACTGACAGCCGTTTGCTCTTTGATTTTCGAAGACGAAATGCATGGAAACATGAAGTCGCCATCTTAGCTCTTATCTTGCTCTGTATGTTACTCTTAGAGAAGTTAATATATTTCTTTTTTTACTATCAAGACAAACCATCAAAAGGTGTTTTCCTTCTGAACGTGTGAATTGATTTTAAGAAGTGCATGAATTGATTCAGAAACATGGATTCTGTAGAAAAAAGAAAAAGAGAAATTGGTTTTCATGAATCTCTTAAAAGAGTGACAGATTAATCAAACAAACAGAAGCTAGTTTCTCATACAGAAAACATGGAGAAGTGAACAGGGAAGCATAGCTTTCCATTTCAGAAGACGGGTTTCTTCAAAACGGAAACAAATACAAAGAAAGGGAAGTAAAAGATTGAGAAATCCATGTTAGGGTGTTTTTGTCTATGGCTGGAAGAATTGGATTCAAATGAAGAGTAAATTCAGGAAAATGTTGTACATTTTCATTTTCCAAAAGAAAAGAGAAGAGACTTCTGATTTTCACGGCTCTATCTAATAGGATCAGGAAGAGATTAGGTCGTTTGCCAGTAGAAAGATGAATTCAAAGCAGAGAATTCAGGGGTGTCCCGTGATTTCTCGGTTCAAAACCAAGACTTCTTTTGGCGAGCTTTTCTCTGGGACGTATCCAACTCCTCTGTGTCTATTACTGTTTGTTGTTCCTTTTTGCATCATTAATGCTTAGTGGCTACAGCCAAAGTCTTCTTCATTTTATTTAATCATAGAGTAAGCTTTTTGCATCACCTCGAAATACTTTTACGGGATTTATGCCATTTTTTAACAGTTAATATATATGAATATCTACACTTAACAAGCCATAAATTGAAGCTACACAAGTGGCATATACACGTGGCCAAAGCTTCTTTATCAAAGTGGCAGCTTAATGTCCAAGCAGAAATATTGCATATTATTGCAACTGATAAATATTTAAATTGCTAAACTTACAGTTAGATTCTACATTACAGTACATGCACTTGCGGGTAAAAGATGAAAATATATTCCTGGCTTTGCCACGTTATACTACATGATATGTGCTATTAGCAATGTTACAATATTTGTTATGATTGAGGATCACAAATGTGTTGGAGCTCTTACTTGCATTGTTCCTCCCTTCGCATGTTCATTTTCATTGATGTCCTTGTCTGTTCATCAAAAGGGCATGCATTAATTAAATAAAGATTATTTGTTATCAGGAACTGATTTCCGCAGCTTGGAGAAGATATTTCCTGAATTGGATACAAGTGGGAATGGCTAATTTGCAACTACATGTGATTTCAGAAAGAACAGCTACGATGTTACATACCACAAGCTTAGCTGTAATTCATAATCGAAAACTTAAAGATTAAAGATCAGCAACCGGTAATTTGATCACAGATGATCATCAATATTGCTTCCTAGATATTCATATTCCTTATTCTCTGTGTGAGGTGAAGCACAAAGCATCCTATTTTGTGAAATTTTTATAATTTTTAAACACTTCCAACAAACTGTATTATATTGTGAGAAAATAAAAATAAGAAGGCTTGGTCAAGTGCATAATTGTACCTCGGATATGTACTCAAGATCATTAACTAAAGTCTGCACTGCACTTTATTCCCCAATTGGGGAACATCACCGCTGGAAAGCTATGGTAACGGAGGAATTGAAGAAAGAAACTGCTCTCTACGTGTCTCATAATGTGATGTGCAAAGAGAATTAATATGATTTTCTCATAATTGGCTTGCAAGCTAAGTCCTAGATATCTTAGGGCCTTCTAGCATGGAACCTGTTAATGTTAAAAGAGAACATCTTCCATAAACATTATACCCAAAAAAACAAAGGCAAAAAGATGCAGCATCCAATTAATATATGCGATTGAGTTCGTGTCTCCAAAACCTCTCTCTCAAGCCATTCTGATGGTTTCTAGTAAAACTCAACTTTGGGATATGTGTTAGTTGGGAAAACTCTTGTTAGACTTCCGTGAAACTTTATTTCTAGAGCTTAAAATAGAAGCCCTTTTCCGGAAGTTCCCTAGCAAGTTGCTGGCACAAGTCCTTGTCATCTTTTTAACCTACATTGGATATTGTCAAAATAGCTAGTAACTAACGCAAAAGTGATCCAGCAAGCAGTACAAGATCACTTTTCTTTTCTCTCATATACAGGCACTTCCCAATTGCCATGGGAGGTGGAGGACCATTGAGAGAAACTGTTATTTTAACTTGAGCCATATATACCAGCAGCAATAATTTCATAGATAGATTCAATAGAATATTCAAGACAGCAAGTCAAATTGGTTAATGACTTCATTACTTCAGTTTTCAAGACATTGGGCAAAGTTAATTCAAGTTTAAGCTTGAAAATAAATTTTCTGGGTATCCCAAGGAGTGAGACTCCTCGCCACTGGTATCTCTATATGTGGAGATTTGCAATCCATGTGATTGTGATTTTTCACCATTCCGCCAACGGTGCTTGACCGCTGGTTTGAGTGGAGTCAAAACCCGGGCTACGGGTTGGCCCATGCTAAAGTAAACTGTTACTATTTGGGCCTTGAGCCCATCATAATTAGGACAATTATTGACCCAAATTATGACACGAACTGAGCCTAAAGCAATCAGGGAATAGCTCCACTGGGCCACAAAGCCGGAAATGAAATCTGAGAGGAGAATTTAAGAGCCCTGGGCCCTTGCCAATAATTTCCAAGGATAGGATATACAAAGGGGAGTTCTATTCAGCCTCCACCTTTTGGCTCTTCAACCTCTATTTTTATTTTATATCCTTTTGCAGTTTTATCCTAATATAAAATTAATAAAAAAGACAACACAAAATTTCAAATAATTTGCATATTCAGATGTTTCAATTTCCACAAATAATTTAAAGAAAAATTTATCTCAAACAAATACACAAACACTTACAAAGCAATCATAAGTCTACAAATCTACAAAATTGAAATATTTACAAAATGAATGCCGAAATGGAACAAAGATATTAACAAAATCATTTGCAGATTTACAAGAAAAAAATTACAACAAAAAAGAAATTCTTTGCTTGTTTCTCGCATATCCGTGACAATTTGAAGATTATTCCTCCTCTTCTCCATCTATTTGATGAAGGGCTACTCTTCTGTTGGTTTAGAGTCAACAACTAGAAAATAGGTTACTAGAGTTTTTAGTTTTCAATTGAGATGTTGAAGATGAAAGAGGAGGAGTTTGATGTGAAGAATAAAGAGCATGAGAAGGTTCGAGCAAGTTAGTCTTATATTTAAGAGAAGTCCCAGAAGTCCCGCAAAAGTTATACAACAATTAGGTAAATATCGTTTATGGGTGTTGGTGTTGGTTTTTGTTAAAATATATAATTAAATTGTTTGTTTTGAAAATCTCTAGATCTAAATATAACTAACCAAAAATAAGAGTATAGTATAAATATCTTGAAGCATATATCATTGGGAGTAAAATGGTCCATAAATCACGACATTAGGGGGCAAAAAATTTAGCACAAGAAACATTTCTAAGTTCATCTAATTTCTTCATCAATTTTTGTTTTCCTTCTTCAATATATCTATCTTTTTCCTAAATTTATAACTTTCTTTATCCAATTATTGGCTAACACACTTCAATTACTTTGAAAATTTCATTTTTAAGAAACGACATAAATGTAGTAATGAGTGGAGGACGAAGGCATGCCGACAACACAGTTGATTGCATAGCATGTGACTCCCAACAACAAGGATTACAAAACTGTTTACCTGCTTAATACAAGATTTGCGAAACCATTGTTTCAAGCAATTAAATTAAGAAAACAAAAGATCACCTACTTCCTTGTACAAAAAAAAGACCTGAAAGTGATGGTAACAATAATATAAAATAAATAAAATAATTTCAAAAAGCATTTTCAAATGGGGTCTCTAGCACTCAATCTCATTGACTATAACTATATATTAATCAACGAAGCAAGTGTTCCCTTAACAGGATCTTGCTGCGCTTTTTATGCATATTTCTTTAATTTCTAACCTAATCAATGCATGACAAACTACTCCTTTTTATATCTGTGGACCATTTTATGACCCATTACCTCATCATAATCGCCACTATAATTATTCTATTAAAATGTTTTTAATTTAAATATTGCCTTTAACAGTCAATGATGAGTTTATGCTATTTAATTAGTTGACATTCTATCATTGGATTAAATAGATTTATTTATGAGTAATGTTACTCTTACAAACTACTTTTACAAATCCACTCATACAAACTAACGTAGTATGATGTGTAAATATAGTGATATCATAAATATAAGCTGATAATAAATGACATTAAATAAGATAAATAATGTGACGATCATATAAGGATGATGGATGAATTTATAAGAGTAGTTCGTGAGATTAACATTACTCTTTATTTATTAATAACTACATGCTCTATTTTATATAAAATTATAAGATTATATTAGTAGTTTTGTAATACTCTGGTTATTATAAAATAGAATCTATGCTATATTGGTTTTAAAAGTGGATTCAAAATTTAATTTACAAGAAAAATATAAATATAAATAGATATTCTTTGTTGGAGTGGATATAACTTGAACAAGGATATTTTTGTCCTCAAGTGGCATTTTGTAGAACTTTGGATACCAAAGCGTGCCACCACCGACTCCCGAAAGCATGAATTTCCAAAATTGTCCTTCAATGTTGTCCAAACTTCTATTCTTACTTAAAATGAAGTATCCAAAAAAAATGGCGCGATTATAACTAACTGCTTTCGTTAACGACCACAGTTTGACACTGTACAGTAATGACCACCTGATTGAGCAATCAGTCACCGTCCGATTCTGGTCCATCACATCATGGGAAAAGGTTGGGTTCCACACATTGAACATGATCATGATCTGGGATTTAGCAATGTACGAGTGTAGTATAGACACATGGTGGTGCTTAATCATGATGTGGAATGTAGATCTACCGTCGAAGAGAGAATGGACCCACTTTACTTGTCAAATTAAATTGGGGCCTGGATGTTATTGGATTATTCTACTCTCAAATTGTCTTATCATTTTTTTGCAGTGTTAGAATTATAGAGTGGAGAAGATCTTCTGGCAATCGGATCTGTGCATGCATATTTTATAGGACCCATTACCCTGCAAAGCCAGCCTCTGTACGGGACCATCCCTAAATTGAGTTTGATCATGACTTATCAGAACCGGAATATCATCCCATTTATACCTTATCTTATAGGGTAGTCTTACCCTGTATTATATGAAGATGTATACTAATATTTTGAAGATGTATAATACTTCTCTACAATGCAAGAGTAATTTTTGGTAAAATTAGTAGAGAGAACTCAAGAACAATAGAATGAGATCAGCTCACAATAGCATTGCTTCTTTGTTCTAGTTCTGGTTCTAGTTCTATCACTTGGATCCTTGGAGCACTAAGAGTGTAACTTTTTTAAACGATAAGGATAAAAAGGTAAATTAATACGATAAAATAAAAGCTAGCGCAATCAAATCAACCTGCCCCACACCAGAGCACAACGAAACGCTGTAGCGCCATTTGAAGACATCGGGACACTCACGTCATTATCACAATACTCCATCAACTTTTCAGTCATTACCGCTCTTTCACACAACCTTCCATTCATTCTACGAGCACTACCATCACCACCAGCGCCAACAACAACAGCACAGTCTCACTCACTCACTCACTCTCTGTTTGTCATTTCTTCGAACAAAATGAGTACGAGAATTCCGTCGCACCAGCTCAGCAGTGGCCTGTACGTTTCCGGCCGCCCTGAACAGCTAAAAGAGCGGCAGCCGACAATGGCTTCTCGTGCTGTTCCTTACACGGGCGGTGACATTAAAAAATCCGGTGAATTGGGAAAAATGTTCGACATCCAAGTTGTTGATCAAGCTCAGGTTTCGGCTAGCGTTCCTTCGTTTCCAAAGCCTCCGTCACGCCCTTCCTCCTCTTCACAGCCCAACAGCGGATCCGTCCGATCCGGGTCCAATTCCGGTCCAATGAGAAAGTCGTCTGGCCCGTTGCCTCTCCAGCCCACAGGCCTTATAACGTCGGGTCCGCTGGGTTCTGGTCCACTGGGACCGAGGAGGTCGGGCCAGCTGGACCAGACCGGGTCCTTCTCCGTCTCGACCAAGGCGGCTTATGGGTCGGCGGTGACGAGCCTGGGCGAGGAGGTGAAGGTGGGGTTCAGAGTGTCGAGGGCGGTGGCGTGGGTGGTTATGGTGGTGGTGGCGATGGGAGTGATGGTGGGGGCGTTTTTGATGGTGGCAGTGAAGAAGGCGGTGGTTTTGTTGGCCGTGGCTGCCATAGTGGGGCCCCTTTTGCTGTGTATGGTGTGGAATTGTGTGTGGGGGAAAAGAGGGTTGTTGGGGTTTGTTAAGAGGTACCCAGATGCTGAACTTCGAGGCGCTATTGACGGTCAGTATGTCAAGGTTACTGGGGTAAGTTGCGTACTATAATTTATAAGTTATTTTCTATGAAATAATTATAAAGATGCTGAAACCTAGCCATCTCTGTCTACAAATTTCAGTTTTAGTATGATACATACATTGAAATATTGTTCTATTAAGTGTTTTAAAGTTCATATTTATGATATAGACATTAGGATAATGTTATTTCTTATAGGAATATTTTATGTGGTTGCGGATAGTAGTGGTTAAAAGACGAGTGAAGAAGAAAAGACAGAGATTTGATAAATGGGATTATTTCTAGGATTGAATCTAGATGAGCAATCTTGTCCATCGAGGCTGGAATATGATTATGTTATGGATTCCTTGATGGACTAGTTTGACAACGAGATATTAAATCTTCAGAAGTTAAATGACGTATAGGAGCAAACATTTTTGTTCTTGGATGGATGTATCACTCAATTAAACCTTGAATTATGGGATACTCGTTGAAAGATTTTTTCCATTCGAATTATGGGATTCTAGGTTGCTTGCCAGTTTTATTCTACCGAGACTAAAATTTGCTTCTTAAGGGGTTAAAGGATATAATTTATTGGGTGACTTCCAACTTTGATATAGGAATATGGGTGAGAAATATTTGTGTTGTCTTTAAGAGATTGCTTTATTTTTAAGCTTCATAACTTCTGACTCATTAGAATTGAGTCTTAAGCTTCATGATTTCTACTCTCTGTGTTTATATTTGGTTGCCGCAATTTAGGGTTGGTATACCATTTGACCAGAATCTAAAATTATAGTGAGCGGCATTGTTTTATGAAGAAAATAGCTGGGATCTTATCAACAGTGTTTATTCTAATACTGTTTTGGAGTGTATGCCTCGGTATGCATGTCAATTTAGTTGTTGGCATTTTCTTGAGGCTACTATATGCTACTGGTGGTTTTTAAACAGGGAAAAATAAGATTAATGTGGTAACTGAACATATGTTGCGTTGTAATTTGCCTTTTGTTGAGCTGGTAGGCATAGAAAAGGAGAAAAAACATAAATAAATGAAGTATATCATGTCATTGGGTATGGGTGGCAGAAAATTATATTTTACCTATTATAAGAAGTTGCTAGAGGATAAACTAGGTTCTTTTTCTTCATTGGCATGAAGAATTCATGGTGTTCACTATATTCACCATGAAATCAGGACAGTAAAATGCATAACAGATATATGGTTGACTATCTCATCATGGATTAATTTTCAATTTAAGTATAAGATCACTTCTCTAATGCATTATATTTACTTATATCCCACTTCTTCGTGCTCTGTGTTTGGATATCAAGATTAACTCTCTGAAATCGGAATTCAGCTAAACATCTCAGAGCATAATGCAAACCTGTCATCTGCATTAGAATGTTTAATTGGTCTTAATGATATTGTTTATGATGATACTTTATTGTCCAATACTTCTTGACTTTTAAGCTGATTGAAATAATTGATTTTTAATTGCTTTAATAGTAAGATACGATGATTATTAAATTTTTTGGAACTTTTACTTGTTATTGACTTTATAGAAACTTATCATACATCCCTTTATGTAGGTTGTCACCTGTGGCAGTATTCCTTTGGAGTCATCTTACCAGAGGGTACCTAGGTGTGTATATGTTTCCACAGAATTGTATGAATATAAAGGATGGGGTGGAAAATCTGCAAACCCTAAACACCGTTGTTTCTCCTGGGGATCTAGACATTCTGAGGTTAGTTTGTTGCCTCCTGTGGTCATCTGTTCTCAGAATTGGTTCAAAGCTTAGTGCTTTGGACCTTTTTAAATAATCAACATTTTTGGAAGATTATTAAATAATTATTGCTCTATGATTCTATGCTTTGGACCTTTTAAACTAATCAACATTTTTGGAAGATTATTAGATAATTATTGCTCTATGATTGTATATTGAACAGTAAGCTAATTTTCTAGTTGATTTTACTTGCCTGCCTAAATTTGTATAAATTCGTAAAATAATGTTGAGCATCTGGTTACTGTAGTTTGAGGACTGAATCTATGCTGTTTGAGGATATAATTTGTATTAAAATAATCTGCTTTGTTTGATTATGCAAATGATTTCAATTATGGGCACAAAAAATTATCTTCTACCAGATGTCCAAACATTCTTGGTTCTGGGTCTTGGTATATGACTCTGATATTGAATAACACTGGTTACGCATCTTCTTTTGAAGACTGATAAATGCTGTATGCACTGTGGCCTCAGTGAAGCTCCTGTTGATATGTGGAAAAATTGTGTTTATGTTTCTTTTCTTTGAACTCTGACAAGCGCTGTATGTAATCTGTCCTTTTGGCTTCTCCTAGTTACTGATGGTATGTGGAGTGGCTTCTCCTAGTTCCTGATGGTATGTGGAGAAAGTGCTTTGTATGATACATGATGCCTCTGTCTAATTTGGCAATTCTTGTGAACAGAAATATGTATCTGATTTTTACATATCAGACTTCCAATCTGGGTTAAGAGCGTTGGTGAAAGCAGGCTATGGAGCTAAGGTTGCTCCATTTGTGAAGCCAACAACTGTAGTTAATGTAACGAAGGGAAACAGAGACTTGTCTCCAAGCTTTCTACGCTGGCTAGCTGAACGTAATCTCTCTAATGATGACCGCATAATGCGCCTTAAAGAAGGGTATGCCACTGAATTCCTGTTTTCTATCTTCTTCATGCCCTCTATTCCTCAGTGATGTTTTTATGGTTTACTTCTGTTTGGGTACAAGAAAAATGAGGAAAGTTGAGTCCTTTAGAATTACTAGACGTCTTTGATATTAAATTGTATGCTTCAATGTGATATTGTATGGCAGCTATATCAAAGAAGGGAGCACTGTTAGTGTGATGGGAATTGTCCGGCGCCATGATAATGTTCTCATGATTGTACCATCAGCAGAGCCGGTCTCAACAGGCTGTCAGTGGACTCGCTGTCTACTCCCTACTTATGTTGAAGGTCTTATTTTGACTTGTGATGATAATCAGGATGGAGATGTAGTTCCTGTGTAAATATCTTGCGTATTATCTTATTTCTGTTTATTACAAAGTAAATATTGGAAGAGTGGAAGCTGATGAAAGTGTTACACTCCCAGACTAAGGCTCTTAACTGTATGTAAAATGGCATAGAAGATGGAGACAGAAGAGAGAACACATATTAATCAATCAATAGCGTAATTGTGAATTACAATGCAATGGGGAGTCTGAATGACATCCGCGGGTTGAAGAAGGATCATCCCGCATAAGAAGCTAGATGATATTGTGTTATGAAGACGCTGCATATTTTGGTTTTGGCTGATTTTATGTACATAAGATGCAGAGATACCCTGATGGGTTTAGAAATGCTTGCTTTCTTCAGATACAATCAGTTTTAGCGTGTAAAGTTATCCTGTGTGTTTCTAGTCGATTATGTGAGTTGCTCGTGAGGAACTCCTTGTTTATATTCTACTGCACACGGCATGTAAATTGATCAGAACTTCTTGTGTAAGTTACTGAATCCCCTTTCTAGTTGAAAGCATACCAACTCTGCAATTCTTGTCACCACTATATTCGCGATGTTCCATAGATTTCCCAGAAGCTCACTTTACTTTGTTGACTCTCTACTGGAAAAGAAGCTTTAGAAATACACCTTTATTGGTTTTATTAATTTTTGTCAAGCCCACACAAAATCAAAAGTAATCAGTCTTTGTGTATGCTGGAAACAAGGCAATATGAAAGCGAAAATTTATAATAATTTTGGGAATAAAAAGAAAAGCTAGAGTCGAGAGGGGATTCCTCCAGCCACCACCAGCGTTTCTCCTGTGATGTAAGAAGCATCGTCAGACGCCAAGAAAGCAACAGCAGCAGCCATGTCTCCTGTGGTACCAAGCCTATTGAGTAAAGTCCTCTCCTCAATGCCCTTCCTCTGCAATGGAGCATCATCATCCATATTTAGTACATGGCAAAAGTAAGCACTAAGCAACACTTGAGGACTTGGAGGGAAAAATACGTGTATATATATATATACTTACAACGTCAGCATTACTTGTAATGAAATCCGCAAAATGTGTTGGTACAAATCCAGGAGCAACACAGTTCACACGAGTATCTGGGGCCATCTCAGCTGCAAGAGCCTAAATGATCATCAATGAAGATATAAACTCATTAGAAATTCTTGAAGAACCAACTTAATTGAGACACGGAACCCTAATATAATATGTACCTTGGTAAGCCCAAGTAGGGCTGTCTTAGTCACTCCATACATAGCCATGGATGACAGTGGTTGATAGCCAGCAATAGAGGAAATTAAAACAACTGAAGAACCCTTCTGCATGTGAGGAGCAGCATCCTGCACAAAATAAGAAGACAACGACTAAAATTACAGTCCAATTTACTACTATGAAGATAGATATACATTATACATCTATTCCATGACACTGTTGCATAAATGATTCCTGTAGCAAAGTAGCAATGACCTGTAGAATGAGTATAGCGGACTTGACATTGATATCCCATAGCTTGTCAAGGACAGATTCTTTGGTTTCCAAAATGGTATCAACAGAGGGATTGGCAGCAGCATTCGAAACAACCACATCTATTTTTCCATATTTCTGAAACACAACCCACCCTTTGAGTCAGTAAAAACTACACATAACTAATCAAACCCAATTTGGTGTTCGGCCTAAACTTTTCCATTTCTTTGCGGTAACTTAGTTTCATCACCTCAATAGTCTTGTCTACAAGATTCTTCCTATGTTGTGCATTCGATACGTGACAAACAACTCCAAAGGCCTGGATTCCTCCAGCTTTGAGTTTCTCAACTGCTTCATCCACATTTTTCTGCAATAATTTTAACCAAATTAACGTTTAATTCAAGAAAATTTGATCATCTCAAACTCTGGAAGACTAAATCGAACGAAATCCGACTAACGCAAATTGGAATTTCCAAACCTGCTTTCGAGAGGAGATAACAACGGAAGCTCCTTCTAAACCCAGCCGCTCAGCTATACTGAAGCCAATTCCCTGCGTCGAAGCCGTCACGATCGCCACCTTCCCTTCAAATCGTTTTCCCATCTTCTTCTCCATTTTTACCCGCTTATTAATGTAATTAATGTCGTCGTTTGTTTTTTTTTTATAGTAAGCAAGATGTTTAGTCAATTGATGGCCGTTGGATCTCCAAATTTTTCTTGGGATTCACATCATTAAATGGGCACAGGACCCAGATTCGTCTTTTTATAAATGCAATCAATCGGCCAATACAAATTTGATTAATAAAAAATCCCATCCAATAACCTGACTAAGCATGATGATGACCGTGTCTATCTGATAACCAAATTAAGGTTAAATTTGAATAAATCCAGCTGGTTGTGATCGTATCTTTTGGACTGTTTTTTTCATAATTTCTCTTATAAATAATTATTTTGAATACTCTATTAATTGTAATTATTTTTCCGAATTTCACATCTTATAACACATATATTATAAAGTTTTTGACATGTATTGTTTCATAATTTTTCCTAATCAGCATTAAGCATTTTATTTTATTTTTTAAGAAGTCGGTCTTCTTTAATCTTGTAAAAAACTATTATGTAAATAAATTAATTAAGAAAGAATGACTACCCAACTTTATAAGCATTCGCTGAAACAGTGATAATACCTACAAGAAGAAGAAGATCACCTTGATCTTTCTCAGAAAGTTCTTGTCCTATTGTGCCGTCCTGACAAAAGTTTATAAAAGTAAAAGCCACATAACATATAATCTCAAAATTGTTTCTGTTATCACAAAGTTAACAAATATATGATAAACATGGCCGTTCACTTGCAAGATTTTACTCGTAAGGATTTCTGAAATTCTTCAATAACTCTGGAATTTCGTAAGCAAGCATATCATCCACAGCTTGTATCATCTTGGGCTTCAGTTTATCAAATTTATCAATACTATATCCATTCAAGACCTCTCGAAAGTGTTCCACATTTGGAAAATCTCCAGGTGGTAGATGGAAATCCCTTTGCACCTGTGTTTTTGTAGTTGTTTTAAGTACACAAACGCGAAAAAAAAAAAAAGTAATAGAGACAGAGGAGGAGAGCATAAAGAAAGAAAAGACCTTTGCAAATTCATCTTCAAGATTGTCTATGAGGCGTTGTTGAGCCTTGGCTTTACCCATCATGGCAGGCATCTCTTTCTTGAGATGGCTAATGATATAAGCATGAATCTTTGCTGCTCTAGCACGCTTCACAAATTCATTAATCTACATTGTGCAAACACTTTCTCATTAACATACAAATTTGACGAAGCTAATACACATGATGATTGAAAAAAAAAACTAACATTTAAACTTCTTAAAATAAAAAATTCTCTATAAAAAGAGGTCTAACTACCCTAAATTTATTAAAATATTAATACTTAACAACCAATAATAAAATAATAATAGAAATAAGAAAAAAATAAAATAACCCAATAATAACCCAAAACTAGAAAAAAAAAAAAAAAAACAACATATTAGTTTTAGGCGTAAACCAGTTGTACCCTTGGAACCCTCTTTCCATCAAAATTCATTCATCTACATTATGCAAACACTACCTTATTAATTTCCAAATCCATGGTCTAGATTAAAATATTAATACTTAACAACCAATAATAAAATAATAATAGAAATAAGAAAAAAATAAAATAACCCAATAATAACCCAAAACTAGAAAAAAAAAAAAAAAAAACAACATATTAGTTTTAGGCGTAAACCAGTTGTACCCTTGGAACCCTCTTTCCATCAAAATTCATTCATCTACATTATGCAAACACTACCTTATTAATTTCCAAATCCATGGTCTAGATTATGCAAACATAGTTGCTCATTGGCATCTTAGTTTAGTATTCTTTTATTATTTGTTGTAATACAAGTTAACTTTTTAAAATTTATCCAGAGTTTTCATTTTGTTGGCAGAAACATAAGCAAAAATGGGTAAACGGGTACAAATCTATCAAGTAACCTAATGAGTTAAGAAAGGACGCATACTCTGCGATCACAAGCTTTCTTTGGAATATTCATCAAATCCAAGAGGAGGTCACCCTGCTCTTTCTCAAAAAGTTCTCGTCCAATTGGACCAACAAATTCTTCATTAACCGGTTTGTCATTAAAAGAGCTGTGAAAAAGAGAAGAGTAATAGTAATTCAGCATATAAGACTTAAAATGCTAGAGATAGTTACGTTCTGGTCAATCATGGTAAACATTCATTCACTCGAGCATAATTTATGGCAACATATCTAAATTCTGTAAATGGGTGCATGCTAGAAGCTCAAGCATACATTGCAACGTTAAGTTAACTAAGAAAACTAACTGCTGATGTGAAGAAACTATGTTAACAAAATAACATTTTCTAAGCCTTTCCAAAATATGAAAAACAAATTATGATAATCCATTTCAAGTAACTATCATCCTCTTAACAACAAATCAATTTTGTAACTCTGGAATAATATTACTAAAGGAAAAATGAGGAAAAAACATACCCAATATAAACACGGACAACCTCAGGAGTGTTCAATACTTTTCCAAGTGACCACATCAATGCACCATAAACTCTCATCAGCTACTAACACAGCATCAGTAAGTCAACCAAAGTCAGCTATTAAAAATGAGGGTAAACAGAGGGATATATGACTTACCTGCTGAGTATCAACTTGGTCGGCTTTATTAAGAACAACGCGTATCTTGTCATCATTACCACGTAAGGATGCAATTACGCGCTTGAATTCATCACTAATATCAAGTTTATGAGGATCAAACAAGAGCAGAATGAGATCACATTTTGCTGCAAACCATGATATAACACCAGTGAAATCATAACTACGTTGGGTTCGCTGTTTTTCGCCTGATAGGACCCCAGGAGTGTCCACAAGAGTAATTTGATCTAACAGCTGCAAGCACAGGTATGGTTTTGAGGACAATAGAACAGGAAATATATAATCTGATAGATAAGACAAGCAATAATATACTTACCGGATGAGGCATTTGAGAACACTCAAATTTTGATAAAAATGCTCCTCCAAAAGTTGTCAAGCCACTGAATGGCATATCAGCATGTACAGCAATGGTGTTCCCAGGTATACTCCTCTCATCAGGTCCAGACTGGGTTCAAGAATTGAATAAGCCATAATAAACTACTGATACTATGAACATATCATAGTAATAAAACAAAACATATTGCCATTACTTCATATCAGAACATCTGCTATTTAGTAAACAAGTTATCCCCAAAAGTTAGTTCAGAACAACATTTTTTAATTATCTGGAGCACAAAACTCGTTTCTGGTGTGGGAATCATAATTTTAAGAAGTAGATTTTGAACTTAAAATTGAAATTATACCATAACAACAACAAATCTATCTGTTGTAGGCTCCGGTCCTATGTGAGCTCCTGCTCAGAAAGAAGAATAAAGTCAATGCAGGAATACCTCATTGCTGAGCAGTCATATCAGCTCATAAAATAAAAATAAAAAAGGTAGAAGAATGATAGCACTTGACAAACCTGGGTAGTCACATCTTAGCAAATGTTTTATAAATGTTGTTTTGCCAGTTGAATACTGACCCAAAAGCATAACCATAGGTTTAGCATCAAAATCACTGTTTGTCTACAAAAAGGAAAAAACATATATACTTCTGTTAAAAGTCAACAGCAAGTGGAAGAAGCCATAGGTATTTCATTCCCAAAACACAAATTTTACCGCAAACAATAAAGAGACAGACACCAGCAAAATTTGCATATCCCATCCGAATAAATCAAATGACACGCTAAGCTCACTTACCAGGAAGGGAGATACAAAATCATTAAAGCGATAGGTCGCTTCTAATGGCTTTAGTTTTTCAATGTACAATCTCTTCAATCCATCAATTATTGATGTGACTGCACTTGGTGTCTGTGCAAAGACATATAAGAAAAAGAACGCATGAGCAATAATAAAAGCGCAGCCTCCTTAGACTGATATGGAAACAATTTGTCATGTATGATACTTTTAAAAATTGCCAAACAAGAGATAAAACAAGGAAGAAAACTTAAAAATTTCTGCAGCATGTACCAAAAAGACTAGTATCATATCACATCTACCAAAAATAAAGCTTGATTTTAGATAGTAATGGAGAAATCACTGACATTGCATAAAGAGAAATGTTTTAAGCATTAAACCCTTCAGTCATGACTCATAAGAATAGATATTACGAAGTTCGCTACTTCACATACAAAGAACATAAATCCTACCTTTTTTGTGGTTTTTGAGGTAAACCATGGAGCTGAGGATAAAGTGTGTGACTTGGCAGAACCTGCATCAACTCCAAGGCATTAATTTATAAACAAGTAAACAACTAGTTCAACAAATCTCTTAGAAAGCATTGAAAGATGAAAATTTCTAACCATTCACAGCAGTCTCACTATTTGTTATTGAATCCTTGTTTTTCTGCACAAGTAAAAAGCATAAAACATAAAACCAATGCATTTGAGAGTTTCAACTAAAAGACACAAAAGTTAGGCAAAGGAAGATTGCTTACAGTTACGAAGGCATCCAAACCTTCCATTGATGGAGGTTCAATATTCTCCACGTCGACTGTAATACAATATTTTTTACAAAAGATAAATAATAATAAGCATCAGGCTTCAAGTCTTTATCGCCAAATAAACGACAATTGAATCAATATTCAATTGTTAAAGTATAAATCAAAGACAGTAGTATGCAATTTTACTTGCCTCCATTTTTAAGGATTTCAGATGTTATTTCATGTCCCGCTTGTGCCAGAGATATAAGCTATCCATTAAAACCATAAACAAAAATCAGATTCTCAGCAACAATATTCAAGAGAAAAAAAAATTAATTACAATAATAATACAAAACGTTTTTAAAATACAACCTGCATTGCAATAACAAACTCTGCAAAATCTAAGAATCCTTGTCGTTTAGAATCTGCAAGCGCCCAAATCTAGGCAAGCAAGACGGATGTAAGTCTACAATAATAATAAACAAACTTATATAAAGCAAATCAAAACAAAAGAGATAAATAAAATGAAGCAATTTATGATTAAAACTGATGAGTAATCAAACGTGTACTAGATAAAGCAACTTATGGAGTCTGGAAAGTGATTCGAACCTGCTTGAGTTCCTGCCGAGAGAGTTTCGACAGCGCGAAGAACTTTGTAGCATCATTTCCAGTGATGCGTCCATCTCCATCTACACAGAAAGTACTCATCAATATCAAGAGTTGATAGACGAAACAACAAAATGAAAAACAATAAAGTGTTCAGTGGATGATCTAGAACCTGTATCTGCTATATCAAACCATTCACGGTAGATCTGTTGCTGCTCTTTTGAACAAAGAGTGATCGGCGCCGGAGCAATCTCCATTTTTTTAATATTTAAAAAAGAAAATAAAACGAAATTTGAAAATTTGAAAGAGAGAATGAGAAGAGATAAATTACAATAATTGCTTTATTTTTCCTTTTATAAGAGTTTGGCGCTCCTGGAAATGTTATTTAACAAAGGTTGTATTTACTTCATTCAAGGCAAATTACAACCGTCAACTGTTGTTGAAACGACGGCGTTATGGAGCGTTAGTCCTGGGTCGTGCTTATCTGATAATTATTGCTTTAATCATGTCTCTATGTACTGAGTGTGATCGACTTTGAGATTTAAAAGCATGAGGTGATCACGCCTGAATTTCACCATCCGATTTCGTGTTGAGAAGCCAGTTCTGTTGATGTCAGTTAATGAAAGGTTTGGCGTAGGATGATTAAATAAGGCGTAATTCAGAGAATCTTTCCTTTGTGGGCTTTATTTGAAGTTTGAATTAGAGCGCCATTTTGTTTGAGGGAGGCCCACGTGGCAGCCATTCATTCTTTGAAATATGTGCACCAACGGACAAGAGTGACCCACGTGTACAGAGAATTGTGAACTAGCCAAGCTGATTGATGAAGATATTCAAATTTGATTCCACAAATTTAAATAGTTACTAAGGTTGATTAATTTCAAATTATCAAAATTATACGGACTCATGAGCTTATAATTGAGACAATAAATTCCAACTAAAATATGTTATGGTAAGACAAAATTAACATATTTTTTTGACATATATTAACATCTAGAAAGTTATATTTTCAATAATATTAAATAAAATTTTAGAAAGTTTTTATAATTTTTTAAGTATTAACATATATTCTTAAGAACAAATAATATGAAAAGGACAATGATAAATTAGCACAAGATAAATATTTTATATTTTCAATCAATCATCGAAGAAGAGTGATTGCACATTGAAAACAAACATTATCCATTTTTCCTTAAACCAAATAAAATTACAATTGCAAAGAATAAATGAAAGCAACAATCTCCATGTGTAAAATTGCCACTTAGCTAAAGAGAGTGATGTAGATCAATCGCTTCCACTTCAAAATAGACAGCAACATCTCTGCAAAATATCACACCAATTGAGTCCATGAAAATGAAAGGCCAGAAACAAGAAAATAAATTTGGAATAAGATTCAGAGGGTGATAATTATTACTAATAATGGCCCGGGTTTGATTCAAAACTTGTTGCATCTTTATCTTCTTATTATCATTACCGAGAATGAGCATTAATAGAAGACCAAGGTGAACCTCTTGCAATTTGTAAAATGCTGACAGTATGCATAAAAAGTCTTCATATGGTGAAATGGTTACCTTTGATTTAGAGGAAGAACCTGCATTTTTTCTCTGATTTTCTGAATGACTGCTTGCTTGTGAAGGCACGGTTGCGAACGTGGTGGATGCAACATGTTTCTCCTCCTTCACCTTGTTGAAAATTACGGTAAAACCTTCACCGGATTTAGGGTCAGATTCATCCCAAGCCCCAAATTTGGGTACTGATGCTACTCTATGATGCTGCCAACCATTATTAAACTCAACAAATTCAGTACAAAAGGGAAATTCTTTAGACTTGATCTAACATTCCTTTCTTGCACTTGCACTAATTCAAGAAAACTGCTCATGTAACAATGTGACTCCCAATCACAGGCGAGTCAGCATTGTTATGTGACACCTGAGGCAGCTGCCTCCACTGGGCACACAGACTCCTGACATGTTACTATAAACCCAAATTGTCCGATTTGACATCTCTAGACACAAGGCTGCCGTGCCTCACGCCCAAAACATGGGACAAGGTCTACACTCGTCCCACCGACTAAAACTCAGGACATAAATGTGTCGGTGTGCCTAGTGGAGGCCGCTGCCCCGGGTGTCAATAACAATGCTGACCCGCCTGTGATTGGGGTCAGGTCGTTACAGCATAACAGATTCCTGGCTTATGCAAACATATTGCTTCTGTTACATACAAATTAAATTCAACAAATGTAAGAAGGAAAGAAAATTTACGGTTTCCTCGGATGGATAACTTCCACTTGTCTGCCTGGAATGTCCCTGCACCGATGGAGAGAAGCTATTACCTCCCTCTCCGAGGCCCTTCTTTCGATCAGATTTTAAACGTCGGTGACCAGGTGGTCGAAGTGAATGATCAGAAGTACTTCTGTCGCTGCCAGATTCTGACCTAATGCCCTTATGTCTCCCACTCGTTCGATGATCAAAAGTGTTTCTCTCCTGAGGACTGTGCCCCATGTGTCCATCAATGTTGTGTTTATTTCCTGAATTGTACCTATCAAAATCGACGTGTGGAGGCGGCTGAACTGGTCGGCTCTGACCATCACTTTCCAGGTCTCCTCTCCCACACATAAAGGCCTCTGGATTCTCCTCCGGATCATTTGGGTTCATCCTCACACCTGTTCTCTCTTTGCGGGCATTATCAAAGTAGGTTGTGTAAGGTATGTTATCTGAATCCCAGTTGCCAAATTTTGGGACATGAGAGTGTTTCTGCAGCCAAGACAATCAGTAATTTTAACATCACAATGAAAGACACCTGAGTGTTTGGACTACAAAACATTACACTTCATGCTAATGCATGCGTATAAGTTAATTCAGAAAGTCAGATCATGTCCTGAGAGACATTTTCTGATACACACTTCTCTTCCTGTCTATTTATAACATAATATTAGCTAGTCAGCGCTAACAGAGATCTTAAATGCCTAACTTGGATGATAACTGATCAATATTCAATCTACTGAGGTATCTCGGGATCTGTTTCAAGTTCACTAACCTGTTTTGCCTGAGACATGTCCCATTATATGATGCTACACTTACTACTGATGAGTGCTAAATTAATGATCACATCAAGGCAAACAGAGATGCTGATTGATTTTGGTTTAGTCTCTCAGAAAACATTAATCCCACTTTGATATTCAAAGAACAATGAAATTTAACAATTCCTCCAGCCAATTAGGCCTTAAAATACCCACCATAACCTCAAACAATTCCTATAAAATGGTTGGTCATACATAATGGAGATTCATTTATATCAGATATTGGTGCCTTTTAATTTTAGGATCTTCTAGAAATAATGCAGTTGACCTGAAGCAATAAATAGAAAAGTAAATGAAAACACCAAACTGAAACCACAACCATTAGACAGGATCAAAAAACCAGTTTGGTGGTGGGGTTGGTTGTATTGTTTCCACAAGCATTTATTCATAAGAGAAACAATTTCAACTACAAATACAAAATCTCTAACTAACAAGATTACACAACAATTACAAAACAATTTCATCACCATCTCTTCCGGAAAAGAGGGATAGATTCTACCAACTGAAGCAAAAAATTCCCAGAAAACAAAATGATCAAACACCTACAATAAGCAAATCCATCAAAGCTAGCTAAAATAACAGACTTACAGCCATTACTGAAGAGGATTGCAATACTTGCTGAGGCTGTTTCCAGGAGAAAGTCCTTGAAGAAGTGTAACACTTTTGAATGATTAAGTTGGTTTGATGTGAACCATTTTCAGGATTTTTAAACTCCCGGAAATTCCGAGGACATAGACTTGCTTCAGACAATGTTTCGATGTGTACAAAGTTAACGTAGGCCAATGAAAAGTGATCAACATCTCAAACCCAATAAATGAAGATACCGAATATTTTCAAGGATTTGGCATGAGTCAAGCCTTTTGTCTTCCTCCCAATAACATCTTCTTCCTTGTCGCTACCCTTCAGTGTCCAGGCTACGAGTCATGAACCTGCGTCTTTAACACGTACTGCGCGTCTACGCGTTTTCGGCATAATATATGATAGAATTATCGTTACTTCTACGTTATATTATCCGATATTAATCAAATCTAATTGTTACTGCTCATGTGATATTAAATTAGTAACAAAAATATTAAGAATTGTAATTCCAAATTGCGGCTTAAGTATCTATCTAATTCAGTTACATTTATATCTTTGTCGTTAAACATATTAGACAAGGGGCGGAGTACTTCAACTAAATTTTTTTACTTAAATTTGGTTTATTACAGTTAGAATTATGAATGTGAGTGAGAAGTGTATTAGATTACAATTGATAGATTACTATCCATTAGTGTTATAAATTGATAAATAATTTAAAATTCAATATTTTAAAAGTTGTATATTCTCTGACAACTACCTTTGAAGGAAAGAAAAAATGAATTACTTTTAAAACTTCGTCACACATTCTTTATCCTATCTATTTAGCGTCGTTAGTAATTTATTCCATAATTTGAACTATTTTTTAGTAACTTTATTCCCTTAAACTCTCATGTCAAATTGATCTCAAAATTTAAGTTTTAGAACTCAAATGTTTAGCTAGAAAATATTGAAGGATAAAACTATTATTAAGCCTATACCTGCTAGCTTAAGCTTTTAAATAAATGACAAACTTAACCGAAAAGAAACGTACTTTAATTTATCTGACTACTCACGGTGAAATAAATTGTCAATAGGATTACAAATTACAATTTGAATTACACAAACTAGACTTGGGTAATTTTAGACTCTGAAATCTTTAGATGCTCATTTTTGTCCTTATAAAATAGATGGTTACCACGAAATTAAAGAGCCAGTAGCTCTCATAATTAGGTCCAAAATACATAAATTTCAAACCTCAAGGTCTAAGAGAAAAGCATGACTTTCTCAAGCCGCTCGTCGGAAAACACAGGCCCATAATATTTAAAAATTACACAATTTGATTTCCACAAACTGAACTTCAATAATCGATGAGACTTTCAAAACCTTAATTAACTAATTAAATGGTATCATTATTATTAGATGGTCAAAACATAACTAAATAAGTCTTTAATTAATTAGGTTCTCCATACATGGAAATTGACAACTTAACATATCTGTGAATGCTGAGCTGCATAAGGTAGTTTAATAATTGTGACAATTAAAGCACTACTACGCAGGTTCCTATAAGTTGAGCTAATTAGCATCACAAACCATGCTCAAGAGAAGCACAAGCTCATTTGTCTGAGTTTGTACTAGTTAGTTCATTAAAATGGAGAAGAAAGTGGTGGGCGCATCTGCAGTGGCTTTAAGCGTAGTGATTCTGCTGGTTGTGAGTGCAACCTCTGTGCATGCAATAACATGCAACGAGGCGTTGACCAAATTGATTCCCTGCCTTCGTTTCTTGACCGGGAACGACCCCAAGCCTTCTGTTCCTTGTTGTTCGGGTGTGGCAACCGTGAACAGCGAGGCCAGAACCACAGGGGATCGCAAGGCCCTATGTCAATGCTTTAAAGAGACTGGACCGTCTTTGGGGGTCAAGCCTGAGAATGCCAAGCAGCTTCCTGGATTATGTGGTATCAAAGTTTCAGTGCCCATTGATCCCAGTGTCGACTGTAGCTCGTAAGCTCTTTTGCTCCGAACTTACTGTATAAAAAAAATTATGTTTTCTCAACTCATTTTTTACTTTTCTGTTATGCAGCATTCATCTCTAAGCGGCACTGAAACTCACCCAGAAGGATTGCGCTAAAGTTATAAATTTGAAGTGAGAGTTGCTATAGCCAAATAAATTGTGTACTAGAGCCATTTGGTTTTCAATAATTTGCATATGCATGTCTTCCTTGTCATGTATTGTTGACAAAAGAGTTATATTAATGGAATAGTTTATAGTTCATTTCGATATATGCAATAATTTATTAATTTATATTCTCACATCTACGTACACCTCATCACTATGTTCAATTTGGACAAGAGCTAATTTCTTTTTGGGAAAATTGAAAAAATGGACAAATTTAGGGGGCTGGTTTGAAAAATGGACATGTTCTGAAATATTTTCATCCCATAGACACTTTTGTGTCTAAAAGACAAAAACACCCCTGTCCTAAAATAAATTCCCAAAACCTTGTTATTTCATATCCTTCGGACAAATTTTTTTAAGAAAGACAGTAAAGCAAGACACAGAACAACGGAAACCAGTAACAGCTCGAATTATATACCTTACAAATGGCTTATGTATATGAACTAAGGATAGAGATAGTGCCGTCTGTGTAAAAAAATGCTGGAAATTGGCTGTCGGTGTGCAAAAATGGGTTTTCGCAGTCTAAGGTCGAAGAAGACGACTGTGTTCGAGTGTCGTCGAGTGTAGTCGAGTGTCGAGAAGTTCTGTCGGGACCGAATCTCGACAAGTCCGATGGTTGTTTCGAGTGTCTCGAAATTGCGTCAATTCTAGGTTCGAGTGTCGCGAGTTCGAGTTTCGTCGAGGGTCTTGTGGATTGTCGAGAGTTCGTGTGTCGAGTGTAGAGAGTCGAGTGTCGGACGAAGGGAACAGACCTGTAGATGTCTCGAACCATGCATGTCGAGTGTTTCGTGAGCCGTGACACTATTTCGTCGAGCTTTCGAGGAAGTTCGTCGAGTGTCGAGTGAATTTGTCGAGTGTCGTCGAGCGGTTTGGCAGAACACTTATTTTTTGGACTTTTGCAAGCAATTTCGTAATTATTTTTTGTCCACGGAACTTATATGATATGATATGTCTCAATCATGCAGGAAATGGAAAGTTTACACATACTTATTGTATACAATGGTTGTTCGACCAGAAAACACGAGAAACACCCCCCCCCACCAAAGGTTTTGACTTAATTTCATTCGGAAACACTGTTTGTTACATTTCATGATACGGTAGCCCTGACTTTTTCGAAATTCATCATGGGCACCCCTTCTGTCAGTTTTGCCGTTAAGTGACATCATACGGTACCCCTAACTTTCTTGCCAGATATTGTTGTGAATGTTGTGTGGTAGGTGTTCACATACTTCCGAACATCATCCTCCTTTGAGAGGCTAAAAAGCTTCCTAATTTGGGATACCCTTTTTGGACCGCTCATCGTTGGGTTTCCACTGTCTGTCAACCCAGGTAGATCGTTCTCATCCTTCTTAACTATAACCAAGTTCAATACAGACAGATCTTGATTTACAATGCATCCACGAACAGATTTCCTCGTTCGCTCTCCATTGCGCCTTCCATAACCTCTGAAGCAAGGGGAGATTGTTAGCCCTAAGGCTACATGATAATTTTGATGATAACAATACACATTGATTCATTGAGATTATATTTATGCGCAAGAATAAGATTATTGAAATAATTGCAAAATCAAGATGGGGCTTATTAAAATGAAGTGTTGAAGCCAAAGGAGAATACTACATGTTAAGGCACAAAAGTAGTGTTGAAGCCAAAGGAGAATACTACATGTTAAAGGCACAAAAGTTGAAGAACAAGATTTGATTCAAGGAATGCGTTACATGAGCAATGTTCAATCAATTGGTCATATATTTTTCTACAGATGTCCAAATGAAGTGATTCTTGACCCTTTGGAAAGTTTACTCAATTTATAACATTTCATACGTTTTAAAGAAATTCAAATTTCAAGTGTAAGGTTGTCCAAATTATTATGCAATTTGAAAGACAAACGGAAGCAACTGACATGAGCACCGAATACTCTTTTGGACATATCTTGAGATAGAAATATAAAAATGACTTGATTATTGTGGCATTGAAAAAAGGACTTAATGGGGCACATTTTATATGTTTAGAAGAAATTCAAATTTCAAATGGAAGGCCGACATAATTGACATGCAATTTGGTGGACTGACACAGAGAAGAAAAATCAACTCATATGAGTACCGAATGATTTGTTATCCATATCTTGAGCTAGAGATATCCAAATGACTTGATTCTTGTGGCATTGGAAAGATGATTCAATGGATCACATTTTATATTCTTTGAAGAAATTCAAATTTGAAACGGAAGGCCGACATAATACACATGCAAATCGGTGGACTGACATATGGAAGAAAAATCAATTCACATGAGCGCCGAATGGTGTTTTGGCCATATCTTGAGCTACAAATATCCAAATGACTTGGTTGTTGCAGATTTTCAAATTTCAAACAGAACATTGAAAAAAGTGGCAGACAAGATTACGTTTTTTATGGTGGGCAGAAAATTTGGAGTTGGTGTCTTAACTTGATTAAGTTCAATCAAATTGCCTATAAAAGGAGCCCTTCTCCCATGGATTCAAACAGAGCAAGAGAGGCATCTAGCAAGCAAAAAACAAGAGAAATATCAAGTCTACAGAACTTTTATATTCTTTATCTACTCTTTGAATAGAGTTGTGCTTTTGTGGCTGCTGTTTTTTTATTCGTTCTTGTACTGTGGTGAGAGTGAGATCTCCTTGTAAAGGATAAAAGTTATCCTTGAGAGAACTCTTGGTGTGGTGTTATGAAGAGTTGAAGAAAGTTACCTCGGTGAGGTTGTTCATCAAGAAGAACTCTTGGTGTAGTGTTGTCAAGAGTTGAAGAAAAAGTCTTGGTGTTGTTGTTCATCAAGCAAGTTGTAAAGATTTTTACAACTCAGTGGAAAGCCTAGCTTGGAGCTAGGAGCCCGTGGACGTAGGCAAGATTTGCCGAACCACGTAAATTGAGTTTGCACTCTCTCTATCGCTATCTCTTTATATTTACTTGCACTTGTGATTGTTCGTTATTGTTATTCTCTTTGCATCTTTCATAACTTCTAATTTCATATTCTTCACCTTTATTCCTAAAGAAAGAGTAAACTAATAAAGATAGAGTAAACTAATTTTGGTTATTCAAGAAAAGTTTTACAAATCCATTTTGATAAATAAAAACCCAAATCACCCCCCCTCTTGGGTTGCCATACCTGGGTCAACAGGTTCCTCTTTGAAGCAAAAGATGAACACGACCAGGAGTCAGAACTCCCAGTTCCATTGGGAATCCTTGCTTGTCGCAGCCTCCCATGATCTTAAAAACATATCCATGAATTGTAGACCCCAGAGCATCTGTACTAAATTCTTGGGAGCTCCTCCTATCTAAAAAGACTCGGGCTTCTGATCGTCATCTATCTCAAGCTTGTTGTGGCAACCAGTGGTTGGGTTTGCTATGTTAAACTTCATTTTGCATCAACTCAACTCAACTGAACTCTTGCTATCAGCGTGCGCAGTGCAGGGGAGGCAGCGAAGAGCACTTGGGTTCTGTGAGCAGCTCCCGTGAGACTGGCCAGCAGAACTAATTAGATGGGTTTACTTTTTTTCCCTTATTCATTACATTTATTTTCATACAATTAACGGCAAAACTGACGGAAGGGGTTTCGATGAATAATTTCAAAAAAGTAAGGGGTATCGTATAATGGAAAATGGTAAACAGTGTTTATGAATGAAATTAAGCTAAAGCCCAGGGGAGGTATGTGTGATTAGTCCATTAAATAATGTCACTATAGAATATTGTGTATTTACAAGTTTTCGTACAACTATACATCGTAACCATGTGCTACTATAAAAAACATGTACTATACAATAATGTGTTAGTGTCCAAAAACAAAAAAAAAAAAAACAATTTTGTTTAACTAAACATAATATATACAAAAAAAATAGGTGATCTCATGGTCCCAACGTGCTCGGCTGCTACTTGACCTTCGCTGAATCAACGTCGTCATGGGCAATAGTGGTCATAACATCTCCTGACACATCATGTCCAGTCGCGGTAGTGCCTGCAACATCAGCAGCTGCAACATCAGCAGGCACTACCGGTTGAGGCAACAGCGCCTTGATGTCGTAGGGCACCAGGATGGGCGGGGCCGCCTCTTGTGGGTTTTCGCGGCTGAGCCAAAGATGTAATGCCATTCTCTCCCGGCATTCGTCGTCCTGGAATGCCTTAATCTCGGTCAGTGGAACGCCCCCCGCTAGGAACTCGATGTACTTCAAACAGTACACGCCGCATGCCCCTCCCCCAGGCTCCTGCTGTGGCACCTGCTCCACGTCCTCGATTCGCATAATGTCAAATGGGGTTGTGGGATAGTCAGGAATACCGTAAACCTCCATTGACACCATACGGGGTAGTAGCTCAGCGAGGCACCGGACTGTCTGCATGACTATGTCCGTAGAAGTATGCCCAATAGATGAGTCGTATATGGAAATCTGACGGCGATTCAAATGCACCTCTGCTGCCACCCAATGATCATCGGTGAGGTGTACTGGGAGATAGAGCTGAAAACGAATTGACAACACGGAAATGGAAATGAATCACAACATTTTAAATAAGATGGCACATGCTAATTCAGTGAATATAAATGTTCTCACCCTATCAACGTCGACCCATGGTGTTCCAGCGAGGGGCACCTGTCCTAGGATATACTGGACCATGTCCTCCTCATTTGCCCAGGTAATGTCGTCCAATCTTTCCGAGTATAGCGCCCACAACGACTTCAATTTCAACTGCAAGTTCATGAGTTCAGTTAGCGCATTGAAGGAATCATAAATTTCAAGTGACAAATTGTTAATGTAAGATGTCTACGATTTACGTACCCAAAAAGTGGTGTCGAGGAAAGCAGACCTCTGTACACCAGGTCTGGTCACGGCGCGAGCTCTGCACCGTAGAACCCACAAGTAGCTGTCTATGTGCTGAAAACAACAATTGCTATCAATAAGGAATCCAATTGTATATAGCAATATTCGACAGCCAGAGATGATATGAAAGTACCTCAGCTTCAAGCCATTCTGATGGGCTGATCAGCGTCGTGAAGAACTTACGATCTGCGCTGAAGACTGCCAACTCAGCGCGATCTGTTCTGGTGTCGTCCGCCAGCCACGCGTGGAATCCCTTCATGTCAACTTCTGCTATCAGGGCACGTGGGTCGAAAAGTGGAACCGGAGGGCACAAAATGAGACCAGTTCCTACATCTGCTGATGGCCACTGAGATCGATTGTCTTCCGACTGAGCAATAGGCGCCTCGGATTGTAAAGGGGCCTCTGACTGTGGCTGCTGCTGGTCTGCGGCTTCCTCCGAGGGCTGTGGCTGCTGCTGGTCAGTGGCTTCCTCCTGCTGCTGAACCCTCGGCCTCTTCCTACCTGGTGGACTGACAAAGGGGCTTCGCTTATGCTTTGCTGGTAGGAGGCGGCGACCCCTGCGTGAAACTAAGGCTGCCGGAGGAGCATCGGCTGCAGGAACATTCCGGTTAACGGAATCAGGAATCGCGGGCGGCGGACCATCACCGTCATCACCCGGACCTCCGTCGGAATCAGCATCTGAATCCTGAAATCAGACAAACATAACCATCAGCTTAAGCGTGTGTGGAACAGGTCAAAATCCAGTATGTAAATATTGGAAAGTACCGTGTCATCGTTTCCGAAGTTCGCACCGAGGTCCAGAACGGCCTCGCGGAGACGAGCTATCTCCTCACGCATTTCCCTGTTCTCCGCCCGTAACAGAGCAAGTTCACGCAAAACTGTGCTCTGGAAGTCGTCATGGACCGGCGGCACCTGCATGAGAATTGTAACAAGGGTCTTCATTAACCAACAGAGCAGCAAATGTATACGTACAAGAATATTAATGCCGACTGGCATTTCTTACCTGCCGACCCGACGCCGTCGTCGATGCTCCTGGAGCTCCGGAACTATGGAACGGCTCTGGCAGTGGACTTAAAGGCTCCAGCGGTGGACTGCCAGGCCCTACGTCCATGTCAGGACTGTCCGTGTCTGTTGCTGCAACCACATCCGGGTCAACAGGGGAACTGATGCCAGCAGGAGGTGAAGCGGATGAGAGCTCAGGAGGTGGAGCTGACGGTCCCTCAGGAGGTGGAGCTGGCAGACCCTCCGGAGGTGGTGCTGATGGACCCTCCGGAGGTGGAGCTGGCGGACCCTCCGGAGGTGGTGCTGATGGACCCTCCGGAGGTGGAGCTGCTGGTCCCGGTCCCTCAGGAGGTGGAGCTGGCAGACCCTCCGGAGGTGGTGCTGATGGACCCTCCGGAGGTGGAGCTGCTGGTCCCGGTCCCTCAGGGGGTGGTCCTGCTGGACCCTCTGGATGTGGACCTAATGGGCCCTCCGGAGGTGGAGCTGCTGGTCCCTCCGGAGGTGGAGCTGCTGGTCCCTCCGGAGGTGGAGCTGCAGCCGCCTCAGCAGGAAGTGGCTCAATGCTCTCCGCCGCCAGTAAAGGAGCATCCGTAGCTGTTGCCCAAGCCACATGTGCACCTCTACGGATGCCAACTACTTCATTGAGCCGTGCATACCACTCCGTCTGCTGCTCCACAACGGACGGCTCTAAAACGACGAGCGGCCTAGCCTGCGTCAACATATAATCAGATCACGCGAAACTGTTATCAGTTTTTGGTTGAACAAAAAACAAGACAATTCGATGTAACACAGGATTCGTACTAACCCGCCTCCTAACCCTCAGTATATCAGTGTAGGTAGCGTTCTGGGACGGGGTCTTAACTGTCTCCCACTTCAACAACCGTGGTATCCTCGCCGCGCATTCCTGTGGCACTGTACCAAAATGTGTGCCAAAGTAAGGCACGGCCTCGTACAACCAAACCTTAATTACATCGAACAGGTTAGTTAGTGACATGGACTAAAATTACATCAAACAGAAATCAACACGGTCACACTCATGGATAGCAGAACGTACCTGAAAGGCGTACGGGCACCCCTCCAAGTTATAGCGCTCCACCCCTCCAGAACGCCCATAAAGATGTGTTTAATACAATAATACTGCTTTACAGTGCCAAAATCCAACACCCAAAATATATTATTTTCAAAAGCTTAGGATTTGTTAAAAAAAAAAAAAAAAGAGACAATGTTGCAAACATCAACATTTGGTTTACACATTTGGTATACATCATCCCCTGTCATGCAGCGGAACTGGGTTTCGGCATGTTTGACGATTGTGCCCGGAACTTCCACAACGCCCGCAAGATCGAGAGGAGCTAGACTCACCGACAGAAGGGATTCGATTCCTCCGAGGACGACCGGCTGGTCTCCTCATCACTGGCGGGAGAACCACTCTACTGCGAACCTCCTCAGGAACCACCCAATCCTCACTAACTCCAACAGGAACTACTGGGAGAGCATATGCATGTAACAATGTTTCGGTGGTATACCAATGGGCACAGTAATCATGGCATGTAAGGAGATTCATACGTTTGCATACCGCTAATACATGTGCACACGGAAGCTGGTCAAGATCAAACACACGGCACGTGCATGTACGCGCGTGCATGTCAACTATGCAAACACGGTCGTTGCCTCTAACCTCATACATAGTAAGAGATATACCACTAACCCTCATACGATCTCCTTCTTTTAAACGCTCATTCATCAACTTGTTTGCCCAGGGTGAGAGATGTGATTCTGAGTTAGCAAATAGCTGTCGACGCTCATAGAACCATTTCTGCAAGTTGGCCCGAAAATAATCAGCTAACAACGTCACCGGGAGGAATCGATGGTGTCGCAAACAGCTGTTCATCGACTCAGCTATATTTGTTGTCATTATGTTATACCGCCGACCATGAAACTGTGAACGTGCCCATTTCTCGACTCCGATCTCTCGAAGATAAGTTGCTGCTGCTGGCATATGCGATTCAATTTGTCGCATATGATAGTTGAAATCAGCACAATGATATGTCCTTGCAGCGCGGTAGTACAATTCCAACAAAGTCTTGTCCTTGAACGTTGCCTTCAAGTTACCCTTGAGATGATGAGTGCACAATCCATGCAGTGCATTAGGAAAAACTGCAACCACAGCACGTTCAATACTACGATGACGGTCAGAAATGAAGACAAGATCTCGGACATTTTGTACAACATGATCACGCAACTGTCTCATGAACCAGTTCCAGGAGTCATCATTTTCAGAATGCCCAATTCCAAATGCCAAGGGGTATATTTGTTTATTACCATCCATACAAGAAGCCAAAAACATTGTACCCCTATATTTCCCTTTTAAAAAGGAACCATCAACTGCAATAACTGGCCTAATTGACGATGCAAATCCAGCAATCGAGGCCCCCATACTCATGAAAAAGTATCTGAAATGGTTATCCTCATCAGTTTCTAACGACGTTTTGGTCCCCGGGTTTGCTTTCTCAATCATGTACATGTACTGAGGGAGTAGTGTGAATGATTCATCATGAGATCCGTGAAGTTCTTGCAAAGCTACCTCCTTTGCCCTCCATGCCTTATTGTACGTGATGTTAACACCCAATGACTCCTGAACATCGGACATAATATCCTTTGGACGATATATTCTCGATGCCTCAACGAATTTGCTCTTAATATGTTTGCCAATGACATGTGCAGTTGCCTGTTTGTGAACTGGGTGAAGTCCGGCTCCGGAGCACGTGTGGTGGTTCTTATACGTTTTCACTTGGAAGAAATGTGAATCGGCCACCTTTATGGCACGTAAACGCCATTTACAAGATTCAGCACGACATACAACCTCAAACCTTGTGGCGTTGGAGTTCCTCACCTTGAATTGAAAGTTTCGTCTTAATGCCAACATCGCTAACTTCTCTCGAAGCTCCGTTTTGCTGTTAAACATCTGTCCAACCCCAACCTCAATCTCGTCAACTACAAATGATGAGGCATCATCGCCATCTGTGGAGGGTGGATGGACGATAGGCGGCATCCACCTGAATGTGTTAGCCTGAGAGCTGTCATTATTCGACATCGGATCTTCCTGATGGCCATATACTGGACGAGTAGGTGTGGAGTGAATTGGAGGAGGCACGGTAGGTGTGGAGTGAATTGGAGGAGGCACGGTAGGTGTGGAGTGAATTGGATAAGGCACGGTAAACGGCTCATCCTGGTTCACATCATTCAAGATCTCCCGTTCTCCCTCATTATCGAAATGTGAACCGGCTACATTGTGCCCATCAACAACAAAATCATCCAATCCCTCAACATCATTCTCAATATGAACCGTGTAATCATTATTGTCATCGTCAACATGCACACGAACATCATCACCACCATCGTCAGTATCTTCGCAATATTCATTCCCACCATCGTCATCATTAACATCATCAATATTACCTACACTCTCAAACTCTCTAATGCTGTCAAGATGACGTACCAATCTCGATGGCATCGATGGAGGCACTCCTTCTTCATTTTGAAATAACACCCCTACCCCAAATGACTCATGCCCCGCATGCCCTAAACACTGCTCAAATTCAACGCCAACATCGTCATTCAATTCTGGTTGTCCACAAACAGGAGTAGACTCACTTAATTGGTTGCTCCCACTTGCTGAACGAAAGAATGAGGGATGAGAACATCCTTCTCGCCAACGGATTGCATCGGATCCTGACCCTGACCTCTGTCTTTGCTTCTCCCTATCTTCAACTTTAACAACTAACGGTGTATATGATTGTTGGTCCTCCAAACAATGTTGTATGAAAAAAGAAACATCGTCGTCAGTCTCAATACGAATCGGCATTGGAAGAACACCCTTACAAGAAAATTGAACCTCTAAACTCATTCTTTTCTTACGAAGATCCCAACCCATTTTAGTACTAATACAGTCAACCAACTCGTTATAAGTAGCACATCTACGAATTATCAATGGCTTCCCCGTCCCATCGGCATACAAATAACTACCGTTCTCTTGCACAATCCATGAACCATTATATGCAATGAGTACGCGTAAAGTTTCCATTTCCTGCATGATTGAGATATATCATATCATATAAGATCCGTGGACAAAAAATAATTATGAAATAGCTTGCAAAAGTGGGAAAAAAGAGCGTTCTGCCAAAACGCTCGACGAGACTCGACAAAAACACTCGACACTCGACATATGTGACACGACACTCGAACTCGACTAACTTCGTCGTCCGACACTCGTCAACTTGTACACTCGACTCTCTTACTCGAAAGCTCGACAAAATGGTGTCCACGACTCTCGAAACACTCGACATGAATGGTTCGAGACATCTACAGGTCGGTTCCACGCGTCCTACACTCGACTCTCGACACGCGACACACGAACTTTTGACAATCCACAAGACCCTCGACGGAACTCGAACACGCAACACTCGAACCTAGAATCGAGGCAATGGCTAGACACTCGAAACCACCATCCGAATTGTCGTGATTCGGTCCCGACAGAACTTCTCGACGACACTCGACGACACTCGACTACACTCGACTACACTCGAAGACACTCGAAGACAGTCGTCTTCTTCGACCTTCGACTGCGAAAACCCATTTTTGCACACCGACAGCCAATTTCCAGCATTTTTTCACACAGACGGCACTATCTCTACCCTTAGTTCACATACATAAACCATTTTTAAGCTATATAATGCGGTTGTCAGTTACCAATGCGAGCAATGACGAAAACACTACACATACATTAAATTTTCATGCCATTTACAGAGAGATTAAGGAAAAGTTGCTCTTACGCGTTTTGCTTACTGCTTCAGATATTGAGGTTGTTTCGGGACAGTGAAGTTAAGTGATTCGAGCTGTTACTGGTTTCCGTTGTTCTGTGTCTTGCTTTACTGTCTTTCTTAAAAAAATTTGTCCGAAGGATATGAAATAACAAGGTTTTGGGAATTTATTTTAGGACAGGGGTGTTTTTGTCTTTTAGACACAAAAGTGTCTATGGGATGAAAATATTTCAGAACATGTCCATTTTTCAAACCAGCCCCCTAAATTTGTCCATTTTTTCAATTTTCCCTTTCTTTTTCTAGGCCATCATATGTAAATATAAAAGAACAAATAAAATATAATTTTTCCAATAATTAATTTAACGAATCTTCCCACAAGGAATTAACACCATATATGACCAGGTTCCGATTTATTTCGTACAATGAAATAAATTTTTGAGCCCAAATAAAAAATAAATAATATTAGATTTACAAGTTTTGTGTAGAATTTTTTTGTGTGTATAATATGATGTTTATGAGGTTAAGGTGAATGTAAAAAAAAAAAATCAACTTATTATTAATGAGAAATAATATGTCAATGAATTATTTATATTAAAGAATTTTATATACAAATTTATAATTAAGTGTAACTCTATTAACAAAATAAGCAATAAATACATCTGCTTATCAAATTGCTATGGCAACAAGATAGATTCAAACTGTTCAAATTATTTGTGAAACCTTAAATCTACTATCCAACAAATCCATACTTCTTGTACTGGATATAGAAATAAAGTATTTAGACTTCAATTATTGGAAACACTCCCTTCTATTTTATTTTTTATTTTCTGACCAATTCCCAATGTATTATATATGAAAATCCAAACATTAAATGCTGAAGGGTAGCTTTTGGAAAACAGATGCTCAGATTAATTACATCTTTCCAGAAATGGAAACTGATGAGCTCACCATATCTGATAACCAGTGGCTGCATAAACTGTACTTTGTTGACCGTGTACCAACTCCACCGCTTGAGATTTCCCTATAAATAGAGCTCACATTACAGACCTTTCTCCACAGAAGCAAGTTCACATAGCAATAGTGATCCTGAAATATTAGTTTCACCAGAAGCGAAATAGAGAAGAAGATGACGGGTTGTTCAGTGTTGGCTTTGGCCATGGTGGTTTTGGTCGTGAGTTCAGGCCATGTGCATGCAATAACATGCAACCAAGCCGTGTCCACACTGATGCCCTGCAAGCCATTCTTGGTGGGTAGCGAACCAAAACCAGCTGCTACTTGTTGTCCAGGCGTACAAAAGGTGAGCAAGGCTAGCTCCAGTCCTGCTGATCGCAGGACCCTGTGTGAATGCTTTAAAAAGACTGCACCAGCTATGAAAGTTAAGCCTGACAGAGCTAGGCAACTTCCCGGCGTATGTGGCGTCAAGCTTACAATCCCAATTGACCCCAAAGTCGACTGCAGCAAGTAAAATTTCTCTTAAATTCCCTTTGTTTATATGTGAAAAATCATATTAATTATGAGCAATTCTTAATTGTTTTGAGGATTCTCCAATTAACTAGTGTTTTTCTATGTATTGTGCAGACCTCTTGCGTAAGATATATAGGGATTTCAGTTGGTGGAAACGTCTGTCATTATGAGACGTCATAATTAAATAAATTTTACTCATATACGTATGAGGTCTTTTGTTTTGAGCATCTTATTATCTTATCCTTTGTATCAGAAGGATTTAATATAATATATGAACGAAACTGCTTTATGCTTATGATGTATCGTTTCTTCGTAATTATCTTATCTTTATATTCATATTAAAGTCTAATTAAGAGTCAAATCCCGAAAACACGGGTTGCTTGCATCTTGTGATTCTGATGCTATCTGCCTTGTAAAGAGAGAGTTTTTAGCATACCTTTGAAGATCCCACTTCTCATATTGCACAAAATCTAATCATTCTAAAGTTACGATTATCAACAAGAAAAAGAATAAAAAATAAAAAAATCAATCACACTCTTGCATCAACGTCTCCCTTCAGTGCAGATTCTGCGATTTTTATATATATATATATTCTTTTAACGTTTTCTTGCGTTTCTTTTTCTCTCTCTATGTGTCGTAGTCACATTCTAGTATATTAATTTTCACTTCTATTCGAAAATATATGCCTCAGAGCAAAGAAAGAAGGGAAAAAAAAAAACTTGATTAGCATATATTAACCCCAAATCAAAGGCTTTTCAACTTTTAGGGAAAGAGATATAATCAAATAGAAGTTTCAAAAAAAGAGAATTACTTGAACCATCTTCGTAATTTTATGTTCAAGTGAATCTTTTATGCATAATTTCTTTCAGTATTGTTTTTGATACGATGAAGAACAACGGTAAGATAGTTTTTGACCGTCAGGAGAAAGTTATAGAGTTTATGAGTAATACTACTCATACAAACTATTTATACAAATTGATATGATATTTTTATATGATTCGTCACATCACCCATGCTAATTAATATCATTTATTATTAATATATATTTATCAAATCACTGTATTTATTTATCAAATCATATTATGTTATGTCAATTTATAAATATAAATTTGTATAAATAATTTGTAAGAATAATATTTCTTAAATTTTATTATTATCGTTATTTTTTTTTTGCATTTTTACGTCAACAGAACCGTGTCGTTTGTGTTAAAAATAATAGAAAATAATCTTAACCATTAAATTATTAGTTGCCATATGTCAAAAGTTCCGACAAAGATCAAATAAAAATCAGCTTAGGTGAGAGGATCTGGTTCAGTATAAATAAATGACTAATTGGCTGTCCAGTCAACAAATCCACTCAATCACATACTTCTACATGATGAAAGCAAACTTGACCTTTTAAATAATAAGTAATGATAAATGCTTGTTCATTATTTTTTGTTACAATATTTAGCATATCAGAAGGATTTATGAGGTTTTCTTTCAAAACGATGCGGAGAACACAAGTTAAATACGAGGCTTAAATCATTCCAACAAGATATGCACGCATTGACGCTTTTAACAACATATATACTTCTCATTATTAGAGAGATCACGATTACAAATATAGCTTTAATTAGGTGAAATAGTTTCTTATGATATCAGAGTTATATTGACTTAGTTTGAAAAAAAATGGTTATATTTAACTATGTAATTATAACGACGTCTTCAAATTTTTTCTACTAATTTAAATATCTTACATTTTTCAGGTTCTTAAGAGTCGAGAAATACTATATGGGCTTAGGTAAATGAAAGATTCTTTAATAAAAACGAATATTAAGCCAAATAATCAAGATAATAAAAATGAAATAAATTCACATTCAGGTGAGGAATTAATTCAAGGATTATAGAGGATAAGCATGGATAATAGAGGATAAGCCTGATAAGTCACATGCATCTCATAGAAAAAAGAAAAACAATTAAGGGACCTTTTCTGTACAAAATCAAATACACAAATTAATCCACCAATTGAGCTTCTTTCTACTATAAATTAAGGGATCTCGTGTCAAAACGACATTCTGAATATACTATTATTATAATGTAATAAGTATTTTCTCAAAAACAAGTGGAAATTGACAACTATATATATTTATCATACAGAAGATTTGAATGCAACGATATCAAATCTACTTTAGTGTGAACCAAGAATGCACTAGAATTATCCTATAAATACAATTCACGTCAGAGACCAATGCTTCAAAGAAAGCAGAACCAAATATGCATACCTTAGCTGGAAAGACTAGAGAAGAAAATGAAGGGTCGTTTTGTGTTGGCTTCAGTGTTGGTGGCTTTGGTTGTGAGTTCAAATCCTGTGAATGCAATAACATATGCGCTGAGGCTGCATTCACATTGACACCCTGCTTGCCTTTCTTGGTGAATGGCGAGGCCAAACCTAGTGCACCTCGCTGTTCAGGCCTACAAGAGGTGAACAAGAAGACTAGCAGCCCTGCGGATCGTAGGGCCCTTTGTGAATGTTTTAATAAATCTGCACCATCTTTGGGGGTTGATCCTGAGAAAGTTAAGCAACTCCCTGATAAGTGCAGTGTAAAACTTCCAGTACCCTTTGACCCTAATGTCGACTGCAGCAAGTAATCTTACTATCTAGTGCTCTCTGCTTTCCTCTCTTTTATTCCAATTTATAAATTCCTCTTATTAATGATTATCTTAACTTGTGTCTTACTGTTTGTTTGTGCAGAGTTCCATTTTAAGCAGTAAAGTGTGGAGATTATAGCATGAAGTAGAGATGTTTTGGTTGCTAAAAGGAACTTGAAGTATAGTAGACTGTGTTTTGTCGGGTTTCCATCGATTTTTTATGTATGAAAGAGAGTTAAATATATGAGTGGAAATTTTACAGTTTCTCTGATTTTTTTATTAGCTACATATACTGATGCAAGATAATTCGCAAGTCGTGTACATGAACAATTCGTAAGATTCATATCTTGTAACACTTTAGCTATTATTGATACTATCACAAAAACAAATGATTCATCCAACCCGAAGAAAATGAGGTCATGTCTACATGCTATGACAAGCCATTTTATTTGCTATAGATGTGAAACAAACATAATTAATGACTTGATCACCTTAGGATGTTCAAACTTCAAGATAGGGCATTGAAATATAAGTCATGGTCCTGGCATTTCACTATGATATTTACTTGCTATTAACCTCAATTTCTCTTTCTGGTTCCGAACTCCAGCTTGCATCTACAGTAATTAACCTTATTGTTCGTTCTAGAGACCATCTATGATATAACATGCTTAACTGCTGTGAGGCACAGTATACAAAAATTTCTCACCATCTCTGCCTTCAATATAGTGAATGATGCTTGGTTTGAACCCCATGACACAGATCAACTTGGATTGACTTTTTTCACCTCAATCAAACAGATTCATGACCAGTTCACTGTCAAAGGAAAAGGAAAAAATCAAAAGCTTCAGTGAGTAGTATAAGATCATAACTTGCGTTAAACAGATAAGTAATGTTAACATGCTGATATAAGTAATTTCTTTTTCTGCAGTTTTGCTAACATTGAACTAATTTTTGCGCTTCCAATTCATGTATGTTAGACGGAATAAAACAAGTCTCCACTCCCCCTTTCTCTCAAAGGTGAAAAAGATTGAGAAATACCAATGGTTTTGTTGAGCAACCAGAGTAATAGAGCTAGCTCAATCCCAAAAATTGTGTGAAGCGATGTTCTGTCCATCATGAACCCGAACACTGTAATTCCTGCTCTATTATTTTCCATGTAAGTCACTGCAACACAAGTAGAAATATTTGGTAATTATTATTTATAGTGTGAAGGTATATATGCAGAAAATACACAAGTAATCTGATTCCACTAACCTAGAGCTTGCCTCTTCTGGTAAGAGATGGTATTTGCGTACATAGGAAACATTTTGGTGTTATCTATTTCATCATCATCATCTCCATCTACTTCATCATCTGATTCACAGTAAATATTGACAGGAAAAACTTGGGAGGAATCAATTGGAGCTCTCGGTGTCTCCCCATCCAGGTTATCAAAAGAGTTGATTGTGGCACAGACATGCCATTTCGCCGCAAGGCTTGTAATGGACTGTGCTTTATGTGTGATCTTTGTTGCACTGCGCAGGCAGATGAAGAGTCCTGTCACCAGGCTAATGGAACATAACTGCATGACAATAAGGAATTCATGAGTTGCAATAGTATAGTTACCATGTAAGGATTATCAGATTGTATGATATGCCGGAAAGAGAACTGTGAAGGAAGACTTACAGCAAGTTCTCCTGCTTCAAATATATTGTTATTGGCACTGGACTTCATGGTCATGAGCAACGAAATGAACTGACTTGCAGTGACCAAAATTAGAGACAACAAAATGAAGCCTCGGAACCGATGGCTTATCATCTTAAGATTTCTTCTGATCTTGAGGTGCTCTATCAAAATTGAAGCAACCTCATTTTCTTTTTGAAAAACTTGAGCAAAGTCGTCCATTTTAAATATTTGCAGATAGCAAATCAATTTGTAAAGAATGCATGCAAGAATATAAATTGATATTCGATAAAGCCATGAGCAGAGCTGCAATGTGCAGACTAAGATATCGCTGACATAGATGTTCAAAAAATAGGGTATTTCCGAGGCCCCTGTGGCATACCACCATATTCTGTAGGCACACTCGAATGCGAAACAGGGTAGGACAAAAATGCAGAGGAGCTTCATTGATCTCTGCAAGAGTTAGAAAGTTCACATTTATATTGGTACAACAAAAGTAAATTTCGAACGATCCACAAAGAAATATTCTATTAATCTTTCACATAATGCAGAAATGGTGTATCATATCTCATATCCTAGATGTTCTTGGCTTTCCAGCTTTTCTCATTAGAACCAAAGCAAGTTCTTTTGCTGCCAAACATGTGATACACCATACTTGTTATTTGCATAAAATTACTGATTGATTCATAATAAGTGAATCTAAGGTTCCAAAGTTGTTCTTCACAAAAGATTTACTAATTACTACTTATAGGAAAATCTGATGATCAAAAGTAAACACACAATTGGCTTTAATTTTCTTGAATCGTCACAACCCAGAAATGAATTTAATGTGATTTATTTGAAGGCTTCACTTCAGTAAACTCAAATGTAGAAAAGAAGGGAAGAAGAAACGTACTCTGAGTTGTGCTGCATATCTTTGCTGAACCTTTTCACTCTCTTCAGGTAATTTATCAAGGAACAAGAACCGATTAATTCCATACTTGCGAACCCACGTAGAGAGACTTAAAAATGAAATTATTGCAAAAACTGAAAGAGATAATTGGACAATTGTATCATAAGGTCTTTGGTGGTTCTTATCACATGTCGAGCACAGAAGAACGAAATGCGATACAAGCGGAGAACCGATTGCAAGAAGAAAGAACATCGACCATGAAAGAGCAGCCCTCCAGATATTAGATTGATCCACGCAAACCCATCTAAGGCATGATGTAAAGCTTTTCAATTCAATACCATGATCAAAGTAGTCAAAATTTTCCTTCTTTCCGGTGATGAAAGACAGTCTTTCATCTTCCATAGCTTAGGACACTTCGCTGAAGTCGAGATCAGAGTCCGGGAGTAATACATATAAAGAAAAGCAAAAGAAATTATTCGTCTAAGAGAGGAAAATTAAAGCTCAGTAGTTGCTTCAACTCTTGGTAGTCTCTACATATGAGCAAACAATTTAGTATTACGTATAGATGACTGGCGAAGCTGGTTGTGGGACCTCGTCATGCAGCAGCTGGCGCCACCCTAACCAGTGACTGCCACATATGTAATAATGTCTTTTTCAATCACAAACACAACAATATTAAGACAAGCCACGTCAAATATATATTTTAAGCTATGGTTCAATAATAATCTTAATTATCGCGTCTTTCAAGCAAGTTTAGTGGAAAGAAGGGCCCAAAACGCTTATTCTGTGAACATCTTCACATGATGTCGAGATACCCTTTTTGACCCCTTTCTTTCTTTTAAAGAGAAACATGTGATGGGCGGTTCATATCAATCGAGAAGATATATACTTGAATTTGAGTAACGTTTACACAACAAAGATCAATGAAAATTTATAAGTTATTCAAAATGAGATGATTAATTATTCTGACCTGTTTAAGTTTGATTAAAGCTAATCTTTTGTGATAAAACTACAGGTAGGTTGGTCACAGCCTGACTGGTAGGTGAAGTGGAAAGAAATCTGCAATGAGCCTTCACCACCTGTCCACTGCCCAGCACAAAGCTGTAAAATACAGGTAAAGTGGGTTTTGGTTTGTAGCACTTTTGATTTTGACTTTTAAAGCTCGTCTGCAGTATACGCAAGGATTGATGTTCGGTTGATTGCAACTTGCAACTTTGCTTAGCTGTCCACAGCTTGAAGCACAAAATAGGCCATTTTTGCACCTACCTGTTACCTCTTTTATAGCTTCAACGATATAACATATATAAGTAATTCTGTTTTCAAAATCTAAATGACATAACTCATGTAAAGATGTGAATGCCAACTTTATCACAAAATTTTTTGCCTACCAATCGACAATTAAAAAAAATACATATATTTGAGTATTGATAAATAAGAAAACAAGACTTAATGCATATATCTAAAATGTATCATTACTATTATACATCAAACTTTTGTTTTAAATTTGAAAAATAAATACTACATACTATATTACATATTTTCAATTTACGGTGTCAGCATCCGCAATCTGTGGAGGTTACTGTGTGCAGTAACAGAATTCAGAGACGAGGGAATACGAGCCCACTGCCCTCCCAAGCCGCAGACTTCGCCTGAGAAATGATAATCCCCTTTTGCTTATTCTACACTATACAGCTTGTGAAAATCCAGTTATGCTTCAATTTCGAAACTGGGTTTGTTCCATTACTCGTTTGTTTGTTTCTCTTAGCAACAAAGAATAAGAAAAGAGAATGCTAGCGGCTCACTCTTCAACCGTTTTTGCCAAAACAACAGTCTCAGTCTCGTCTCTTAAGGCAAGAAATTGTAAGAGATTAGCTTGTTTCAAACTGCTATGCTACTCTGGGCTTCAACAAAGTGAATGATGCTTGATTTGAAGCTCATGACGACACACTGATCAACTTGAATTGACTTTTTCACCTCAATCAAAGAGATTCATGACCAGTTCACTGGCAAAGGAAAAACAAAATTCAAGGTAAAGTCTCTGTCAGGAGTACGAAGATCATAACTTCGCATAAACAAATAATGACAATCATAAACTGTAAGAGTTGACATGTATTTGTTAAGTTACCATTGTTAAGTGTAATTTAACTCAATAAGTTTTTAACAATATAATAATATGATTCTTATATTCTACTCTTAGGCTTCAGAGTACCCTCAAAAGGTTACTCTTTAATTACATTTTTGATGCCAATTTATGCGTGTGGCTTACGCAGGTCAGGATGGCCGAGTGGTCTAAGGCGCCAGACTCAAGTTCTGGTCTTCGAAAGGGGGCGTGGGTTCAAATCCCACTTCTGACATTACTTTTTAAATTTTTGAAGTAATAATAGTTTTGTTGAGCAATCAGAGAGATAGAGCAAGCTCAATGCCAAAATGGTAAAATGGTGATTTCAGTAGTTTTGTTGAGCTATCAGAATAATAGGTCAATCTCAATGCAAAAAAGGTATAACTGAAGCAGGTCAGGATGGCCGAGTGGTCTAAGGCGCCAGACTCAAGTTCTGGTCCTCGAAAGAGGGCGTGGGTTCAAATCCCACTTCTGACAAAACTTTTTAATCTTTATTTTAAAAAAAATTATGTATGTTCGAATAATATAATATATGAAATATTAATTGAAAAAAATCAAATATCTATTCCCACTTTCTCCCAAAGGTGAAAAAGGCTGAAGTACCAATAGTTTTGTTGAGCAACCAGAGTAATAGAGCAAGCTCAATGCCAAAAATGGTGTGAAGCCATGTTCTGTCCAGCATGAAACCGAAAACTGTAATTCCTGCTCTATTATTTTCCATATAAGTCACTGCAACACGAGTAAAAAATTTTGATGATTACTATCTGTAGTGGGAATGTCTGCAGAAAATACACAGGTAATTATCTGTTTCCGCTAACCTAGAGCTTGCCTCTTCTGGAAAGAGATGGTATGTGCATAAATAGGAAACATCTTGGTGTTGTCTATATCATCATCATCATCTCCATCTAATTCATCATCATCTGATTCACAATAAAAATTGACCGGAAAAACTTGGGAGGAATCGGTCTGTGCTGTTGGTGTCTCACCATCCAGGTTATCAAAAGAGTTTATTGTTGCACACACATGCCATTTTGCAGCAAGGCTTGTGATGGACTGTGCTCTATGTGTGATCTTTGTTGCACCGCGCAGGCAGATGAAGAGTCCTGTCACGAGGCTAATGGAGCAGAACTGTACGATAATAAGAGAAACTCATGAGTTGCAATGGGAGTAGTTATCGTGTATAATTATATTATGACGTAATGAGAAGAAGGAAGAACACTTACCGCAAGCTCTCCGGCCTCGAATATGTTGTTATTAGCATTCGACCTCATGGTCATGATCAACGATATGGATTGACTTGCAGTGACCAAAACTAGAGACAGCAAAATGAATCCCCGGAACCGATGACTTATGATCTTCAGATTTCTTCTGATCTTGAGGTGCTCTCTCAAAATTGAAGCAACCTCGGTTTCTTTTTGAAAAACTTGAGCAAAGTCGTCCATTTTAAATATTTGCAGATAGCAAATCAATTGGTAAAGAATGCATGCAATAATATAAATCGATACCCGATAAAGGCATGAGCAGAGCTGCAATGTGCATGCGGTGATATAGGTGACATACATGTTCAAATAATAGGGTATTTCCGAGGCTCCTGTGACATACCACCATATTCTGTAGGCACACTCGAATGTAAAACAGGGGAGTACAAAGATGCAGACAAGCTTCATTGATCTCTGCAAGAGTTAGGAAATTCACATTTAAATTGATTCAAAATGAAAGTAAATGTAGGATGATCCACATAGAAATATTATAATCATTCACGCAATGTAGTAATGGATGTACCATTAGAGCCCAAGCAATGCGACCAGTAAAAACAATTGCCCTCTCCAATACTAATTAGGAAGTGAGATAGAGAAGCTATCTCGTCTTAAATTCTTGGTTTCAAAGTTGTTATTCACAACAAATTTCCTAATCACTAATAGGTGGATCTGATTTGTCAAAAGTTAACAATCAATTGGCTTTAATTTGGCTTAATTGTCCCACCCATATGTGCCTTTAATGTTGTTTATTTGAAGGCTTCACTTCACTCAAATCATATGGAGAAAAGAAGGGAAGAAGAAACGTACTCGTAGCTGTGATGCATATCTTTGCTGAACCTTTTCACTCTCTTCAGACAATTTATCAAGGAACAAGAAGCGATTAATTCCATACTTGCGAGCCCACGTAGAGAGACATATAAATGAAATTGTTGCAAAAACAGAAAGAGATAATTGGACGATTGCATCGTACGGTCTTTGGTGGTTCTTGTCACATGTTGAGCACAAAAGAAAAAAATGCGACACTAGAGGAGAACCGATAGCAAGAAGAAAGAAAATTGACCATGAAAGAGCAGCTCTCCAAAGATTAGATTGATCCACACAAACCCATCTAAGGCATGAGTTTAAGCTCTTCAATTCAACTGCATGATCAAAATTTTCCTTCTTGTTGGAGATGACAGACAGTCTGTCTTCCATAGCTTCGGACTCTTTGTTGAAGTCAAGATCAGAGGGCAGGAGGAATACATGTAAAGAAAATTGAAATTATTTGTCTGCAAGAGTGGTGACTTCAGCTCAGTTGTTGCTTCAACTCAACTCTCTATAGTCTCTATATATTGAAGCAAGCAATAGATTATTACGTAGATAACTGGCTAAGCTGATTGGGACCTTTTCATGCATATTTCAATCACTAACACAGAACAATAATACATGCCACGTCAAATGCATATATCAAGTGATTGTTTTAGAGTACTCTTGAAATCTTTCAAGCAAATTAACTGGAAAGAAAGCCCTTGAAGCGCTGAAACTGTGAACATCTTCACATGATGCAGGGCTACCCTCTTGATCTTTTTCTTTCTTTTAAAAAGAAACACGTGACGGGTAGTTCATGCTGAGAAGATACCCGAATTAATCATGGAAAATTTGCAAGTTATAGAAAAATGAGATCATTATTCTGACTCTATAAAGTTTGCTGAAAGCTATTTTTGTGGTCAAAATACGGACGTTAAGAGAGTGTTGAGTTGGACCAGCTGACAGGTCGCAGACTCTCACAGCCTCACTGGTGGGTGAAGTCGACAGAAATCTGCAATGAGCCTCCGATCAGCACCACTTGTCCACTGTCCAGCGCATAGATATGAAAGAAAGGTACACCTTTGGTTTTGACGTCAAAGCCTGAGTTTACAATGCTACGCAAGGATTGATATTTTTGATCGACTGCAAATTGCAATTTTGCTTTCTATTGCTTGAAGCTCCAAATAGATTACTTTTTGCACACACCTGCTGGCTCTTTCATGGCTCCAACTGTATGTTACCATATAAATTTTGTTTTTCAAAAGACTTGAGTTAAAATATAATTATCTAAAATATTATATCACTACTGTTGTATCCCAATCTTTGTATTATTATTTGTATTAATAATATTAATTATTCTCCCAAACATGAAAAAAGCAACCAAGCTGGAGAGATTGTTTTCATATATAGTAAAATCTTTTTTTTTTGTTTTTTTTTTTGTATAGTATAAGCAAGTTAAACCTCCAATAATAAATATACTTTCTAGATAAGTCGTTAAATAATTATAGATACAGCTCATGACAAATTGATCAGAAAACACCAAACTTTTTTTTTTTGTCAGTTCATCAATTACACATTTGTTTGTCGTTCAACAACTTATTTGAAAAGCCAATTTTAATTCTTGAGGTTCAACTTGTTTGTTGGCAGTCAAAGGACAAGGGTATATTTTTTAGAGTAGTACTATTCAGTGTCTATTTCAAAATTAAATAAGAGTAAATTTGTAATAAAAATATAATATATTAAATAATTAATATCAAATAAATAGACTTAACAAAACTTTTATTTTTTCCTTATAAATCTCTTGCTTCCTTCCCTCATTTTCTCTCTTACCTTAATTACCAACTTCATCTCTCCCTCTTACACCAACTTCATCGCCAGTTTTTCTGTGTTTTATTTTAAATTAAGTTAATATATCTTTCTTTCTTTAGATCAAATATTGAACCACTAAAACTAAAAGATAATTTGAATAATTTTTTTATATGAATTTAGAGTTTTAAACTAGATAAAAGAAACAATTGATTGACATTGAAATCATGACATTTTTTTTAATAATTCCTTAAACTTAAAAACTACAATGATATAAAAATGTTGAACACAAAAATTCAAAAACCATTAAGATCATATAACAATTCAATTAAATGTTAAATTGATTAATTGATAAATTAAAAACATCAAAAGATAGACATCATTAAAGTCAAATAAGACTTTATTTAAGGAAATGAAAATAGTTAAAATTTAACATAAGAGATAACAAAAAATTATATTATATTTAAAATTATAATTATATTTTCGTGATGAGATAAAAAAATAGGGTCAAATAAAACTACTTTATTTTTCAATACGGAAAGTACATAAAACTCCAGTTGCCAATAGTACTCCATCCTCGAAGGTCTCCAGGCGCGCAGATGCAGCCCAGCCCAAGGCAGCCCAGCTCGGTGATTCGGCACCGGGTCAGCAGTTGGCTAGTTATGGAGCGTAGTGTGGGCAGAAACGGAATTCAGAAACAAGGGAAACGCCGAATGCGCCCACACAAACCGCCTTTGCTGCCTAATGTGAATAGCGACAAAGTCACCACTTTTCCCTGAGAAATGAGAATCTCTTTTGCTTATTCTTCCAATCTGTACAACTTGTAAAAATCCAATTAATTTAAAAACTGGGTTTCTCCCCTTAAATCGTTCGTCTCGTTTCGTTTCGCTTCTCTTGGCAACAAAGAATAAGAAAAAAGAATGTTAGCGGCTCACTCTTCAACCGTTTTTGCAACAACAATAGCAGCCTCAGTCTCGTCTCTTAAGGCAAGAAGTTGTAACAGCTTAGCTTCTTTCAACTCCCAAACTACTCTGGGCTTCAAATTCGATCTCCTCTCTTCCCCTCGATCTATCTCCAGGTGTGGTGTGCACTGCTTTCGATTCTTGCTTCCCAAATTTTTGCTTTCATTGATTTATCTCTATTAAATTTGTTTGATTGTAGGAAGTTGTATCGAGTTCAAGCTACAATTTTACAAGATGAGGATGAGAAAGTTGTTGTAGAGGAATCGTTTCAACCGAAAACTTTTCCCGGCAACGCGGAGAAAGAAGGCCATGGGAAGTCAGTGGAGAGTTCTTCATGGGTTGTCAAGATTGAACAATCTGTTAATATCTTTCTCACGGTAATTTATTTTTTATTTTTTTATTTTTTTATATTGAGATTCTAGGAGTTTGAGCTCTGTGTAATTTGTATTTTATGCTTGCACAATGCGCATGGACTTGCAAATGTTTTAGCAGCTTTATTGTCTGGTCGATTTGGTGGTATTTAATTATAAACTGTATTGATCATTCCAGGATTCAGTGATAAAGATACTTGATGCTTTGTATCGAGACCGAGATTATGCAAGATTCTTTGTACTAGAAACCATTGCAAGAGTTCCTTATTTTGGTGGGTGTTGATGCTAGATATAAAGATATGTGCAAGTTATAGTTTTGAACTTGATTTGGGAAAAATATTGTGTTTGTTAAACCTTTGCTGGTTGGTCTTCGGGTGTACTTTGCAGCCATATTTCTATTAGTTGTGACTTGATGCATCATGCTACTTTTATGGCAGCCTTTATCTCTGTTCTGCACTTGTATGAGAGTTTTGGTTGGTGGAGAAAAGCAGATTATTTGAAAGTCCATTTTGCTGAGAGCTGGAATGAGATGCATCACTTGCTCATCATGGAAGTAAGGTCTTTTTTAAAATATTGATAACAATTTCAGGTTTATATTCTTAACTGTTTTAAAGTAAGTCAGAGACAAATCATCCTACGAGGTTTACACCTGTACTTATGGCAGGCAAACTTTTGTTTTCTCCAAAATTTGTATTTTGTCATGTCAAATCTCTTTGGATCTCCAGCTCTCCATCCATGATACATATGTTGGGTGATGATTTTAAATCCTAATGAACAGGAAAAATAAAATTAGTGAAGTGAAGACAGGTACTGAAACACTAGAAAGGACTAGAGGATAAAAATTTAAATTGCTGACAAGAAATATGATGGAGGCCTTTTTTAAAGGACTTTGCTCTTCCTAATTTACAAACAAAAACAACTAATAGGTTTTCTTTTGTTGTTTGATCTAATTACTTTCCTCCAACTACCTTTTCAACGTAGGCTCCTAGTGATCTGAACTATTATGATGCTACTTAGTGCAGTTCTTTAGTTTCTTGATCATGTAGGTATTTGGTTGCAGGAATTGGGAGGAAATTCTTGGTGGTTTGACCGATTTCTTGCTCAACATATAGCATTTGTTTATTATTTTATGACGGTATTCATGTACGCCATAAGCCCAAGAATGGCATGTAAGTATGTCTTTTGAGTTTCACTGTATAATAATTCATTCCTTGATTCACTGTCTTGCATCCTGCAACCATGCCAGTTTTAGCATCCTGAATGGTTAGAAAAACTCACTATTTGGTTTAAGCCCCAATTGAAATAACGATGTTGAAGCAAGTGTAAACTTCTTGTAAATCCATAATTTTTGGCCTAGGAGAATAAAGGGGCTTGTTAAAAATGCCTCATGTTTTTTGGTCCTTTATTATGCTTTTCCCTTGCGTATCTCTGAGATTATGTGAAAAACGCATTCAAACAAGTGGTAGTCATTCAAAGGTGATTGAAAAATAAGCTTACATGATAAATCATCTACAAGTACAGACTTTAATATATTTGGTTTATCGCTAGTGCAGATCACTTCTCTGAATGTGTGGAGAGCCATGCATTTGAAACTTACGACAAATTTATCAAGGCCCGAGGAGGTAAAAGTTTTATTGTGTTGTGAAACTTAGCTTAGTTACATTTCTGCATGTATTGTTTGTTAACATTAAGTTGAAACAAAAGGAGTTTTTTACTTCTTTCTTTTCACACTTGAGCATTGATGTACATATCCAAACTTTATAAAGTCTTTTAATCACCGGGCACAGCATTCTCTTTGACTATGAAGTAGAGCAGCAGATGATCTTCATATTGTCAGCTTAATTGTCTATTTTCACTAGTTTTATTTGTTTGTCCCTTCCTTTGCTTTACAGAGGAGTTGAAAAAGATGCCTGCTCCAGAGGTTGCTGTGAAATACTATACTGGAGGCGACTTGTACTTGTTTGGTAATGTTTTCTGTTCTTTCTCTTATGCAAATAGAGAGAGAGAGCTTAACAAGGCTTCCACAATTCTGTGCAGATGAATTTCAAACTTCAAGAGCCCCCAATTCTCGAAGACCAAAAATAGGTAAAGAACAAGATCTGAAGTTTTTGTGGTTTTAACGAGTAGCTGAAGATACACTACTAATAAGCAGGAAATATTTCTTCAATCAGCACGATTCTGGGTGTAATTTTGATCCAAGGACTACGATTGCGCAAGTCATTTTCTTTGTACAGCAACAACAATTTATTATTTTAAATAAGGATATGAAGAATAGATATAAATGAAAATTGTATTATATCTTTCTGATTTCTGCATTTGTTTTCAGAGAATTTGTATGATGTATTTGTGAACATCAGAGACGATGAAGCTGAACACTGTAAAACAATGAGGGCTTGTCAGACACATGGAAGCCTTCGCTCCCCCCATTCGTGCTTGGAGGACGACTTAGAAGATGATTCTGGTTGTGCCATTTCTGAGGCAGATTGTGAAGGAATTGTAGATTGTATAAAGAAATCCGTTACATCTCCTCAAGTGAAGCAAAATTAAATCACTTGAGAGAGAAACAATAGGAAAGATAAATTCACTTGAAGAGTTGTATACATAGAAAGAAACAATATAGATTCAATATATAGCTATGATTAATAAATGCAGTTTGTTCATTTTAAAATTTGAAGCTTCTCTCTTAATTATGTCTATAAAAATATTATTTCTGGAAATATTCATGAGAATGGGAATGCACTAAACCTAGCTATGGGCGTCCCATTATCAACCACCGTATTAATTATCAGGCACAGGCTGCAACTGCATTTGAAGAACTTGTGGCTGACCGCTTTTTCTGTCACTAACATGTTCAACAGTGGGCTCTAGCCATCAAAAATCTCCGCTCCAGCACGGTACATCTGTGGACTTGGGTCAATCATGCATCTACAAAATATGACGGATGCCTACTTCATGTCTTTAATAAGTTTGTTCTAGAGCCACATCGATCTCTATCGTCATAGTAGTTAAGAAAATTTAAGATATATCTGTTGTATTACATCGATAGAACGTCAATTGTGAATAAGAAAATTAAAGATATATTTATTATATCACATTAGTACAATGTCGGTTCGTTCGATGCATATATTATGCATTAATTAGAGCAAAATAATCATAGATTTAGGTTTATTAATTAGGTTTGATTGAAAGTCTCTTTTGAATAATTGAGTTAATCATCTCTAGCAACTCTCACATGCCAGCTACGATCCTTTCTTTGGTGAAATGTTAAATATATCTTGTGACAGCGATACTATTATTTGGATTAACATCATATACTTCTATTAATATTTCATATAATATTATTTAGAAATATAATTTTATATTTATATTATTTCAATTTCAAAAGTTTACATATTTGTATTATCTAGATTCAATTGATTAATTTTATCTACATTTTTTTAAATAAAAAAGTAAAAAATCAGTTAAAGTTTTAAATGATTCAGTCTATCCCTTTTATAGAAATATGAACAGAAACAGTGAATTAGACTTAAACGATATAAATATACAGATCTTAAAATTTAAATTTATATAAACATGAAACAACGTTTTTTAATAATTTTTAGTGAAATCTCAAAGATAATATATTATATTACCTCATCAATGTTTTAGTTTCTCGTCGTAGAGGGCAGGCAAGATACACTAAGAGGCGAGGATCGCGTTTTGAAAGCGATAGGAACCGGACCATAAATTCATGAAATTCTGAGTTGACGTTTACTTCATGTCAACCATTTGAAATCGCAGACCATGTACTGTTTCTGGACCTTGGTTGAGAATCAAAATATCTAATTCCTGTTGCTTAAATGTGATGTTTCTGCAACATTAATGGCAGTGAGAATGATACTGGGAAGAAATTTTTTATATTTATAATGAGTTAATTAGATTATAATCAAATGTTAAGATATGGAGTTAAGAACTAACAAGGAAAAGATCCAACGTCGCCGTTTCATACCGGCGGCAATGCCTTAAATCACACTTGAAAAAAAACGAACCGAAGAAAATCACCCGCCTAACGTGGGCCATTTATACCCTCACAAACTTCTTTCTTATAAAACACAGTACAAGCTTCTCTCTCTCTCTCTCTCTCGCTCTGTGTACACAGTACACAGCAAAAAGATACAATCTCACGCTCACCGTCATTCCCTTTGCTTTATTTACTTCTTCTCCTGCACAGAAACCAAACAAAAAATAACTACTAATAAAAAAACAAGCTATCTCACAAGAAGTCAACAATCCGTTAATTCGAACATGATAGAGAGGTCAACGGCTGGCGCGCTAGTCCCCGCAGTGAAAGTGGAACCGCAAACGCCACCGCCAGGTCCGTCACAACCGCTGATCCAAATGGCTGAGGAAGACGAAGAAGCGGACAAGGACACGCTGTGTCCAATATGCATGGAGATGATAAAGGAGCCTTTCCTGACGGCCTGCGGACACAGTTTCTGTTACATGTGTATATTTACTCATTTGAGGAACAAGAGTGATTGTCCTTGCTGCGGTTTTTACCTAACTAGCAAGCATATTTTCCCTAATTTATTACTCAATAAGGTTACTCAATCACAGTATCGTGTCGTTTAAGCTTTGACTTCGGTGATTGTATCAAATGCATTCAAATTTGAATCTCATATTTACTTGCTTGCTTTTGATTTCAATTTTATGTAGTTATTGAAGAAAACGACTGCTCGTAAAATGGCGAAGGTTTCGTCTCCGGTTGAAAATCTACGTCGAGCATTACAGGAGGTCAGCGGCTATTCTATAAATGTGTTTAATGTTGCTTGTACTCGTGATTGATTGTTGATTCATGTTATGGACCGACTCTTAATTTGTTGTGATTATTAGACAGGGCTTTGAGGTTTCGGTTAAGGAGATAGATGGCCTTTTGTCTCTTCTTTTAGAGAAGAAGAGGAAGGAGGAGCGACAAGAAGTGGAGACTAATACGCAAATTCTACACGACTTTCTGCATTTCTTAAAGAAGCAAAAGCTTGAGGAGCTGAAAGAGGTTCTTGAATTTGATTTTTGTTTATGTATTTTGCTTAAATTAATAGTTTATTTTATAATCAGAACAGAAATAGTGTTGAAGGCAGTTTAGAGAAAAGAAAAAAGGTTATTCTGATAAAGCCTGCAAAGTAGCTATTTACAGCTTCAGAATTGAATGTCAATTGACTGAAATAGGAGGCTGTGTTCTGCTCGCTATTGTTGCAATCATCTGTGCTTATGATTATCCATTTTCATCATATTTTGCACTTTTGCTATCTCATTCAGAAAGTCTGACATAGTTTTGTTAAGGGGCTAAATCTTCGGTGCATCCGCTGCACCGTGCAGCGTGCCGAGCTGGCCCAATGGGCAGCAGCCAGCTCGGTTCCAGCAGCTGAGCTGGCTGCTGCCCATTGGGCCAGCTCGGCACGCTGCACGGTGCAACGGATGCACCGAAGTTCCTCTCTTGTTAAGGAGATGTTGTGGACTGATGGTCTTCGGTGTGACTTTTGCAGATTCAAGCCGATCTTCAGAGCATTAATGAGGACATAAATGCTGTGCAGAGACAGAGAATGAAATTATACCAGGGCAGAGATAAATGCTTTCTAAAACTAATGGCGCTTCATGATCCCACTGTTAGGGAACATAGTCCTCCTCTGATTGATGAACACAGCAATGGAAATATCTGTAGTGCCCACAATGACAAAGCCTACATGGGTTCATCCGATGCACAAAATGTTACTCAACAAGGACTGCCTACAGCAAGGAAAAAGCGAGTCCAAGGACAGGTACTTAATGTTGTAATTCAAAGAAGTTCGATATTTCTGTTTGGCAAGAGTCGCGCTTGAAAAATTTTGCAATTAGATCATGGTTGAGAAAATAGGCTGGCAAAGTCAATGCTTTTAAAATTTCTTTGTCTCTTTTTGACCAAATCGGTTCTTATTATTCGATTTGTTACAGTTCAATGACTTACAAGATTATTACTTGCAAAAGCGGCGGCATTGGACCAGACAATCACGTAAACAGGGAGAAAGGGACAAATGTACAACGAGAACAGAAGGTTATTATAATCCTGCTCTTAAGGATTTCCAATCTGTGCTAACTACTTCTACGCGGTACAGGTGAATAATTTCTCTACTAATGATTTAGGGTTGTCTTTGTTAAAAAAAAAAATTCTGGGAATCAATTTGGTGTTTTCTGTTTTATAATATTTGAATTAGACTCTTTGCTTTGGTTACTTACATTATCTCGTTTGTTGTTCAAATTAGTCAATTAAGGGTCCTTACTGAGCCTAGGCATGGGGACCTTTTCCACGCTGCCAATGTTGTCTCGAGGTGAGCCGAAGCATGATCATGTTATGCAACTTTATTTAAAAACTGAAAAATAAAAATAAATAAATAAATAAAGTTTCCTACGCCTTCTCCATAATTTAGCTTAGCTAATAGTATAAATTTATATAAATTTTGATTTGATTTTGCAGTATAGAATTCGATCGTGATGATCAATTTTTTGCCACTGCTGGAGTTTCAAGGCGCATTAAGATTTTTGAATTTTCCACGGTAATGTAAAACACTGTAGTCTGTACTGTTTTGCTGTAATTGGTGATCCCAATATACGAAAATCAGTGCACATGCTTGTGGAAAAAAATATTTCGAAAACTAATTTTGTAATTTTATTGTTGTAAGGTTAACGATGAATCAAAACATTTCTGTGATGCAGCAGGGTACTGTGGTCACGGTCTATATAGAATTTTCTAATATGGGACTAGGTAGACTAGTTTCTCCAATCGAGTAGTTGTAATTGTTTTTATTTATTTATTTTTTTAAATGTTATCATGTAGTTCTAACGTTTCTCCTCATAAAACATATGACTATATTATGTTCGTTTAATTTTGCATTTATATTTTTTTTTTCGTCTAGCTAGTCTTTTGATTTTCCTGCTTTGCAAACTTTTCGTTGCACTGATTGAACTGTTGTATGATCCACCTGTGAATTAGGATATTCCTAAATTTCATCGTATTTTGAACTAGTCAGATGGCTTATCAATGAATTATTTCTATTAGATTTTTTATCACTCTCTCCTGTAGTTCTGGTTCCAGTTGTTTAAGATGTGACAATTTCTGACCTGTCGTTTACGGCTCTTTGAGCACTGTAACTGATTTGATTCACTTATTTTGTATTCCTCGATGATTATTTTATTGATTACGCAATAGCTGCTTATGTCATGCTACAGGTAGTGAATGAACCAACGGATGTGCATTATCCCTTTGTTGAAATGCCCACTCGGGCTAAACTGAGTTGTTTGAGTTGGAGCAAGTATACTAAAAATCACATTGCTAGCAGTGATTATGAGGGGATGGTAACCGTCTGGGATGTAACTACTGGTCAGGTATAAACATAAGGTCTTCAGTTCTTTCAGCTTCGATAAGCAACATGTTCGAGATTTTCGGTCCAACTTGCACATGTTGTCACAAAATATCATCTTCCGCTGTTTCAGGTTTATTAATCTATATTAATACTCATTAAAAATTTTCTTTTTCTTTCAGAGTGTGATGGAATACGAGGAGCATGAGAAACGAGCTTGGAGTGTTGATTTTTCGTGCACTGAACCTTCGCTGCTTGTATCCGGTAGTGATGACTGTAAGGTATTTAATTGTGTTTGTTTTCAATATTTGATGAAACATATGTAATTAGTTTTAAATTTTTTTAATTTAAAAAAATGGTATATAATTAATATTAATTTAAATATAATAATAAAGGTGTCTTTTCAAAAAATAATTTTTTAAAATTAAAAATAAACGCTATCTAAATGAAATACTTTTGACAATCTATGATGGATGGCGTTCATCGGGTGGTCGGAAGTAAGGAAAAAACGGTAGACTTGAAAATTGAAATGGGGCGGGCGTCATCAAAGGTAGACGGTTCTCTTGCTGGCAAATCAAATCAAATAATTATAATAAGAAGAAGAAGAGTGCCACCTGGGGACGCCATATTTAGTAAGTGTTATGATTCGAATGGGGCTTGTGCTTGCATAAATTATTACATCCAGAGTCCCAAAACCCATTTGCAAAAAATATTTATTAGGCGCAAGATTCTAGTGGGTTTTTGCTTGCTGGCATAAATTCAGTCGTAAGTCCCACTAACCTTCTGCTACTAGGTGATATGATTCGATTGAGCTTTGTACTTCCTGGCGTAAATTCATTCTGGTCTCAGATAAGTTGTTAGTTTTGACTTTTCAAAATGGTTGATCCGCTAATCCATATTTGACAGGTTAAAATTTGGTGCCTCAAGCAAGAAGCAAGTGCTCTGAATATTGATATGAAAGCAAATATTTGTTCTGTCAAGTATAATCCTGGGTCCAGCATACATGTGGCGGTGCGTCTTTTGCTCTTTTCTACTTGATTCTTGCAAGTCTAACTCAAAAGTTTTCTCTGCATAAGTACTGAAATCCTCCACTGACATCTTCCATCTGGAACTTATTGTGGATAACCTTTCAAACTCTTTTGTAATATGACATAAGCATATGAAACCGCCTTATGGTAGATTTATTTCTAAGACTGTTGGTCTCCAACTCTCCTTGATACCGGGATATGATTAAAAATGTCAAATCAGTTCTTGACAATGCTAGCAGACTTCCGCTGCCTATATAGAAATTTGGGGATATATATCATATTCGATGAGTGATGTTTCAAGTGTCTGCAGGTGGGTTCTGCGGATCGTGACATTCACTATTATGATTTGAGAAATATTAGGCAACCGCTCTCCGTTTTCCATGGGCATAAGAAAGCTGTTTCATATGTGAAATTTTTGTCTGACACTGAACTGGCTTCGGCATCTACTGACAGCACATTGCGGTTATGGAATGTCAAGGAAAATTTGCCAGTAAGTTATTTTGTTTTCGGCAATCATTTCCATTTGAAGATTTCCGTAGTCGTTGTGGTTTTTTTTTTTTTTAAGTCGATTGATGGTGTGCTTGTTTTATATTATAGACCTATCATTAGTTACTCTAAATAGACAATTGTAGATTTCTGAAGCCACAAATGAGCTAGAAGTTTTATCAAGCCCTTTCAGAAGGCTTGAGGAAAGAACGAGCCTCAAAACTATGGGTGATTGTTAATTATTTGACAGATACAGCAAAAGATATCCAAATTAACAATTCTTTCATGGCTTGTAATTGTCTCAGCTGCGCACTTTTAGTGGCCACGCGAATGAGAAGAATTTTGTAGGTCTTACCGTAAACAGTGAATTCATAGCATGTGGCAGTGAAACGAATGAAGTGTTTGTGTATCACAAGGTTACGTAATCATTTTTGATTCAGTATTTTATGTCAGCATCCGATCATTAAGTGATTCCGTTGCGTGGGGTTCTTCTTGCAGGCCATCTCTAGACCGATAGCTTCACATAGATTTGGTTCTGACGTAGATGATGGCAATGTCAATGTGGCACAACACTTCATCAGCGCTGTGTGCTGGAAGAGTAATAGTCCAACAATGTTAACTGCTAACAGTCAAGGGACCATTAAAGTTCTTGTCCTTGCAGCCTAAATGGTGAAATCAGAAGCAACTGAAATTAAGCTGATGATAAATGTTGTAACCATTACTTGGTCACCACTCTACAGCGCTTTCTCAATAGTTAATGAGCGTAGGCCATCAAATGTCAAATAGGTAGGTTAGTAAATGTCTCATTCCTGAAATCTATGGTTTTTGACTTCCTTATCCTTCTATATGATTGATGATTAATTTTATTGCATTATGAGAAGGGTGATAACTAATAAATAATATTAAATAAAAAAATCTAATAATGATATAATAAGATTAGATTGTAAATGCATTATATATTTCGAATTAGTTATTAAGTGTTTTCAAGGAAAAATTAGTTGTTAGTTTGTGATATGATGTTTTGTTTGACTACATCGAAATCGATGGGATCTAGTGGATCTATGATTTAATATGAGGTTAAAAAGTTTTGCTTTAATTAAAGCCTTGTAAATTGAAATTTAATTATGATCATTTGATGATTCTAATTTTGTCAAAATTTTCTTGCCCATATTTCACTCTCAAAATGTTATTGGAAATATTTGGCTGGCAAGTTATCCACCACCGGCGCCACTAGTAGACCACGCCACATGTGATTTGGTAACATTTCCAAATTTGATAGAGACAAATGGTACTTAGCTTCGAACCGTCAAGCAGGTGTGGACATGAGTGTCAAAATGAAACTTTACACGTGTAGTCATACTATAGGCCGCTGCTTCTCACTTTATGCGTTCCATCCTTTAGATCCTGAGATCATCATTAGCGTCTCTATCTATATCTCTAATCCAATATTTTAAAAATAAAATAAAATCTAGATTAAAAAAATCCCTGAGATCCCCACCCCTTCTCTCCGAAGACCTCTTTTTCTTTTTCTATTTTTAGCGAGAAAAGATTTGGAAGATTCATGACGAGAGATTCCGTATGAGATTCTCTGCATCATCACTGAAACTCTTGTAATTCAAAATTCGAATTTCAAAATTTTTTGGCGCCAAAGACATGAAACTCGATGGCTTCGGTGGAGAGATTTGCGCGGTAATGGAGTCAACTCCGACGGAGAATTCGCAGCTGCCGCCGCCGCCTCACGTGGCCGGAATAGAAGAGAAGGGGAAAGATGGAGAAGAGGTGCTCGTTCCGCCGTTGAACTTCGCGATGGTCGATAACGGCGTCTTCAGGTCGGGTTTTCCTGATTCTGCCAATTTCGGCTTCTTGAAGTCCCTAGGGCTCCGTTCTATTATGTGAGTGAATCAATCGTTTACTATTCTCTATTTTTTATTCTTTTAATATACTAAAAACAGTTTTCTTTGTATTTTTGACGGTGATAATTATTTTTATTTTTATTTAAAAAAAAGATATTTGTGTCCGGAACCGTATCCAGACGCGAATAATGAGTTTCTGAAGGCAAATGGGATTAGGCTTTTTCAGTTCGGGATTGATGGCTGCAAGGTACTGCTTTATTTTGGCTTTTGTTATCTGCCTAATTTACTGATGTATCATTCATGTCTATAATATCTTTATAATGAAATTGTTAACCAAAAAAAAAAAAAAGAAGGAGAAGGAGATGACTATGTTTTATGCGATTTTGGAAATTAGTAGCCGATGCTTTCTTTGATTACTAGCCAGCTTTCTTGAAGCACTTAAAAGGCTAATAGTTGTATGGATCAAATTAGTCTTTCGGATAGACATGTATGATGTTATTAATAACATGTGTGTTTTTTTTTTTTTTTGGTTTGAATTTCATCTTCCATCTGTTATTGAGCAGAATTTCGTGGCCAGCAATTGGGAGTTATTGTTTGATGAGAACCAGTTTTGGTAATTTTAATAAGAAATTGCTTATGAATTCTTGTCCTTCTCTATGTGAATTACGTAATCATAGGCGACAGACCATAGAATCTTGTGTTGATTTCATTGTATATCATCTTTATGATGACCAGCTTGATGTAAAAGTGAAGTTGCTCTTATCTTACCCATTTACAGTAGCTCTTGGCTAACCTCTTAGCTAAAAGTGAAGAAGTTGAGTCTGTGCTGTGATTAATATAAGCAGTCTAGCAGAGTTTGATCACTAAATGTTGGCCAAATCATGTTTCTGTTTTGTATTGTTCTTCAGCTTCTGGAAATAGATCTGAAGTTCCGAATATTATATGCTGCAGTTGTTCCTTTATGCCAGTAGAATCAGAGGATATATGTAATTGGTAGATAATGAAATAAATTTGCAAAAAATGATGTTCTGTTTCTAACCAATGTGAACAGGAGCCTTTTGTAAATATTCCGGAGGAAACAATTCGTGAAGCTTTGAAAGTAGTTTTAGGTATTGTGAACACTTGAACTTCAAATTTACTTATGACTGGTTATATTTCTCTTGTTCTACAATCTGCTTACGGATGCTTTTGGCTATGCCACCCCAGATATAAGGAACCACCCTATCCTAATTCATTGCAAACGAGGAAAGGTACTTCAGTGATGCCATGTTTCTGTGTCTCTTTAATTTATGGTTGACATTTTTCACCTTGTGCCAATGTGTTTGTGCAGCATCGCACTGGTTGTCTTGTAGGCTGCTTAAGAAAACTGCAAAAGTGGTGCCTTTCTTCAATTTTTGACGAGTACCAGAGGTTTGCAGCTGCTAAAGCTAGGGTGTCAGACCAGCGGTTCATAGAGTTGTTTGATGTCTCCAGCTTGAAGAACCAACCCATGTCATTTTCATGTTTGATGAGATAACTGAATACCAATAAGTGAGAGACTTGAGAGATTCATTTAAGGCAAATGAACGGATAGGATGCAACTCAGTTGTTTTTCTTTATCTTTCTTCAATGTATCTGATAAAAGATGATATATGTACCTTCTCTTTTCACTTCAAAATGTTCAATTATTTGAAGATAAGATTTCGATGACTTAATGGGTCCAATAATTTTTTCACTTCAAAATGTTCAATTATGTCAAGATAAGATTTCGATAACTTGATGGGTCCAATAATTCTTTCATGTTCAAGCATGGTCAGTGTTCAAGTGGGAAAAATGTTATATCAAACCACCCTACATGTCTGTAGTTCTGGAGCACACCGATTTAAGCAAGAAAACAACAAATATTATGATTGATTAAACGAGGGGAACAGATGGAGCAAGACATCAGATGCATTAAAAACAACGTTGTGATTCTCCGTAAAAGAATGCGTTATATTATCTGCACTGTCAATGTAAGATTAGATCGTCATCGACTGAAAGAAGAATCAATGACCCCAACATTAATCAAACATTCGCGGCCCAGATAGGGCCATGGAGATTCAATGACGAAACGGGCATTTCAAGATTGAAAGCCAAAAGTTTCAGGTTAAAACAAAAAAATGTGGACGAGCAACAATCGAATCGTCAATCTAGAGAAGTGACGACTGAAACGATATCTCGGCCGTTTTGTTCTACCTCAATGTTCTTCCAAAATGAAGAGACACAAGACTGTCTTCCACTCAATGAACATAACAGAGGTTTTGATATAAAATCTTCAATAACCCACCGTACAAAATCATGAAATTTTCATAAATAAATGCATTAGACACAAGAAAAACTAGAGAAATTCCAAATTCTGAACTCTGAAGCCTACGAAAGAATAAAACCCAGTTGTGAAATCAAATTACCAAGTCTACTTGCGAGCTGCATTTGGTAGTTTCATGGTGACGGAGGGGCTTATATACAGCACTCCCATAAGCAAACCCTAGAAACTGGTGAATTACCCAAGTACCCTTGGCGGCTCTAAACCTGGGCTTTAATTTGTCTCTCGGGCCTCCAACTCTGACAGCTTCTTTTGAAGACTTAATCGTATACTAAATCATTGATATGTTTCTCTATTAAAATTACATCTTTTTTTTCATTTTTTAAAAATCAAACTACAATTATTTTTAAATAAATATTTGTATTATATGATTCTACATGCGACATAATTTTATAAATATTTGTTTTTTTAATCGAAAGAACTACTCAATACAATCTTTTAGGTTAGTTCCTTAATTTCCAGTTCAAATGACCTAAAAAAAACTTTTATCCTCTTTTAAAGTTGTGTAAGGATACTTCTAGAATTATTTAAAAAAATAAAATCAAAATGCAACTGAGGGCTGTGACAGCGAGACAGCACCCACAATTGTAGCAACTGCAATTCCCTCTCTATTAATGGCCTTTAAAATTTGTTAAAAAACATTGGTTCATAGTTAGGGCGGAAAATATAATGGATTTGGATTGGATCCACGTAGATACTGATGGGCCAGCGATGAATGAACTGATGATCATGAATCTACAAACTTAAGGGTCTACATCAAAGATTGACGCAGTTAGTCTATGAATCAAACGGTTGAGAATGTCCTTAAAGCATAGGTGAATAAATCCTTTAATAAACCGACGTTTCTATCTAGGGTTTCAACTCCCCAAAACCCCATCCACCATTGCTTCCCACTTCTGAGCTCCCAATATTTCTCCAAATTCCCATCTTGTCCTCTCATATTCAGCTATTGAATTTTCATACGCCAATCCTCTACCATTCACGATTCAGAGAAAAGGCTTTAACTTTAAGCTTCAAGTTTCAAGCTTTAAGCTTTATCATTTGTAAGTACATCTGCTCTCTCCTTTTGTTCATATAAAGGTCCAAAATTCTTATTCAGAACAGATAAAAGATTGTTAATTTAATCTTAGATTTCATTAGATAGAGACTTAGATAGAGATATAAATTAAGTTGTTGTCTGAGAGAGTATAAACTTTATTTTTATATGGGGAAATCTGGTGGTAGAAGAAAGAAGGGTGGTTCAAACTCAAACTCGAACTCAAACCAAGTTTTAAGTGAGAATTCAAATGCAAATGCTAATGGTGGTGTTGATTTGGATTCTTCAATCTTTTTGAAGAGAGCCCATGAGCTTAAAGAAGAAGGTAACAAGAGGTTTCAGAGTAAGGACTATGTGGGTGCTCTTGAACAATATGATAATGCTCTTAGGCTTACTCCCAAAAACCACCCGGACCGAGCTGTGTTTCATAGCAATAGGGCTGCTTGTTTGATGCAAATGAAACCTATAGATTATGAGACTGTGATTTCTGAGTGTACTATGGCACTTCAGGTTCAGCCTAGGTTTGTTCGAGCTCTTCTTAGGAGGGCTAGGGCTTTGGAAGCCATAGGGAAGTATGAAATGGCGATGCAAGATGTTCAGGTATTGCTAGGGGCTGACCCAAATCACCGGGATGCTTTGGAGATTGGCCGGCGATTGAGGACAGCATTGGGGCCACGCCAGGAGGCTCAGCAGGACCTCCAGAGCCGCCCATCGCCTGCTGCCCTTGGGGCTTCCGCAGTTCGTGGTGCCCCAATTGGTGGCCTTGGCCCGTGTTTACCTGCCCGTCCAGTGGCAAAGAAGGCAGCAGCCCCACCAGGGTCAGTTGTATCTCCCATTAATAAGTCGGAGAAGCCCCAAATGAATTTGGATACTGAAAATGGCCATGGGACCAAAGTCCAAATGTCAAAGCTTGCATTGAAGCCATCAAATGGTTCTTCAAAAGCTACTGGCAATCCAGGAAAAGATAGCCTGAGAGAGCCCTCTCTATCTTCACCAGCACAATTGCCCAGTCGTGGACAGGCTTTGGAGGTGGCAATAAGTAGGAGGCCGTTGAAGCTTGTTTATGATCATGACATAAGGCTTGCCGAAATGCCAGTGAATTGCAGTTTTAAAGTATTACGGGAGATTGTGAGCAAGCGTTTTCCCTCATCTAAGTCTGTCTTGATCAAGTATAAAGATAATGATGGAGATTTGGTAACCATAACCTGTTCAGGGGAACTCAGGATGGCAGAGTCCTCTGCAGACTGTCTTATGACAAAAGAGCCGGAAGCAGATAAATCTGATTCATTTGGGATGTTAAGATTGCATATTGTTGAGGTTAATCCAGAACAAGAACCACCTTTGCTGGAAGAAGATGAGGAGAAGCCTCTTGAGATTGAAGGAACAAAGGGAGATGAAAGTGGGTCTCATTCTTCTCTTGATGAATCTTTGTTGGAAGCTGCTGATCCTGAGATTGATAAGCTGGACAAGGAAGTTCCAAAGGAGAAAATAGATGTTTCAGAAGATGCTGATAGCAAGGAAGTGGAGATGGATGATTGGTTGTTTGAATTTGCTCAACTGTTTCGCACCCATGTTGGTATTGATCCTGATGCTCATATTGACTTGCATGAGCTTGGCATGGAACTTTGCTCAGAAGCCCTTGAGGAGACAGTTACCAGTGAAGAAGCTCAAACCCTTTTTGACAAGGCTGCCTTAAAGTTCCAGGAGGTTGCTGCTTTGGCTTTCTTCAACTGGGGAAATGTTCATATGTGTGCAGCAAGAAAACGGATTCCCTTAGATGAGTCCACCGGAAAGGAGGTAGTGGCAGCACAGCTTCAAACAGCCTATGAATGGGTTAAGGAAAAATATTCTTTGGCCAAACAGAAATATGAGGAGGCACTCTTGATCAAACCTGACTTTTATGAGGGTCTGCTGGCATTGGGGCAACAGCAGTTTGAAATGGCCAAACTTCATTGGTCTTTTGCTCTTGCTAAGAAAATAGACCTTTCTGGGTGGGATGCTACTGAGACACTTCAACTTTTTGACAGTGCAGAGCAGAAGATGAAAGCTGCTACGGAGATGTGGGAGAAGCTGGAGGAGCAGAGAGCCCTTGAGCTAAAAGATCCAAACGCAAGTAAGAGGGATGAATTGTTGAAGAGGAGGAAAAAACAAGGAAGTGGTGCTGATAGAGAGCCTCCAGGAAGTGGCGGTCAAAGTGAGATATCAGCTGATGAAGCTGCAGAACAAGCAGCTGTGATGAGATCACAGATTCATCTCTTCTGGGGTAACATGCTTTTTGAGAGATCCCAAGTTGAATGCAAATTAGGGCTGAATGGTTGGAAGAAAAATCTTGATGCTGCTGTTGATCGTTTTAAACTTGCTGGAGCTTCTGAAGCTGACATTTCTATGGTTCTAAAGAATCATTGCTCCAATGGAGATGCTGTAGAAGGACATGAGAAAAAGATTCAGAATGTAACCTCTGATGTGACTCTTGGAGCTGATCATAACAATAATGAGGCCAATCAAATATCAAAGAATTGATTTTGCACTTATTTTCATGTGCATAACGGCTTCAATGAATATTAACATGCATTCTGAAATCATGAATATGTATGTGGAAAAGGATGTGCTTATTTCTTCAACAAAGGGTGATTTTTGAAAATTTTTTGGTGCCCAGTACTAGGAAGTGTGTACTCAAAAGATTTTGGATTTAGGTTCTCCATGATAATTTTCAAATAGTGACGGTTTTAAAAATTGTTTGCATAGTGATGAGATTTTAATAAACGTTTTATGTGCTTCTTTTCGTAGTTCTGTTGTCTCATATTTTGATGTAATATGATTTATAATTGTTACTTCTAAAGCTTTAAAGGATATATACCATTGTAATGGAGATGGCCGTAAGTTGAGTGTTTTTGTATTTCAGAACGGAAACAGAGTGTAAATGAATGTTCTTGGCATCATTAGGACTTGCAAAGGTCTTCGCATGGCTATGAATACATGTGAATTGTATCATCTACCAGAAAACTTATGCGGTTGAAATGTTATCAAGTAAGAGAGGATATCGGAATGTGATTACTATTTGAATTTTAGCGTTTCAAAACCTTGTTTAACTATTTCTTATGGAAACAATTTATGTATCGCTTTGGCATTCCACTCTATCCGGGGCCAAATGGTTTCCAATTCACTTTAGTCTCAGTTTGTCTCCAAGTTACTATCAAGCTTTGTCACTTCTCACTGGCTGTACTTGTCTTACATGTTCGTGAGCATTCCATCTTGGCTTTCTTTCATCTTTCCACCTTGTGTATGCTTTGTGGGTGTATTTCCAAAACTGGCGACTAACTTAGCAACACATTGGTGGATGGATACTGAAAAATTAAGATATTATATCAAGAACAATGGAGATAAAGCATTACTTAGACTACATTTCCCAATTGTTAGATACCATTAGAATACAAGACCCTGGCCCCTGGGGGTCCCTTGGGAGGGGACTGTAATGGGAAATTTGGTGGATTCATAATTGAAGATATTTATTTACTAAAAAAAAAAATAAAGAATTGAATGCCTCAATTGATATAGTAGCATAAAATCTATGATATTCTAGCCGAGTGGAAATCACGCAAATTTGTTTTAAGTGGAGTTTATTGTTGTCCCACTCGCAGAAGTTGAAGTTATTTTTGCGGACATTGGGAAGTGTGGTGAGATTACATATTTTTGGATAATAATTGAAGGAAGATTAAATATTTGCTTGATTGGAAAGGATACGAAGCACTGAGAGCATTTCCCTACAATACAAGTGGAAAGCTGAATTATACCATAAGTTATATCCATTTCCAAGTTATTGATCTCTTAAGATAAAATTAATCTTTTCAGCACTTAATTGAGAGCAGAAGTAGTAAAAGAAGAATAGCCAGTCGTGATTAAGCTTTGAAGGGGAACCCACAAGCACAGAACACAATTGAACAGGAAGATTAAAAGAGAAAAGACAAATGTGTAACTGCATAATAAAGCCAAATAGTATCTTAAGACAACTTCATATTAAAGAGGATTCGATTTGGTCACTTTCTACTGCAAGTACCTTATCAACACCGCAACCACCAGACTTGACTCCACAAGGCAACTCTTTAATACAAGCTTTCGGCTTATTTAAACTATATGTTGCAACCTAGCCAACATCCTGGTAAACAAACTAGGATTTAACTCTAAAACCCAACAATAAACTATAGCAGAAACACTCCGTCAGTAGACTATACTTATTAACAGACACACGTACGGAAACCCATTTAATTTTTAGTCATTAAGAGAGGAACTTAAACGGTTGCAATCGGACCCATATTGACAGTAGGCTCCATAGCCTTCATGGCTTCAAATCTGGGCTCCTTGGCTTGGAACTTCAGTCCAGCATAGAGCTTCATGTAGTCCTCGAACACAAACTTAGGATACACTTGGTTTTCTTGAGCTTCTTTCTCCACCAAAGCTGGTGCTGGATAGATAACAGCGTCACTGCCTGGGTTGTAGAATGATGCTATTGACATTCTGTTACCATCTGGTTGAGTTAGCACACGGTGCAGGACACTCTTGTATTTGCCATTGGTGATTACCTATATAATAATCACGGATTCAGTGTAAAACTCAACCGAAAAAGAACCGTATTTCGAGTAAATTTTGTATATTTTAAGAGTAGCTGGGTAGGTTCATGCTAATCATAGAGGAATAATCTAGCTAGGCAGCACAATTATACACCAAATCTACAAACAAACTTAGAAAAATATTTTAATACCAAATCTAAACTGTAATGCTTGTGAGAATCAAATCCCATCTTAAAATGATAATTTATTTAGAAGTGACAGAATCTAACTTCTGTTATGTACCTCAAGTTGGTCACCAAGGTTGATCACAATGGAGTGTTTCATGGGTGGAACATCGATCCATTGGCCATCCTTGAGCAGCTGGAGGCCACTGACCCTGTCATCTTGGAAGAGTAGGATGATGCCACCAGCATCCGTGTGGGCCCGCAGTCCCTTGATCAGATCTGGTTTAGGGCATGGAGGGTAGTTGCTAACCTTAGTGCCAAAGGTTGGTCCCTTGGACCCATGAAAGACCGTTTTCAGGTATCCTTTCTCCAGCCCAAGATTCTCACACAACAAGTCCAAAAGTTGCTCAGCTAGCTTCTCCAGTTCAAGGGCAAACTCCTTCATTGCCTTCCTGTAATTATTCAGTTTAAAAAAAAAAGAAAAAAAGAAAAAAAAAAAAGAAGAAATGACACAGTCAAGACATGAAAACATTTTTATGATGCCCGCACTATCATTGAGATGTTTTAAAGCTGTTACCTGTACTCTTCATCAAGATCAGGGATTTCAGACATGTTTGAGAGGGGAAGGTGTCGCAGAAAGAAGGTGCTTTCCCAGTCCAAATCACTGACTTCAGACTGAACAGCGTCCAGACCTTTGCTTGCTACCATTTCCTTAAATCTTTGCTCCATACACTTTCTGTAGTGCTCCTTTGTCAGCCTTTCCACGGCGTCCATCAGCTCATGAGATATCCCATGGTTCACCAACTTTAAAACAAGTATTACAAACACAGAATATTAATGTCATTAATAAAAATAAAAAATAAATAAAAAATCACCTTTTAGACTGCAACAATATCTATGCTTGGGGTGAATACATATGAAAAAGATATATATATATATATATATATATATATATATATATATATATATATATATATATTTGTGTGTTATATGTTACAGGTTTAGTACCTCAAAGAAGCCCCAGTTCTCGCAGGCATCTTTGATCATCTCCATGGTTGTGCTTCTCTCATCACCATTGAGCTTGGATAAGTTAACAACTGGAAAACTCTCCATTGTTTCTCTCTTTTTTTCTCAAACACTGATAATCTTTCTTCTATATAACTTAAGTCAGTTACTGTAAACTCGTGTGTGAGAAATGAGATTATGAGGATTGCAATTTATAGGCGTTTAAAGGATTGTGAAAAACAAAAGTAAAAATAAAAACGGTGGGAAAGGCTTGGAATTATAATATAGTGAAAAAAGAAAATCTAAAATAAGTTAAAAAACAGGAGTCGTGGAGGATGTATGTAGATCACATCTGATGGACCCCTACCATCTTTGTCTCTCAAGGCTTGTGATCTATTGAGCTTAGCTTTGTTGGAGTTTATCTTTCTTTGCATGGTGGGGTGGGCCCTCATCATGCCCTGGTGGCTGTTCAGTTTTCACCTCTTTGCTTTCTTTAGTGTGATGACTGCGAACCTGACCAAACCAAACCCTACAGCTACAGTGCCTGCCACTCTACCCCATGCAAAGTTGCAAACGCGCCATCTCTTTCATTTGTTTTTGCTCTCTCTAAAATCTACATAAGCATGATGATGAACATGAACGATCATGATATCTATGTCGACGGTCGAGCATTACCAAAAGATATATAGATTAAAAGCGAAATCTAGGAAGCTAGGGTGCTTCTCACTTTCATTTATATATTTTTAATATCTCCTACTTTCACAACTTATTTTACATTTTGGTAGCTTTGCTTTTCATTAATTAACTAACACGTGCATGAGTAAGGTATCTTAATCTGATGCGCCCCTTAACGAAAGTGATTATCGCACCAAATCTTAATCTTTGCCCATCTCAACGTGGACTGGCCAGCCGACTCGTTTTTTGGTGACAAAATAATGGGGGAATGCTCTAGAGAATCAAAGTGAAAGCAGATTAATTAATTAATAATTTCATTTCATGTATATATTGTCTTCTTTTTCACCAATTCTAACAATGAATATGATATGGCGATTTGAAAGTATATATCTATTCATTAGATGATTGCATTGAACATCCCAGTTATTTATGTATATCTCTTACACTTTCTAAAAGGAGAGAACCGTCACGCATTAACTGGATTATTGGCTAACTTCAATATATTTTATTACGTTAAAATTAATTTCATGTTCTGAAAAGTCTTTTTTTTTTGTTATTGATGTGACATTAATAGTATCGAAATATCTGCTATATGAAGTCATAATTATATGATGACTAGCTAATTGCGCTAATTGCGTGTACATGCAAATTATTGCCAAATGAAATCCCCATTAATTTGTTAAAATATTATATATTATATATATGTTGCTGTTGCCTGCAGATCAGAGAATGACATGTTCAAAATATGTTAGAATCAAGGTCCCTCGTTACCCAGCCTCGGCTGCGCATGGCATGGCAAATTAATTGTTCATACTTCTTCACTGCCTTCTGCTCATATTTGCTCTAGCATGCATATAATTACAAATGAAATGATTAATTATATATTTAATTAACACATGTAACCGAAGATAAAAAGTTAATTTTACTGCAACCGTTGTCTTCCACGATTACGACATAAAGGGAAACCATATGATGAAAGGAAAGCCATGTGAAAAGATAATAATTACATTTAATATCTTCATCAACTAGCTAATATCCTTTATGTGCCACTCTAGTTAAATCATGTCTTCTCTTTTTTCTCAATTATGGCTCAATATAAGAATAAGTTAGATATTAACATCCTATCAGAAGAAAAAACAAAAGCAAAAGCCTTGGCTCATGGGGTGAGAGATGTGGAAGAAGATGAGCAAAAAGAAGAAAGCAACCGTAAATCAGTGAAGATTGTACGAAAGAAATTACTTTTAACTCATCAATGTGGGACAGGGACACTGTCATCATCATGCGCATTTAAAGAGGGCATCAACATCGAGGAGCTGCCTAGCTAACTCCTATTTTTCTCCATAGTTGATACTCGTGTGCTGCAAACATTTATGCCAACTAATCTCCTGTATATCCCCCGAGAAGGCGAGAATGAACAACTTAATCGGGGAAGGATTAGGTGATGGAAAAAGAATTCTGAGAAGGGTTTTCTAATCCATTTTCAATTAACTACAAAGAAGTTACATATATACTTTCCTTTGTCGGCACAAAATATAAAGCAAAGTAATTATAAGTTTTGTAGATGTTGGTTCTTGGAATAACTATTTTCTGAACAATGTTTCTCATAATTATAACAGATGCTTTTCTTCTAAAATAGGTGCAATAATACATGATTAAGTTTTTGTTTTTAAGCTTTGATGATTTCTTCGTGCACATATATACGATGAGAAAGCTCTTGGGATGTGAGCTTACGTGGTATTCAGGCCATTCCTTAGCGAGTGGGAGTATATGCATGGAGGAATCTGAGTTTAACTGTTTGTTTTATGTTCAATTTGCAATTTTTTAATGAATAAAAACAATGGGCATTCTGATTTCAACGAAAAGAATCTATGTGCTTCTAATTATGTTGACTAAAATTGGACCCTGCTTTTCTTTTATATATATATATACACACACACTACTGTTTTTGGCTTCTTAAGGCACATGCAATGTTGCTTAAGAGTTTGTCACTTGTCAGTGCTAGAGTCTGACCTTATTCTAGGTTACATTTGGGTGATTAGTGGGTGTCACATTAGCTAGTAAACAATAAATGATTGAATATATAGAACAAAAGGAAACAAATTCTAAGTAATTCTGTGGTTGAGTATCTAGCAAGCATTATTTTTAACAAAAAGACTAGCTATGATACAGTACAAATATTTCAAAGTACAAACTAGAGAAGGTGGGGAATGGATGGATTAGTTGTGACTTATGAGGTTAGTTGAAGAGGTTCGGTAGGAAATGATGTGGGTCATCTCATCAAATTTATAAACTTCACATGTATAGCAAAAGTTAGATTAGACAATTGGTACCATTAGTGAAAAACTTTCAAGCTAGCTCTAGAAAAATACTGGCTTTTCGTACATCAATTCCACTTGGATTATTTATCCTATAACTAGATGATATTTTGTGTGCTCTGTAGAAAATGTGCTTTAAAAGATAGAATCTTTTGCAAATATTTGTTAACAGCGTTTCTTTTATAGCATTTATTAAATTTTTCTCCAACAAACACTTTGAATTGTTTTTTTTTTTAACTATTATATGCTATGCAATACAGAAAAGAAATTTGTTCTTGGTAGTTTTTGCTAGATTTTTATATCTCAAAAGCTTTTCTAAATGCGTTGTAGCGATATGAATAGAATCATAGATATAATCAACCTAAAACACTCTATCGTGGATTAATTCCTTTGCTATAAATAAGGGGGCACCTAAACCATGTCGTTTATCTAATACATTATATATCAATATATGAGCACCTAAATTTAGGTTAAACAAAGCAAACTTTACAAGAATTTATAGTTATAAATAAGGATAATATTCGATAATTAAAGCAGCGCAGGAAGAATTGGCTCTAACTTAATTAAGCTCCAGGTTCTATGAAATTTCTCTGGCTTGCATTAGGTATTCTCATTTGTGGGCTCCTATTTTCCATAAAATGAGAGGTCTCCGCTCATCAACATCCATTCATATAGCCACTAACATGATCGAGGGAATAGATATTTGAATGATTTGGTTCTCTTTTGCCTTCTTTAACTCTTTTCTGGGGCCTCCATGAATCACCAACTTTCAGGGTTTTTAGTTTCTTGAATATTTAGAAGGAAAAGCTAAAGAACCCACTTCAACTTTCAGATAATAGTGCAGAATTCCCATAAAATTTTGCCAAAAATTGTGCGCAAATGCATGAATGTTGTTCCATTATTATCAGAACATTCAAAACTTGACATAAATCTGCAGCGCACATGCAATGTTTTTGTTATTAGTAGTTGAATGGGATGTGTATGTGTATCCCATTACCATAATCCAACACTTTAGCAATTGGCTCTATCCGACTTTGCCATTTCCCAATAGATCATACAACATAAAAAGTAAAAATATATATGATCTATCAGCTATATCAGAGTTTGTGCATGTGCCATGGCTTTTTATAGATATATAATTAGAATATCATACAAGAAAGAAAACCCATTTCAATTGAGGACTGACGAAGTAGATAGAGCAGCAACATACTCAATTAAATATTAATTTTGCGGAATTGATCTTTCAGGATCCAGTTCCCCTAAAGCTAACATGTAAACAAACAATAAATTATTATTTGTAATTCTGGTCTAAGATACATTAAAGGTTGAATTTCTTGTTTCATTTGTATTTTATTTCTAATCATGAGATTCCGTGAACAATAATCCTATTTCTGCGGCACATCAAGTTTGAAATATACGAGACTTCAAATCAAAACAAGAGGTTCATCAGTGTTTGTGTTTCTTATCAAACTGCATATTATTATTGTCGTCAAACGGTTTCAAAGATACCGGAGTTTTGTTTCAGTTATATTGATTGCAGAAAACACTAAGTAAAAAGAAAAAATATTTTTACAAATTAATTAATAATTATTACGTTACAAAGGTGGCATCTAATGAGAGGACCAGAACTTAAAGGTGAATGAATGGTTCTCCCAAAATGGCGAAATTCTCGGTGGCGAGTGACCACCTAACCAATGAGAAGTATGATTTTGGGATACGAAAGAAGGAATAAAAATGATTTATTTGTTGAAACATAAAAGCCTGCTCTTCGGCGTGCCATTATTTTTCTTTTATTTTCTATGAATTTATAAATTCAGACACATATACTGCCACTGCTTAATTAATTATTTGTAGGTCCCGAATATCAATTAATCATGATCTAGTAATGGGGATGGGAATTGGGCAGGGCGGGGGTGGGGAGGCCCTTGCCATTCCCGATCGCGTTGCTCAATTTAATCTACATTCTTTATACATTCTCAATATTTTTAAGAGTCGGATAAAGTTAAAAAATCTTCACGTAAAGAATGTTTTCTTTAACTCTATTTTATTTTCTATACCAACATCTTTTATATAATTAAATATAATATTTAAATAAAGTAACATAATATTTTATTTTTAGATAATAATATAATTTTATATATTTTTAATAATAAATCTATTAAATGCTAATAAAAAATATTATTTTTAACTTTTATATATTTTTTATATACAATAGTTCATTAAAAGAAAATAAAAAGAATAATAAATTTTATATTTTTATATATAATGGTAGGGTACGGGGCGAGTCGAAGATAGAAAGTAGTAAACCCCCACCCCATCGTAAAGTAAAGTGGAAATTAAAATTCTACCTCATCTATGCTCTATCTCCATGAAAACTACGTCTATTTTCACCCTAATAGAGGCGAATCCCTGCAATATATTTTGCCATCCCTAACTCTCACAAGGAAACAAGACACCAAGTTTGATCAAACTGGAGAGCTATCTGGTGATGGATCACTAGATCTTTGGAAACAAAGGTGGGCCTTCACTTCTGAGTTTAATTAGCAGTTAATCTTTCTTCTTAAAAATGTATTGGCCACCATTAATGACATGAACATTAATTTTACATCATAAACATAATTTGTTTTGTTATAAGATATTATGCTCTAAATGATGATTTATATGTATTCCAAACCAAAAGAATTTTATCTTAAAGGGGTTTTCTTTAGAAGTACAAAATTTGGTCTGAAATTGACCCAGATGATAAACATTGCTTGCTTGAAAATGACAAGATAGAAATATATCATTTTCATGCTCTTAAACGTCATTTAATTAAGTTAGTCCCTACCCTTGATTTATAAAGTGAGAAGGAATTGTTTGAACGAAAAGCGATAATGCAAATTAACTGGTAACATCCCACATTTATGCCGTGCAGCTGCAAGTAGCATACCAAAAAAAAAAAAAAAAAAAAAAAAAGAAGAGAAGAGCTTTTGAGGGTTCACAACTGACAAGTAGCAGACGTGGAGTTGCATACTTCACTAATATCTGAGGAGGAAACGTGAGAAATGAAATGAATGAATTGGAATGAGATGATGATGATAACTCGGCAGAGTATAGTTGACGAATGTCGTCAACAGTGCTGAGAGCAGAAGAGAAAGATTCGGAGGAATCAAAGGGGCTTTCTCAAAAGTTGGGTTTGATATTGCAAATTGAACAGCCCCCACTAAGTAAAAGACGTATGAAAGAGGCTTTTTCTATTTTCCATTAAAAGTACTATACCTTGCATGTATGAAGAAAACATCCATTTCAAGCTTAACTCATTTCAGAATCTTATAATGCTTCTGTTCGATCTTTCTTCTTCCTGGCTTTTATAATTATCTCTCGTCGCATTCTTCATTATATTGTTCTTCTTTCTTTCAGCTCATGCATGCTTATCCATGATGCATTATGCCCACTCCGAAAGAGAGCCTAGCTGCCCGGCCCCATCCCTTCACTATTCTCTCCGCAGACACATATACACACGCTACACCGACCTTTATGACACGCAATTATGCCTCAACAATGGCCATTATTTTCTATTTGAGATCCTCTCTAAAAGAGATCATAATATTTATTGGTTCTATTCTTTTCTTTTCCTCAATATATTTTTTAAGTTATAGCATGTTCATTCCCTCTAAAACAGGACTCCTTTTACATTAAGATCCTTCTGCTTGTTTATTTTTTATCCATAAAGATATATATTCTCTTTGATACAATAATATATATTTGTACGAATTATGATTCTTTTCGGATCTGAATTTTCTCAACTTGTATATATTTACTCTTTTCTCTTCTTTTTTTTTTTTGAAATACTTTTTTTTAATTAATAATGGACATACTCTTAAATTTTATTTAGATGAAAAGAGAGTCTTAATCCAAATTGAAGATAAATAATTCAATACGTCATCAATGCCTTGACCTAGTATACCTTGAAGTACTCAACTAAATTTCTTGACTATGGATCATATGCTCATGTGGAAAATAGAACTATTAACTCCATCTAAAACATTATTTATTTTTTTGTTACTTGAGTATTTAATTTTTGGGGTAGTCTTGACATGTATCCTAAAATATATATGTTAAACCCTAAAAAATTGTGTAAATTCTCTCGAAAATTATAAATTCTCTTAAAGATGTACAAAAATCATTAAATGTATAAATTTTAAGTGAATCTACAAAGGTTGAAAGGTTAACATATACCTTTAAGAAACAAGTTAAGACTACCCCTAATTTATATATTTAAATTTCATTTGAAATGAGATTCTCTCAAAGCTATACCACAAATGCATGCACACCCCCAAGGCAAAAGAGGAAGAGTCTTGCTTGCCTTCTTGGCATGATTAGTGTTGCCTATCTCATCATATATATGTGAAGCTATTTAATGAAACTCTATTATATAAATATTTATCATAAAGTATGAATTTATTGATTAAACATACAACAACAGCTCCAAAGTTGGAAAGGCCACGAAAGTGGAGTACATGTAGAAAAGATTAGAGCCCAGAAATACTGAAACTCCTCTAATAAAGCATTACTTAATATTAATTCATAATCATTGCCAAAATTAGTTTATGATTACTGATAAGACACTAGATTTACATGCACATTGTCGCATCAATTAGTTCTACCTTGGGCGAAATTTGCTTAGATAGCTGCGCTTTTCAACCAAAAGATATGATCCGGGATTACTGTAACCTAAAGTTGAAAGTGATAAGGTATTTAAGATTTGAAATGCAATAAGTTTCCTTCTTTAGCAAAAGCAAAAGGCAACTTTCCAATTACGACTAATTTTCCTTATACTTCCGCACTCCTGACACGGGACGTATTTGGATCAACATGACACTGCTTTCACAAGTCAGTGTCCCAGTTTCCATTAATAACGAGTCGAAAACTTGATAATTAGGCCCATCCAAAAATGGACTACATTTAGCGATAAAATTGAAACTTCAACCTTGCTCCTTTAGGGCCTTTACGAAAACTGTGCATATCTAAGCCCATATTGTCTCTTTGAGATCCAACCCATTCAATGGAAAAATCAAAAGTAATTGGGGCCTCATAAGTTACCTATGCAGCCCGGTACCACTATTTGTAATTGCACTAGCGACTGGCAGCCTAGCAGGGATCTTCAAACTTCTCTGGAGTCTTGAGATTGTGAGACAATATTTATTTGCCAACCCAAATATTTAAAAACAGAGGTCGGAAGAGTTTGATTTCGAAAATTAAATCTCATTGTTCGAAAAAGTTAAAGTGCATAGGACTTTTTCCCAGAGCATATTCTATTACTGCAAAAGAAATTTAAACGTATATGTCATAATGTTTACATTAGATTCAAAATAAGGATGGTGACTTTGTTTGATAATCTTTTGTGACTTATGGCTTATAAGAGAAGAAATTACTCTTCTTTCTAACAAGGGTTTTTGTAAGCATAAAATTGTGCGAGCTCCTATCCAAAACGGATAATACTTACTTACCCATAAAGTCCATGCATCAGCTGTTAATATATGTAAAATTATGCAGTATCTTTCTAAAATTATATTTTATGATAAAATTCATTAACAAATAATTTGTTGACTATAAATAATTGCATGTAGTATTAAAATAATTTTTATAAAAAAATATACATAATTTTAAAGGATATTATGAAGTGTCATCATGTACTTCTATGACATATGTTAAGACTGTCTTATTATAATACATGTACACTATTGTAACCTGAGAGTTATTCTATTTTTAAATGTAATTTTGAATTTTCAATCATTGAATCTGTTTTTGAGGGTGAATAAAGACTTATATTATATAATGCGTATTTTTTAATAAATTATCTTAACATATATATATTTATCAAATATCGATCGTCTCCCTTTTTTTCTTGCCATAGCAACATATGTACATTTCATTGGAGTAGCTATGACCAAACAAGTCGATACGCTCTGAAAACCCAAAAAAAAAAAAAGCAAAATAACAAAAGAGATAATAATGAACGTTAAACGAGATTCACGAGGGATGATAATAAAATTATTAAATTCATATATTTTCCTCTAGAAATTCCTTTCTTGCAACGACCCTTTTATCACCGATAAAAATCAATCAAAACGGACAGACACAGTGCCGCATGAATCTCGAGGCGCCATCACCATCGATCCCGAACGCCATCAGGCGATGAGGATGATGATTAGAAAATGTCGAGAATCTCGAGGATCGAACGGTTGCAGAGGGGACAGGACCCTCGATTCAACCACATCTCCCTCGAACACAACCTACAAAAAGTGTGGCCACATGGGATAAATGCAGCACCTTTTTTTCTCCCCATGCACACGCAGCACATCGAATCATTTCCCATCTCTCCTCCTCCCGCTTTCTCCTCCCCATCACAGCCGTCCGTTTCCGCCAACAGTCTCATTAACGAAACCCTTAAAGGCGTTCCCGGTGCCGTTCCCGTTCCCGTTCCCGTTGGATCCACATTGCTGTTAACATTGTTAGTATGACCCACCACGTTAATCCCTTCAACCGCCCGCAAATGTCTCTCTGCTGCCAAAGCTGCGGCTAGATTCATACCGCCGTTAATTAACGGCCTGCCGTTGCAATCCTGAACCTGTGAGTTTTCAGACCGAACCTGAACGGCGTCTAGTAACGGTGATTGGTTTGAAGATTGATGATGTTGTTGCTGTTGTTGTTGTTCCGGATGCTCTTGTACTTGTTCTTCGTCTTCGCTCTCACTTATGTTAATCGTGGTTGGTCTGAACCCCCACGTGGCACCACCGCAACAGCCCATGTTTTTTAATCCTAGCCGTTCCTTTAGAGTTCGTCTCCTTCTCGTCGTTCTAATTCCATCAACACCGTCCATATCCGTTTGCTCTCTCAGCAAAGCCAAGATCGTTTTCGTCTCCCTTTCTCCGTGAATTGATTCCTGCAAAATAATACCCAGTTGACTCATTTTCAGCAATACCCAGAATCCTAAAACAACTCAGAATACTAAAGAGAAACTCATAAACGTATAAAAAGAACGTTGCAGAATGAAAAATTTAGTGCATCAATGGAAGTCTCGTGAGTTTGTTAATTTTCTTCAAGAATTGAAATTAAAAGCCCACCTCTTGGTTAATTCATGGAAATGACAACGACGAAACGATGCGTTGCAACGAATGGAATTCAAGGAATGATACGTAATAAATACTGAGATGATAAGCTGATGAGGGTCAGGTCAGCTCATTGTTTGGAGGCAAACCATAACAAAATAGGAGGGAAAGAAAAGAATAGAACAAAAAGGAGAGACGAAAATGAAATGTGAGCGCTTTACAGGGTTTCTCCTTGCTTTTCCTCGGAGTTGTAGTAACAGAAAGACTATTTGGTTTGTTAATTATGCGGTTTAATGCTTTCCTTTCTTACGGTATGGATTGGAGAATATGATATGATACACATTACACAGTAAGGTAATATTTTACTACTTAGAATGAATTGCTGTAGCCTGTACATGATGGTCGCCGGCCAAAATGAAGTCAAAAGCCATTGAAGCCGGCGCAGCAACCGAGGACTTGCCAAGTGGCATCAACCATCACTGCAAGTGGAGTATCTTGGTGGGATTAGTCCCTATTCGTATGTTTTTCATAAACTTAATTAATTAAACTCTAATTTTATATTGCTGCCTGCTCCTTTTCATTCTTGCACGAAAGCATCACAATAAACATATAATTAATGTTACTTCAAAGTGTTAACCCTACATTGAACTTTCTTATATAATCATCATATTCTCTTAATTACAGTCTCTCAAACATGCGTTGAACAGAAACTGATGATGAGTGAACCGAATCACAGTAATGATTATTAACAGAACCCGGTTTGGGATTTCCATGAACTCAAACCCAAATTAAGTTGGTGTGATATCTTGGTCACAATCATTAGTTATTTTTAATTCAAAATTTCTGGGCATTGAAGTCAATTTTCTACGGCCATTCTCATCAGAATATATGCTATTTTTCTATACATGTTTTTTAATAGTTTGGATGAATGATTGGTCTACAAAGTCCAATCAATTATAAGGCCTTTGACGTGGATGCCACCCCAGTACAGGGTATACTCATTCGCTTGAACCTACTCCAAAAGCTTACAATCATATTTTGTTTTTGGTTGCCTTGATTTTATTTTAATGCTGCGGATGATTTGAGAATCTGATACCTTTTAAGAGTCTGGCAGCCTTGTAAATAAGCCTGTCATTTGCTGCTCTAAGCTCTTTCTTTATTTCTTCTTCCTTATTGGTAATATCTCATATATATAATAATTTTATTGTATGTTATATATTGCTCTTGTCCAAGAAATATTATCTTCAAAGACCAATAAAGACAATCAATTTGAACAGATTATGAACACTTGGTCAAGAACGAAATTGCACCACGTGTTTTCAGTAAAGAAACTGATCATTTGGAAATTTGTTGCTAGCTAGTTTGTTTCATTTATTCATTCATATGTGTATATCGCAATAGCATTTTTCTTCTGCTAGTAAGTCTCCGAGGATGTGAAGATTTGGGTGTAATTAGTTAAAACTTAATGAAAAGCTTGAAAAGTGTTCGTGTTAAAAATCAATTACTGTTCATCGTCAAAGTTGTGAGCCCAAAGGAAATAAATCAGCTCAACCATGAGCCAGGGGAAATAACACTAATAATCATTTACACTGACAAATATTTTACATGGATCGTCTGGTGCGCAACGGCGTCTAATCATTTATGCATTTAGCTCTTGCTAGCCCAGGCCCAGGCCCAAGCCCAAGCCCGTACCACATCCGAAATTTCGGTTCCTTTGTTACCTTGAACGACTTGTCTAACTTTCTAAGCACCATTAAGATTGAAGACTTTATCCTACATTTGAAAACCAGTGGGGATTCGTCATTAGCATAGAAAATGCCAAGGCAAACCTAACTTTCTGTTTATTGTACGTGATGGAAGCCCACAGACGAAAGAAAGAGTGGAAAATCCCATTTCAAGTTGCTAATATGAACACAATTATTGAAACTGCGCACATTCTAAACTCATTATTAATTATATAAAGCGTGTGTTAAATCTGTGCCTGTGGAGCTTGACGAGGAAACGCTTGTCAGCTTGACATGTTGATAACAAGCTGCTTATCTTATCTGCTGGGTTTGATAAGCAATTGTTCATCGATTTGACATCTCTGATGAGCAAATGCTCCTAAGTTGGATAAACCAATTTTAATATTGTTTAATAACTCATTTATAAATATATTTTTATCTCTTAAAATTAAACTTAATTAACTAATATATCAATTCAAACATTATAGCGATTAACCTAAGTTATTTAGCAGACGCAAAGGCAAGCAACTTTCCGTTTCTTGTCTGAACACAATTATTGAAATCGGGTCGAGCCAAATCGGATGAAATTACCATACACTACGCAGCGAGATATATATATATTTTTTTTGCCATAACAAAACAGAACTTTCTAGACCTCTCTCACACACGCCAATAGCATGTATTATTATAACCAAATTCAAGCAAAACACCAAATCGTTCTTTGCCGCACAGTCACACGAGCCATTACTCCTCCACGTGGCCAACTGATTTGGGCTCTCCCGGAAGACCAATATTGCCCTCATAATCACGCCAAACAGTGCCGTTAGATTCAAGGGCAAACCCGTCTGCTCACAATTTGTCCTTGTAGACTCGACGTTTTGGACAAATCTTCGGCTTTGTTACTTGTTCACTCGCTGAGTCGCGACTCGTGTCCAGCTATAAACTCAACAGCCTTCTCTTACTTGTCTGTCTGTGAATTATTGTTTCTGTTTATTTTTATTTCAATTAAGAATCGAAAAGCCAATGGCTTCGCTCGCTCAACTCAGCCAATTCCCCTGCAAGACTCTCTCACAAACGGCGCCACGTCACCAGCTCAATGCAAAGCCATCGAGTCTTACTCTAAACTCAGTCAAGGCTTCGCAGAGAGTGAGCGGACGATCACTGAGTTCAATACAAGAATTCAATCGTGGCAGGTCCGTCTTCCTGATTCGGGCCGTCGAAGATGACGAGTGGGGCTCCGAGAAGGGGGAAGAGGAGGGTGCCGCGGTGGCCGTGGCAGAGGAGGAGAAGCCGAAAGAAGTGACGGAGATTGATAACTTGAAGAAAGCTTTGGTCGATTCGTTTTATGGGACCAATCGTGGATTGACGGCGACTAGTGAGACGAGAGCGGAGATTGTTGAGCTTATTACGCAGCTTGAAGCCAAGAATCCGACGCCGGCACCAACTGAGGCGCTAACTCTGCTTAATGGCAAATGGATTCTTGCGTAAGTTCTTTGTTTTGTTGTTTGGTTGCTGAGAAAATGTGGGGAAAGGAATAGAATTCGGAAATTTGTGATTATTTAGTTGATATAATTAGCTACTTAATTGAATTGAATTCCTGGCTTTGGAAACGAAATTTATCAAGGAAAATTTTAATCTTTTGATTTACTTTATTTTCTGTTGCATTTCTTTTTTCTATAGAAACCAGCGGAGATTTATATTTATAAATTTCAAAGGTGAAATTGAAATCCTTTAAGTGGTTTGATTGGTTGGTTATTGCTTACATGCGTATTTTATCACTCGGAAATTATTAATTTTGTTAATACTCGTTGTGGGGGCTTATGGGAAGAAGCTTTAGTTCTATAACTGAGGTAAAAAATCTTGGATACACAACTAGATGCTGCATCACTTATCTTAAATTCTGATCATGAATAGGTTTGCAACTTTTAAGGAAGTGAAATTAATTATCGGAAACTTATTTGAGAGTATAAAATTCGCATGTTGTGGGGTTTATATTTGTTTCAACATGGCTTGTAGTCCCAGAATACTCTTGAAAAATTCTAGCACCTATCATGTGTAGCTAAAGCTGCTTAGAAATTCGACTGGAGAGTGGATTTTAGTGTGAAAGAAGACCAGACAGGGATTAAGTTCTAGGCTTTGAATATTGGGAATGACTTCACATAGGTAATTTCACATTGGGTTCTTGGCATGGTCGGATTATAATTATGAATTTTAATTGATAAATATGTAACCATCATTGAATCCTTTATCGATATTGTTGAATTGTGACTCTGCTTTTAACATGAGGTAGTGTCTACATTCTGAGGCTTCTATACTATTCTCTAATTTGATATTGTAAATTAGTGGTGTGTAAAGCTTAATACAATAGGAAGACAAGAGATAAATCGAGGCTGTGATTTCTAGAGTTTCTGTAACACTAAAAATAAATCATGTTAAACTGATGGCAGAAGTCAAGAATCCAGGACATGCCTGGCAAGGGAGGTTGTAGATTTTCTTGAAATGGAACGAAGACTAAACCAACAGATGAAGCAGAGAACATCAGGCTTTAATCTTTTACAATTTAGCCGTAGGCATAAAGACATTGACTTGAATTTACGTGTGTCAATGCAGGTACACATCTTTTTCAGGATTGTTTCCTTTGTTGTCAACGGGTTCATTTCAATTGGCAAGGGTGGAGGAGATATCACAGACGATTGACTCAGAGAACTTCACTGTCCAGAACTCTATCACATTTGCTGGGCCATTGGCTACAACTTCCATCAGTACCAATGCCAAATTTGAAGTCCGAAGTCCCAAGCGTGTGCAGGTTATTAGTTGCATCATTCCTTCTCAGTTATGCCTAAAATTTCAGAAATATAAGCTATAGATTATTTACTGAGAAATAGTTTTAAGTAACAAGAACCAATACTAGCATGTCAACTGTCAAGTCCTTTTCTTCATTGATTGTTTATGAGTGTAAAAAGCTGCGAAAGAGAAAACCGTCATCTCTCTACATCTCTGAATGCTTCGGAAGGTCTTACATGTTTCCTCTGTAGATTTGTTAAATTTTACCCTTAGCTCTTGCTTGCAAATCTGTTAAGAGTTGCAAATGGATTTAGCACTAATGGCCCTTTTTCTTTACTGTTCAGCTCAAGTTTCAGGAAGGTGTCATCGGAACTCCTCAGGTAACAGACTCAATTGTGCTGCCAGAAAATGTGGAATTTCTGGGACAAAAGATCGATCTCACACCCGTCAAAGGCATATTCTCATCAGTCCAAGACACAGCTTCATCTGTTGCAAAGACCATTTCTAGCCAACCGCCTTTCAAGTTCTCCCTCTCAAATAGGAATGCAGAATCATGGTTACTAACTACATACCTTGATGAAGAACTTAGAATTTCGAGGGGAGATGCTGGCAGTGTATTCGTTTTCATCAAGGAAGGAAGCCCTCTGTTGAAGCCATGAACACACTGAAAAGATAAAAACTGCGCCCGTCTCCTTTTTTCACCCCTAATATGCTGCTTCTTTAAAGACTTAAGACTTGTGGAGTAATATGTGGGCAAAGGTAATATCTCAACAAAGTTACTTGTATTATTGTATAATTGGCTGTAAGATAATAAATAACAAAAAGTCGCTGTAAATCTTAGACAGTTGCCATTTTATTATGTTTATATATACCCCCATAGGTTTCATAAATATAAATGTATATTCCCTTTAAACTCACATTACAGACACCCTTGATAAATGAAAAAGAACAATAATTTCCACAGAATAAAGAATTACAAACAATTGTGACGAAGAATCGAGCTGCTGCTTTTGTATTCCTCTTCAGTTATCCCAGAGATAGCATCTCAGAATCACCTTTAATTAGATGATCGTGCGAGTGTGAAAAACGCATACACTACAGAGGAGGGAATATATATATATATAAATATTTGTATCTAACACTTTTTCAACCCAAAGGACAATTAGCTTTGGCTTTATTATATTCTCATCATACTTGAACTTTATCCATCAATTAAGCAAAGCAAAGATACCACTCCAGGAGTCTATAAAACAAAGGTAGCTTCATCAGCTGCACCGAAGTAGTTATCACAACACCTTTCCCCTGTGAGAGATACAATGGGAGAGTTAAAGATCGAGAGTGAAGGAGATCCTGCTCAGGATGTCCTTATAAAAATGGCAAAGCCTTGTCAAGCAGTCGCAAAAAATAACTGGCAAGGCGTCAGGGAATTCTTCCAGGCCGACCCCAAAGCCTTGTTTGATCCGTTGGTGCTTAGCGAAGGTACTGCATTTCATGTTGCAGCATCCAATGGACAAAAGAAACTGCTTCACGATTTGCTTGAAATGGTGGAGCCCTCGAGCAGACTCAAGGCGTTGACGGGGCTACCAGACCAAAGTGGCAACACTGTTTTGCACGAAGTGGCTACCGCTGACAGTGTTGACACAGCAAAGCTGTTGGTCGCTATGCTTGTGAAGTGTTGTGAAGCAGCAAAAGAGGAAGAAAACGATTCACGGGAACTGGACCTGGCACATCAGCTCAAGGTTAAGAATAGATTAGGTGAAACGCCTCTCTACAGGGCCGCTGCTTGTGGTTCGGTAAATATGTTCAAGTACTTGGCTGAAGAAATTGAGAAAAAAAGTGGAAATTTACGCAGTCACTTCTATAGATACGATTCAGTCTCCATTCTTCATATTGCTATTCTCAGCCAACACTTTGGTATTTAATTAATTATTCTCTCTTCCATTTTCATATTCCAAGTTTGAATATTACATTAGAATAAAATTAATTATTAAGATCTATCAATGTTGAATGATGAATTGACGATGTATTATACATGTTTGCTTCCGTACAGAAACGGCTCTTTGGTTACTGAGAAAAGAGAGAGAACTTGCACTAGACAAGGAAAACAGTGGCCTTACATGTCTTCATCTACTGGCTTTAATGCCATCCGCTTTCCTCAGTACAACTCCCATGGGCCTATTCAAGAAATTTACTTATTCTCGTAAGTATTCATTTATTTATACTATTTTTCTTATTTGAATAAAGTTAAAGACTCTATAATAACCTTCTAAAATTGTATCTAGTACATTGTAATGTTCTTTTATTTTTTACGATAAAATCATGTAGTTTTTTTAAGGCATAAATCAAGATCTTAATAATATTAATAGAGTAATGTTATTCTTACAAATTATTTATACAAATTTATCTATATAAACTGATATCCTATTATTACATAATTAACACATCACCTATCTTAATTAATATCACTTCTATCAGCATTTGTTTATCTAATTATATTATATCATATTAGTTTGTATAAGTGAGTTTGTATAAGTAGTTTGTAGGAGCAGTATTACTTATATTTATATATTCTTAATTTTAAGTTCCTAAGTTAAGTTAAAACGCTATTTTTTTAAGCAATATTATGAATATAAATCTCATATATCCCACTATCTTTTGGCCTGCCAATGGTCAAATCTTTGAGGGCTAGTAGGTATCATTGGACCCCCTTGTTTGTAATTGTGTTTTTCACTTTTGACCGAAAAATGTAATTTCTTGCTTTCGCCGCTGAAGGCTGATAGTTACGTTTTATGTCCACAGACTTTCCAAGTTTCCCAGATGACGACGACGATGAAAACCAGTCAAAGAAACAGTCTGGTAAATGCCATAATGTGCTTTCTTTATAGGTTTTAATTTTCTATATGCAATATATTTTATATATATTAAACTTTGATCCAAAATTAGTAAATTATTTTTAGGAACTTTTAATTTGTAGTTTAATTTCAATGGAGTTAAAAACCTGTTAATGAAAAAGAAAATACCATTCGAAAAAATTAAATTGAAGGTCCCATATTATAAATAAATTTTTCTAAATTACAAAAAAATTGCGAATAATTTTGGCCGATGCTAAAAGCATTCTCAACCTAATTATGTAGCATATAAACTTACCAATTGCTTCGAAGTACAGAGTAGCAATTCATTTCCCTTAATTTTTGTGTTTTTAATTATAAATATTAATGACAACAAATAAAACATATGCAGCAATGTCAAGGATGCATCGTGCAATTTGGAGCCGTCTTATAAAAGGTATACGTCCCACATCAATTTATTTTTCTTGTATGGAATTCTACTAATAATACTGTGGTTATAAATTTTTTTAGATAAATTAATCTATACAAATTCATATAATAAGATATAATTGGATAAAATAAATATTAATAATTACAATTATATTAATTAAGAACAATGTTCAGACAATATAATGATGCCACAATAATTTTTATAGGTCAGTTTATAAATTATATAAATAATTCAAATGTAGTGTTAATATTCTTTAATATATACACATATAAAATTTAGGTTGCTTGTATGCCACTTGATACATTCTAATGGATTTTTTTGGTTATTAGTTTTGTTTTTCCTGATTATGTTTCTGTCTAGGATGGCCGATAATGAAGAAAATCTGGAAGGAGAAACAAAAGCATGAGCTTGCTCTCAAACTGGTAAAGTTGCTGGTGAAGCAAGATACCTCATGGGATATCAATTACAGAGCAGAAGATTATACAACAATTTCGTTAGGAGAATTAGTAGGAGTTGGAGGAGTGGGCGGCGCAAGGACTGAAAGCACAACCCTATCCGGCAATTCAAGTTCATCTCTTGAAACTCCACTTCTCATGGCAGCTCGCACAGGAATAATAGAAATTGTTGAAGCGATACTGAAAGAATATCCTGAGGCTGTTGATCACGTTAGCCAAAATGATCAGAACATATTACAGATAGTGATAATGCACCGTCGACAGGAAATCTTCGAACTTATACAGACAAAGGTAATCTCAATGGACGCCTTGGCTTCAAAAATTGACAATAAAGGGTACACCATATTGCACCATGTTGCAGATATGACGTATTATCATGGAACCCGCCCTGGTCCAGCTTTCCAATTACAAGAGGAGCTGCAATGGTTCGAGGTACGTATACTAGTGATTGGAACTTGAACTGATTAAATTAAAGGATGTTTTTGGGGCAGATCCAATGGGAAATTTTAATATCCCTAATAAAATTATTACATAAATTAATTTTTTCTGATTTAATATATATGCAGCGTGTAAAAGCTATAATGCCTTCACATTATGTGATTCACCGAGACAATAACAATATGACTGCGGAAATGCTGTTCGAAAGGCAACACAAAAACCAACTTGATCAGGCACAAGAATGGATAAAAGAGATCTCCAGTTCATGCTCTACCGTTGCTGTTCTTGTTGCTTCTGTTGCTTTTGCGGCTGCCTACACCATGCCTGGAGGTAATGATAAGAGTGGTCGTCCCGTTCTACGCCACTCTTCTCTGTTCTCGCTTTTCGCTATCATGGATGTGTTGTCGTTGGCCAGCTCCTTCACCTCGGTTGTGATGTTCCTCTCTATCCTCACGTCGCCATTTCAGCTAAATGATTTCCTTTACATTCTCCCACAAAAAATGACGATTGGCTTCACCTTCCTCTTCTTGTCTGTGATAACAACCATGATTACTTTCACAGCCACCCTTTTGCTCACCGTCCGTACCTTGAACAGGCAATGGACGTCGGCTCTCATTTACTCTGCTGCTTTCATCCCTGTGTTGGTATTTGTAATGATGCACGTTCGTTTGTTCCTCCGGTTCATAAGTGCTTCCAAAGACTTTGTTAAGAAAGGTATGCATCGGCTGGATTTTTCTTTTACGAGGAAGAAGAACAAGAAGAAGAAGAGAAACTGATCAGATTGATTTGAGAGCAGCCACCCGCATCCATCTGTCACTTTTTTCTTTTCATTTTTTTCTATGCTATGTATTATATTATCTAAAAGCTTTTCATACCAATAACCTGAATGATTCGGTGTGTTAGTAATGGTTTAGCACTTCTATTCGGTCCTCCAGTGGAGCTTGAAAAGAAAAGAGAAGAAATCTTTATAATTTCAGAATAATCAGATCTGTACTGATTATATTTGATAATTGATTTAAAAATTTATAACCAAACTTCATTCTAATTTTTGTCAAAATTATATTAGCTCTTGTTGTTTTAAATTTTAACATCTTTTATAATTAATGTAAGAAATGAGAGAATTTTGAAATTTTAAGGTTATATATAATTTGAATTATAGAGGGAAAACATCATTGTTTTCGATCATAATTATTAAGATGGGCCACCTTGTTCGAAACAAAATTCTCTTCAGAGCTAATATTATAAATACATGGACTACTGAAATTTTAAAAATTTGAATATCTAATGTGTTAGACTATGTCAACATAGATTATTGATTTAAGATTTTAACACTATTATACAACCATTCGTCTAATCAAATCCAATGGTTAGTAAAGATATATTATAAGATAGTTTTTTCATGCCAACTCTTCAATTCCTTGGAACCTTTTTTTTGTTTAAAATTTGAATTGGGTCTGAATTAAATTGGAATCTGAATAAATTTAAATAAAAAAACTGAATATTATATTTGTTTTTTTATTTTAACATCTGAATTGAAATGTTTAAAAACTTAGGTGTTCCAAAAATAAAATGTAAAGTTATATGCAAATTGTTCATAAATAAATTTTATAAAGGGTATTTTAGAGAATTAGGGGATTTGCATTTATATAAAAACTAAAATTTAACTTTTTTTTAATTCAAATCAAAATGTCTTATAATCAGAATTAAGTTCAAAAAACAAATACTCTAAAAATATATGAAATATGAGAATAAATCAAAATCAAACTTCAAATAAAAAAAAACCTCTTAAGTTATGTTTACATATAATTTTGTAAATGACTTCATCTAAACTGTGCAATTTAATAAAATCAAATTTTAATTTAATGAAGCAATGATAAAAACAAGGAATTTTAGTCAATATTTAATATAAAAAACTTAATACCAAATATATTACGAGAATTATTTAGGTAGCTTAACATACCACGTTATTATGATAATGTGATTTGCCTTATCGTTTGTATATATTTTTTTCGTGGATTCAATATGGTTAAAATTCCAGCTCTTTTTCAATTTTCAATGTCCTCATTTGTTTTTCTTTTTCTCTTTATTCAACACACCCTTTTAGTCAAAGATTTATACTGGTGACCCCATATAATAAACGCGATTATTTAATTAAACAGTTATACTAAATTTACAGAATGACTTGGTGAGTTGCCTCAGTAAGTTTGTCTGGAATATTATATTTTACAAAGTAATGCAAATCAACAGCCTCTCTGCTCACGCTTACATGTTACGATTATTATTTTTCTTTTCTTCTTTTTGCTTTTTCAAAAGAGAACAATGTTGAGTGATTCCACGAAGTGATAGGGGAATCCTATGATCTTACTGCGTTCTTTTGGAATAATAGCGTACAACAATTAATCTTCCTTTTAATTTTTCAAAATATTCCAGATTTATTTATTATCTTTAGCACTAACTATATACTACAAGTGCCGATTCGAAAAATCCTGATTTGTTATATACAGTGCCATGTAAGTAAACTGTAAATGTTTAATTTGCTCGATGTCCGCTTGATCCGGGCCTTCGTCAAATATTATTGACGGATGTTATGTGTAAGATAGCTATTATTATGCTTTGTTTTGCTTACATTATTTTACATTATTTGAAGAGAATAATATTGTATTTACAACTAAATCCTATAATCAATTGTTTACGATCTCAATTGGCAAAATTCTGTTAAACATATAACTTTTTTTTTTTTTTCTCATCTAATAAATTTTTACCAACTTAAGTTGTAAGTGGTTGGTTATAGGATTTGGTTGTAGGTGTAGCATTGCCTATTTGCATATACTTGTCAAATTGACAAAATGAATATAAACTTGTATAATATAGTAGGACAGACATATCACCTTAATATAAAATTTAATGAGCTTATCCAATAAGATGACTATATACGATCATGAGTAAGTTGGAAAAAATTAAAAAAAGAAGATAACTCAGCAACCCTATCCAATAAAATGATGACACGCAATCATGGGTTGATGAGAAAATTGATAAAAAAATTAAAAATTAATCATCTTTTAACACATGACTAAACATTAGTGTTCACACATAGTACCTTAGCAATATATCTATTCTATATAACTATTTTTTATGTACACAGCTGTTTCACATAAACTTTTCTAAGTGAATAAATAGATCAAAAAGTCTATGAAGCAAGGCATAATCCCCTCTCCTTTATCAATGTTACTGTAGAAGGGCATGAAACACACAATGCCATGCACTCTCACTTTCTCACTCACAGACATGGAGAATATATAATAGATATAATCGTTAATGCCTTTTCCACCAAAAATAATGATTACCTTTATTTTATTCCCATGATGCTTCAACTTTAATTTATCTATTAGTTAAGCAAAGTAAGATACGACTCCATCTAGAAGTAGAGCATGAATTCACATTCATATATCCATCACCTAATGAATTCATATTAATTAATACAGGAGAAAATTCATACAATACAATTCTGAACTTAATAGAAGCTGTGAAAGAAATATGGGGAGAGAATTGATGATTGAGGAAGATCAAATTGATCCTGGTCGGCAGGTTACAAGGATGAAAAGGGCTTATATGACAGCCTCACAAAAGGATTGGCAAGGCTTCAAAGAGTTCTATGAAGACAATCCTGGAGCCTTGTTCGATCCTCTGACTATCAATGGAGATACTCCATTTCACATTGCAGCATCCGAGGGAAGCAGCATACTAGGAGATTTGCTTGAAATGGTACCGGAATCCAATATAATAGAGGCCTTGACGGGACTCGTGGACGATCATGGAAACACGGCACTGCACGAAGTGGCCACCACTGATAATGTTGAAGCAGCGGCTCTATTGGTTAACAAGCTCGACAAGGCAGCAAAAGAGATGGAATGTTTAGAAGAGAACACACTCGTCCTAGAGCAGTTACTCAAGGTTAAGAACAAACTAGGCGAAACCCCGCTATACAGGGCTGCTGTTCTTGGTGGGAAAAACATGGTGCTTTACTTAGCTCAAGAAGTTGAGAAACTCAGTGGAAATATTCGTGCTCATCTCTACAGAAATGATACCATCTCCATTCTTCATATTGCTGTCCTTAGCCAACGCTTCGGTATATATCCCCTCTCTCTTTTACTGTTTCATTTCATATACACATATATACACACACACACACAAGAAGCCTCTAATCCGGACTTCCGTAAGTTAACAAATTTCCGGACCTCCAATGTTAGCCATTAGCTCAAGAAATTATAGATTACATCCTTTATATCTTGTCATTATATTAAGTGAAGGAGTAATGTTATATCCGAGGAGCCTCTGACTAATATATAGGAAACTCTTTTAATCTACGGTTAAATTTCTATTAGTATTTTTAAAAAATCTTTCTTATATATTTTTATTTTCCTTTGATCCTTTCTAAAAGTAGTTTATATTAGGGATGATATATTTTAACATAAGACTAGACATAATTTTCTAGTAATTGGTCTACAAATTAAATTTGATGGTTGAGATGATTGGTAAGTTGACATAATTAAATACGTCTTGTTGACTTTCAATCTTAACCATTGTATTTTGTGAGATCGATGGCTATAAATTTGTGTAAACAAATTGTGTCAAAAATTTGTGTTAAAATATCCTCTCCCTTTATATTATGTCAAAATTTACATTTTTAATCTCTTTTTATCTCCATATATATATTACGTATGAAATATTTAACCAAATTTTTAATCATTTAAACCCATTCTTACTATTTTATTAATTTGCAAAAGTTGGCATCATGTTATCTCGTGTTATTATTATTTAATCCCTTATAAAATCTAAGCAAAAGATTAAACTTTGGTTGAATTCTTAAAAGTAGCTACATTTATATTGACCTTTCTCAAGATTTAATGATTTACTTTTCAATACTATATTTTATTAAAATGAATTTAATGTACATACTTACATATATAACCATTCAACTCTCCCTAAATCAAAATCCCAACCTGACAACTAGTTGTGGCATCAATAGAATTTTATGAATGTAATACCTTTTATTGATTCTTTTTATTTATTTTTGGAGCATCGTAGACTATATGCTGTATACTTTTGGAATGTCTCTTACAAGGAATGAGGGCCAGCATAGTAAGAGGATTATATTGAAGGCATTTCAATTTTATAAAGTTGTGAGTTGTTGGTCAAATTTAAAGAACCCAACTCTAGAATCTGTGCATGGCAAAGCAATTGGCAAACTTTACATGTTCTCTCTTGCTTTAACGCAGACGTCGCTCTATGGTTACTGAAAAGTCACCGAGAACTTGGACAAGTCCAGGAAATGAAGGGCCTGACGTGTCTTCATTTAATAGCTTTAATGCCGTCAGCTTTCCGAAGTACAAGTTCTCTGAGCATATTCAAGAGATTCCTCTACTTCTGTAAATATTCGCTTCACCTAATATTAGTTAATATTACATATGACTTTCAAAGATTAATATTGTGTTATGATATTCTACAAAAAAGAGAAATAATTTTTGGACACAAAACTACTAACTAGACTGTATTAAACACAATCTTAAAAAATGGATTTGATGAGATTAATAGTCATAACTTTGGATTCTACTTGGGTCTAGCTCCTATATGAGTATAACAGATTTTAAATTTGTGCAAAAATAGTGAATAGATGCATAAAAATCGTAAATAAATAAATAAAAGTTAAAAAATTATAAATGAATAAATAAAAATTATATAAAAGTCGTAACACAACTCTTATTTCTTTCATTTACAAATTTTAGACACCCATTTACGATTTTGCACATTTTTAAAATCTGCTGTATAGGTATAGCAGCTATACTGTAGTATAACTCAATAAATTAATATCAATAAATTTGTGTTAATAAATTATATTAAAAATTTGTATTTAAATATACATTCCGTTTTTCGAACTTGTATATTTTTTTGAAATCTTTATAATATTAATTTTTTTTCACACACCCGGTCAAGATCTTGAAATAATAATACTCACATAAATAACTACTCTATACGATCTAATGTAATATAGTATTATTAGATGAGTGGTTACATTATTATTTATTAAAATATTTGTCATTTTTACTTACTTAATTTATTATATGTTACAGGGTGTACATAGGGCTTGTATTTATATTATTACTCAAATCAAAATTATTGAAAACATACTAAACTTACCCATTTTGTAAATTGTTTCCAATAAGTAGAATCTCTCCTTGGTGTGTGACGAAATGTAAACATATATGACCTGTAATGATATTATATAACCCAAAAATACGATAAGTTGAAGTTTGGCATTTCATTTCCAGGCCTTCCAAGTCGTGATGACGACGACGAACCTCAGGCTCAGACGACCGAGGGAGAAGATTTAGAAACTGGCTTGATTAGCAGTGGCCTTAACCAATCGAAAAAACGTTCAGGTAATGGGTTACTAAAAGAAGCTTTCCATTATAATCAATCAATCAATGTGTTTCTTATTCATGCTAAGTACAACATTGCGTTCCTGTTTTACAAATATTCCTGACTAATTTACACAAAATGCAGCAATTTCAAGGATGTATTCCGCCTTTTGGAGTTGTTTTGAAGGTAAGATCAGGTTTGTTATGTACAAGACATGTGTAAGGGTATTATCCATACTTGCATGTGGATCAGGCACAGGGCACAATTGTTAAGTCATTTTGGTTTTAATCCTATGTTAAAAAATCATTTTATTTAGAGTCCTTGACAGGTAGGGTTTTTAATTTCTAATTCTGCCTTTTTTTTTTATTTGACAATATTCATGTCCAGGATTCTCGTTGATAAAGGAAATTTGGGAGCAAAAGGAAAAGCACGAATCAGCTCTTAAACTGGTGAAGGTGCTGGTTAAACAAGATACTTCGTGGAAGGATAGTTACAAAGCAGAACAAGACAGCACAATTTCCTTAGGGCTAGGCAAAGGAGGCAAGAAGCCATCGAATGGCAGCAATGAAGCAACCACATCAGAGAAGTCAAGTTCATCAGCCGAAACTCCTTTACTCCTGGCAGCTCGCACTGGAATAGAAGAGATTGTTGACGAAATACTCAATGAATATCCTCAGGCGGTTGATCACGTTAGTGATAATGGACACAACGTATTGGATGTGGCAATAATGCACCGCCAATATAAGATATTTAAACGCATAAAGAGAATGGTAATGTCATTTCAAAAGTTGGCTTCAACGCTTGACAATAATGGCAACACCGTATTGCATCATGTTGCATACATGACGCATTATCGTGGAGGAACTGCTGCTGGTCCTGCACTCCAATTTCAAGACGAGTTGCATTGGCTTGAGGTAAGCTTTTTATCTTTATTTTTTGTGCTCTGGACTTTCCACTCTAGCTTATTAATTAAAGGGTTAGGTTATATGAGCTTAAATTTTTTACTCCAATCCATAACCATTGATTCGTTTCAATCCAACATATGTGAATTGGATCTTAAGGGTAGTTATATTTAACGTCAACTCATCAATTTGCATCCATGGGATTTCATTGAATCAAATGGCATGCATTAATGCAAAAAATTTAAATCTATATAGTTTGATCTTAAATAAATTTTGAAAGATTTTATATATAATCAAACACCCACCTATGACCTATTAATATTGGTTTCGATCTACTGTTAAGTGAATGATTTGACTGAATATAGATATACACTAGATATGGTAATTAACAAGTTTACTTATGAATAATATTCAAACTTTCTTAAAAAATAATCTTAAATTAATGTGTTCAATAAATTAGTCACTACCTCATTTTAAAAAATGACATATGATTAGATTAGATGTTTTATTTCTAATCAATCATAATGGGACCGATGTACAATTTCTTCACTTGAAACCAATTATGGTTCAGTTAAAATTTCAAAATGATATTTATAATTAATACTTATTGATAATATTGTATGGCTAAACTCAACATGCACACATTTTTCTCAACTTTCTATTTTAATTTGCATTTTCTACATTTAGTAATTATCTGATTACTCATTGAATTGATCATTAATGTCATTATTTACTATGCAGCGTGTAGAAAAAATAATGCCCACGCATTATCTGATGCACCGTAACAAGGGTAAAATAACTGCGCAAGACCTCTTCAAAGAACAGCACCAGAAACAACATGATGAAGCACGCGAATGGATTAAAAAAACCTCCGAGTCTTGCTCCACCGTCGCGGTTCTTGTCGCCACCGTCGTCTTTGCGGCTGCTTACACCGTGCCTGGCGATTTTAATGACCAGGGTCTTCCTAATTTCCTCCACTCTCCTCTCTTCTTGCTTTTCACTGTCATGGACGTGGTGTCCTTAGCATGCTCCTTGACCTCTGTTGTGATGTTTCTCTCTATTCTCACATCGTCCCATGAGCAAGAAGATTTCCACTACGATCTTCCACGGAAGCTGACGTTCGGCTTTGCCTTCCTCTTCTTCTCTGTTATGACGACCATGATCACTTTCGCTGCTTCCCTTTTGCTCGTCATTCATCTGAAGAGGAAATTGACTACATTTCTCATTTACACTGCTGCATTCATTCCCGTCGCAGTTTTCGCCATCATGCAGCTTCCCTTGTACGTTCAGTTTCTTGGTATTTTTTATGAATTTTTCAAGGAAATTGGGAAGGCTCTTCCTCTTCCTTCTAGGAAGAAGAAAAATTGAGATTCGGTTTGATTTGCATGTTACAGTATTGGTCCTTTCATGGTCTAATTAATAAGTATACACTTCATGTTTGTGAGCATATGCTAGTTTTGCAATGTTACATTTTTTTTTTTTTTGACTTTGCCGTGAGAAAATACTGGTTTATAATGTATTAATTCCTTGATTGTTTTGAAATGTTAACGCCACAATCACAAATTTTTTATCCAGTGTAACTTTACTTATTTATTTACTTTTTATGAGAGGGAGAGAACTGTTGAAGACAAAATGTTTAAAACAAATATTTATATCGTAAGTTACAAAATTTATTTTGTGATTAATTTCATATGTTACAAGTATAATAAAAACATGAGTTATGACACTTATTGTTTGTAACGTTCATGTTTTTATTAAGAACATTATGGCTAAGGAGTTACAAGAAATTTAATTTGTAACTGACTTGGCTAAGAGACTACTATATAAAGGAGTCTCAAAGGTTCTAACATGAATATGAAATATTTTGAGTATTTGATGATTTTGAGCAACCGCGACACATGAAGACAGGTTATTTTCTTCCGGTGATCGTGCTCATCGAGAAGATAGGCTGCGAGCACTAGGTTGTATCTTGGAGCCTTTGAGTATTGATTTGACCCGCACGAGGGGAGGACTCTTTGGTTTTAGCACAATGCCTTCGACATGCCTCTCAAGTGCTCAGGCCACATATTTCTTACTCTATCTCTTTGTTTGTTCTATTTATTTAATATATTAATCTAATTCATATTTTATTATTTCTTTAATATCTTATTGTTTATTTATATTATTTAAATTTATTATAAATATTCCTAACAATCTAAAACCAAAGAGGTGCCCCATATATTTTAATGAAATGCAACGATACGACAATTAGTTATTTGTATTGTGTGAATATATATTATATATTTTATGTATTGAATTATTGTTGACATATGATTATGAGTAAAATCTTATTGTTTATTATTAATATGTAAAAAAAAAATAATTGAAATGCACCTTTATGGTGTTTTATTATATGCTACAAGTAGCTAAGAAAATGTTCATATTTTTAGAGTCTTTTAAGTATTTGATTATTTATATATTTTCTCGTGTATTCATTAACAAAATTTTAATGTTGAAATTGTTAAATACTAAAGTTGCAGTTGAAACAGTTTGAGCTAAATTAAACGGTAGCATACTTTCCAACAACTATCTTGTAAGTATATTACCTTAAAGATGTCAACGAGGGAACATAAATATTCTCGTTGTTGTTTTATTTAAACTATACAAATATTAATTATATTAAAGTTTGTTGTTTGTGATGTTGGGTACTTATTAAATATATGAGAGTTATGTTTTGTGCATATTATTATGAATTAGTTAAATGTCCTATTTATATGTTGCTTGCATACATTAAATTTTATTGCACAATTACATGAGTATATTAGAAACTCATTTAAGGATTCCATGGTGAATATATATATATATATATATATATATATATTTCTTTCAAAGAATATAGATGAGTTACATGTAGTGGTTTTATAATCAAAACTTTTTATCAGTTTTTATTATGGTCTAATAAATACTTCAGTTACAAATAAATATATATATTACCAAGTATAATTATTGTTTATGGTTATAGATTAACTAAGAATGATTTATATATTAATTAAATATGTGTTTGCTTTGGAGCTAGCATGCATTTTTAAATGCATTCATAAAGTCATATATATTTCTAACGTCTTTGATCTTTATTGCATATTATTATTGATTAAGAATTCAATTTATGAGTTACTTGCATGCATCAAATTTTTATTACACAATAAAGCATGTGTTTTTCAATATATTTAATTAGAAACTCATATGTATGATTGATAGCGAAGATGATGTAACTTAGCTAAGGTGGTTCGGGTTCCATTGTAACATAACTCACGTCCTTCACATGCAGCACATAAAGCAAAATGATGTAACTTAGCTGAGGTGGTTCGGGTTTCATTGTAGCATAACCCTTGTCCTTCACATGCAGCACATGAAGTTTACGTAAAGCTCGAGTCACTCACCTGTACACCAGCCCGAGTCACTCACCTGTACACCAGCACGAGTCACTCACCTGTGCTCAGCTCCAAAGCATGCATGTTTTGCTCAGTTAGTTACCGTATTTCTAGGACAGTTACCGAAGATTTAGGAAAATAGTTTTCACATGATTTTGAACTATATAAAAGAGATGTATACTCAGTTCCATTAATACATAGAAAACAAATAAAAGAATCTTTGTTTTGTGTATCTTTTCTTTCATGGTATCAGAGGCAAGAGGCTCACGCTATCAATTTACAAATAAGATGGAAAATACTTCTCCAATGTTTCCTTCATTTTCTGGCCAACCAAACACTTCCAAGAATTGTTCTAGAGTGTCAATCATGAACTCACAAGCTGAAGTTTCTTTTAATCTTCCTTCAGTTAACCTCAAACTCACAAATTCAAACTATGGTTTTTGGCGTTCGTTGATCCTTCTAGCACTTCGATCTGCAGATCTAGATGGCTATGTTGAAGGTACACGTTCCTCTCCATCTCAGTTTATTGAAGGTTTGATTTCAGATTCTTCTTCCGATGTTGCTCCTAAGTATGAAAAGCAATTAAATCCTGAGTATACTTTGTGGAAAAGAACAGATCAGTTTATCATGAGCTGGCTTTTATCTTCAATAAGTGAGTCCATGTATGGTCACACATCACGTTGTGAATCTTGTTGTGATCTTTGGAAAACCTTAGAGAGTCTTTTCTTCACTCAATCAAAAGCAGAAGTATTGCACCTTCAAAATTTGTTACAATCTTTAAAGAAAGGCTCTATGTCTATTGGCGATTATTTTCTTAAAATGAAGGAGCTTGCAGATACTTTGTCAGCTACTGGAAATTTAGTTACAGATGATGAGTTGCTCATGTACATCTTTGGAGGACTTGGTACCGAGTATGATGCTGTGGTAATTAATCTTACTGCTAGAAGAGATTCTGTTTCACTTCAAGAAGCACAATATTTGTTACAGAATCATGAAATGCGTATTGAAAAGTTGAACACTGCTTATTCTATTGATGTGCAAACTAACAGTCAAGCTCATTTTGCTGCAAAGAAATCTTCTGGACAGTCCTATGGACAACAACGTTATTTTCCTTTGCAACAACAGTTTGTAAGAGGACAAGGAACTCCTCGTGGAGGCAGAGGTCGTGGAAGGTTTGGCGGTCGTGGTAGACTAGTTTGTCAACTGTGTAACAAACCTGGTCATGCAGCCTTGCAATGCTATTTTCGTTTTGACACTAATTTTCATGGTACAGTTGATAGTGTTCCAAACAATTTTAAACCAAGTCCATGCTCAGTTCCACCTTCTATGGCTCCTGCATTTCATCCCCAAGCTCATCTACATCAAGCCATGCATCCTCAGACTCACTTGCATCAAGCTATGCCTATGAATTCAACATTTCACAGTCTTGCCACTCCAGCTACTGTAGCTAATCCTTCTTGGTACATGGATACTGGTGCCACTGATCATGTCACAGCAGACATAAATAATCTCCAGATTCAATCCGAGTATAAAGGTTAAGATCATCTTCAAGTTGGTAATGGTAATCAATTACCTATTTGTCATATTGGCTTCACTAAATATGCATTACCTAGTCACTCCAAGCCAATTATGCTTCATAATATATTGCATGTTCCTGGAGTTACCAAAAATCTCATGAGCATTTCCAAATTTACTCGTGATAACAATGTATCTGTAGAGTTTTTTGACACTCATTGTTGTGTCAAGGACCAGGTTTCCAAGAAAGTTCTGCTGGTGGGAATGCTTAAGCATGGCCTTTATCACTTACAGATTCCATCATCGCTCCAGTCGTTACCGTCTTCGTTACTTTCTTTGACAACTTCTTTAAGCTCCCAACCATCTTCACAAGTGACTGCTTATGCTTCTTCAAGGACCTGTAGCTCATATGATCTTTGGCATCAACGCCTAGGCCATCCTAGTGCTAAGGTCTTAAGTTCAGTTTTGAATAAGCTTTCTGGGCCCATTGCTGGTCATAGTACCAGTTCTCCACCTTTGTTGTCTTTCTGTGCCGCTTGTAAGCTTGGAAAACAATGTCAAAGTGTATTTCCATTGAGTGACAATAAAGCTTCTCAACCTTTAGAACTTGTTCATTCGGATGTGTGGGGTCCTGCACCCATTTTGTCTCCTAAAGGATATCAGTATTATTTACTTTTCCTGGATGATTATAGTCGATTTATTTGGCTATTTCCACTTAAAAACAAATCTGATGTGTATCCTATATTTGTTCAGTTCCGAATAATGGCTGAGAAGCAGTTTGGTTTTCCAATTAAATGTGTACAATCTGATTTTGGTGGAGAATATAGATCTCTTCTTCCTTATTTTTTAGCTCATGGCATTCTCTCCAGGCTCTCTTGTCCTTATACGCATCAGCAAAATGGTAGAGCTGAGAGGCGACACAGGCAGCTTGTTGAGATGGGGCTATCCCTCTTAGCTACTGCTTCCATGCCTTTATCTTACTGGTGGGAATCTTTTCAAACAGCAGCTTATCTTACTAATCGGTTACCAACTCCTGTGCTTGGCTTTAAATCACCATTTGAGGTACTCTTCAACACTACACCTCCATATGAATTCCTTAAGGTGTTTGGCTGCTCATGTTATCCTTATTTGCGCCCTTATAACAAGCATAAATTTAACTTCCATATATCCCAATGTGTCTTTCTTGCATATAGTTTATCACATAAAGGATATAAATGTCTTCACTCCTCTGGTCGTGTTTATATTGCTAAGAGTGTGATTTTTTATGAAAGTGTGTTCCCTTTCCATCATTCTCGTGATTTTGTTTCCACTAGTGCTCCTATCTCTTCATCATCATCAATACCTCATGCTACTTGGTTTTCTACTTCTCAACCTTTATATTGTACACCATTGTCTCCACAGTCTTTGTATGATAACTCTCAGTCAAATAATATTACTTCTTCTCTACTATCATCTTCTAAAACTACAACTTCTACTCCTTTATCACTAAGTCATTGTAATGACTCTAATGTTCCCGGTATACATCTTGAAGTTGTTCTTCCCATTCCAACACATAATCCGAATAACCATCCTATGATCACTCGTAGCAAAACAGGTTCTTTACCGCCAGCCCGAGCACTCTTAACCCAATCAACTATCTCTATTAAATCACCTGACACAAGTCATCAGGCCCTATCCAGTCCTGAATGGCTTAAAGCCATGCAATCTGAATTCAATGCTCTCTTATCTAACCATACATGGTCCCTTGTTCCTCCCAAACCTACAATGAATATTGTTGGCAACAAATGGGTTTTTCGATTGAAGTATAATAAGGATGGTACCTTACAAAGACATAAAGCACGACTAGTGGCTAAAGGATTTCAACAAACTCCTGGTCTTGACTTCTTTGAAACTTTTAGTCCAGTGATTAAACCCTCCATAATTCGTATCATTCTTAGCCTTGCTGTTACCAAGGGATGGGACATCCAACAAATAGATATTAATAATGCCTTTTCAAATGGTGACTTAGAAGAAGAAGTTTATATGCAGCAACCCAAAGGCTTTATTGATTCTGTGCATCCAGAATATGTTTGCAAACTCCATAAAGCTTTGTATGGACTTAAGCAAGCTCCTAGAGCTTGGTTTGAGAAGCTTAAATCGGCTTTGGTGCAATGGGGTTTTAAAAATTCTAAGTCTGATACAAGCTTGTTTATCTATTCTTATAAGAATGTTGTTGTGTACTTACTTGTCTATGTTGATGATATTTTGATCACTGGTTCGGATTCCTCACAAGTTCATCGAGTGGTTACTGATTTGAATAAGCAGTTTGCCTTGAAATCACTTGGTTCATTGGACTATTTTCTTGGCTTTGAGGTGCTTCGAAATAATAAAGAATTACATCTTACGCAAGAAAAATATACAAAGGATTTATTACAGAAGACAAACATGGCTGCTGCAAAGAGTTGTCCTACCCCAATGGTTACTGGATGTAAATTGTATCAAAATGATAGTGCCATGTTTGAGCACCCGGAACTATATCGAAGTACTATTGGAGCTTTGCAATACCTCACCATGACAAGGCCTGATATATCTTTTGCTGTCAACAAGTTAAGTCAATTTTTGAAAGCTCCTACTTTAAAGCACTGGCAAGCTTGCAAACGTTTGCTTCGATATTTGCATGGAACACTTGGTGTTGGTCTACATTTCAAGCCATGCAACCAACTTAATCTTGAAGTATTCTCTGATGCTGATTTTGCAAGCTATCTTGACGATAGAAGGTCCACAATTGGCTTCTGTGTTTTTCTAGGACCAAATCTGATTCAATGGAGTTCAAAGAAACAAAAGACAGTTTCTCGTTCATCCACTGAATCTGAATATCGTGCATTGGCTCAAGCTGCTACTGAAGTAGCTTGGATGAAGCAATTATTTCAAGAGCTCAAATTGTCAATTGTAAGGTGCCCTGTCATTTGGTGTGATAACCTTGGTGCTCAATCTCTTGCTTCTAATCCTGTTTTCCACTCCCGTACTAAGCATATTGAGGTGGACATGCATTATATTAGAGAGAGGCTTGCAGCAAAGGAAGTTGAAATTTGATATATTCCAACTTCACATCAAATAGCTGATATTTTTACTAAGCCGTTGCCTATAAGTCAGTTTCAAATCTTTAACAGCAAGCTCACTGCTTTAGGAGCCCAGTTTCGCTTGAGGGGGAATGATAGCCAAGATGATGTAACTTAGCTAAGGTGGTTCGGGTTCCATTGTAACATAACTCACGTCCTTCACATGCAGCACATAAAGCAAAATGATGTAACTTAGCTGAGGTGGTTCGGGTTTCATTGTAGCATAACCCTTGTCCTTCACATGCAGCATATGAAGTTTACGTAAAGCCCGAGTCACTCACCTGTGCTCAGCTCCAAAGCATGCATGTTTTGCTCAGTTAGTTACCGTATTTCTAGGACAGTTACCGAAGATTTAGGAAAATAGTTTTCACATGATTTTGAACTATATAAAAGAGATGTATACTCAGTTCCATTAATACATAGAAAACAAATAAAAGAATCTTTGTTTTTTTATCTTTTCTTTCAATGATGATGTGGTATTAAGTCATAGTTTCTTGTGACTATCATGCATATTAGATGATAACATCTAAATAATTGATTACTAAATAGATTATTATGATAATTTATGTGGTTGTATTAAATGAAATAATAGCATAAATGCTAATGATTATTATTAAATACATATATGAATTATATATTATATTTACACGATTTTAGCAATAAATATCTTATTAATGTGAGGATTGAAAAAATATTATTATTGTGGGGGTTTCTAGTTTTTAAGCGATTTCATATTTTAGTTCTTAATTTTGTACAATTAAGATGATAATAATTTGAGTGTAGTCATTATTTTGATGAGTTTTAAAATTTAACAAAATTAGTGCAATAATATTTTATGGAGTTATTGCTACTGTATTTAAAATGTTACTTAATGTGGGGGTTTTCTTTATTTGATGGTTGTTAAATGTTTTAATGATATTTGGAGGAAAAAAAATAATATCATAAGTTATTAAATGATTATTAATTTTGTGTATGAATTTGAAAATATTATTATTTATAAAGTGATTAAGTGCTTCTTCAATTTTCTTTATTGTGCCTTTGATATTTTTATGCTCTCTAACATTATTTTGTGAAATATTTAATATTATTTAAGAGAGCTAGTGGAAGCAATCATCAAAATAATGGGAACAAGTTCTCCATGAGAGATTGTGCAATTATAAAAATTTTCAGCACATAATTAATTATTTAAATTGTCGAGCGGGATATGCTTAAGCCCAAAAGGGAGTCACCTAGGGAAGTAACCTAACCTCTGTGATTGGAGATCCCATGAAGGAGGTTCAATGGGTAGAAACAATCCGTACTGCGTGACTTATTAAGCACAACTATTTTGACATATCTTAGAGGAGATATGATCCTGCTCATCTCTATGACAAAGTGCTTGTTATATGTGATGTTAGGAAGGATATTTATCCTGAATGAGTCTAAAGGCTAGATACTCTTGCGAGGTATAAGTCACATATACCTTTTGAGGACTCATCTAAGTGAGAGCGTCGTGAAGGTCGAGACTGTGAGAATTAGGCTGTTCTCTAAAACTCTCATGAGAATCAAGATTGAGCGCATGACCATTAATAGCGCTAACCCGCCAAAACCATGTCTTCGTCGATATTATGTGTGTGATAGTTTGAAGTTTGGTTAAGAAATCGAGTTCAAGACTTTGTTCACTCAGGTTTCTCAAATGGATACTATTAACACTAAGTGTAGGTTCAAACCCGAAAGGTACCTATACCCATTGCATAATAGAAGGTTGCTCTTTATATATAATTTTTATTTTATGAGTATTTTTATCTTGATATTTTATTTTATAAAGCTTTAAAGTTTTAAACCTTTTGTGGGGGACTGTTGGAGACAAAAGGTTTAAAACAAACATTTATATCGTAAGTTACAAAATTTATTTTGAGATTAATTTCATACGTTACAAGTATAATAAAAACATGAGTTATGACACTTATTGTTTGTAACGTTCATGTTTTTATTAAGAACATTATGGCTTAGGAGTTACAAGAAATTTAATTTGTAACTGACTTGGCTAAGAGACTACTATATAAAGGAGTCTCAAAGGTTCTAACATGAACATGAAATATTTTGAGTATTTGATGATTTTGAGCAACCGCAACACATGAAGACAGGTTATTTTCTTCCGGTGATCGTGCTCATCGAGAAGATAGGCTGCGAGCACTGGGTTGTATCTTGGAGCCTTTGAGTACCGATTTGACCCGCACGAGGGGAGGACTCTTTGGTTTTAGGACAATGCCTTCGACATGCCTCCCAAGTGCTCAGGCCACATATTTCTTACTCTATCTCTTTGTTTGTTCTATTTATTTAATATATTAATCTAATTCATATTTTATTATTTCTTTAATATCTTGTTGTTTATTTATATTATTTAAATTTATTATAAATATTCCCAACAAGAACTACCATCCATAAAAACATCTAGCTTTAGCCTCTTCGCCAAGTAACACCTACAACTAGCTTGAATTTCTAGGCCAACGTAACTTTACTTATTTATTGAGATATCATTACTTTTTACTGGACATATTTATTCCTTCTTCAATCTTATGACAGTTTTAAAAAATTCCTTCTTCAATCTTATGACAGTTTTAAAAAGCTTCTTATCCTGTAATCTACGCTAGAAATAAATACCAATCATTCCTACATAGTAATAACATATACTAGTATTGTAATACTAGTAACATATACAAGTATCATCAATTTAAAACCTTTTTTTATAAATCCACTTGATAGTTGTATATATGTAGCTAAAACTTTTTTTTTTTGCACTTATGTTAAGCAATATATAACGATTTTCTATATATTGAAGCATTAGTATTTTGTAATAAGTTAATTGATTTGTTGTGCTTCCAAGTGTTCGGAAGATATCACCATGATCTACTGCGGTCAACATTTTCATATATTCACGAAAGTAATGATATGTGTTTTTTATTAAAAAATATTATGATTAAAAATCATTGAATACAAAGTTAAAAATAATCTTCATAATGAAATTACACAACAAGGAATACTTGTCTAATAATAAAGAATAATTAAATCCCATATGGGATGCCATTATACCTAATTGTCTTTTTTTTTTAAATTTAAAATAGATAAGAGTAGTGATTTTTTCCTTTTTTTTTGGATAACATAGTTAACACGCAATTAAAAAATGATAATTAGGGTTGACAATGGGGAGGGCCGGGGCTAGGCCTGGGTCCGGGGCAGTAGGAACCCATCCCCGCTCCACTGAATGCCCATCCCATTGCTTCAGAAGAGGGCAGTGCAACATTTGAAAGAGAAGATCCGGATCTGCCCCACCCAATTTAAATTTTATTAAATTATTTACTATAAAATGTAAATATATGTATAACTATCATTTAAAAACTTAAAAAAAAATTACATCCAATTTACTTCATTCCAAAATAAAACATAGATACACCTATAAATATAAAAATAAAAATAAAAATAATTTATAGTTATCCTAATATAAAAGATATACACACATGATACATATCCTAAAATATTTCATATTCAAATCTAATTATCTAACAACCATTAAAACTCAAAAGAAAAAAAAGCTAATTTATAGTTACATAAGTTTTCATTTATATATATTGGTATTGTGTAAGCTAAATGGTGATTGTACTTAAACTCAAAAGAAATAAAGTTAATTTATATTAGATAAAATTAATAAATCAATTACTCGTAAAGTTTATATAAGTTTTCATTTATATTGGCATTGTGCTATCTAAATAGTGATTGTATAAATTAGTTGTATCATCTAAAGAAAAAATAATGATCACTTATTACCATTTGACTTTATTAGTAATAATTTTAAATAATCTATTAGTAATAATGTTAGAAACGTATTATTGCTTATAAACTAGTTAATTGATAATTTTTCAAGTAGTTGATAATAAATTAAATAATTTTACAATAACAATATTGATTTAATTTCATTCTAATAACAATACTATGATTGATATATACCAGTTAATTAACATTAAATACATCTACATATATGAAACATTAATAAATTCAATTAATTAATTTAAATTACAATAAGTCATATGTTTAAAGTTACAAGATTGTTCTTACCATATTTCTATTTACATATTTAGAAAATAATATATTGATTATATTAGAGATATACATTTTGGAAACAATCTTGTTAACATTGCAATAATTAATTAGTACTTAATAATCTATATTAAGATGGTACATATATGCAAATTTAATTACTATAAAATAAAATATTTTATTTTTTCATTATAACATGACTAAATTGATGTTAATATACTAAAAGATTCATAATTATTAATTAAAATATAACTATTATCAAAGTTTTTGTGTTGTTTGTAAAATTACCAAGAATTCACATATATGAAAAGTGTAACAAATATAACCTTCAAAATTATAAGCAGTCCCAAAATTTTAAAACGTAAAAAAGATACCCCTATACTCTACGGGGCGGGGCGCGCTCTAAGGACCCAGACCCTCCCCGGCCAGGACAACATAATCTTGCCTCAGACCCGTACCTAACTACTTGTCCCACCCCATTTTTGCAGGGCATAACGGGGCCTCGGACATGACGGGTATTTTTGCTATCCTTAATTAAAACTTTGTCTTATCAAAAGAAGAAAAAAGATAAAGTAATTAATTGGATAACCTCTTCTACCCATTTTGTCTAGTATTTTTCCTATATATTTTTTCTTATCAAAGGAAGCTATATATCAAATTAGAAAATTTGAGAAAATAAATCAAAGCTTCAATCAATCGAGGAAGAAGATTTGGAAACTGGTTGGAATATCAACAATGGCCTCAACCAATTTGATGGAGAAACATGGCTAGGTTTAGTAAAGAAGATTTTGTTTAGAGGTTTTTCTTATGAGCTATGATTAATTTTATATATGCAACTAAGTTAATCGCAAAACTTAAATTCATATAGCACAAGTTAATTTATTGGATGAATAAAATGAAAGATAATTTAATATATAATGTTCAAGAAGGATCATTCATTTAACTTCGTTGAATGCTTGAAGCAGGAAACACTTCACTCTTAACTCTTTAAGCCTCTACTTAAAAAGCAAGAAAAGAATGAAGCAAAGCATATAATTAACGAAATTATTTTCAATAAAGTGAAAATTTGACTTCTAATGAAAATTCAATGAAGATCAAACTTTGATTAAAAAATAATAATTTTACTTGTTTGCATCAGAACTTTATACTTATCATAACCTTTTTTTAATGACTTAATATTCTAATTACATTCTATTTTTGATAATAAATTTCTGACGTAGCGGTTTAGCTAGATTTCGTTCTAGCTTTACTTCGTCGAACGAGAAATTGGATAAACAATTCTCTTACAGAGAATTATGAATAAAACACTCTAAAATTTGATTGATTATTGATTGAATTTATGATTACAAACTTACATACTTATAGAACATGAAAATAATAAAATAATTTATGATGGAAACACAACCATTTCAAGCTAAGGATATAAAAATGTAAAAGAGAGGTGGTGGAGCCGAAGTGTAGGAAGTGGTATTGACTGCTCTGTATCATCGTGTTGACTTGTGTCCTGCATTATTGTGTTTGGTTCTAGTGCATCAATTTCTTAATCTCGCGAGAAGAATTCCTCACACTCGGTTATCATAGACAAGAAGTTAACTTGATGAATATTATATTTCCGATTGATCAAGAAAACGTCTAACTTCAACTTTATGAGAATATAATATTTTTTCTAAAGTCACACTCGTACTTTATTAATAAAATGAGCAAAGAACAGATGCTGTCTTTTCTTTCTATTTATTACGTACTTCTCATATCCCATATTCACTCTTCCACATTGAACTATAATAATTGTTCGTAAATTGGAGGAAAATGGGCAGCATTTCAAGCATGAAGGAGCCTTATAACGCAGCCATGGAAAGCAATTGGGGAAAAATGGTGGAATGGTTCGCGAAAGATAATAATGGTTCTAAACTTGCATCTTCTATGACGGTGACTAAGGATAATGCATTTCATGCTGCAGTGTATAGCGGAGACAAGGAACCGCTCAAATCTTTACTCGGAATTGCCGAGAAAGAAGAGGATCCTCAGATAAAGCATGCCTACAAGATAAAAAACGCACACGGGAACACAGCTCTTCACCAGGCAGTCGCCAATATTGGAAACTTTAAGGCGGTCAAGCTCTTGGTAAAACACAGCAGCTGCAGCAGGAGCTCCAATCAGAACGGACGCTTTAAATGCTCGAGAGTCGAACAAGAAGAAGAAGATGAAGAAGAAGATCTACTTCGGATTCGGAATCATAGGGGCGAAACGCTTGCTTAGAGCTGCGGCGTTTGGGCATACAAAAATAGTCGAGTTTTTGGCGTCTCAACCTGGACAAATGACGACTCCGGATAAAAAGCTTATTAAAATTCATCGCTGCAGGATAAAGCCAACGAAAGGCACTTGATAGAACTCCATTCTACACGAGGCCATCGGAGGAGAGCACTTTGGTTGGTCGCTAACAATCTGTCTCCCTTTTATTTTATTTTATTTTCATTCATTATTATTTATTTATTTAAAAATACAAGCATTTAACATTATATAACAAATTCATATAACTAATTTCATATAATCTGATATAGTAAAATTTGATAATAAATGAAGAGATGATATCATTCATTCAATAAGATTACTCATGATATCAGATTGTTTGTATAAAAATAAAATTGATTAAATGAATCGGTAGTGTATAAATTATTCTAAAATTGAACCTCTACTGCAATATGTAGGCGCTAAATTTGTTTTAATTTTTGCGTAGAAACGGCTCTACTGTTGCTGAAACTGGATGAATCATTAGCAGAATTGAAGGACAAATATAATATGACCAGCCTCGAACTCCTAGCTAATATACCCACTGCTTTCAGGAGTGGCTACCCCATGGGCATACTGAAGAGTCTCTTTTACACTTGTACGTCTACCGAACTAATGTTTCACAATAACTTACTATAGTTAACCGTGACGATTTGATCTTTATTGTTCCCTACACACATCCATCTTAAATTCTTGAAATTTACAGGCCTTCCCGTTGATGACACTGATCAAAATCACGACATTGATAAAGTAAAAGAGGAAGACTTGGAGAGTTGTCAGAGCAAGAATAAGAACAGTAAGTTTAGCTGTTGATGAGCTCATGCATGACATGCATGAGTTCTAGAATTATGCTGAGCTCATGCATGACATGCATGGCTTCCAGAATCCCTCCCATGTGAATGCATTGAGAGTCAAATTAGTTAGGCACCTCCAATTTTGAAAATCAAAGGAAGTAGCCAAATTTGATTTGAATTTGTATGCAGAATTTTCCCTATAAATATGGGACGAATTCTGCCTTGTTTAAGCATCAGAGAGATTCCAGAGAGAGTCCAGAGTCTAAACCAGAGAGTTTAGGATTAAGAGAGAGAGCCAGGAGAGCTCCAGAAATTTTAGGGGAGTTTTTTGTATAATTCTTGTACATTAATTTTCTCTGATTAATACAAGTAATTTTTCTCCCAAATTCTGTTCTGAGTTGATCATTACATCCCAACAAGTGGTATCAGAGCCTCGTTGAGCTCCTGGAACGTCAGAACAGAAAGGAAAAATTCAGAGAAAATTTGTCCCCTGTTTCTGGAAAATTTCGATTTTTCGGAAAGTCATCGAATTTCGAATTTGAAGTGTTCAGTGTGTTCGTGACGTCGTCCTGATCATTCTGCAATTTTCCGGCGACCGATCCGACGTCCAGAGAAGCCACACGCGTCGCACGCGCCTCCGCCCTGGTCTGCGAGTGGGCGTCACTCGCCCCACGCGCTGCACGCGCCATTCCAAGGAAGAAGACGACCACGTCAGCGCCACGTCACCAGCCACGTCAGCGCACTTTTCGCCACGTCAGCAGGTCGCCGCGTCAGCAAAGCCACGTCATCCGTCCACGTCAGCTTGCCACGTGTCGCCACGTCAGAGCCACGTCAGCAAAGTGGACCCCACCTGCCACGTCAGCAAAACATTGGAAAATTACATTTTGGCCCCTGTATTTCCGGGATGGAGGATCTCCTTAGTTGTAAGGATCTATATGACCCTATAGAATTTGAAGGGCAGAGACCTGAGACAGAAAAAGAGGCAGAGTGGAAGAAAATTAACAGAAAATGCATCGGTCAGATCAGACAATGGATCGATCATAGTGTCTTCCACCATGTAGCCAAAGAAACAGATGCATATACTCTATGGAAAAAATTAGAGAGTATGTATCAAGCCAAGTCAGCACGGAACAAAGCCATCCTGATGAGACGGCTTGTGAACTTGAAGTTGCGGAGCGGAACTCCTGTAGCAGAACATACAAGTGAGTTCCAGAACTTGGTGAATCAGTTGACAGCAGTCGAGTTACAGCTTGGAGACGAGGAACAAGCACTTCTACTTCTCAGTTCTCTTCCAGATTCATGGGAGACACTAGTGGTCTCCATCAGTAATTCAGCACCCGGAGGCAGACTTACCCTATCAATGGTTAAGGATGCCTTAATGAACGAGGAGGCAAGAAGAAAAGATGCAGGCGCCAGTCAAGATGAAGCCTACATCACAGAGAATCGAGGAAGACAGTCTCGAGGTGAAGACTGGAGAAGAGGTAGAAGCAAAAGCAGAGGCAGATCAAGGGGCAGGTCATCAGATGGGCGGAGACCTACATACAAGTGCTACAACTGTGGCAAAGAGGGACATTTGAAGAGAAATTGTCGCAGTCTTCGGAAGCAGAACCAAGAGAGTTCACAGGCACAAAGCAACGAAGAACCACGAGTTACAGTGGTAGAAGATGTAACCATCTGTGCAGAAGAGACGTGCTTCCACACAGCGGACCAAGGAGTAGAATGGGTCATTGACACAGCAGCTTCCTGCCACGTCACTCCTTGCAGAGAAATCTTCACCACGTACAAAGCAGGAGACTTTGGGATAGTGAAGATGGGAAACAACAGCACCGCCAAAATCATGGGAATTGGTGATATTCAATTCCAAACGAACGTCGGATGCAAAATAACTTTGAAGGACGTTCGTCATGTGCCAGATCTTCGACTCAACTTGCTCTCGGTAAAAGCCTTTGATCAGCAAGGTTATGAGAGCTGCTTCACCAACGGTACATGGAAGATGTTGAAAGGGGTCATGGTGGTTGCTCGAGGTAAATTATGTGACAATCTTTACAGGACTCATGTAAAGATAAACGGAGAGAGCCTTCATGTAGCAGAGCACATGGTACCTCTAGATTTGTGGCATAAAAGGCTCGGTCACATGGGTGAAAAGGGTTTATCAACCCTTCAGAAAAAGAAGCTGATCACTGTTTCCAAGGATGCAGCGTCTCATCCTTGCGACTATTGTTTGTACGGGAAACAACGGAGGGTGTCATTCAGCTCCTCATCAGTGAAGAAATCAAAACTATTGGAGCTAGTACACAGTGATGTATGCGGACCTCTTGAAGTCGAGTCCTTAGGCGGTAAAAGGTATTTCTTGACCTTTATTGATGATGCATCTCGGAAAGTGTGGGTTTATTTCCTCAGGACGAAGGATGAAGTTCTAGAGAAGTTCAAGGAGTTTCACGCCATGGTAGAACGTGAAACGGGTAAGAAATTAAAATGCCTTCGATCAGATAACGGAGGCGAGTATACCTCCAGAGAGTTCAATGCCTACTGTCGAAGATATGGCATTCGACATGAAAGAACAGTCCCACGCACACCACAACACAATGGAGTGGCCGAGAGGATGAATCGAACCATCATGGAACGAGTCAGAAGCATGCTCAGATTGGCTAAGTTACCCAAGCCATTCTGGGGGGAGGCAGTTCGCACCGCCTGTTACTTAATCAACAGAGCACCATCGGCACCACTGAACTTCGAGATTCCAGAAAAGGTATGGTCTAACAAAAAGCCCTCCTATAATCATTTGAAAGTGTTTGGTTGTTTAGCCTTCGTACATGTATCCAAGGAGCTCAGACAGAAGCTCGATGCAAGAACTGTTCCATGTATCTTCATCGGTTATGGAGATGAAGAATTCGGATACAGATTATGGGATCCCAAAGAAAAGAAAGTCATCCGGAGCAGAGATGTCGTATTTCACGAAGACCAAACATATGAAGACGCTGAAAAGACAATAATATCAACAAATCCCACTAGCAGTGCCCCAGATATTGTTGCAGATTCTACCCCAACACCAAATGCTACAAGAAATGACGAGGTACCAGACGAAGTTCCAGAAGCAGATCAGGAGGAAGAAAATGAAGAGATTGCTGAGCCGGGGGAGCCACAATCACCTATAGAAGCTGCTATACCTCCTGAAAATGAAGAACCTCAGCTACGACGATCTGAGCGAGGTCGGATTCCGTCGAGGAGATATCCGGAATCAGAGTACACACTGCTTACTGATGAGGGGGAGCCAGAAAGCTTTCATGAAGCTTTATCTCATCCAGACAAAGAACGATGGCTGCATGCAATGCAAGATGAGATGAATTCTCTAGAGAAGAACAAAACTTATGAACTGGTTGAACTCCCAGACGGAAAGAAGGCACTGAAGAACAAGTGGGTATTCAAGCTCAAGAAAGATGGAACAGGGAAGGTAATGAAACATAAAGCCCGATTGGTGGTAAAAGGATTCCTTCAGAAGAAAGGAATTGACTTTGATGAAATCTTTTCACCGGTAGTAAAAATGTCTTCAATCTGCATCATCCTCGGATTGACAGCAAGTCTTGATTTGGAGCTTGAACAGATGGATGTGAAGACAGCATTTCTTCATGGAGACTTGCATGAAGAAATCTACATGGAGCAGCCAGAAGGGTTCGAGGTTCAAGAAAAAGAACACCTCGTGTGCAAGCTCAAAAAGAGCTTGTATGGCCTCAAACAAGCACCAAGGCAATGGTACAAGAAGTTTGACTCCTTCATGGTGAGTCATGGGTACAAAAGAACCGCTGCAGACCAATGCGTCTACTTTCAGAAACTTCCAGGTGGAGACTTTGTTGCATTAATATTATATGTAGACGACATGTTGATCGTCGGAAAAGATGCAACAAGAATAAAGCAACTGAAGAATGAACTATCAAAAACCTTCGATATGAAGGACTTGGGACCAGCTCAGCAAATCTTGGGGATGCACATTCGTCGAGACAGGAAACAAAAGAAATTATGGCTGTCTCAAGAAAAATATGTTGAACGTGTGATCCAAAGGTTCAACATGGATAGTGCTAAGCCAGTTAGTGTACCACTGGCTAATCATTTCAAGCTGAGCAAGAGATCATGTCCCTCATCCAAGAAAGAGATAGAGGACATGGCATCGGTACCCTATTCTTCTGCTGTAGGAAGTTTGATGTATGCCATGGTGTGTTCAAGGCCAGATATTGCTCATGCTGTCGGAGTCGTGAGCAGATTTCTTTCCAATCCAGGGAAAGAACATTGGGAGGCAGTCAAGTGGATTCTCAGATACCTTAAAGGTACTTCGAAGATATGCTTGTGTTACGGGGGAGCTGATCCAATCTTGGAAGGCTATACAGATTCAGATATGGCCGGAGAACCTGACAGTAGGAAATCTACATCAGGTTTTGTTTACACTTTTGCAGGGGGAGCTGTATCATGGCAGTCAAGACTACAGAAGTGTGTTGCGCTATCCACGACAGAGGCAGAATACATTGCCGCAGCGGAAGCTGGAAAAGAAATGTTGTGGCTGAAGCGGTTTCTCCAAGAACTTGGGATTGAGCAAAAGGAATACAAAGTACACTGTGACAGTCAAAGTGCTCTGGATTTGAGCAAGAACTCAGTGTACCATTCTCGAACGAAGCATATTGACATCCGCTATCATTGGATACGAGAGGTGATGGACAAGCAACTGTTGAAACTAGTGAAGATCCATACTAAAGAGAATCCAGCCGACATGTTAACAAAAGTGGTCACCAGAGACAAGCTAGAACTATGCAGAGACATAGTTGGATTAGAAGCTGTCTAATTACTTTTGTTGTTACTCCTTTTTCACATGGGATGGAGGGGGAGAATTGATGAGCTCATGCATGACATGCATGAGTTCTAGAATTCTGCTGAGCTCATGCATGACATGCATGGCTTCCAGAATCCCTCCCATGTGAATGCATTGAGAGTCAAATTAGTTAGGCACCTCCAATTTTGAAAATCAAAGGAAGTAGCCAAATTTGATTTGAATTTGTATGCAGAATTTTTCCTATAAATATGGGACGAATTCTGCCTTGTTTAAGCATCAGAGAGATTCCAGAGAGAGTCCAGAGTCTAAACCAGAGAGTTTAGGATTGAGAGAGAGAGCCAGGAGAGCTCCAGAAATTTTAGGGGAGTTTTTGTATAATTCTTGTACATTAATTTTCTCTGATTAATACAAGTAATTTTTCTCCCAAATTCTGTTCTGAGTTGATCATTACATCCCAACAGCTGTCTCCATGATGGTATGTATTGGATAGTTGTAAATGACACAGTATACATATATATATATATATATATATATATACTCTGTTCATCTTTTCGCCCCATTCATATTGTTTTTCTTTCAACCCCAAACTTTCAAATTCTGACTTGGTGGCTCTGCCCCTGTCGCAAATGCATGATGGTGGACCTTCATCCCATTGAGACTTTTTTATATCTGAAAATTTGATTACACATAATCTTCTGATAGGTGGAAGAAAGATATGCTCATCAATTTGGAGATTTTTATGTCGAGGTAATCTAGCTTCCTCTCACACACAGACTCGTTTTCTCAATTCTCACATACATTAGCGCACAATAATCCTTTCTACTCACATGCTGAATTATCATATCAATAGCGTGCGCATGGTTGGATAATATCTGGAAAGAGAAGAAAAAGCATAATCGTGCTTTTGAGCTGGCCAATATTCTAATAAAGAAAGATACTTCGTGGGAGAAAGCAAGTGTTATTGAAGACTCAAGTTTAGATGTCAGACCTTTTCGAAGAGACGAAGAAGCTGTAAGTGCGCAAGGAGAGGAAGAAAGCCAAAATAAAGAAACCCAGAAACAAAAACAAAAAATGGAAACGCCATTGTTTGCTGCAACTAGAAATGGAATAATAGAGATTGTGGAAGAGATACTTCGTGTGCATCCTCAGGCGGTTGGGCATACAAGTGAAATGGAGCAGACCATATTGCATTTGGCTATTAAGTGTCGTCAAAAGGAGATCTTCAATAGAGTGAAGAAGATGAAAATACCAATGTACAGGATGGTCCGAGCAATCGACAAATATCACTACACCATTTTACACCATGCTGCGTCCATGGATGGTGGTTATACTGGTGGTGGAACTCATCTAGCTGGTCCAGCATACAAACTGCAGGACGAGTTAAGGTGGTTCAGGGTGAGCTTTATAGTCTTAAACTTTTTTGAATTAAAAAAAATGCGTGAAAGTATATGTTCTTGAATAATGTGCACTTGTTAACAACTTAAAAACTGCTTAATATTTCTAAAAAAATTTTGTATTCTAATTATCCAATGCAGTGATAAAATAATTTTTATAATGAGATTATTCAGTCTTGAAAAGAATTAAATATTCTTTGAGATATTAAAAAGTATCCTTAATATACACATTAAAACTATTTTATGTAATTCTAGCGGAAAAAATTATATAAATGTTTATTATTTATGCAGCGAGTGAAAAAGTTATTGCCTACCCGTTTTGCTATGCACCACGATATAGAAGACAGGACTGCCGAAGAGCTCTTTAAAGAGAAGCACGAAAAACTACATGTGGAAGCACAGAGATGGATAAAAGAGACTTCCCAGTCATGCTCTGCGGTCTGTGCACTCCTTGCCGGTGTGGTCTTCGCAGCAGCCTATGAATTACCAGGAGGTACCAATCACAAAGGTCGTCCAAATTTTGAAGGTTCACCTCTGTTCAATTTTTTCACTATTATGGACGTTGTCTCTTTAGCAAGCTCCTTAACCTCGCTTGTGATGCTCCTGTCAATCCTCTCGTCGACTTTCGATCTCGAAAGTTTCTCTTACTCGCTTCCGCGGAAACTGACTTTCGCGTTCACCTTGCTTTTCTTTTCTGTGGCTACAACAATGCTTGCTTTCGCGGCAACGGTTTTGCTCATCATTCATTTAGAGGCGGAGCACTTGACTCTCACTCTTATTTATACTGCTGCATTTCTTCCCGTCTGCATTTTGGCCATGACGCAGCTCCCGTTGTATGTTGCACTTACGGAAGCTGTAATGAGCATTTTCAGGATTATCAGGAAGTCTCGTCTTTTCAAATTAGGCTCTCGTCTATTCCTTAAACAGAACCAGAGAGCCATGTGAATTCCATTTGAGATTTCAAGGCTGTATTTATATATTTCTATGGATGTGATTGTACTTCAAAAATAAGTTTAAGAATTTATACAAAAAATAAATTCATTTGTTTATTTCTACACTTTCCCTCATATGTGACTATATAGGCAAATGAATATTCGTTAAATTTGTTCAAATGAAAATCAATTCAGGAAAGAATCTTGTTTCCTTCTTACAAGCTTTTAAAGATCCAATGGCATGTAGGTTTTAAAATTTATAGATGATAACGACTCTTTTACAAGATGACAGTGCAGTTATAGGCTAACACGAGAGAAATTCCTCTTCTTATAAGTTCTTAAAAATCAGTGTAATATATACAAAATTGAGTTAGATCTTCTATTTATCTAATTTTAACTTAGCTTTTGAGAGTCAGTTGACATGTGGATTTTTATATTACTAGATGAGAGATGTTGATCTGTTCTCTTTCTCTCTCCCTATTTATATATTTTCTATAATCATCAATCACTCCTGAATTTATAAAAAAAATTAAGGTAGAGATAAAGAGGAGGTGATCATTATCCCAATAATTTTGTTCTTCCTTATCAATAATACATTTTCTCTAACAATAAATCACATTCTTGCAATAAATTCTGGTAAAGATAATAATATGGAAGAAATCATGGACCACTATTAAACATGGACATGCAGTAAAGCAGTTAACTTTATTTCTTTTATTTCTGAAAAGTAAAAACACCGATCAAATTATATACAAGGCAAAAAACACAGTAATCAATTTTAATTCGAGGAGAACAATACTTGTGTAACATCCAATTGAGATCAAGGAACCTGAATTTTAACATGTAGTAACCCAAATGAAAAAAGTGAAAGTGGAGTATTAACATTATTTATACTTCTCTATTTAAAGAGGGTTATCAGATTATATATAGGGAGAGAGCTCTCTTTATTAATATATTTCATTTTTTTAGAGGACTTCAAAAGCAAAACCTTACAAAATGTAATAACTAAAGATTTGGAATTCATGTTGAAATTTTTACTTTATAAATTGTGTTTAATTTTTTAGTCAAAAAGAAAATTGTAGTATCGATCATAAATTTCGGTATGATTGCAACTAAACGAGAGATATATAGAGGGGGGCAAACATCACTGTTCATGTTTTATTATAAAATTAAATATTAGAGGCAAATTATAGTGACATGACGCATTATCGTGGAGGAACCACCGCTGGTCCAGGTCCTGCACTCCATTTTCAAGAGGAGTTGTTTATGGCTCAAGGTAAGCTTTTTTATCTTTATTTTTTCTTTTGTAGTTTCGATTTTCCACTCTAGCTTATTAATAAACACCCATCCATGACCCATTAATATTAGTTTCTAGCTACTGTTAATCGAATGATTTAATGAATGTGTGTTGAATTTATTAGTCACTCCCTCATTTTACAAAATGAAATTAATATAATTAGATTAGATGTTAATTTATTTCTAATCAATTATAATGGAACCAATGTTCTATTTCTTTACTTGAAACTAATGGTTCAGTGAAAATTCCAAATTGATAGTTAATGAATACTTATTGATAACAGTAATATTTATCTAAACGACAAATCCACATTAAACAATATTAAAGCTTTTACAATTATATTATACAAATTAACTTATCATATGAAGTAATGTGACACATAATGATTGGAGGAGTGAATTTAAAAAATTATTAACACTAATTAAGGTTGATGAAATGGCAATCATGCATTAATGTCACGTGGATTTATAAACGTGAGTTCACAGGAATAGTTTGCAAGTGGAGTACAACTCATACTCAACTTTCCATTTTGACTTGCATTTTCTACCTTTAATAATTATATGATAATTAATCGTTATTATATATGGACACTCAATTAATTGATCGTTAATAATGTCGCCATTTAGTATGCAGCGTGTAGGAAAAAAAAAAAAAACTGCCCATCTTTTATCTGATGCACTGTAACAAGGACAAAATGAGTGCGCAAGACCTCTTCAAAGAGCAGCACAACATGATCAAGAAGCACGATAATGGATGCAAGATACAAGATACCGGCGAGTCTTGCTCCATCCTCACGGTTCTCGTAGACAGATTCATTTGCCAAGATGACTGTAGAAAAGGAAACCAAATGAGAATTTAAAAAAAAATAGCAAAAACTCCCACAAAAGGAAGGAAAGGGAAAAGAAACCATGTAATAGATGAAGGGAGGATTAAGGAGACGATGAATGTTTGTCAAGAGCAAAAAAGCATGCTGTGAAGCGCTTTATCACTGATAGCTTACGAAGCCTAAGCCTTTAAAATCTGACCAAAAAAAAACTATCCTTTACCCAAACAATCGGAGGACCGACGTGGGTGTGAGATGCTGCCACGGTGAGGAAGATGAGAGAGAGAGACAGACGGACAGAAGAGGATTACGACTGTGGGATTCCGATTCAACGAATGAAATTAGGGAGAGAAAGAAATTAGGCATTTGGATTATGTGAGAGAGAGAGAGGAAGGAAAGGGAAAAATTATATAAAAAATGAATTTACTGCAGGCCTTAAAAAACCGCCGTATATATATAGCAGTTCAATTACTACCGTGGTAGCCCGTTACAGGATTTGCTTTTCTACTACATTTTTTATAGTCCGCCGTAAATGGTTGTAGTAAATGACTTTTTTTTAGTAGTGCTGCTTACACCGTGCCCAGCGATTTTAATGACCAGGGTTATCCTGTTTCAAACTATAATACTGTGTTATAAATAACAAAAAGTAGTTGGAGACAGACTAAACAGAAGAGAAATTCTGAATACACCAAAAAGGTCACAAATACGCAGTGACCAAGTCATCAACAAATTCAACAATCACTACCTAAAGAAGAATGGGTCTATAATCTAGATAAAATTGTCCCAACACTTCGTAATTTCCTCTAGAATCCTCTCTTCTTGCTTTTCAGTGTCATGGACGTTGTCCTCAGCAAGCTCCAATATGGGATACCATTATACCTAATTGTCTTTGTTTTCTTTTATATTTAAAACAGAAAAAAGTAAGTATTTTTTCCTTTTATTTTATTTTTTTGGAGAACATGGTTAACACGCAATTGAAAAATGATAATCAATCAGCTTGCTTTCGTGGACATCAACCTTTAAAAAAAAAAATCATGGCCCAACTCTGTCGTGCATGAGGACAAATAAGTGATTAATTAATAGTTCATGAAGTTTTATCCTTTATAGGCTCATTTGACCCGAAAAAAAATAAAATAAAAAGAAGAAGAAGATAAACTTTATCTTATCAAAAGAAGAAAAAGAAAAAGTAATTAATTGATTTACCTTTTCTTCCCATTGTGTCTAGTATCTTTTCTATATATTTTATCTTATCAAAAGAAGCTATATCAAATTAAGAAAGTTGAAGGAATAAATCAGAGCTTCAATCAATCAAGGAAGAAGATTTGGAAACTGGTTGGATCAACAATGGCCTCAACCAATTGCATGGAGAGACATATAGCTAGGTTTAGCAAAGAAGTTTTTGTCTAGAAGTTTTTCTTTTCTTATGAGTTGTGATTAATTTTATATATATATGCAACTAAGTTAATTGTAAAACTTAATTCATATAATTTTATATAGCACAATTTAATTTATTAAAGATAATTTAATACATACTGTTCAAGAAGGTTCATTCATTTAACTTCGTTGAAGGCTTGAAGCAGGAAACACTTCATTTTAAGTGTTTAAGCATCTAATTAAAGAGCAAGAAAAGCGAATGAAGCAAAGCATATAATTAACAATATTATTTTCAATAAAATGAAAATTTAACTTCTAATGAAAATTCAACGAAGATCAAAATTTGATTAAAATATATTAACCTTAATTGTTTGCATCAGTGCTTATCAACCTTTTTTCTAATTATTCCTTAATATACTGATTGCATCGGGAGAAGAATTCATCACTCTCGGATATCACAGACAAGAAGTTAAGTTGATGAATATTATATTTACGATTGATCAAGAAAACATCTAACTTCAACTTTGTGCGAATATAATATTTTTCTACAGTCATACTCGTACTTTATTACTAAAATAGGCAAAGAACAGATGCTGTCTCAGTGTCTCTTGCTCTCTGTTTATTACTTCTGATATTCCATGCTAGATTTCAAGACATGAAAATCACTTCACTTCAAAAGAGAGAGGAGTTGTAATGGCTCAAGGTAAGCTTTTTGTTCTTTTACCTTTAATTAGTTTTTTCTTTTGTGGTTTCGACTTTCCACTCTAGCTTATTAATTCAATCCCTTCTGCTTTTACAAGTAATCAAACACCCACCTGTGACGTGTTAATATCAGTTTCTACCGGTAATTGAATTTTTTAACTGAATATGTGCGTTGAATTTATTAGTCACTACCTCATTTTACAAAATGAGATTAATATGATTAGATTAGACGTTAATTTTTTTCTAATCAATCATAATGGAACGTCATTTCTTTACTTGAAACTAATAGTTCAGTAAAAATTCCTAAATGATATTTTATGAATACTTATTGAGAATATTAACATTTATCTAAACTACATATTCACATTGAATAATACTACTTTACAAACTATTTTTAATAAATTTACCCTACAAATTAATGTGACATTTAACGACTAGCGGAGTGACTTTAAAAAATTAATAACAATAATTAAGGTTGAAAAAACAGTGATCATGCATTAATTCCATATTGATTTATATATGTGAGTTTATAAGAATAGTTTGTAAGTATAGTATCACTAATATATATTTTCCTCAACTTTCTATTTTGATCTGTAATTTCTACATTTAGTAATTATATGATAGTTAATCGTTATTAAATCTGGACAATCAGTGAATTGATCATTAATGTCACTATATACCATGCAGCGTGTAGAAGAAAAAAATGCCCACCTTCTCTCTGATGCACAGTATCAAGGACAAAATCACTGCGCAACACCTCTTCTAAGATTAGCATAAAAAACAACGCATCAGGAAGCACGATAATGGATAAAGGATACGGTCAAGTTTTGCTCCACCATTTGATACGGTATCAAAACTTTCTTTCCACTCTATAATAAAAGCAAGGGCTAAAACATGTTTTCTCGAAATAAAAGGCAATAAAATATGTCAAATATTAATATCTATTCAAAAATTTATAATATAAATATATGATGTATATGTGGTTACTCAAAATAATCTACAATATTAATGGTGTTTTAATCAAATAATTTTACTTTCCTCTAGAGAAACATAATAATTTATTTAATTAAATTGGAACTCATCTAATTATTGTTATTTCTAAAATAGCTAGTTGCCATCATCGTCTTTCCGGATGCATATATACACCATCTCTGGCCATTTTAATAATATAATATTTATTTAATTAAATTAGAATTCATCTGATTAATTATTATTATTTCTGAAATAGCTAGTTGTCATCTGCTTACACCATACCATATTATAAATTTTGGTAGCACTGTTATGAGCTTTCGAACACAGATTAAATGAAAGAATAATCCATATAATCTATGAAAGTACTGATCCACATTAATTTCATCAATTGTTCAGACTGATACTATGAAAGTACGCCACATCAATTAATTGTTCAATGTGATACCGCCTTTATATAGGCAAGACAGCAAACAACGAAAGATCATGAAATCCACGATTTAGGCATATTTTATAAATAATTACGAGATCACTGACATGCAGTTAGCGAGTCAAAAACAAATTCAACAACCACTGCCTAAGGAATATATAGGCCTTATAATCTAAATAAAATTATCTTAGTACTTTCTAATCTCTTCCGGAATCCTCTCTTCGTGCTTTTACTGTCATGGACGTTGTCCTTAGCAAGCTCCTTGACCTCCATTGCCATGTTTCTCTCTATTCAAACATCGTCGCTTGAGAAAAAAAATATTTCTTCTACGATTAAAGAGAAGGCACTGGTATATGGGACGATGAACGTCCTTGTATCTACTTTTGTACTAATGCATTTTTCAACGAAATGAATAAAAAATATTTTATGTCGTTACCCAATTTTGGAATGAAATTTAGTTTCTTTAAATTCATTTATGTGATTAGTTAAATTCGAGTCTAATAATGAAAAGATTTGATTGCTATTCAATTCTACAATTGCGAGTTGAACAAGAAGTTAATTTCTTTGTTGGATATGGACTCTACCTTATGTGAGAATATGTACAGAAACGGTCCCCGCCTCCTGGGCCACAAAAGTTGCAGGAAATGAAGTCAGATTCGGTTCAACGTGAAATAATGATTGTAAAAAAGCAATATAATATTCTCTCATGTGGTCATTCATTTACCTTACGTAGCTATATATGACAGCTTCTATTAAGGCATAAGAGTACATATAAAAGTTTTACTTTATTCTCATATAGACTTTGATCTTTATTTGCTAACTAAGCAAGGAACAAATACCTTCTGCATTTGGCTCTTTTTTTTTTTTAAACTACGTACGATGGAATCACTCATGAAATATATAAGGGAACCCTGCCACCAATATCCACTCAGCTAATTCAATCAGAGAAAATCTAGTAGCTCTGTTATATCCGGAGTTCTTTTGAAAAGAGGGAGAGGGAGATGATGACGGCGATGGACATGGAGATGCAGAGGAAGAGGGTGAGGGAGAGTGAGATGCAGACTACTCTTGCAGTGATAAAGATGAAGAAGCCTTATGAAGCAGCTATGTCAGAAAATTGGAAACGCATGAAGAAGTACTATGAGGATGAAGTTGATAGTAATTTGTTACTTCCTTTGACGGTTGCCAATGATAATGCATTCCATTTGGCCGTGTATAGCAAAAGCGACCAACCGCTGAAGTATTTTCTTGAGCACGTTGGTGAAGGCATTATAGAGATGAATGTTGAATGTGTTCCTCCCATGTGTGATTGTGTCAAAGGTTGGCACCTCCCTTGGTGAGGTAGGTGACCAACCAAAGGAAAGTCTAAGGGTAGGCAAGGTTAGGTGACCAACCTCACCTACCCCATTGACATTGTAATGCAGACTCCTCTATAAATAGAGGACGTCCTGCAGAGTTATTTGTATCCTAGATAGAGGAACTAAACCAGAGAGTTTAGGAATTAGAGAGCCAGGAGAGCTCCAGGATATTTAGGGGAGTTTTTTGTATAAATTCTTGTATATCAATTTTCTGTTAATACAAGTAGTTTTTCTCATAAATCTCTGTTCTGAGTTTGCATTGCATCCCCAACAAGTGGTATCAGAGCCTCGTTGAGCTCCTGGAACGTCAGAACAGAGAGGAAAAATTCAGAGAAAATTTGTCCCCTGTTTCTGGAAATTTTCGATTTTTCGAAAAGTCATCGAATTTCGAATTTGAAGTGTACAGTGTGTTCGTGACGTCGTCCTGATCATTCTGCAATTTTCCGGCGACCGATCCGACGTCCAGAGAAGCCGCACGCGCCTCCGACCTGATCTACGAGTGGGCGTCACTCGCCCCACGCGCTGCACGCGCCATTCCAAGGAAGAAGACGACCACGTCATCGCCACGTCATCAGCCACGTCAGCGACCTTTTTGCCACGTCAGCACGCCACGTCATCCGAACACGTCAGCACGCCACGTCACCGCCACGTCAGCACAATGGTCCCCACGTTGCCACGTCAGCAATACGTTAGAAAATTACATTTTGGCCCCTGTATTTTCGGGTAATTACATTTTGACCCCTGAGTTTATGAAATTTACATTTCAGTCCCTAGGAAATATCAGTTTGGCCCCTGTAGTTCTGGTGATTGCATTGTGCCCCCTTTAGTTTCTGAAATTTGAGTTTAGCCCTTAAGAAATTTCAGTTTAGTCCTTAAAGTTTCCAAGCTTAGTATTTATTGTATAAAAAGAATTTTTGAGCCCCGGAAGAGGCTATTCCACATAATTTGACCGTTCCGGACGTAACGGTGGACTCGGATTTTTGAAATTCAATTTCCATTTTAGTGAATTAATTATTCTAAAATGGAAGAATCATCCGGAGCCATGATAAAATTGACTGCTACAAATTACACACTATGGAGACCCAGGATGGAGGATCTCCTTAGTTGTAAGGATCTATATGACCCTATAGAATTTGAAGGGCAGAGACCTGAGACAGAAAAAGAGGCAGAGTGGAAGAAAATTAACAGAAAATGTATCGGTCAGATCAGACAATGGATCGATCATAGTGTCTTCCACCATGTAGCCAAAGAAACAGATGCATATACTCTATGAAAAAATTAGAGAGTATGTATCAAGCTAAGTCAGCACGAAACAAAGCCATCCTGATGAGACGGCTTGTGAACTTGAAGTTGCGGAGCGGAACTCCTGTAGCAGAACATAAAAGTGAGTTCCAGAACTTGGTGAATCAGTTGACAGCAGTCGAGTTACAGCTTGGAGACGAGGAACAAGCACTTCTACTTCTCAGTTCCCTTCCAGATTCATGGGAGACACTAGTGGTCTCCATCAGTAATTCAGCACCCGGAGGCAGACTTACCCTATCAAGGGTTAAGGATGCCTTAATGAACGAGGAGGCAAGAAGAAAAGATGCAGGCGCCAGTCAAGATGAAGCCTACATCACAGAGAATCGAGGAAGACAGTCTCGAGGTGAAGACTGGAGAAGAGGTAGAAGCAAAAGCAGAGGCAGATCAAGGGGCAGGTCATCAGAAGGGCGGAGACCCACATACAAGTGCTACAACTGTGGCAAAGAGGGACATTTGAAGAGAAATTGTCGCAGTCTTCGGAAGCAGAACCAGGAGAGTTCACAAGCACAAAGCAACGAAGAACCACGAGTTACAGTGGTAGAAGATGTAACCATCTGTGCAGAAGAGACGTGCTTCCACACAGCAGATCAAGGAGTAGAATGGGTCATTGACACAGCAGCTTCCTGCCACATCACTCCTTGCAGAGAAATCTTCACCACGTACAAAGCAGGAGACTTTGGGATAGTGAAGATGGGAAACTACAGCACCGCCAAAATCATGGGAATTGGTGATATTCAATTCCTAACGAACGTCGGATGCAAAATAACTATGAAAGACGTTCGTCATGTGCCAGATCTTCGACTCAACTTGCTCTCGGTAAAAGCCTTTGATCAGCAAGGCTATGAGAGTTGCTTCACCAATGGTACATAGAAGATGTTGAAAGGGGTCATGGTGGTTGCTCGAGGTAAATTATGTGACAATCTTTATAGGACTCATGTAAAGATAAACGGAGAGAGACTTCATGTAGCAGAGCACATGGTACCTTTAGATTTGCGGCATAAAAGGCTCGGTCACATGGGTGAAAAGGGTTTATCAACCCTTCAGAAAAAGAAGCTAATCACTGTTTTCAAGGATGCAGCGTCTCATCCTTGCGACTATTGTTTGTACGGGAAACAACGGAGGGTGTCATTCAGCTCCTCATCAGTGAAGAAATCAAAGCGATTGGAGCTAGTACACAGTGATGTATGCGGACCTCTCGAAGTCGAGTCCTTAGGCGGTAAAAGGTATTTCTTGACCTGTATTGATGATGCATCTCGGAAAGTGTGGGTGTATTTCCTCAGGACGAAGGATGAAGTTCTGGAGAAGTTCAAAGAATTTCACGCCATGGTAGAACGTGAAACGGGTAAGAAATTAAAATGCCTTCGATTAGATAACGGAGGCGAGTATACCTCCAGAGAGTTCAATGCCTACTGTCGAAGATATGGCATCCGACATGAAAGAACAGTCCCACGCACACCACAACACAATGGAGTGGCCGAGAGGATGAATCGAACCATCATGGAACGAGTCAGAAGCATGCTCAGATTGGCTAAGTTACCCAAGCCATTATGGGGGGAGGCAGTTCGCACCGCCTGTTACTTAATCAACAGAGCACCATCGGCACCACTGAACTTCGAGATTCCAGAAAAGGTATGGTCTAATAAAAAACCCTCCTATAATCATTTAAAAGTGTTTGGTTGTTTAGCCTTCGTACATGTATCCAAGGAGCTCAGACAGAAGATCGATGCAAGAACTGTTCCATGTATCTTCATCGGTTATGGAGATGAAGAATTCGGATACAGATTATGGGATCCCAAAGAAAAGAAAGTCATCCAGAGCAGAGATGTCGTATTTCACGAAGACCAAACATATGAAGACGCTGAAAAGACAACAATATCTACAAACCCCACTAGCAGTGCCCCAGATATTGTTGCAGATTCTACCCCAACACCAAATGCTACAAGAAATGACGAGGTACCAGACGAAGTTCCAGAAGCAGATCAGGAGGAAGAAAATGAAGAGATTACTGAGCAGGGGGAGCCACAATCACCCATAGAAGCTGCTATACATCCTGGAAATGAAGAACCTCAGCTACGACGATCTGAGCGAGGTCGGATTCCGTCGAGGAGATATCCGAAATCAGAGTACACACTGCTTACTGATGAGGGGGAGCCAGAAAGCTTTCATGAAGCTTTATCTCATCCAGACAAAGAACGATGGCTGCATGCAATGGAAGATGAGATGAATTCTCTAGAGAAGAACAAAACTTATGAACTGGTCGAACTCCCAGACGGAAAGAAGGCACTGAGGAACAAGTGGGTATTCAAGCTCAAGAAAGATGGAACAGGGAAGGTAATGAAACATAAAGCCCAATTGGTGGTAAAAGGATTCCTTCAGAAGAAAGGAATTGACTTTGATGAAATTTTTTCACCGGTAGTAAAAATGTCTTCAATCCGCGTCATCCTCGGATTGACAGCAAGTCTTGATTTGGAGCTTGAACAGATGGATGTGAAGACAGCATTTCTTCATGGAGACTTGCATGAAGAAATCTACATAGAGCAGCCAGAAGAGTTCGAGGTTCAAGAAAAAGAACACCCCGTGTGCAAGCTCAAAAAGAGCTTGTATGGCCTCAAACAAGCACCAAGGCAATGGTACAAGAAGTTTGACTCCTTCATGGTGAGTCATGGGTACAAAAGAACCACTGCAGACCAATGCGTCTATTTTCAGAAACTTCCAGGTGGAGACTTTGTTGCATTAATGTTATATGTGGACGACATGTTGATCGTCGGGAAAGATGCAACAAGAATAAAGCAGCTGAAGAATGAACTATCAAAGACCTTCGATATGAAGGATTTGGGACCAGCTCAGCAAATCTTGGGGATGCACATTCGTCGAGACAGGAAACAGAAGAAATTATGGCTGTCTCAGGAGAAATATGTTGAACGTGTGATCCAAAGGTTCAACATGGATGGTGCTAAGCCAGTTAGTGTACCACTGGCCAACCATTTCAAGCTGAACAAGAGATCATGCCCCTCATCCAAGAAAGAGATAGAGGACATGGCGTCGGTGCCCTATTCTTCTGCTGTAGGAAGTTTGATGTATGCCATGGTGTGTACAAGGCCAGATATTGCTCATACTGTAGGAGTTGTGAGCAGATTTCTTTCCAACCCAGGGAAAGAACATTGGGAGGCAGTCAAGTGGATTCTCAGATACCTTAAAGGTACTTCGAAGATAAGCTTGTGTTACGGGGGAGCTGATCCAATCTTGGAAGGCTATACAGATTCAGATATGGCCGGAGATCCTGACAGTAGTAAATCTACATCAGGTTTTGTTTACACTTTTGCAGGGGGAGCTGTGTCATGGCAGTCAAGACTACAGAAGTGTGTTGCGCTGTCCACGACAGAGGCAGAATACATTGCCGCAGCGAAAGCTGGAAAGGAAATGTTGTGGTTGAAGCGGTTTCTCCAAGAACTTGGGATCGAGCAAAAGAAGTACAAAGTACACTGTGACAGTCAAAGTGCTCTGGATTTGAGCAAGAATTCAGTGTACCATTCTCGAACGAAGCATATCGACATTCGCTATCATTGGATACGCGAGGTGATGGACAAGCAACTACTAAAGCTTGTGAAGATTCATACAAAGGAGAATCCAGCCGACATGTTAACAAAAGTGGTCACCAGAGACAAGCTAGAGCTATGCAGAGACATAGTTGGATTAGAAGCTGTCTAACTAGTTTTGTTGTTTCTCCCTTTCACATGGGATGAAGGGGGAGAATTGTTGAATGTGTTCCTCCCATGTGTGATTGTGTCAAAGGTTGACACCTCCCTTGGTGAGGTAGGTGACCAACCAAAGGAAAGTTCAAGGGTAGGCAAGGTTAGGTGACCAACCTCACCTACCCCATTGACATTGTAATGCAGACTCCTCTATAAATAGAGGACGTCCTGCAGAGTTATTTGTATCCTAGAGAGAGGAACTAAACCAGAGAGTTTAGGAATTAGAGAGCCAGGAGAGCTCCAGGATATTTAGGGGAGTTTTTTGTATAAATTCTTGTATATCAATTTTCTGTTAATACAAGTAGTTTTTCTCCTAAATCTCTGTTCTGAGTTTGCATTACATCCCCAACAATGAATGTCGACCTCCTCCCGACAAACGCCTACGGAAACACAATTCTCCATGAGGCAGCCGCCAACGGGAACTATAAGGCGGCAAAACTTCTAATGGAATATTCAGATCAGCTACTCGAGAGATGCAATAACTTTGGTGAAACTCCACTATTCATGGCAGCTGCATTTGGGAGTAGAAAAATAGTGCAATTGTTAGCTTCTCAACGAGAAAAATTGCTTGATAATGGAAGGCTGAAAGATAAGCACCGCCGGAAGGAGAATGATATCTCCATTCTGCATGTTGCCATCCGAGGGGAGCACTTTGGTACGTCCCTCTTTAATTCCTTTCAAATTAAGTTAAATAATTAATGGCACGTACACATGCATGCAATTTGCAATCTGACGTGTCTAATTAATTAATGTTACTTTTTTTTAAGGAACGGCTCTCGAACTACTGCGTTTGGATGAATCATTAGCAGAAGAGAAGGACAGAGGCATGACTAGTCTTCAGCTGCTTGCCAACATGCCGTCTGCTTTCAAAAGTGGTTACAACGTCGACGCATGGACGAGATTCCTCTACTTTTGTATGTCTACCACCTTGAAAAAGAATATATAATTATAATAAATCAAATTGATCTCCGTTGATGTTCCCAAAGATATTTCATGTTTCATGGATTTAGTAATTCATCCTCACAGGTCTTCCAGTTGGGGCTGATCGTAACGACCTCGTTGATGGCATTAATGATTATGGTAATCAAGAGAATTTTAAAGCTGATGATCTGGAGGGCGGTCAAAACAAGAATGAAAAGGTCCCAAAGTTTAGATATTTATATCTCAAAGGTACGTAATACAAGAAGAATTTAGATCCTCTCATTATTATTTATATATGTGCGAAAGTGCACGCGACAAAAAGAATTATGTGTGTAATATTTGTATTATTAATTAATTAAAAAATTAGTAAAAGAATATAATAGTTCTAATTAATTAATCTTAATAACGTCTCAAAAGATAAAATAAGTAAAATATAAGTTGGTGTTAGATAAGACTTCTGCTCACATTCGATCATGCACTCTGATTTTTTAGTACAGCTTCAAAATGGATCAGCCTATTAATCAAGATATTTTTCTTTGGAGGTACCACCTCTCCCTACTCTATTTACCTCTTTAACTTAAGCACACATGCAGCTCTTTCTGAACATGCATGCATAACTATGTTAACATGAACAGGGTGGCCAACGCTAAGAAAAATCTGGGAAATTAAGAGGAAACATAAATTAGCCTTTGAACTAGCCAAGAAGCTAATAGAGAAAGATACTTCATGGTCAATCACTAGTATATACGACACAACCTCACGTTTTCAACCTACTGAAGATCATGAGAATGGGAAGGTGCTTCAGGAGGGAAAGGAAGGCTCGACCCGAAACTACTGCGAATCTGCTGACTCTACTAAAGCATCAAAAGTGGAAACCCCGTTGCTTGTAGCAACTAAAAGAGGAATTGTAGAAATAGTCGATGAGATACTTCGCGTACAACCCCAGGCAGTTGAACATTGTGGTCATATGAACCAGAACATATTGCATGCGGCAGTTATGCACCGTCAAAGGAAGATCTTCCGTCGTGTGAAAAGTATGAAAGTAGCAATGACCAGGTTAGTCCGAGGAATCGACGACAATGGCTACAGCATTCTACACTGCGCCGCAGACGTGGAGCACTATACTGGAGAAACTGGCGCTGGTCCTGCATACGAGTTGCAAGAGGAGTTGAAGTGTTTCAGGGTGAGAGTTTCATTATTATCTCATACTCTTTAAGATTCTGTTAAAAAAAAAAAAAGCTTTAAGAATAACTTCAATTATATTGACGTTTTAAAAAATAAATATCGATTTAAAAAATTTCCATGCTGCAACTTTATGCTTATAGCATCAAAACTTTCTTTTAAAAAAATTATTTTTCACTGTCTGTAGTATATTTCATGTATTTGCATGTTCACTTATACTATTACTGTATTACACAACTCCGACGGTTAAAAGCGAACTTGATCTAAAACACCTGGTCAAAATACTTCAGATCGGATCTGTAAATTAATTCTTGATATTTAAAGCACAAGAATAAAATAATTTGGAGTCCAAGTCACAAAATATATAAAAATGAAAAGATCAACGTGACTTTGATGTAAAGTATAGAAGTTACATACATTCACCAAAATCATATTATCTCCTATTGAATGTACTCTACCTCTTATCTTATCTCAATAGGACTATTGCAGATTTGAGAAACTCATAAATGTTACGTCTATGTATTTATATCTATATAAGCAGCGCGTGGAGAAAATAGTGCCTTCTCAGTATGCCATGCACCACGATAAAAAGGACAATATGATTGCCCGAGAGCTTTTCAAAAAGAAGCACCAAGATCAACTTAAGGCTGCACAGAAATGGATAAAAGAGACTTCTCAGTCGTGCTCTGCAGTCGCTGTTCTTGTTGCCACCGTTGTCTTTGCGGCTGCATATACTGCACCTGGGGGTTCCGATAAACATGGTCTCCCCATTTTCCTTCATGAACCTTTGTTCGTATTTTTCACCATCATGGACATTGTCGCCTTAGCTAGCTCCCTCACCTCCGTTGTGATGTTCTTGTCTATCCTCACATCGCCTTTTAAGCTCAATGATTTCCTTGACTCGCTCCCCCGAAAACTAACACTGGGCTTCTCCTTGCTTTTCTTGGCGGTGGCAACAACTATGCTAGCGTTCACAGCAACAATTTTGCTCATCATTCATTTGGAGCCGCAGCGATGGACCACGACTCTCATTTACACTGCCGCCTTCTTTCCTGTCGGTGTTCTGGCAATGACGCAGTTACCTGTGTTTGTTCCGTTTCTGAAAACTTTGGGGAGCTTCTTTAAGGCGATCCGGAAGGCTATTCCTTGGAATTTACTCGGGTTGTAATTCTCCAAGAACAAACACTCTTCTATATATCCGTGATAACAAAAAAATAATGCTATCCATTTGATAGCTTCATGTTGCTCAAAGGCTATTTTTCTAATTTTTTTTTTCCTTTTTTTCCTGTTTGAGTCTTGGCCTGTCTGCAGCTTAAATAACTATTATTGACATTGCAATATAGAATGGTTTTCTAATAATTTGAATTATTTGATCTGTGAGTGTGAGCATGAAGCATCATATATACTGGTTGCGTAATAAGTTCATTGATTGATACTTGGTGCTTTTTGCTTTTTGCGAACGTTAAAAAATCACCAAGCTTCCACCATAGTCAACATTTACATATATCCACCAATATTATACTTTCCTCAATGTATATGGATAAATAGCCTTAAAAGCATTTTCTATTTTCTATAATATGCATTCTTTTCTTTTATGTCATCATGTCTCTGAATGCTTATAAAACTTATAGAAAACAATTTATTCATAAAAAGTAATTTTTATACTTATATTTTATAAAATAATTTTTTATACAAAAAGATATATAGTATCACTCATTTAGCCTCACATTACTTATAAATATTTATTACTTTCACTTCTTATATTTATCTTTCCATATTCAGTCAATATCAAATCACTTTCTATATACGGAGTTTCGCTTAAAATTAAACTTTGTTAATTTAGTATATAAAATAATTTTTAATTTATAACAATGAAAAATTAAATGAAAAACGAAAATCAATTAAAAAAATAGTCAAATTTGTATATTGGAAACTAATAACTAATTAAAGTTATTCACTTTTGTAAATTGTTTCCCATAGCATCTCTTTAATTTGTGCCCAAAATGATAAAAATGACCAGTATATATTATATAATCCAAAACACGATAAAAGTAGGTGCCGTATAATTTGACGGTCCTTCCAAATCATGATGATGTATAGCGATGACGAAGACGACGAATATCAGCTTCAATCAATTGTGGAAGAAGACTTAGAAACTCGCTGCATCAACAATGGCCTAATGTGGCAGTCCTGGGCGCAATGTTCTCCAATAGGATTATTCTTTAAGATATGGTTTAAGATACGGTTCTTCAATTTACCTTTTATCGAAGATGCTGGAAACACTTCACTTTAGGCATCCAAAAAGCAAAAAATTAAAATAGCCTACGTATATATATGAAGCAAAGCATTAAACAATCATGCAATTTGACTTCAAATGAAACCTCAATGAAGATCAAATTTTGATATTTTGTTGACTGCTTATACGCCGGTTTCCTATGTACCCCTATATATGTATGTATATATAGTTGTAATCTGTATCGGAATTAACTCTTTTTTCTTTTTAATTCCTTAATATATTTTCTTATTGCAATTTCTAATATATATATAATCTCTTACTATTAAGAGAAGAATAACAATGCACACACTGGGATGTCATAGCTAGACAAAATAGCTTAGCTATATTTCCGATTGATTAAAGGGACATCTAAGCTTTAACGTTATGAGAATATATATATATATATATATATATATATATTCTAAAGTAATGCTTTTATTACTTTTTTATTAATTAATTAAAGATCGAATAGATACTGTCCAGAGAAAGTTTACGGTTACGGGCGGATTAGAGAGTGACAAGTAGGACACAAAATGAATAAATGAACAGATTTTTGTGTCTCTATATATATGAGTTTCAAATCCATTCTAGAGAAAGTTTGGAACTTCTCCTTTTTAATTGTTTGTAATTAGATAGAAATGGGCACCATTTCAATGATGAAGGAGCCTTACGAAGCAGCCCTGGAAGGAAAATGGGAAGAAATGACGAAATGGTTCGACAGAGAAAATCGTGGTTCTAAACTGGCAACTTCTATGACGGTGACAATGGACACTGCATTTCACGTTGCAGTTTATAGCAAAAGCGAAGAACCGCTAAAAGCTTTACTTGATATTGCCAAGAAAGAAAATGACCCTCTGATCATAAAGCATGCCTTCAGGGGAAAAAACGCGCACGGGAACACGGCTCTTCACGAGGCAGCTGCCAATGGAAACTTTAAGGCGGTAAAACTCTTGGTAGAAGATTACTCGAAAGACCTTGGACTCTCACGAGAACGCCTTAGAAGGGAGGAAGATGAAGAAGAAGATCTTGTTCAGATTCTGAGTGATAAGGGCGAAACCCCGTTGCTCAGAGCTGCTGCGTATGGGCATAAAGAAATAGTCGGATTTTTAGCGTCTCAACCTGGACAAATAACTCCCGATAAAAAGCTTGCTGCAAGTCATCGCTACAGAATAAATCGAAAGAAAGGCATCACTCGTGCTTCCATTCTACACGAGGCAATCGAAGCAGAGCACTTTGGTTGGTCGTTAATAACTTTTTTTTTTTTTTTTTTTTTGGTTACGTTCATTAGTTTTTATTGCTTTGAAAATAAAACATTGTTGTAGGTGCTAAATTCGATCGTTCTAATTTGTGCGTAGAAACGGCTCTACTGTTACTGGAACTGGATCCCTCATTAGCAGAATTGGAGGACAGACATAATAGGACCAGTCTCGAACAGCTGGCTAATATGCCCTCTGCTTTCAGGAGTGGATACCCCATGGGCATCATGAAGGGTCTCTTTTACCATTGTATGTTTCCAGCTTTCTCAGTCGATTAAATGTGACCATTTGATCTTTATTAATGTTTCCTCCAAGGCATCCATCTAATTCTTGACATTTTCAGGCCTTCCAGATGATGACACTGATCAAAAACATGATATTGATCATGTAAAAGACAGATTGTACTCTCCAGAAGATTTGGAGAGTTGTCAGAGCAAGAATAACAACCGTAAGTTTAGCTACCTCCACGATGGTATTGGATAATGGTAACTATAAGCAGCTTGAGTCTAGGATGGGTCTAGATAGATCTGGGAGAAAATTTATTTATATTTATTCCCGTGGTATCATTATACTAATATGATACAATAATAAATTAATACTGTAAATTTTATTAAACTCAAAAAATTAAAAATATAATCCATTTTTCTTATTTTATTTTAAATTGTAAAACAAAATGAATTTAAATATTCAAGCATCAGGTCACCAAGAATATAGAATATCCACATGTTGGTCTATAATGATATAATAATTGTATCTTATTGAGATGATAATGAAATATCTGAGAGTTTTTTTTTTACATGTAGACATGAAACTGGTGGAAAAAAAAATTATAAACACAATCATCTAAGATGAGAGTTTTTTTTCACAATCTAACGATCTTAAAACATGAAATAGTATAAGAACAATAAATAATATCTTAAAATGTTATTAAAACAAATCGCACCCACAATTACATGGACAGGCGTATGAAATTTTTTTATTGGCATATAATATAATGGATGTACTCTTGTACTCTTTATATATATTATGGCTGCGCAACTCCACACCATTAACAAACGGACGATATTGAACATGAACATCCATCTTATTTGGACTTGTTATAGGTCGAAAAAATATAAGCTCCTCCTCAATTTGGAGATTTTTCTCTCCAGGTACTTCCCTCCCACACACAGACTACTAATTAAGCTCTCATTCCTCGCATATGCATAAGCACAAGAATTTCTTTCTAATAACATGTCTGAATTATCATCATGAATAGCGTGCCCATGGTTGAAAAATATGATGAAAGAGAAGAGAAAGCATGTATGTGCTTTGAAACTGGCCAAGATTCTCGTAAAGAAAGATACTACCTGGGCGAAAAGCGTTACAGATGACTTGAATTCAGATCCCAGAACCGTTCCTGGGAGAGACGAAGAAGAAGAAGAGAACCAAAATAAAAAAACCCAGATACCAGAACAAAAATGGGAAACGCCATTGTTTGCTGCAACTAGACATGGAATAATAGAGATTGTGGAAGAGATACTTCGTGTCCATCCTCAGGCCGTTGGGCATACAAATGAGATGAGGCAGACCATGTTGCATTTGGCTATTAAGTACCGTCAAAAGGAGATCTTCAACATAATCGAAAATATTAAAATACCAATGACCAGGATGGTCCGAGCAATCGATGACAATTCATACACAATTCTACACCATGCTGCGCTTATGGATGGTTGTAATGCTGCTTCTCGTCGAACTAATTTTCTCGCTGGTGCAGCATTCCAACTACGAGAAGAGTTAAAGTGGTTTAAGGTGAGCTTTCATATCGTCTATCTTTTTTTATTAAAAAATATTAACAAGAAAGATATATTGGTAGATAGTCTTAATGGCATGCACGTATTAATTACATCTTATCTTGAGACCATGTAGTATCTTTCAGAAATTGTGTATTGATCAATGAATAGAGTGTCAAAATGATTTTATATTAAAATTATACTGGCTTTGAGCATTATATATACTTTGACATGTTAACCTATACCTGTATAAGACAAAGGTTAAGAATATCCTATATTATTTTAAAGAAAAAAGTTACATGTGTACTTGATTATTTATGCAGCGAGTGAAGAAATTATTGCCCACCCATTTCGCTATGCACCACGATAGGAAAAACAGGAGTGCGAAAGCGCTGTTCGACGAGGACCACAAAAAACTCCATGTGGAAGCACAGAAATGGTTAAAAGGGACTTCTCAGTCATGCTCTGCTGTCTGTGCACTTCTTGCCGGTGTGGTCTTCGCAGCAGCCTATGACTTACCAGGAGGTACCGATGCAACGGGTCGTCCAAATTTGGAAGGTTCAACTCTGTTCAATTTTTTCACTATTATGGACGTTGTCTCCTTAGCAAGTTCCTTAACCTCGCTTGTGATGTTCCTGTCAATCCTCTCATCGACGTTCGAGCTCGAAAATTTCCATTACTCGCTTCCTCGGAAACTGACCTTTGCGTTCGCCTTGCTTTTCTTATCTGTGGCTACAACTATGCTTGCTTTCACGGCAACGGTTTTGCTCATCATTAGTTTAGAGGCAGAGCACTTGACCCTCACTCTGGTTTACACTGCTGCATTTCTTCCTGTCTGCATTTTGGCCCTGACGCAGCTCCCGTTGTATGGTGCATTTACGGAAACTGTAATAAGCATTTTCAAGACTATCAGGAAGTTTCGTCTTTTCAAATCAGGCTATCGTCTATTCCTTAAAAAGAACTAGGAGAGCCTTGTGAATACCATTTGAGAATTGAAGGCCATATGTACATAGTTGTGATAGTAAATAAGTGTCAGAATTTGAACAAAAAATAAAAATCAGTTCTTATTTTCTTTCTTTAATAATACATTATTTTCTATAGCAAACAGTTACATTCTTGGAAAAATTTCAGGTGAGAAGATACAATCGGGAGGAAATCCTGGACTAGTAAATGAATACTGATGAGCATGCAGTAAAGCAGTTCACTTTGTTTCTTTTATTTCTGAAAAAGTAAAAACACTGATGATAGTGGACAAGGCACAAAACACACTAATCAATTGTAAGAGCTCATGCCAATCACGGTACTTCAAGGAGAAGAGTGCCCATGTGGATGCCATGAAACATCCAATTAAGATCAAGTAACAAGTTAATTTAACATATACTAACCCAAGTGAATAAAGTGAAAGTGGAGTATTAAATTATGTCTCTCTATTTAAAGAGGGTTATCAGTTAATTTAACATATACAACGATAATGAAGACGTATATACGACGAATGTTCAATCGACGGTGTAAGAAGATTTGAAACTCGCTGTATTAACAATGAGCTAATGTGGCCGTCCTGGGAGCGCACATACACACACATAATATATAGTTTATTTAATTTAGTTTCTGGTCAATTCTTGGACATTGGTCAATGCAAAAAGCAATTTTCTCCGCTAGGATTATTTCTTAAGATATGGTTCTTTAATTTACCTTTATTGAAGCTGCTGGAAACACTTCACTTTAATCATCTAATTAAACAGAAAGAAATTAAAATAGGGCAGATGAAGCAAAGCATTAAACAATCTTATAATTTGACTTCAAATGATACCTCTGAAGATCAAATTTTGATTATTTGTTGACTGCTGATATGCCGGTTTCCTATAGATAGACCCCTGTATGTAGAGTTGTAATCTTTATCGGAATTAACTTTTTTTTTCTTTTTAATTCCTTAATAAATTCTCTCATTGCATTCTATATATATATATATATGGTCTGTTTAGTATTGTTGTTGAAAAATTTTGTAAAAAAATCAGCCGTTAGCTGTGGTATGTGAGCAAGCTATATGTGTTTGGTAAAATTGATTTGAAAAATTGTCATACTATCTAAAATTTATAATAATGTGTTTGGTAAACTTGCTTTTCAAAATCTTATTTTTAGTAAAAATACTATATTATCCATAATTTTATAAAAAAATTATAATTATTGGTATTTAAGTTAATTAAAATTAAAATTTTATAAATAATTAAGTTATTTGTATATCAAAAATAAATTAACAATACAATAAATTTTATTTTCATTAATTAATATATTTTTAAATATAATAAAAATTAAAATTAAAATACAAAATCAACTATGACAGTCGCAGCTGCCAGTGATTGGGCGTGTGTCGAGCGACACTATTGTCACCATCATCATCGTCATCAACCACTTTCCATAATCTACTGCTATCTCAATCATTTACGCTATCAATCGACGAGATCAAACAATTAAAGTTTCGACCAAAACTTTACCTTCATTATATATATATATATATATATATATATATATATATATATATATATATATATATATATATATATCATTTAAGCAAAAGATTCTCTAATCCGAGATTCCAGATTTTACTTTTGTTTTGACCTGTATCTTACCCATTGGATTTATCCGCTGGTTGAGATCTCACTACAAGAAGGCTAGCCTTATACTGCGGTCATTTGCGGCGGTTTTTAAAAACTGACTTAAATGGCCCACACGCAGAGCTTTTTACGGCGGTTTTGAAACCGCCTTATAAGTGGCCAAAAAATCCCCAAATTAATTATACCCTAACAGCGGGAATTTTTCATCAATTGCTTTCAATCTCCCTCTCATCTCTCTCGCGTTTTCTCCCTGCTTGAACCTTGTCTTCCTTGCTTTGACCCCATTTCCTCTATCGTGCTTTCTTCCCTGGTTTGAAGTTGCCTTTCTCTGCCAAGCTTCATACCTGTTATGGAGTTGTGTTCTCTCCGCCAAGCCGAGCATCAAGAGTAGGAGAGCGAGTCGACCAGCCAACTCAAACTCGACCAACTTCTCTATTGTGGAGTGATGTTGTAGGGCACCTGTAAGTAATTTTGTTGGGTGATCAAATTGTTGTTGCTTTTACCTTTAAATTTATGAAATTTTATTATTTATTCGATTTTGATTTTTAGAGAAAAATACTGATGCCAATGCCCTGGGTCTTCCACTCTCACGTTTTTTTCATCCTCAACTCCTCTTTTAGCCAGCCCGTCTCTCCACCAACCTCTTTTGACTCCCTCATCCTTTCTCCAAGTCAATGTCGTGTCTCCACTAGTTTGCTATTTTTTCATCTTTATCCTTTATTTCTCTTTCTTCTCTCTCCTTTTCTCATAGCTTTCATGGCCACCTTTTCAGCCATTCTTTCATCTCTTGCTATTGAAGCATCTCTAGTCATTGTCGCGTCTTCAGTCGCTGCCACGTTCCGGTCTCTATCTCGTCCCCAACTCCAGTCGCTGCCACATTTTCGATCACTATCGCATGTCGTTGCCACATCTCTGGTCACTGTTGTGTCCCCATCTTCGATCAATTTTTCATGTGGGTTTTAATTTAATCTTGGATTGATAAATATGTGCGGATGTGGGATTTTATGCGGGTAGAGTTTGTTTGGTGGATGGGTTTCAATTTCAATTTTTGTATTGGACTGATTTTGTTAAAATTTGGGTATCTGTTATAAGAGCTATTTGTTAAAATTAGGTTATGGATGTTGATTTCGTAGGTTTGTACTATTTATTTTGTTGGTTTTCAATTTCAATTTTTGTATTGGATTGATTTTGTTAAAATTTGGGTATTTGTTACAAGAGCTATTTGTTAAAATTTGGTTCTGGATGTTTTATATGTAATTTTTTTCTCCATCAATTTTTTTTAATATTTGTTACTGGCAATGGTAGCCATGGATGTTGGAGATTGGAGATAATGGTGGTGATTCAATCTTTTGATAAAATTTAAGAGCTATTGTTAGTGCAATATAGGTTGGAATATATATGTATATATGCTTCTGAAATTGATTAAGTTCATTTCCCTGGTTTTTGTTTTAGATTGCTTATTTTAATATGTAGAAGTCTGGTTTATTTATTTATTTATTTATTTTTATTATTTATAAATTTTATTTGCGCTAGTTTTAACTTACTTGACTTATAACTGGTATATGTCATGTCCAGGTGTTTGATCCTATAACAAAGAATGTTATGTGTACTGGAGATAAGCATGTGATTAAGGAAGGACACAAAAGTTTCCCAAGTGGACATCCTTCTTGTAAGCAGCCCAATTACTTTGTGAGGTGGACTATGTTGCTTGTTTTGTGTTCTTTTCATTTTCCATTGCAGTTTATGTTTCTAGAGGCACTGTCGACTATATAAATCTGTCACCTCTTCTGATGAGTTATATCATTTATCTGCAATCTGTATTTGAGATCGTCTGTTATCTCGATATTGTGGGGTAATATGTATTTTAGATGCCAAAACACATTAATTAGTAATTGCATGGAATATTGAAATATCCCTACAGAGTTTTTGCAAATCCATTTTTCTAATTCATTCTTAGTCCATCTTCATTTTCTAAGGCTCATGCACTGAGATTGGTGAAGAAGATGTCAAAGTTGCAACAGAAGTACATTTCTTATTCTTATTGTTTTGGACATTACCATTTGTTTGAAGATTTTATAATTTGTACGTAGACATGTGCATTGAGTTTTCTACAAGGAATTTGCTTACCTTTTATTGTTTATTCATTTGCTGTTATTAATCTTCAGTTCATTGTACAGTGAAAGTAATAGCTAAGTAGGAATTATGATTGTAAATATGCAGGGGCATTTGCTGGCCTTGGTTTTCTAGCATTGTACCTATCAGGGAAAATCAGGGCATTTGATCGGAAGGGTCATTTTGCAAAACTCTACATTGTTTTTCTACCTTTACTTGTTGCTGCTCTGGTAGCAGTTTCAAGAGTTGATGACTATTGGCATCATTGGCAAGATGTCTATGGTGGAGCAATTATAGGTTAGTATATTGTCTACTTAATTTCTCAGTTATCGATTTTTTTTTCTTTTGGTTTTATTTTCTCTCTCTGTCATGGTCATCATTAGGAGTAGAACCCAAGACCCTGTATGACCCAGTTGGATATGCATTGCCTATTTGTCACGATGAATTATTTGCATTTTCTTCTGCTACCTTCTTATACAGATATAATGGTTGCTACATTTTGTTACTTGTAATTCTTTCCGCCCCCCTATGATGTGGATGGTATGTGAACCTCTTTCTTTGTTGCTTTTAGTTGCTGCATATTTCTGCATCATTCTATATTACTTTTTGTCTACCCTGCCCTTTATAAACGTATGCTGAATACAAATATAGGTGGATTGCAAGTAAAACTGGCTGTTGGCTTCCGATACTTAGCCTTCTATGTCTTACAAGCCTTTTATGTCTTACAAGCTTATGGATCAGGAACTTATAAATTACAAAATTCAGAGCTGGTCTATCAATGTTTTTAGGTTTAGTTTTATTGATGTTTGCTCATGAAAGAAAATATTTTGGAGGCTTTAACTTGTGTTTGATATTCTTTGTTCTAAATAGATTCCAGATGCTTCAAGTGGACACCAAAATCGTTTTCAACCTGATAATCATGAAACAAATGATGTCACTCGTGACATATCACATCAGGAACATGAGTACGTATAAACAATCTTATTTGTTCCAAATTAAACAATCTTATTAAATGAATATTATCTAAGTTAAAAATTTATTATTGCAGGTAAGTTCAAGATTTATGGTTTGCACTTATGTGAAGATTGATGAACTATTAGAGATGTTGTTTAATTATTTGCTTATTAGATGTTAAACAATGTGAATTATGATAGTGTTAAATTTGATTTGTTTGTTACAATATGTTTAAAACCATTTAAATGAGATGCTTTCATATTTCGTTTGTTCTTATATTTATATTGAATGCATATAATTATTGAAATGTTATACAATAATATTTTTTTAGACATGTGAACTCAATTTGTAAAACTGCAGGCAGGGATTAAATGAAAAAAAAATATGTTTAAAAAAAATTTTTACGGCGGTTTCATAACCGCCATAAAAAGGTGTCCAAATTTCGTCGACCCTTTTACGTCGAACATTAAAACCGCCGTATAAAGTTATTTACGGCGGGCCAGAACCACCGTAAAAGCTTTTACTGCGGTTGTTTTTACGTCGGACGGAAACCGCCGTAAAAACTCTTTTGCGGCGGTTTTAGCCCGCCATAAATGATCCTTTCTGTTGTAGTGTCTACTCAATTTTTTTCAATAAAATGATTATCTATTCTCTCTCTCTCTCTCGTTAATTATCATTTATGCACTTGTCTACCTTTTTCTCTTTTCTCTCTCTTTTTATATCTCTCACCTTTTAGTCTGGAGTCTCTAACAGAGCAGCTTTCTCTCCTTATTCTCTCGTATCTATTTCTTTGTCTAGATTATTTCTTGTTCTCTCATGAATTAGTTTTCGTGTTTAATAACTAGCAGTGCAGTGTTTCATTTAGTTTTGATTTTTTTAGCTTAATCCAATGAGTCCAAACATCAACACCACCATGTTGGTGAGAATATATAAATTAATGGCTAGTGCATTTATACAAGTAATTTTATTTAGAACATGAACGTATACTAATGCAGTTTGGCAAAATGATACTTGCAATGAATCAGAGGGAGGGTTGGAAAGGTGGTGGATGCAGTGGAGAAAATTTAACCGTAATCTATAAAAGCATAAAAAATGCATCAAAGTGAATAAAAGAGAATGGAATAAGAAAAAGATGATTGAAAAAACAGAGATGAAAGAGGGTCAACATTGAGGTGATAATTAATAAGAGAAAGAAATAGAATATATTAATGGCCTCTTTTATTCTTTTTAAGAATGGAATAAAAAGAAGATGATGGGAAAAAAAATTAATGAAAGAGGCATAAAATTGAGGTGATAATTAATAAGAGAGAGAAATAGAATATATTGATGGTGATGGCCTCTTTTGTATGTTTTCACTAACATTGTGTAAATCTCAACCAACCATAAAATGCAATGGCTAAGATACAATTTCAAAAGAAATGTAAAATATCGTATCCCGTATTTTATATATAAGGATATTTGATATAATTTATATTGATATAAATTTATAATTTTGATCCCTTTAAATCCAATTATTAATATTGAAAGTTAAAAAATTGTATTTAATTTTGTCAAATCATCAATCCAATGTATTAATTAATATAGTTGTAATATGCATAAGAGTTAACTTTTTTTTCTTTTTAATTCCTTAATTCATTCTCTTATTGCAACTTATGACACAATATATATATATATATATATATATATATATATAATATATATATGTATGTATATGTATATATATAAAAGAAGTGATATTTTAACACAAATTTATGACATAATTTATTAATACAAATTTATAGTTATTGATCTCACAAAATCTAATGGTTGAGATTGAAAGTCAGCAAGATGCATTTAATACTGTCAACTTATTAATCATCTCAACCATTGGATTTTAGAGATCAATAGTTGAAAAATTATGTCTAATTTTATGTTAAAAGTCTTGTATCAAAATATCTCCTTTATATATATATATATATATATATATATATTGTTGACTTTGAGTCTAAACTATGATGATTTGTTAACGCTGAATATAAATCATGGTGGTGACTTTGTCCCATATGTCATGCTTGATTGGCTTATGACTTATAAAATGAGAGATTAGTGCACTTCCTCAATACCGACCCCTTTTCAAGACAAAATGTACCGGTATAAAACGGACAATACCTCGTGAGTAAAATTCACATATGTATCCTAAGCTTGTGTGTAACGTCTAAACTTTACTTTTATCAGAAGATGTATATTGTACGGTAATGCTTTTTACTTTTATTAATTAAGCAAAGCATAGATACTGTTTGCTTGTGTCTCTATATATAAAAGAATAGAAACTGTTTACTTTTGTGCATATATATATATATGTAAGAATTTTTACTTTTATTAATTAAGCAAAGCATAGACACTGTTTGCTTGTGTCTCTATATATATTTGTAAGAATAGATACTGTTTGCTTGTGTCTCTATATATGTGAGTTTCAAATCCACTCTAGAGAGTGTAGAACTTCTCTTTTTAATTTGTTTGTAATCAGATGGAAATGGGCACCATTTTAACAATGAAGGAGCCTTACGAAGCAGCCATGGAAGGAAAATGGGAAGAAATGACGAAATGGTTCGAGAGAGAAAATCTTGGTTCTAAACTGGCAAATCCTATGATGGTGACGACGGACAATGCATTTCATGTTGCAGTTTATAGCGGAAGCGAAGAACCGCTAAAAGCTTTACTTGGTATTGCCAAGAATGAAAATGACCCTCTGACCATAAAGCATGCCTTCAAGGGAAAAAAGGCGCACAGGTTTTAGAATACATTTAGGTGATATCCACTCTTGTCATATTATAGCACATGTGGCATATATTTATTTAATGATGTATATATACTGGGAAGAGATATTACGGTTAGGATAATAAAAAGGCATAAGTTTTTATTGTCTGATATGGTATCAGAGCACGTGCTCTCTTCTTAGTTAGCTTCTTCTTTGGCTCGTTGACCTAGATCTGTTCGGTGCTACTGATTTTCAGTGCTGATTTCCTTCACAATTAATTTCGATTTTCCTCTGTTCGGTGCTGTTGATTACCAGTGCTGATTTTCAGTGCTAGATCTATTCGGTGCTAGATCTGTTATGGCTTTCCCTACATATGAAGTTTCAGATCAGTCTGTATCTCACACGGATCGTTCCACCATTGATGATCCTTTGAATCCTTACTTTCTTCATCATTCTGACAGTCCAGGATTGGTTCTGGTATCGCAACCTCTGACTGGATCAGATAACTATACCTCCTGGAGTCGAGCGATGTTGATTGCACTTTCAGTAAAGAATAAAGTTGGGTTTATCGATGGTTCAATTTTTAGACCTGACGGTAACGATCTTAACCTTCTTCATTCATGGAATCGCAACAATAATATTGTCATATCCTGGATCTTGAACTCTGTCTCTAAGGAAATTTCTGCTAGCGTTATTTACTCTAATTCTGCTCAAGAAATTTGGATCAATCTTCGAGATCGTTTTCAACAGAGTAATGGACCTAGAATTTTTCAATTGCGTCGTGAATTGATGAATCTTGCTCAAGCTCAGCACTCTGTTAGTGTTTATTTTACAAAACTGAAGACAATATGGGAGGAATTGAACATTTACAGACCGGTTTGCACTTGTGGCAAGTGTACTTGTGGTGGTGTTAAAGCTCTCAATTCTTATTATCAAATGGAGTATATCATGTCATTTCTTATGGGTCTACATGATTCTTTTGCTCAAATTCGTGGTTAGTTACTCCTCATGGACCCTATGCCTCCTATGAACAAAGTGTTTACTCTTGTCTCTCAAGATGAACACCAACGAAAAGTTGGAGTTCCAATTTCAGATTCAACGAATACCATGGCCTTTGCTGTCAAAGCGAATACCTCCAAGGGCCACACTCCTAATACTGTTGGGAATTATCACTCTGGTAACAATACTGGCTATTATAATAACGGAGGCCATAAAGGTTTTGGTAGTAACAAAGGGCAAAAGAAAGAAAGGCCATTTTGTACTCATTGTCATTTTCATGGGCATACCATTGAAAAATGTTATAAGCTTCATGGATATCCACCTGGATATCAGCCAAGAACACCACCTTCTTCTTCCAATACCACGACTGTTGTTAATCAAGTCTCTAATCAATCAAGTCTGAGCTCCACAACTTCTGCTAATCATTCAAATACTGTTGAAAATTTCCTGCAGACTCTTGACACTACTCAGTATCAACAATTGATGACTTTGTTATCTAGCCATCTTGCTTCTTCTATCAACAACACTAATGGATCTAATGATTCAGGTGCTTCATTTGCTACAGGTATATGTTTTTCAATTTCACTGAATCCTATCTTTTCTTCTACAAAATATTGGATAGTCGATTCCGGGGCCACTAGGCATATATGTTCAAATGCTAATGCATTTATATCTTTGAAAACTATCTCCAAATCCACTATCACCTTACCTGATCACACTCAGATTCCAGTGAGCTTATATGGTGATGTCCAACTCGGTCATGTTTTGGTTCTCAAGGATGTATTGTTTGTTCCACAGTTCAAGTTCAATATTCTATCTGTGAGTGCTCTTAACACAGATTCACAGCTCACTGTCAATTTTCTTCCTGGTTGTTTCATCATTTAGGATCTCAGCAACAAGAAAATGATTGGCAAGGGTGACAAGTTGGATTATCTCTATGTTCTTGATACTGACAACATTGCTACTAGCGATATAGATTGTGTTTCTTCAAATATTGCTCATGTAAATAATGTTTCTGCCAATATTTGGCACAATAGACTTGGTCATTTGTCTTCTAAGCGGTTAGATATGTTGAAAGATATATTACATTGTGATACTTCTAAAGCTAATAAAGCTAGCCCTTGTTATATTTGTCCATTGGCCAAGCAAAGACGGTTGTCTTTTGATTCACATAATAATATGGCTGCTTCTCCTTTTGATGTGCTTCATTGTGATATTTGGGGGTCCTTATCATGTTACTTCCTACTCTGGCCATCGTTATTTTTTGACTTTAGTGGATGATTATAGTCGGTTTACATGGATCTTTTTACTTAAGCAAAAATCTGATGTTGCCGTTGTCATCCCAAAGTTCTTCAACATGGTTGCTACTCAATTTAATACTGCCATCAAAGTCTTCAGGTCTGATAATGCTCCAGAGTTGGCATTTACTGATTTTTTTAATGAAAAGGGAGTTTTACATCAGTTTTCTTATGTGGAACGGCCTGAACAAAATTCTGTTGTGGAACGCAAGCATCAACATTTACTCAATGTTGCTCGGGCTCTTTATTTTCATTCACGGGTTCCTTTACAATTTTGGACTGAATGTGTTCTCACTGCTACTTTTCTTATAAATAGGACACCCTCTCCATTACTAAACAACAATACTCCCTATGATCTTTTATACAAATCTGCTGTTGATTATACTGGGTTTCGGGTATTTGGATGCTTAGCATTTGCCTCCACTCTTACTGCTCATCGCACCAAGTTTCAACCTTGGGCTCGAATTTGTGTTTTTCTTGGTTATCCACCTGGCATGAAAGGCTACAAGTTGTATGATATTCAAACTAAGCAGATGTTTGTTTCTCGAGATGTGGTTTTCCATGAAGATTTCTTTCCATTTCATACAGTGGTTCCACAAGACAGGTTAGTTGATCCTTTTCCTAATCTTGTGTTACCCCTTGCTACACTTGAGACTTCTACTACTACTGCATCTTCGACTTTGCCCCCTGTTGTTCAATTTTCTCAAGACACTTGTGCTACTAATCAATCACATAATCATTCTCTTCGAAGATCCTCCCGAGTTCATAAACCTCCCTCTTATCTTAAAGATTTCCACTGCAGTTTGATAACTTCCCAACCTTTACCACCTTGTCCCACCTCTTATCCTTTATCTAATTACCTGTCATACAAATCACTTTCACCATCTTATAGGACATTTGTTATGGCTGTCTCTGCTGAGTTTGAACCTCAGTTTTACCATCAAGCAGTTCAGTTTCCACACTATAGAGATGCTATGAAAGCAGAATTAGATGCCATGGCAGCCAATAATACTTGGTCAATTGTTTCCTTACCTAAAGGAAAACATACTATGGTTGTAAGTGGATTTACAAAATTAATATCGATCTGATGGATCTATAGAGAGATATAAAGCACATTTAGTTGCTAAAGGCTATACTCAACTAGAGGGACTTGATTTTATTGAAACCTTTTCTCCTGTTGCTAAATTAGTTACAGTCAAGGTTCTTTTGGCTTTGGCGACTAGTCACCATTGGCATCTTATTCAACTTGATGTGAACAATGCCTTCCTACATGGAGACCTCTTTGACGAAGTTTATATGGATCTTCCTCTTGGTCTTGGTCGAAAGGGGGAGCACTCTTGTAACGGCGAAACATTGGTTTGCAAACTTCACAAATCCATTTATGGATTAAAACAGGCCTCTCGCCAATGGTACTCCAAGTTCTCTCAAGCTCTTATTACCTTTGGATTTTCTCAATCAAAATCTGATTATTCACTTTTTACTAAAGGTTCTGGCCCTTCATTCATTGCCCTCCTGGTATATGTTGATGATATTGTCATCATCGGTCCAAATTCACAGGTCATCAATTCCTTGAAACTCTTTCTTCATAGTCAGTTCAAACTCAAAGACTTGGGATCCTTAAAGTATTTTCTTGGGCTTGAAATTGCTAGATCAGATAAAAGAATTGTTCTATCTCAACAGCATTACACTCTTCAGTTACTTGAAGACACTGGTTATCTTGCTTGCCAACCTGCTACTGTTCCTATGGATCCTAAACTTCAACTTCGTGCTGATGAAGGTGATTTACTTCCTGATGGTTCTCAGTATCGACGACTCATTGGTCGACTTCTTTACTTGACCATTTCACGTCCTGACATTACCTTTGCAGTTCACAAGCTGAGTCAGTTTTTGGCTCATCCTCGACTACCTCATTTAAAGGTTGCTCATCATCTACTTCGTTACCTCAAATCTCATCCTGGCCAAGGTTTATTTTTCTCCTCTTCCTCCTCTCTATGTGTGAAGGCATTTTCTGATGCGGATTGGGGTTCTTGTCTTGATACCCACAAATCCATCACTGGTTTTTGTATCTTTATTGGTGATTCTTTAGTGTCTTGAAAGCTAAGAAACAGTCCACTGTATCTCAATCCTCCGCTGAGGCTGAATACCGTGCTTTAGCCTCTACTACCAGTGAACTTGTCTGGATCCATCATCTACTACATGATTTCCAGGTTGCTACTTCAGCCCCTGCTCTTCTCTTTTGTGATAATCAAGCAGCTGTGCATATTGCCTCCAATCCTACCTTTCATGAGCGGACTAAGCATATTGAGCTTGATTGTCATTTTGTGCGTGATAAAGTGACTGAAGGATTTCTCAAGCTCATGCCTATTCGTTCTCAACATCAGTTAGCTGATATCTTCACTAAAGCTTTACCTCCATCCTTATTGTTTCCACTCTTGTCCAAGATGGTTGTTCAAGATATTCACAGTCCATCTTGAGGGGAGTTTTAGAATACGTTTAGGTGATATCCACTCTTGTCATATTATAGCACATGTGGCATATATTTATTTAATGATGTATATATACTGGGAAGAGACATTGCGGTTAGGATAATAAAAAGGCATAAGTTTTTCTTGTCTGATAACAGGAACACGGCTCTTCACGAGGCAGCTGCCAGTGGAAACTTTAAGGCGGCTAAGCTCTTGGTAGAAGATTACTTGAAAGACCTCGGACTATCTCGAAAATGCCTCAAAAAGGAGGAAGATGAATACCCAATTAGTTGGAATTTCAGGAATGCAGAAAACCTCAGCTCAAGAACCAGCCGAGTGTACTGTTTCATTTATATGTGTATCTTACAGATTTCAGAAAAGAAATTCACAGCCAGGTGTAACAATCTGATGGCAGCACATGTGACAACCAATGAGAGGATTTCACATGTCACATTCCAGAATGTTGTAGGCTTAATCTATGCTTAGTTTGTAACTAACTTAACTAACTAAATTACAGCATAATAGCACCTCTATTAACAAACAAAACAGAACAAACAGCACACCAATGACAGCTGGAATTATTTGTCCTGCAGGGATAGAATGTGAGCTGTCTTGACATCCCCCCTCAAACTGGAGGGCAGTTCAAGTACTCCAAGTTTGGATCGAAGGAGATGAAACTGAGGAGCTGACAAAGCTTTGGTGAGGCAGTCAGCAAGTTGATCACAGGAGGGCACATATCTGACTTCAAGCAGCTTCTGCAGAACCCTGTCTCTGACATAATGAATGTCAATTTCAATGTGTTTTGTTCGAGCATGATATACGGGATTTGATGCTAGAGCACTTGCACTTGTGTTGTCGCACCAGGTAACTGGACACTGAGAGGGAGAGCAATGAAGTTCAGACAGGAGGGATTCTATCCAGGCTATTTCTGCTGCTACAAGGGCCAGTGCTCGGTACTCAGATTCAGTGCTTGATCTGGACACTACTGGTTGCTTTTTGGACTGCCATGACACTAGAGTATCTCCCAAGAAAACACAGTAGCCTCCTATAGATTTTCTGTCTTCTGAGTTGCATGCCCAATCTGCATCCGAGAAGCCAGTTAGGTTGATGTCATGAGAGGACTTAATGTGCAGTCCAACGAATTTGGTTCCCATGAGATATCTGAGTATTCTCTTAACTCCTTGCCAGTGCACCATTTTTGGAGACTGCAAGTGTTGGCTGAGTTTGTTGACTATAAAGGCAATATCAGGCCTTGTGTATGTGAGATATTGGAGAGCCCCAACTGTGCTTCTGTATAAAGTTGGTTCTGGAAAGACTTCTGAGTTTTCAACATCTTTGCTCTTACTGACAGCAGCAGGAGTAGAGCAGGGCTTCAAATGTTCCAGCTTCAACTTTTTCAGTAAGTCAGAGATGTATTTGGATTGATTCAAATACATACCTGTAACATCTCTCCTTATTTCTATGCCAAGGAAGTAATGAAGATCTCCAAGATCTTTGAGAGCAAAGAGGCTATTTAGCTTGCAGATAAGGCCTTGCATGTAATCTGAGTTATTGCCTGTAATTAAGATGTCATCTACATATATTAGGATGTAGATTAAAATCTCTTCTGTTTTGAGAATAAACAAAGAAGAATCAGACTTAGAATTGGTGAAATTCCAGCTGATTAGAGTGCCTTTTAGATTCTCAAACCAGGCCCTTGGTGCCTGTTTAAGTCCATAGAGTGCCTTGTGTAATTTACACACATAGGTGGGTTTAGAAGGGTCTACAAATCCCTCAGGTTGCATCATATACACAGATTCTTCTAGGTTTCCATTTAGGAAAGCATTGTTGAAATCCAGCTGCCTTACTCTCCAATTCTTTGTCACTGCAAGAGTTAGGATGATTCTGATTGTTCCAGCTTTGACTACAGGACTGTAGGTTTCTGTAAAATCTATTCCTGGTGTTTGATGAAAGCCTTTGGCTACCAGCCTGGCTTTGTGTTTATGAACACTTCCATCACTGTTCAGCTTGACCTTAAACACCCACTTATTACCTACCAGGCTGTAGTGAGGTGAGAATGGCACCAATGTCCAGGTTTTGTTTCTCACCAGAGCTGCAAATTCTTCATTCATGGCACTTCTCCAGCACTCTGATTTGAGAGCTTCTGAAACTGTCAATGGTTCAGTGTTCTCATTCGGATTCTGTTCAGCATTGAATACTTTGGGCTTGTAAATACCACTCTTTGATCTGGTGATCATTGGATGATATGGCACAGTAGGAATGAGAGAGTGGTGATCTGTGAGTTCATCAGGATTATCAGTGTTTTGCTCACTTTGATGATGTGGTGTTGGTGGATTTGAGGTGTTTCTTGGTGAAGGGATTTCAACTGGAGGTGATGAGTTATCTGCTGGTTGAGTGTTTAGGTCAGGCTCTGCTGCAGTGGAGAGATATTGAGAGGTTTCTTTTCCTGGACTGTTACTAGACTCTGACAGCTTGCACTTGGAATTTCGACATGACAACTTGTTGAATAGAGGGAGAAATTCACCAGTGAAGTCACTGATGCATTGCTGTGAAATGAGGGTGCTTTTTGTGTTGATAAAACCTTGTTTAAAGGGAAACTCTATCTCATTAAAGATGACATGTCTAGAAATATAAATCCTCCCGGTTGGACTTAGACACTTGAAGCCTTTGTGTGAATCACTATAGCCTACAAACACACACTTTGTGGTGTGAAATTGAAATTTGTGGCTTTGATAAGGTCTCAGACAAGGGAAGCATGAGCATCCAAAGGTCTTGAGGAGGTTGTAATCTGGAATCTGATTATAGAGTTTCTGCCAAGGAGAGATTCCATTTAGGACAGGAGTGGGTAGTCTGTTTATCAAGTGCACTGCAGTGTGGAAAGCTTCCCACCAATACCTTAAGGGCATGCTGGCTTGTGCAAGCAAGGTAAGTCCCATTTCAACAATATGTCTATGTTTCCTTTCAGCTTTGCCTTGCTGTTCATGTGTGTAAGGACATGCTATTCTAGACTCTATGCCATGTTGGTTTAAAAAATCAGTAAACACTCTAAATTCTCCTCCCCAATCTGATTGAATGCTTTTGATATGTCTTTCAAATTTGTTTTCAACAAGTGTTTTGAATTGTTTGAAAACAGTCAAGGCTTCAGATTTGGTTTTAAGAGGATAGATCCATGTAAATCTGCTATAGTCATCAATGAAGTTTATGTAATATTTGTGGCCTGAAGTGGAGAGAACAGGTGCTGGTCCCCAGAGATCAGTATGGACAAGTTCCAGGGGATGTTTTGTTTGATTTTTTGAACTTTTAAAGGGCAAAGAGTGAGATTTTCCTAGCTGACAAGCATCACAAAAGCTATCATTCTCATTGAATTTAATTGTTTCATTACAAATTTTCAGAATCTGACTCAAAATTTTTACAGAAGGATGACCAAGTTTTCTGTGCCAAATGTTGAATTTCTCTTCATTTGGCAAGGTACTTGTCAAGGAAGTAACTAGGCCTTGACACTTTTGGAGACTGCTTGACATAGACTTGTCTGAGAGCAAACTGGAATGGTTCTTGGTTGGCTGATTTGAACTTGGAACACAAGAAACAGAAGTTGTCAAACTTGCAAGCTTCTTATTTTTTCCGGAGACACTAGACTGAACTTTAGGACTAGGACTGAGTTGATACAGCCCTTCCTTAACTCTCCCCTGCAGCAGAACTTGGTTGGTTCTTTTGTCCTTCACAAGGCAAACATTTGAGTGAAATTCAACATATATCTTGTTGTCTTTAGTCAACTTAGACACACTCAACAGATTCTTAGTTATTCTAGGAACACACAAGATGTTTTTTAGATGCAACATAGTATTTCCAGCAGGCAATTTAGAGTGACCAATGTGAGAAATATTCAGTTTGTTACCATCACCCACAGAGAGAGTTTGATTACCATTGTATTCACTCCTTGCATTGAGAATGCTTGGCTCTGCAGTAACATGGTTGGTTGCTCCACTGTCAGCAAACCATGAGTCATCTACAGCAGTTTCAGGTGTGGCAAAATAAGCTTGCTATGGTTGGCCTTGTCTGGTGTTGTTGTCGTTTCTGCCTCTATTGTTTGAGCCCATGTAGCTCATATCTGTTCTGTAGAAGCAGATGGAGGCTGGATGACCAACCTTCCCACATATCTGACAAATTGGTCTTGAGTTTCCGAATCTGCCACCACTTCTCCCTCTGATTGGATTGTTGTTGGACCCTCTCTCATAGCCTTGATTGAAATTTCTGCTGCTATTGTTGCTTTGCTTGAACTGATTTCGGTTGTTGTAATTTTGTTTTCCTGATACCACATTAGCAGAGATCTGATTGAGGCTGAGATTAGAGAAGCTATTGAGCCTCTCTAGTCTGTTTTCAAAATTCAGTAGAGTGGCCTGTAATTCCTGCCAGGACATTCCATCCTTGGATTGAATCTGAACTACAATAGGTGTGTAGTCAGCATCCAATCCTAAGGTGACAAAGGAAATTAAATCATTCATCTCAACTGGGCTTCCAGCTACAGCAAGGTTGTCTGCAATTTTCTTCATTGTTGACAGGTATTCACTCATCTTCATTGTCCCTTTCCTGGTTGTTTGAAGATCAAATCTCAGGTTCGAGATTTTTGATCTGTTTTTGATCCCGCAGTATTCTTCAAGTGCTTTCCACAGGTCATGTGAGGTGGGTTCTCTGATTACTTGTGCTGCAACCTCACTTGAGATGGATCCAAGAAGCCATCCGATTAACAAGCTGTCTGTTGTAACCCAGTTGTCAAAATCTGGGTTTGGTTGGAGCTGGGAGCTACTTCCATTTTCATCAGTGGCTGCTGGGATAAATTCAGGTGGGCACTTCTTGGTTCCAAGGACATAGCCTTCAAGCTTGTGTCCTCTCAGTGTAGGCAACACCATTGCTTTCCAGAGGGTGAAGTTTTCTTCATCCAGCTTGATGGGAAAGGACTGATTGAGAGTGTTTCCAAAGGGTGAGCTTCCATTTGAGGAGCTTGACCGAGATGACAGTCCTGAGTCACCACTGTTGGGACTTCCATGAGAGAACCTTGAGGTCATGGTGTTTATAAGGGGGCGGCTCTGATACCAAGTTGGAATTTCAGGAATGCAGAAAACCTCAGCTCAAGAACCAGCCGAGTGTACTGTTTCATTTATATGTGTATCTTACAGATTTCAGAAAAGAAATTCACAGCCAGGTGTAACAATCTGATGGCAGCACATGTGACAACCAATGAGAGGATTTCACATGTCACATTCCAGAATGTTGTAGGCTTAATCTATGCTTAATTTGTAACTAACTTAACTAACTAAATTACAGCATAATAGCATCTCTATTAACAAACAAAACAGAACAGACAGCACACCAATGACAGCTGGAATTATTTGTCCTGCAGGGATAGAATGTGAGCTGTCTTGACAAATTACAGTTACAGACACAGATGAAGAAGATCTCCTTCAGATTCTGAATGAAAGAGGGGAAACCTCCTTGCTTAGAGCTGCTGCGTATGGCACAAAGAAAGAGTCGAATTTTGAGCTTCTCGACCTGGATAAATAATTCTCGGGAAAAAGGCTTGTTGAAATTCATCGATACAGAATAAAGCAAAAGAAAGGCACTCGTCGTGCTTCCATTCTACACGACGCCATCGAAGGAGAGCACTTTTGTTGGTCGCTAATAATTTTTTTTGTTCTGTGTTACGTTCATCATTTTTTTTTTTTATTGCTTTGAAAGTAAACCATTATATATTGTTGTGGGTGCTAAATTCAATCGTTTTAATTTGTGCATATGTAGAAACGGCTCTACAATTACTGAAACTGGATGAATCAGTAGCAGAATTGAAGTACAGATATAAAATGACCAGTCTCGAACTGCTAGCTAATTAATATACCCTCTGCTTTCAGGAGTGGACACACGATGGGCATTATGAAGAAGTCTCTTTTACGATTGTATGTCTATTGCATTTGTTTCCAGCTTTCTCAGTTGATTAACTCTGACCATTTGATCTTCATTAATGTTCCCTCGTAGGTATCCATCTAATTCTTAACATTTTCAGGCCTTTCAGATGCTGACACTGATCAAAAACATGATATTAATAATGTAAAAGACGAAGTGTACTCTCCAGAAGATTTGGAAAGTTCTCAGAGCGAGAATAACAACAGTAAGTCTAGCCACCTCCGCGAAGGTAATATCGGATAATGGTAACTAGGTTGGTAATGTTGAGTCTAGGACAGGTCGTGGTAGATCTAGGAGAAAATTTATATTTATTTGTTTTTATGGTGTCATTATAGTGACATGCTAAAATAATAAGTCAATATGTGAAATTTACCTAACTTCAAAAATCTAAAATATCATTTCTTATATCTTATTTTAATCTAAACTTTTAAACAAAATGAATTTAAATAATCAAGCATCAACTTTTCAAGAATTTAGAATACCCATATGTTAGTCTATAATGATATAATTAGATATGTTGATGCTGGATCTAAAGCAAGAGTGGTGACTTTATCACAAATCTCTTGTGTAATAGATTGGCTTGTAGCTTATAAGAAGAGAGACTACTCCTCTTTCCTAATGAGAGCCATTTTTAGGATAAAACTATACTTTTTTTAATATTAAACCGTAAGGGTTCCAATCTATAGCGGACAATAGCTCGTGAATGAAAATCTCTAGCAGAAAAAAAAATTATAAACTCCCCTTCTAAAGTCGAGTTAGCTTATGGCTAAAGGAGGCCCTATCTTACACACCCCAAAAAAATTTAATTTACATAAAAAAAAAATTACATTTTTCGCAAGCTAACCATTTTAAAACATGAAATAGTATAAGAACAATAAATAATATTTTAAAATGTTATCTAAAAAAATAGAACCCACAATTTCATCGACTGGCGTATGACGTTATTTTGTTGACATATGTAATATAATGGACGTACTCTTGTACTCTTTATATTATGGCTTTGCAACTCCACACCATTAACAAACGGAAGATAATGTACATCCATCCTAATTAGACTCGTTTGTATATGAAATGTGATCAAACATAATGCTTGGCTCTTCTCATAGGTCGAAGAGACATAAGCTCGTCAATTTGGAGATTTTTCTCTCGTGGTACTCCCTTCCCACACAGACTACTAAGCTCTCATTTCTCACAAATGCATAAGCACAAGAATTCTTTCTAATGACATGCCTGTATCATCATCATGACTAGCGTGCCCATGGTTGAAAAAAATACGGCAAGAGAGGAGAAAGCATGTATGTGCTTTGAAACTGGCCAAGATTAATAGAGAAAGATACTACCTGGGAGAAAAGCGTGACAGATGACTTGAATTCAGATCTCAGAAATCTTCCTGGGAAAGAAGCAGATCAAGAAGCTGTGCAAGGACAAGAAATCTCGATTGATGAGCGAAATTCGGAAACGCCATTGTTTGCCGCAACTAGAAATGGGATAATAGAGATTGTGGAAGAGATACTTCATGTCCATCCTCAGGCCGTTGGGCATACAAATGGAATGACGCAAACCATATTGCATTTGGCTATTATGTACCGTCAGAAGGAGATATTCAACAGAGTGAAAAAGATGAAAATACCAATGACCAGGATTGTCCGAGGAATCGACAAACATCAATACAATTCAACACCATGCTGCAGTTATGGATGGTTATAGTGCTGGTGTTGGTGGAACTAATCAAGCTGGTCCAGCATTCAAACCATAAGCAGAGTTAAAGTGGTTTAGGGTGAGCTTCATGTCATCTATATCTTTTTATTAAAAAATATTAACAAAGAAAGATATATCAGTAGATAATCTTAACGTGTATGTACGTATTAATCACATCTTATCTTGAGACTATGTAGCATCTTTCAATAGTTGTGTATTAATCAATGAATAGTGTCAAAATGATTTTTATATTAAAATTATGTTGGCTTTTGAAAGCATTATATAAAGCATATACCTTTAATACCTTTAAGACATAGATTAAGATTATCTTATATTATTTTGAAGAATAAAGTTATATGTGTACTTATTTATGCAGCAAGTGAAGAAATTATTGCCTACCGTTTCGCTCTGCAACGGGATAGACAAAGCAGGACTGCGGAAGCGCTTTTCAAAGAGAAACACGAAAAACTACATGTGGAAGCACTGAAATGGATAAAAGAGACTTCTCTGTCAGGGATTGCAGGCTGTGCACTCATTGCCGGTGTCGTCTTCGCAGCAGACTTGGACTTACCGGGAGAAATGGACGCTGTATCCTTAGCAAGTTCCCTAACCTCGCTTGTGATGTTCCTGTCAATCCTCCCATCGGCTTTGGAGCTCGAAAATTTCTCTTACTCGCTCCCTAGGGACCTGACATTTGCGTTTGCGTTGCTTTTTTTTTTTTTCGGTGGCGACAAGTGTGCTTGCGTTCGCGGCAACAGTCATTAATTTAGAGCCGGGGCACTTGACCCTCACTCTGGTTTATACTGCTGCATTTCTTCCTGTCTGCATATTGGCCCTGACACAGTTCCCATTGTCTATTGCATTTACGCAAATTGTAATGAGCATTTTCAGGCTGATCAGGAAGGCTCATTTCAAATTATGCTCTCGTCTATTCCTTAAAAAGAATTAACAGAGCCATATGAACTCCACTTGAGAATTGAAGGCCATATATATATGGGGTTGTGATAGTACTTCGAAATAAGTTTAAGAATTTGTACAAAAGATAAAAATCAGTTTTATTGTCTTTCTTTAATAATACATTATTTTCTATACAATCAGTTACATTCTTGCAAAAATTTCAGGTGAAGATAAAATGGGGAGGAAATCCTGGACCACTAAATGAATATTGATGAGCAGTAGCAGTTCACTTGTTTCTTTTTATTTCTGAAAAAGCAAAAACACTGATGAAAGTGTACAAGGCACAAAACCCTGTAATCAATTTTATGAACTCATGCCAATGACGGTACTTCGAGAACAGTGCCCATGTGGACGCTGTGAAACATCCAAGTAACGAAGTTTAACATATACTAATCCAAGTGAATAAAGTGAAAGTGGAGTATTAAATTATTTCTCTATTTAAAGAGGGTTATCAGATTATATATAGAGAAAGACATCCTTCTGATTATTATATTATAAATTCTTTTGGAGGATTTCAAAAGAAAAACCATACCAATAAGAAGTAAAGATGTAGAATTCTAGTTGAAGGGGTTGAATAGTGTTTAATTTTTAGTCAAAAAGCAAATTGTAGTATCATAAATTTCAGTATGACTACAACTAAACAAGAGATAAATATACAGAGAGGCAATCGTCATTGTTCATGTTTTAATTTTTTTTAATTTCGGTGTCTACAACTCCTGTTCTCTGTACCGATAACCGTATCAATATTGTTCATATTTAAAGAGGGTTATCATTGTTCATATATATATAGCCATCGAGGGAAATAAGAAGGGGCGAAAATAGACAGTCCCCTTCTTAATCTTGGAAAAATTTTGACAAATTCTCACTCACCCCTTCTTAGATTCTGGAAAATTTTGACAACTGTTAATAAAACTCCATATATTTAATGCTTGTTTAGAAACTTCCTATATGATAGACTTTTAATAAAACTACGCACCATTATAAGTTTGAAATTTTCAAAATCACCCCTATAGATTTAACTAGCTTTTGCCCCTCCTAGAGCAAATTTCTGGCTAGTCTTTATACATAGCAGCATGTTTGATTATTTCTAGCCAGAGCCGAGGAGCAGCAGCGGACTCTAATGTTTCCGGTGTTCCAGTACTGTAGTGAAAATATGAAACGGAAAATCATGCTTATTGAATAAGGCTATATGTAGTTCTAAAATTCTTCAAAATATTATATTCATCAATGACATTTACAAGATGAAAACAAACTTGCACAGACCTCGTAAAAGACCTCAAGTATAATTCCATGATATTCCTTGGAATTCATAGACATGTAATAATTCAAGAGGCTACGGAGATCTTTGGTTTCTTCAATTTGGTTTGCCATGATCATTTCAACCATGGATTCTCTGAAGTCTTCTCTTGGATCATAAGAGCACTTTTCCATGGCTACCATTACAATGAATCTACTGCCTTCACTTTCTGATCTTCGCCTCCTTCTCTCTTTATGTCTTGCCTCTTGCCTTTCTCGAATCATTTGGTCTAGTCTCTCTTGAACCATGGCGTGTGCTAGGCTTGAGATTGATGCAAACTGGTCAGAGTTTGAGCTCTCTGCTTCCTCCGAAGAAGACACACTAAGCCTGCAACTGCAACACAGTGCCCTGCATCCTCTCTGCTGAAGCTTTTGCTTCTTGCGTTCTCTGGAGGATTTCATTTTCAGGCACGAAACCTGGAGCTTTGAAGGGAAACTTGAGCCAAAATAATCATTTATGCACAATTGGCAAGTGGGTCACGTTGAACATGATTATGCCTCGAGTTTAAAACAACAAGAACATAACTTAAAGAGATTAGGTAAGGTTGGAGGATGAAGATTGAAAGCCAACTGGGGAACATTTGTATTGTAAATTGCGCTTGTGATTATGATGTGAAGTAGACCTTTAATAATTTCCTTTATAGGGTGTGCGTTAGGTGGCATCCTTTTGAAAGCTTGGTTAATATGGAAAGTAGGTGTCCTTGAAGCCTTTTCATTAAAATTTTAGAACAAAGGAAATGACAGATGAAAATTTCGGTTGGCTTCACATGCATGCCTCGTGAGGAATTCAGTTCTAGTACTACAACTGCTGCTCTGTTGATGCTAAAGTGAACTGATGAACTGCATTAGCTTGAAGCGATCAAGCATGCAAGAACAGAAGATACTATATATTAATTGTTGCTCCTTTCTGTATATCAAGGGAATCTGTCTGATAATTTTCGGTGAAAATTAAGCTAGATTTCACCCTTTTTTCATTGCTTGACTGACTTATCTTGCTGGTTGCAGGAACCAGTGATCATCAGTTGGAGTGCTGATATGAGTTATGCCTGCTCAGAAACCATTCTGCCCCCATCATTATTAGTGGCCATTTAAAATGTAGACAAACTTGTCAATGGGGAGGGAATCGAGGATGAAATAAGACAGTTAATGATCACAAGCAGTACTGAGCCAGATCTTGTACTTTGCCTAAATGAACAAACATTTAATTACTAAGGCAAACATAATAGATGAAACTATGATAGAGATACCGCAGCCCTGGTGGCAAAAGCTTTCAAAAAGAACTGCTCTGATGAGGTAAACCTGATAAAGTCATCAAGTAGAATTGAATGGAGAGTTATATCAGTAACACCCTCCAGACAGTGTATCCAAAAAGTATAATATAATAATACATACAAGGAAATGGACTGCTTAATTTATACACATTAAAGCATGCTTGTGTTTGCCACTAATGCATCGCTAGCTTGGTTAATCAGGATGAGCCTCTTCTTTAGTTTCAGATGATTAGATGCACTGAATGAAGGAAAACTCTATTTCTCTTCCCTTGATTTGGATCCAAATGCAACCACTTGCCTGATATTTTCTGCCATCCAATTATGGAGAATATCCGTCAAAGATTTATGTAGCTGGATGGAATCGCTTTTGTGTATTCCCCTCCTTGTGTTTTAGGGACATAAAAACAGTTAAGAAGATAAAAAATGAACAATACAAAAACGATAAGTCTTTGGCGTGTGATAATCATTTATGTGTATCATGAATTACTACTATCTTATTAGATTTGTAAGTGAGAAATAAAACATGGGTTTCTTTCTTTTGATTAATTAATTCAGTAGAATGCACTACTAACAAGTACAAAAGTTGTTAAGCAAGCAAATGGCACATGATGCTATGATGATCTTTTGTAAAAGTAAAGCCAAACTTCTCGGTAATTAATAAGGTCTACCCTCTGCAAGCTAATCAAAGCACCGAGTACCTCAACTACTCTCGTTCTTAATAGAATATATATGTATGGAACTGGTAAAATGAAGGCTTTCTCTAGCTGTGCGTTTGGTTGCAAGAGAAAAGTGCAGCACAACGTTTTGATTTGAAGCCCAGTTATTATGAACTGCACCTCTTCGGTATTATAGATTTTTGCAGACTTAACAGTTTTATATGAGCATTCAACATGCTAGCTAGCATGTTATATAACTTACGATATTATACTCATTCTGGTGCAATTTATAACTGAATTGCCTAGCTCATATAACACTGTTATTGAGGATTTAGCTGAATACATTCTTGGTTTCTAATGGAACGAAACTGTTTCACGTACTCCAATTAGAAATCATCTAGGCATGCTGCATGCATTACATCTGCTGCAACATCTGAATTTGCTTCATATGATATTACACCTAGTGAAATCAGATGGTATATATATATATATGATAAAATTGGGAGATGGATTTTAGAGTAATTAATTTTATTAATTGCGAACACTACATAAAATATGCACCCTTTAATTGATAAGTCCATTCTGCAGCAAGTTAATCCAAGAACTAAAATTAGCTAGCCTTTTTGCAGCACAACACAAAGATATGCCTTATGAGGATTCATAAATTTTGTCACAACTTTCTCAACATATATGAGAGACGCCACCAGTCAACTCCTAGGGGCGGAGATTGGTCTGCTTTGAGGAAGGAACCGAGACTCGTTGATGAAGACTTGAATATGGTGTAGAATGCACAAGTTGATGACTGATAACGTAAAGGAAGGAAGCTCTTATTTAAGCTCCCCCAAGCTTTTAAAAATCTGATGATAAGTAAATTTTTGTATTTAGAATGGTTAAAATTTTTTTCTCTTTTTTAATATATTATTTATAAATAATACTACTCGTCCTAAAATTCGATCCTATTAATTTATATCTCAAATTATGTAGGCTTACTAAATGATCGCTAAGTGAATTGTGTGATAATATGACGAATGACATATGATACCTGAATTAATGTCATAATATTTAATATGCATAACTTAAGTTGAAATATAATTTTGAAATGAATAGATTATTATTTTTTGTTAATTACAGATCACTACGTTTAAATTCTGCCTAGGTGTAGGTGAGAGTCAAGATGGAAGATAATCTTGTTGCTCAGAGAAACGCTTAAGCCCTGCCAGGCTGCTACACAAATAACCGAGCTGCATTAATGGGCTTACTTTATCCAAATCTTCAGCTAAATTCGACTCCATGACGAGGGGCCGAAAATCAGACTGGACCCAATTGGGCCCATGAGAAAAGTTTAGGACATTGCTCCCGGTCCAATAGCCTTCGAACAACTTGGTGGGACGATCAAGATGGGTGACATGACCTCAAGTCCAATAGCCTTCGAACAACTTGGTGGGAAGATCAAGATGTGTTAGCTAAAATGTCCGGGTTAAGGTAAGGATCAGGATGAGGATAAAACCGAGAATATGCTTCAGCTTAATCATTACGCGCCCATGGCCCACCAACAAAAAAAGGTTAGGTAAGTACAAAAGCGTGATCTGGTGCAACAGAATCCATTATCTGATAATCAGATTCATCACCAATCCAATCACACCCTAATCGTCGATTAAATTCGCATCCGATTTTCCACTCTACTTGAATTTCCAAATCCCCAGAATACCCTCAAAATCCATTGGACAACTACCTCTCCGGGGCGGAAACTCCAAAGTCCGAAACAACTTAAAAGACGTTCTTGCCCTCTCTTTCCACGATATATATATGCTGCAGTTTATCAAAAAGCTTCTACACTCACGCATACAGTCACACTCACACCTACACTGAAAGAGTTGCAGGGTTAGGTGCATCCGAAAGTAACCATGTCTCCGTCACTTGTAACTAACGGCGATTTCACCCCCGTCAAGTCCGGGGGAGTTGCAGGGCGTGTGGCTTCCGTTTACAGTGAGGTTCAGAGTAGCCGTATTGACCATGCCCTTCCTCTTCCATCTGTACTCAGAAATCCTTTTAAAATCGTCGACGGTCCCGCTAGCTCTGCTGCCGGCAATCCAGGTCATCTTTTTGTTTTCAAATATTTTATTATTTAACTTTTTTATTTAAAAATATAGAAAAAAAATAGAGACTTTGCACTGTTTCATAATGTCAAATGCAGAGTTTTGTATTTTCGGTGTTTACAGGTGAGATTGCTAAGTTGTTTCCAAATCTGTTTGGGCAACCGTCGGCCAACTTGGTGCCAAACAATGTCGATACGCTGCCTGCGGATCAGAAGTTGAAAATCGGCGTCGTTTTGTCTGGAGGCCAGGCTCCCGGTGGACACAATGTGATCTCAGGGATCTTTGGTGAGGATCTATCTAAAGCTGCAACTTTTTGCGTGAAATGTAGTTAAAAAAATAATTTTTTTTTTCTTTTGGCTGTAGATTACTTGCAGGATCGCGCAAAAGGCAGTGTCTTGTATGGGTTTAGGGGAGGTCCAGCAGGGATCATGAAGTGCAAATACGTTGAATTGACTCCAGAATATATCTATCCGTACAGAAATCAGGTATGCTCTTTTCGACTGTAATTTATAAACTTCATTGTACTAATTATGCATATCAGATTAATAATCTTAGTCTGTGCTGATCAAATGGTCACAATTTGTGTAAAATATGCGGTGCTGGTTGTCTATAATCTTAAAAAAAAAAAATTAATCCTTCGATTTGAGTTTATATTGATAGATTTACTAAAAGTTTATTTAAAAAATTATGGTAGAAGTGGCTAAAATTTTGAAAATGTGGTGTAATATGAAATCCATTATATATTAGAAAAAAATTGTAGGCGGTGGATGTATAGAAATTAATAGTCGTAGAATTTTAAGCAGTTGTGTGTTAATTTTGGTAATGGTAGAAGTAAATGATAAAATATTCATGTTCGGTTGTAACTTTTCTTTTTACCAGGGTGGTTTTGATATGATTTGTAGTGGAAGAGACAAGATTGAAACTCCAGAGCAGGTGAGACTGTTCATTTGATGGTTGAATTGTTGGGTGGACTTTGTTTAAAGTGTTTATTTGTAAAGTTGACTGATCATAATGAAACTATGTTTTCAGTTTAAACAAGCTGAAGAAACAGCTCTGAAGCTTGATTTGGATGGCCTTGTGGTTATTGGTGGTGATGACTCGAACACAAATGCTTGCCTCCTAGCTGAAAACTTCAGGTATACTAAAAATTGTAAAATGTTTTCAGTGTGATTTAGATCTGAAATGAAATTTTGATTTTGTAGTTTTCTTTGCATGTCTTTTTTGAAATTTACTTCTTCTATGCTAGTACTAATGATACCTTCGTACATAAATGTAAATCTTTTATTCTGGGGAGATATACTCATATATTGATGAGTAAATATTACCTTTCTGCCGTGGCTGTATAAGTGGTTCCTGCCATGTTAATTAACATTATATTGAATCAGGGGTAAAAATCTAAAAACTCGGGTGATTGGCTGCCCAAAAACCATTGATGGTGACTTGAAAAGCAAAGAGGTTCCCACCAGTTTTGGATTTGATACAGCATGCAGGGTGAGTCTGGCTATGCATGAAGATTTTTTGCTCAAAGTCTATATTGTTCATACTTACATAAGAAATGTTATCTTTTGGTTTGGATGAATATTTGCTTAACTACCATCAATGCATTTAAGCAAAGGTTTCCCTCATGAGGCATTTCAAGTGTGCATGAGATATCAATTTTCTATGCTTTTGTGAAAAGCATGCTACTAATTAGCATGGTATGAAAGTCACTATCATTTATTCTTTCTTTTACATGTTTAAATAAGGCAACGGGATCATAATAAAGATGTTGCAGAGGAAATTCTCTTCTTTACACCAAACTTCTTCCTTGATCAATGAAGTATAGTTTTCTGTTTCGTAAATAATCGGAAATTACAAGGTTTATTTTATGTATATGTTGGAGGAATTACTCAATTTTTAGTAACTGTAACATGTTCTTGTTTTATCCAGATATATGCAGAAATGATTGGAAATGTCATGATAGATGCACGGTCAACTGGAAAATATTATCATTGTAAGTTCTTGTTGCTTCTATTGCTGTGTATTGTGGATGTCTTATAAGATTTTAATTTTGTTCATAGAGTTTTTAGCAAGAACTAATTGCCTACTAATAATTAAAATAACAAAAGTAGATGGGTTTAGAGAAAAAAATATATATACACTCATGCACAGAGGCATACAGAAACTGATACCCAAATCCATAAGTTTCTAGGTGGAACTTCTCCTGTTTTATCTAGAACCATTTGCTCTGTATTTTGCGAAACATATCCTATTTGCAAGTTGTTTATGATTGTGATTTTTATTTTTATTAACTGCTTGTATTGTCACCTCACTCTTAATTACTGGTGATAACCTAAAAATCTTTGGATTTGTATTTATACTTGAAACTTAGGAACTGTTTTTGTAATAATAATTCATCTATGGTTTTCCTTTGAAGAAAAGTTACAGGTAATATTGAACTTTTCTGTGTCTGCAGTTGTACGGCTCATGGGACGTGCAGCTTCCCATATTACTCTAGAGTGTGCATTGCAGACTCACCCCAACATTACCGTTATTGGGGAAGAGGTAAGCTAAGGCATAACCCCTTGCCTTGTTCAGATGCCCTTGTTTTGTTTATAAACTTCTAATTGCTCTAGTATTAAGAAATTTTGTTTATGTTTGAGATCGATTAGTGCATTATATATCTTTGAAATCTTTATCTCTACTGTGGTGAATTCTCTGGATGACAATTGGCCAAAATTGCATTCAAATTCTCACCATTTATGTCCCTTTTATGAATGTGTGAGAAGTTATCCTTAAAACTGCAGTCATGTGCAACGTGCATGCTGGTCAAAAGCCTAAGGGATATTTCATATATTTAAGCATCCTAATTGCTATATAACCTACCACATAAGAGAATTTCTATGGTTTGAAGCACTATACTTTTCTCTACTGTGGTGAATTCTCTGGATGACAATTGGCCAAAATTGCATTCAAATTCTCACCATTTATGTCCCTTTTATGAATGTGTGAGAAGTTATCCTTAAAACTGCAGTCATGTGCAACGTGCATGCTGGTCAAAAGCCTAAGGGATATTTCATATATTTAAGCATCCTAATTGCTATATAACCTACCACATAAGAGAATTTCTATGGTTTGAAGCACTATACTTTTCTCTTGTCTAAAATTTTAGTGAAAAGCTTTCTGTACAAATCTTCCTTTGACTGGGATGTATTTTTCTGCAGGTTTATGCCAAGAAGCAAACACTGAAAAACGTCACAGACTACATTGTAGATGTAATCTGTAAACGCTCTCAACTCAATTACAACTACGGTGTCATACTTATTCCAGAAGGCCTAATTGACTTCATTCCTGAGGTTCTTATCTCAATCAAATAATACTTCATCCTGTTTTATATGGCTGTATTCTATGTCAAATTATACTTAGTTCCTAATACCTGACACATTTTGACATCTAGTTTTTTAACTTTGTATTTGCAGGTGCAGCAGCTCATTGCAGAACTGAATGAAATTTTGGCCCATGATGTTGTTGATGAAAATGGCTTATGGAAAAAGAAACTCACTAATCAGTCTCTGCAGCTTTTTGAGCTTTTACCTATAGCAATTCAAGAACAATTGATGCTTGAAAGAGATCCACATGGAAATGTCCAGGCATGTATTGTATATTGCTGTTCTTGTATTTGATTTTTCACTTTTCCGATGTTTTGTTGTTTATCTTGTATCTTTTTTCTCCATTAGGTGGCCAAAATAGAAACAGAAAAAATGTTGATTCAAATGGTTGAGACTGAGTTGGAAAAGAGGAAGAAGGAAGGTGCATACAAAGGCCAATTTAATGGGCAGTCCCACTTTTTCGGGTATTTGATGCAATTTTTCTATAAAGATCTGATCTTTTTGAGTATCAAGGTTTAATAATTAATACACTGACTTGAGCACAGATTAAGAGTTTATGGCGATGATGAGTGCCACTTGATATTGATCACCTTACGTGCCTAAGATACTACACTCTGCATCCTTGGCATTAGTTGTAAATTTCTATGGAATTCCAATTTGCAGGTATGAAGGAAGATGTGGTTTGCCAACTAACTTTGATGCTTCCTACTGCTATGCATTGGGTTATACTGCCGGAGCTCTCCTTCATAGCGGGAAAACTGGCTTGATATCATCTGTTAGTGGTTTTACCCTTTCTGCTTTGATCTTTTGTGGAACTCATTCTCGACCTTCAACCAGTTGTCTTCTGGGCTTGATCTTGATAGACCTTGTCTTTGGTATATTCAACTGTGAAATTCATCCCATCCCAATTTAACAACTGAGTAACTGTTTTGTTTGTCTCCAGGTAGGAAATTTGGCTGCCCCAGTTGAACAATGGACTGCAGGTGGGACTGCTTTGACTTCATTGATGGATGTGGAGAGGAGACATGGTAGGAACCTTTGCTTCAATGCATAATTAGTGTATTATGTTACTTTTTCTTTACCTCTTCTTCAATGTGTCCTTCAGAAGCGTGTAAAGAATATGCTGTCACCTGGCTGTAATCTCGCTAGGAAATATTCTAGTTTTTATAGGTTAATGATAATGAATTATTCTAAAATAACTAGATTACAGTTTACTAAAAATATCATTGTATAATGTTTGGACATCAAACAGATTTTTCCTAATTATGAAAATGTTTCAGGAAGGTGTTTGTGCTGTAACTCATGTTAATTATTTTTTTACAAATTTTTTCTGCTCTTCAAAAGTTGAATTTGTTTTGCAGGCAAGTTCAAGCCTGTGATCAAGAAGGCCATGGTCGAACTTGAAGGTAAGTGTTTTATTTTAATATTTTTTTTGGGGGGGAATCACTGATTGGCTCTCAAGTTGCCAGGCGTGTTGACATTGCTGAATAAGTATTACTATATTTTGCTTGTGCTAAAACTCCATCAATCTTGCAACTAAGAAGCACTTTTTTTATAATGAATTTTCAGGTGCACCATTCAAGAAATTTGCATCTCTGCGGGATGAGTGGGCCATAAAAAATCGCTATATCAGTCCTGGTTAGTTCTGAATTCAATAATACTTTTGGTCATTCATTTTAATCATCTTGCATCAGTTTACAGCTTTGTTTGGCTTGTGTCTCTAGACCAGCTGGATTAGATTATGTTGCTCTGTTTCAGTCACCGTTCATTCTATAATCATGTCTTCTGATGGATTTTGTTTCCAGGGCCTATTCAATTTGTCGGTGCAACATCAAATGCTGTCAATCATACGCTATTGCTGGAGCTTGGTGCCTCAGCATAGGCATTCTATTAAATTCCTGAGATTGAGTTACTGTCTAAAGAAAATAATACTAAGGTTAATGTGTTCTTAGTCTCTGACCTTCTGTTTCTCTTTTTATTTAAGAATTTTGATGTTATATTTGAGCGTTTTTGGTTGATGATCTATGAGATGGTTTTGTAACAATGAGTGAAACTTTGTTGGATGTTTATCATGTATGAGGATCCTTAGCTGAGTTTTTGCCCTTTTGTGTCACTACGGTACAATTACAAATTTGTTCTTGCCACCAAGTCGATCGATTCGACTGTCTTCTGAGTTGAGTCAACCAGTGGCCCATCTATTGATGCACATGGGCTCGACCTGGGCTCATGGCCAATCACGACACATGCTTGTTACTGCTACTTGTTTTCCTTCTGACTTACTGTAGTTAACCTTCTGTTCTACTATTGCGCGATTTTATTGGAGAATCTTATGGCCTAGACTAGATTTATAACGAATCATTGTGCACACAATAAACGAAGTCTATTAAGAAACGAATCATCAAGCGCGGAAGAGGATAACAACGCACATACATCAAGAAATTGAAAGTCTTGAAAGTTATTATTTTAATGTTATAGATATTGTACTCCAATTGTTTAAACTGATCGAACAACAAAAACTTGCTGCCAAGGGAAAGAGGTGAAGAGAAATCATTGAATTCTACTTTTTTGGAGTTTCTTTTGAAGAAAGTTGGATGGTTGTGCTTTATGCAGTGCGCAGATGGTTTAACTGCATACAACCAAAAATACTGTCACTTTTCATGTCCTCACTTTTTCTTGAAGAAGATTTTTCTATATTCAAAGTTTTATGAAGCATATCACATGCAAGATGCAACCCATTTGTTTAGCTCAGTTTCTACTGGTTACCAGATGAGAATGCAAGATTTTTATCTCTTTTTTTTTTTCTTCTTCTTTTTTCTTTTTTCTTCTTTTTTTTCTCTCGCTTTGTTCAAATACCAGACTAGTGAGTTAAGATGTTGCTTCTAGTTCTACTCCATAAAATAAACTAAAATAAAATAAAAACCTTTATTCTTGAATATAAAACTAGCTTGACAAACGATCAATCCCCCATTCATTTCAAAATCTTTGTTTGGAGTAAGCAAACATAATATATATTTTCAAATGGAAGTGCAAAAATCTGTGCCACATATACAAATATTTTTTTAAGGGAACAACGAACATAGGGTACATTAAAGTACAAACCAAAGTTGGAAATTTAATATTGTTGGGACCAGCAAGTTTTATCCTTTCTTTCTTCTCTTCAATCTTGAGTTGAGCTGTAATGGCTCTTTGCCAGCTTTTTTCCTCGTATAAAGAATTCTTCTCTTAATGTCTCTTTCTAGTAGGTAGTTGTCACACAAGATCATTATATATCAATATCATCTCTCCCAATAAAATGAAAGATGCATAACTTCCAAGTATTTAATGATATTTAATTCAAACTCAAATATATTAAGATACAACAAATACTTGCTCTTTTATTGCACGAAACAACCGAAGGAAAATGGCCTCCAAGTCAATTTTAGGAAGCATTCTAATAATGTTATAAAAAAGCACACGTCTTTAATATAGAAGCTCATTGGTCAATTCATCGTGCATGCATCAACTCTTTACTCTTTTCTTTCAAATAATAATTGAGGGAATTGGATTCAAATGGGTTCCCAATGTTCTTTATGCGTATGCATGTGAACCCAAAAGAAAAATTGCAATTTGGTTTTCCATTTTGAAAACCATATTAAAAATAGTAGGTAAGCATCACATCGTAACAACCGGCATTAAAAAGTTTGCAAGAGACACTGATGATAAAAACAACTTGGAAGGAAATAGAAATAGAACTCTCTAATCGCTCTTCACGACAATGTCACAATAGCTCATAGGCTTCAAAGTCAAGTCATCTATTATCGAGAGAGAAAGAGTGGTGAACCCAAGACCTTGTGCTATGAGCCATATGGTCCAAACCAGAGGACCCATGTCCGAACCATTATGATCACTTGTTTACTTATCCTGTACAGGACTTCCGAGGTTAATTAAACTACATATATGTGTGTGTGTATATATATATATATATATATATATATATATATATATTTGAGTGTTGGGTTGTCTTGATAGGACCACTTTGTTCTTGTACTATAATATATGTTTTGGTTTATGGCATACTGAAATTGACCCAGCATAAACAAAAGTGTACTTCACCACATGGTTTCAGAAATTTGAATGGTGATATGTAGTGCCTCTGAGGAGATCATGTTCAGATAAAGCCTTGAAAGCAATCAAATGAATTAAAAAAAAAAAACAAAACTGTGAGGAGAGAAAAGAAAATTGGTAATTATTGGTATTATGGATGGTTTGATATCTCTCACTCACATGAGATGCAATAGCCTTTTGGAATGTTGAGGCCACCAAACCAGAACATAAAAAGCAAAAATTAAAGCTACCAGAAACTTTTGCAGTCTTGGTCATGCCAAATCATATACATGTTAATTGTCATCTGCTTTTCTTATTTTAAAAACAAGAAATGGTAATGTTTCTGACAGCAGATGCCAGCAGAAGTGTTTAACTTCAACCTCACTCGAATGTTTGTTTTTTTCACTAGGAAAAAGGAAAAAGACTAATATTTCCCCACCACCTACAAAACCAAACTGAAACCAATTTAAGCTTTAAGTTGGGGTCCAATAGAGATTTGCATATGATCAATGAGTAAGTCTCTCAATGGTTGATTATAATTAATTATTAGATAACATGGTTATAAATTATAATCATGAAATGAATCATAAATTAAACCTATCACTACCTAACAGGTTATAAGTCACTTTTTAATTGCGTGGAAGGTATTGTACTATTGTGTGATATTTTTGATATTATGAGATATCAAAACTGCAATCAACTTCTTGTATATTGTCAAAAAGAGAGCTATCAGCTTCAGCTAACGTAACCATCATCATCATCAGAGTGGAGGCATCTGTATCTGTTCTGAAACTATATACAAGATTTTAGGATAAGAACAACCTACCCTTGAAAGAAATTACAAAGCTGGCATACTGTAACTTATCATAAAATCTTTCTTCTGTATACATATTTCCCATAATTTACTGGAAATTAATTTTTTCTTTTTTTTCAAAACATTACAGGTCTGGTAATGTTTTTGGGTCAGTTTTAACCTTTGAATGACTAGTCAGAAAGATAATTTGATCCAATAATTTCACAGAATTGAAGGACCCCTGCTTGGCCAGTCTCTAGATTGTCATACTTGTTCTTTTACTATCTTTTTCAGTTTTTCCAGACTGAATTTTCTCATAAAAGCTACTAATTGTACGAAGCCAACAGAAACCTGAGTAGCTCAGTTCAGCGCATGCAGTGCAGTACAATACAATGCAGTGTAGATCATACTAGCCTTTACGAATCTAAGCCAGTTTATGAGAATTATCTTGTTGGAAACTAGTTTCATCTTCTCTTAGCTACCTTATTCGGTAATATAATAGAATTGTTGCCACATTTATTACTACACCACCTTTATAATTTGAGGATATATACTTTTGCTTGAGAGAAAATTTTGTGCACAGTTTAGTTTACACAACACGCTTGCTTTCATCTTTAGACAGAAAAGAAAATAAATCTGCCAACTAAGTAAATTGGCAAAGCAGTTCAATTAACATATATAATTTAATAAGCCTAGTTTTTGACATGCTTAATTTGGTGTAAGTGCCAGGCAATATTTTGAATATTCTATTTCTGTTTTGCTGTTGATAATATATATATATATATATATATATATATATATATGCATTAAATTATGGCAGCAGGGAAGTTCTGGTGTTTATTGGTTTGAATAATAGGAGATTAGGAAGTTTACCAAATTCATTAAATTCATAATCCAATGCTTTGAACTTATCATGCCTTCTTGAAACCTGAGCCCCATCTCTGCAAATTCCAGAATTAATTAACAATCTGAGAAGAAAATTTGCAAATTTCTATTTCTAATCCCCCACACTCATAGTGGATTAAGACAATCATGATTGGTGTCACATGGGGAATAACAAGTGATGAGATGATTTTGTGGAATGTGAAGCAAACAACACTATGGTGGTCCTCAGTTGCAGCAGATAGACAAATGAGGGTGCAAGGCAAGGCAACGCAAGGAAGGGCAGAGGGCAAAATTAATTAACAGCTAAAAGGACAGGAAGAGAGCTGCAATTGCTATCAAGAAGAAGAGGTGGGGCCTGATTGAAGGGTGAGGGCCCATTACATTAATGAAAATAATGGTGCTTTTGCCTGCACATGCCTCATCATTTTGCCTACAAACAAACTCCATTAACAAAAGGGAAAAATGCTCATCAACCATTCTCATTCTCTTATCTTTCTCAGTGTTAGATTCCCAGTCCCCACCTTCTCTTCACCATTACTATTCTAATCCTCTACAGCCAACCACTTATCCATCAACCCCTTGTTTGGGTTCCACCTTCACTTGTCATCTTCTTAACCCAAATCTCCATATTTCTCTTTAATTATTTATTAACTTTCCTGATTCTATTCTATACCATTCCCATCTCTAGTAGCAGTGGAAGTGAATTTATATATATATATAAATTAATCTATAAGATATTTTGTTAACCTCTTTGACATTTATCTTTAGTAAAATAGTAATATTAGTCTTATAACTCAAATATAATTTAAAGTCGACAACCTGATGTGACAATATAATTGACAAAAACTTATTGAAAATGTAACTCCTCTCGTTTATTTTTGTTTTTTCCCTTCTTTAATGAATTTTTTGTAACTTAAATTATTACATTATATTTGGATTGTAAATAATATTACTGTTAATAAAAAAATAACAATCTTTTTTATAATTTTATTAACCATCTTATAATTACTATCTACACATCTAATTTAATTTAATAAGAAAAATGACAATAATTATATCAATTGATAGTGATCAAACAAAGCTGTATAAAAACAAGATAATGAAAATTTGAGTGAATGAAATTAGATTGCTGCTCAAATTTGTTATACGAAGTAAACATAAATAAATAATCTAAGGGAATTCTGATAATTCGATCAATTTAGCATCTTTCTATTAAACAATAATGTTGACTTATAATATTCATATAATATAATCTTTATGATATGATATGAGTCATATGACAGTTTAAGTGACAAAATTTTATCGTACATATAACTTCTCTCATCCGTTTTGTTTTTTCTTCTCCAATGAATTTTCGTTATGTAAACTATCACGTATTATTATAAAATTAATATTAGATGAATATTGTAAGCATGATGTTACTATTCCGTTAAATTAATCAATCACATAATAATAAAAGATATATTTTATTTCGTTTCTTTTGTAATATCCCCTATGCAGCCAAGGCGTCCTTTTTTTCCCACAAGGATAGTTTTTCTAGCCTGTCCTAGTAATTAAATTGCAAATGAATCATCGCTAATCTCAATTCTCAACCGCCAGCTTGTTATTGGTTAAACTTAATCTTCAATATTAATGTCCTGAAAGCTGTACAAAACCAGCTTTGAGTTTAAATTATTGACAATGATGTTTCAATTCCTATTATTATTTGGATAAAAATTTGCCGTGTCAATAATAGACTCCACCTGTCAACTCAGCTTCAATTTCATAATTATCTAATGAAAGTTATTTTAATTTTGTCATTGTATAATATCCATGGTTTAAACGGTTATACAGATCTCATATTCTTCTTGGTATATTCTTAAATTCAGATATGAATTATAAAAAAAATAATTATATTAAAAAAAAAAAGGAAAATAGAAGGTATGTCAACGCACACATCATGACACGAAGCTGTAAACGTTGATTAAGACTATAGAATAAAGAGAGTATGGAAAGGAGGCGATGCATGTTAATGTAACCCCACATGCATGGTACCATGAGCATGAAATGACATCACTCACTCACATAATCACATTGGATTGGGTCAACCCACTTTTGTATGTAAAAATTAGACATGTAATCATCAAGAATCTAACACACATTCAAGTTCCAAGGTTGAAGGATCAGATGGTTTAGATACTCTAATCACAAAATTTTAATCCACCTAAACTCATCTGAAATCTACACGTGCACTCTGTTTAAAGTGATCATAAAAATAAAAATAAAAGTAGATTAGAAAGATACACAACAAATCAATAATCTTGATTATACAGCAATAACAAGTTCAAGTTCAAGTTCAAGTTCCCATGTAGTCTTGGTTTGCTTTGCTTGAGGTTACTTTTGCTTTGCGTATTGCATGCGTTATGTTATGTTATGGTTATAAAATGGGAATATATCAAAGCCTACTTATGATTTATCTTAATATCACTTGAAAATTATATTTGAAGAATATATTAATATGACTTTCAACATTTATATTTTTTATCGTTCAAGTCCATCAAATATATATTTTTATACTATTTAAGTCCATTTTTTATTATCAAAATGGATGTAAATGATATAAAATACAAACCTCTAGAGCCGCATTGAAATATTACCCGAACATCGTCCTCTCTGCGAAAACTGTTTCTCACTCGCTTCTCTTCATTTGTTTATTACTTGTTAAGAGTTGTAGGGTCACTAGCTCTCTGCAACTCTGATCTCATCTCACTCGCTCTTCTTAGGAAACAGCGAAGCCTCTCTCCCCTTCCCTCCCCGCCTTCACATACCATCCGCTTCTCTTCTCTCTTTTCTCTCACAGGCATGGATAGTCCGCGATTTCCTGAACCGAAAACTACTCTCTTATCATGCAACACTACCACTACTACTGCAACAAGAAGGAGAAGCAGCGATTCCAACTCTCCTGAGTTTGAGTTTTGCAACCCTTCTTGTCCTCAACCGAATCTCCTCTCAGCCGATGAACTCTTCGTTGATGGTTTTCTCCTCCCTCTCCGCCTTCTTCCCCACAAACCCTCTGACCCTCCTGACCCAGATCCTCAACCTCGACCACCTAACAAGGAACCAGAAGAACCAGAACCTGAACCTGGACCCAGACCTGATCAGTTAACGCACGTGACAGCTGAGTCTGCAAATGGGTTGACATCCTCTAAGCGCTGGACAGATATTTTCAAGAAAGGTGACAAGAAAGCTTCAACCAAAGCCACGGAAGACAAGGATAAAGAGAAGGAGAAGGAGAAAGAGAAGAAAAGCAGAGACAAGAAGAGTCAAGGTGGAGTGAGTTCATCAGCTGAGTTGAATATCAATATATGGCCTTTTTCAAGGAGTAGATCCGCCGGGAATAATGGGAGCAGGCATAGGATGGTACCGGCAACCCGGAAGGTCAGTAGCGCACCATGTTCAAGGAGTAATTCAGCGGGTGAGTCCAAGTCAAGGAAGTGGCCAAGTAGCCCAAGCCGGGCCGGGGTTCATTTGGGTCGGAGCAGCCCCATTTGGCAAGTGAAGCGTGGAGGGTCAGGGTCAGGGGCAGGCATGAAGAGCTCTGAGGCTATTGTGGCTAGAAGTGGTGAAAAAGGAGCCAGTAAAAAAGAAGTTAGCAGTAAAAGCAAGTTGAGCAGTAGCAATGGTAATGGTAAAGTTAAAGGTTTGAATTTGAATGTCAATGTGCCCATGTGTATGGGGTATAGACATCATTTAAGTTGCAGAAGTGATGAAAACAGTGCACTTGGTGTTGTAGGTGTAAGCAGTAACAAGACTAGTAACAGTAATAGTATTACTACTGACAATGGTGGTGGTGCTGGTGGTGGGGTTGGTGGCGCCACCAGTAATGTTACAAGTAGTGGTCATCTTTTCAATTTGCGTAGCCTCTTCACCAAGAAGGTCTATTAATCCAAACCATATCATTAACTCTTAATCTTAATCTAGCTCCCTTATTATCTTTCTCCTAATAGTATTCATTATACATAGTACCCCAGCTCAGGTTTGATTTTTGTGCTTTTTCCTGCAGATTCTGTTTGTGTAAACTACAGATATTTATTTCAATTAGTTGCTTTCACATGTAATTATTAATCAGAAAAGTAGGTTTTGTTTTTGTTTTATCTTTTTTGGTGTAACACTGCATACATATATATTTTTTCTTTTTCTTATCTTGGTTTCAAAGTTTGTTCACTTTTTGAGGTGGTTCTCAACATTTTCTTGAATCTCTTGAATTGTGGATCTCAAAGGCAGAAGCAAATCAAAAGAAAGAAACCTAGCAGAGCATGCCAATGGCTATCTGCAATGCAAGGCATCATTATTTGAATGGTCCAATGAAAGGAAAGGCAGGCCAGTTACGTTGCATTCATTATCTATTTACCCCTTTTGTTGGCTTTTATTGAGAGCTTACCAGTGCACGCTTTGGTATGAAAAAGAAAGTGCTTCTTACAATTGTTCGAGGAACTTTACCATTCCCATGACATTATATAACTGAGACACTTTTTATCAAGTTTATCATCTCATTCATTTCTTCAAGACAAGATTATTTTAATATTTTTATGAATCCAAATTTCTTTAAGTTCACCATAAGCTAGCTACTCCAGCTTTTTGGTTTTGGATGTATTGTGTAGTTGAAGGTACAGACTTGAGAAGGAAACGAACTCGAACTCATATGTGATTCCTTTTAATAGAAAACTCGGATCAGAATGTCTTATGTGCTGTCACGTTATCAACTATATACGTTATTATATTAGCAAAAATGCGTGTTGGAATAAATTAAATAAACACCACTGAACTGATATATTTTACGGATTCTGTCATGTATACAACTCTAAAATGATCGATCCTAGCTGTTATTTTATTATTTTATACAAAATTCATGGGTCATATTATAGTACATCAGTTGTACCATACAATAGCTTTCAAATTTTTTATAAATTTAGTGTAAACATAATAAAACCTTGTATAAAAATCGTAAAAAAAAAGTTATAAATGAATAATTTTTCATATTTATAATTTTTACGTTAAATTTATAAAACTTTTGAAAACAAGTGCCCCAGTGCGCTGCAGCTAAAAGACCAAAATTTACTCACAAATTTGTCTTCCTTAACTGGTAAATAGAACAGAGATGAGAGCTGATATACACGTATGCAAAATTATTTGTTAGTGGATCTCTTTTTTGTGTTGATTAATACTGTTTTTAGATTTCAATCATTAATAATTGATTGAATAACGGGTGAATTATTGGCTCAATTATTAATGATTTAAAATTTTGTGTATAGGTGTCATAACAAGGAGTAGTTTGGAAGAAAAATTAAATATTTAAGAAAAAGTTAATGTTGAAAAAGCGCATGTGGTATTGTTTTATCCTTTAAAATTATAATGTTGGAATGTATGATTTAAGTGCATAACAAATTTCTGACAAAATGTTTCGCAATGATCTAAAAGTTTATATAATCTTTAAATTATATATTTTCAATAGAAAGAAAGTAGATTATAAATGGATGGTGATTTAATATTATTTAATTAATATTAATTTTTTAAGTTTAAATCATATTAAAATAAATCTATTTTAATTTTTAATAATAATAATAAGATATTATCAAAAATCTTCCTATAATTTATTTTAATATCACTCATAAAGCATATTTAAAGAATATACTAATATGACTTTAGACGTTTATATTTTTATATCATTCAAATTTATTTTAATAATAAAAAATAAATCTAAATAATACAAAAATATATATTCTACTTTAATAATACAAAATATAGATATCAAAGATGACACTGATATATTTTTTAAATATATTTTTCTGAGTGGCATCAAGATATTTTTTATATTATCCCTAATAAAAATGCTAAAAGGAAAGCTAGCGTGCACAATAATGGCAACGTGGCAGTGTACAGAATAAGCGTCACTCATAAGCACAAAACGACCTCCAATCGTTGTGTTGTGTTGACACTTTTAAGTTTTAACAGAGGTAATGGACGAGCCGGGGAGTCGAACCGGATTCAACCGGCTACCAAGCAGTGACGACGATAACCGTCTCCAATACGCCGTCGGTTCCGCCGAACATGACGCGGAGAGTTCGAACTCGGCAAGCAACGGCTCCGCCAGTGAGAGTGAGTCGACGCAACACTTGGCCGACTTGTCAGCGAGTTTCCGTATCTTCTCCGAGTCGCTTCTGAGAAAGGAGCTTGCCGAGCAGGAGATGATTAAATCGAGGGAGGCTCTGCGGTATGACGCAGAGAAGCGGAGGATGGAATCGGAGGCTGAGTTGACTCGGATGTTGGTACAGACTCAGCTGCAGATCGCGTCGTTTGTTGCGGGTATGAATCCGAGTCGAAAGAGAAAGCGTGGTGAAGAAGAAGAAGAAGAAGAGTCGGCAGTTTCTCAAAGGCAAGTTCTTGTTGGTCTCATTCTCATTATTCCCTTCTATAAGTAGTAGTAACTCGAGGCGAGTCTTGGATTGGATTGACTCACTGAGTTGATTATGTTTTCTGTTTTTTCGTGTGCTAATGCAGGGAACGAGCTTTGCTGCTGAGCCTCCTTCAGTGCAACTTTATCATCTAGGTTTCACCTTGGGGCACGTAATGTATTTTTTTTATTTTTTTTTTCAATGAATAATTGAATAAAAGATTTTGTTGTCAAATGTGCATATCCCTACCATAACGTAAATCAAGTATATTTTTCCTTGTGTCATTACTTTTAAGTTCACTTGAGTCTCTTTTGGTTATTTATCAAGCCCCAACAGAGAAAAATTCTTTTTTTTTTTAATCTAAATCTCAATCAAGTGTCGGAGGCTTGAAGCAATTTGTTCAGCAATTAAAGAACTCTCACGGTTTGTTTTTCTTTTCTCTAATAATACTTGATAAGCATAGAGCAAGATATGAAACCGTCCCAAATTGACATTTCAACACCTTCCTCAGCAGGTTAACATTTGCTTGATACATTAAAAAAAAAAAATCCACTAAAATTCGAAGTATCCCAAAATTTGCCCAATGTGCCCCAAAACTCTTAGTCTAGCTATATGAAAATATGCAGCGAAAAGTACAGGGGCTAATGCGTCGAAATCGAAAGGAAGAAAGTGTCTATCAACATGAATATCTAGTAATAAAGTGTCTGCTATCATGATGTAATATCTAGTCTAACACTAAAACCATAATCAACATAAATCCAACGGCTGTTTCTTTGTGTGAAGGTTGGAATTTTGTCGGCCTACAGTATTAAGTAGAGACTTCCGCCGGTTGATAGCACTCTCAATGTATTCCTCAAATGGTGGAAGACACCCTTGATCTCCATCCTTAGATGCTTGTCCTCGAATTATCTAATATCAAACAATTAATTTGTGTTCATATATTAACAATAAACCGGATTCAGAAAACATGAAAATAAGTAGATACTTACTTTAGATGCCCAGGAGCGCTCTGCTTGTTGACACACATCTCTAATATCCCTTCCAGACATTCTGCTTCGATACGTATAAATCAGTTTCAACTCAAAATTTTAATTACTCCACAAAATGTGTTTGACTTACTCTTCTGTCAAATTGGCTAATTCAACTAATTCAGATTTCTTCAAATGTTTCGCATATTGAGCTGCTATATCCTGGCGGTTCTGATGATCAGGTAAGCCAAAGGCAATCATTGAATCGAATCGACTGGGAACATAGATAAAAGATGATCAGTTACAAAAAAAAGTCTGTCGACTGTAGGTATAACCACCATCTGCAGAAAATGTGCTAATAGATTTACCTTATTAAAGCAGGATCAAGGTCTTCCTTTCTATTTGTTGCTGCTATCACAACCACTTTTTTATCCTGTTCAAAACCATCAATCTGCAGAAAAAAGGATCTTTTAACGAAGAGGAATAGAATTGCTTCATTACATAACTTGATATAAACATACCAATTAAAAAAAAAAAAAAGTGTATATGCATCGACAATGTAATTATACACATAAATACATGGCAAAACTTCTGAAAGACTTCAAAATGCTACTTACACAAAATTTTGTATCTACTCAGACGAAAATCTACAATTTATAAAGCAGTAAGTGCATTATGTTCTGTTGACTAGATTTTAAATTGTGCAGAACAGTGTGGGCAAGAGTCTATAATGGAATTCTCCCCCTTTTATAAGTTATGATACCAATCAGGGACCACGTTTGAGGTTTGATATAGGCTCTTAAGTATATGGATATTGGGGGGCAGACTTATAAGCATTTATCCCATGTTCAGTACATATAGTTCTGTCGCACCAGTTTTTGGCAGACAGTTAATACCAACTGTTGAAAATAAAAAATATCATTAAGGGATGAGACCTTTCCTTGCAACTACATGAAACACATACATCTCTGAAAGCAATGCTAAAAGGCTAATTTTCAGGTATAAAACACAGTGGAATCTGGACTTCACCTGTCGCAATAACACTGATAGCATTCTACGTGTAGCTTCATGCATTTCACCCTGACGAGCAACAGCAAAGGAATCAACCTGCAGTGGTTTTAAGAGAAAGGCCAAGTAGGTTGTCAAACAACTCCATCTTTTCACAAAGGATAAGATAAAGAAGACACTCAACATAAGAATGATGAAGCACAAAACTAAAGGATATGTGTTGGTCATACAGAAAGGTAGTCATTATCTGCAACAGTTACCTCATCCAGGAAAATAATAGCACCATTTGGTAGCTCATTGGCAAGTGAAAACACTTTTCCCAACAGACGTTCACTTTCACCATAATATTTTGACATGACAACCTCCAATGGCACATACATCAATGGAACACCCTGCAAGACATGCCATGTGCTTATTTTCAGGCCATTATTAAATCTATTTTCATCCAGAAAGTGATATTATATGATTCATTATATTGAGCACGAATAGAACTTGCTATGCAATTAATATCATTATACTGCTTGTAAATTTATGTATATGCAAGATCTTTAGTACGTATAAATCTACCTTTACTTAAAATGGTGGTGTACTAGCAAATCTTTATGAGCACAAACAAGAAAAAGTTGTAAAAGCTACCAGTATTTTAGTAGTTTGAACGAAAGCAATTAGTAACTTGTTCAAATTGAAATGCCCCACCAAACGATGGACTATAATGTTTAATCATGCCCAGACATCGTGCAATTACATAAGCCACAGAGAAATATCTAAAACCTTGTTTCTCTTTCCTATCAATAACTTTAAATTAACTGAAATAGCTAAAATCATCAATAAATCACAAATTCTGGAGGTTCTCAGCAAAAATCATAAAAAAGAGAAGAAGGAAGGAATAAAATTCAATAGTGCTAAGTTAAAAGCTAATAATATTTCGATTGAAACTATTGCTAAAATGTCTAGAGGAGGCTCACCGCTTGATTTGCAATAACTCGAGCACACGATGTCTTCCCAGTACCTGAAATTTGAAATGCATTAGGAGTAAAATTTGCAAACCTATCAACTAAAACCCAATTAAAGGATAAAAAACAAGTTGCATGGTACAGTCAGTATACCAAAAGGCAATATGCATTCTGGAAATTTAACAGACTAAGGAATAAGTTGTCTTAAACACAACATTGCAATGACTTGGTAGTTGCATCTAACTCTGTTCTATAAGTTATCCAAATTATGTGGTTGGAAAAATAGACGTATGAAGAGGAAATATATAGCTTGAAAATATGCTTCCTTTTGCATATAATATGTTTGACCATATCCACGAAGCACCCCTTTAGAGCTCAGGCACAAGACATCGTGGATTTAATTTATTTGTCTGTTTAGCTTTACCAAACGTTATATTCATGTTATGATTCTAATCTAGTCATTTGCACTGATGATACACGGAAAAAAAAAAAGAATAAATGCCACAAAAATGCATTTCAGTGAAACCTAAAACATGTGTATGAAGTAAAGGCCTACAACGCATGCTCCTAAACAGCAGACAGATGAGAAAGATAGTAGAAAATATGCAATCTATTTCCCTAAAAAATAATTACAACTACATGCCTTCAGCAATTTAACTAAGAAACTTATTCAGCACTAGAATGCAAACCTGGTGGACCTTCAAAGAGCACAGCTCGAGGTCTATTTGACTCAAATTTCCGCCGAGTCCCACGAGCAATACCATCATAGATTTCAGGACTTTGAAGAGCCAACAGTACAGTATCTTCTATTTCTCTACACGATAAGCAGTTAGGAAGTATATAGTTATGTCAAAGTTAGTAAAGTAATGAACTACACTTGACTTGAAATGTAGCAATAAGACAAACCATACAGTGTACAATAGAATTCCACCTACCTCTTTTGTTGATCATACCCAGCAATATTGTCCCATGATATCTCAGCAGCATTTGAGGTATTAAGTTGGGGCTCATCAAGCCCATAAATTCGCACTCCCATTGACTCAAGAGTTGCTACTGTTTTCTCTGCAGGTGGCTTTTGGGTAACACCTTCCCTTTGTTTTCTTTCCAAGTTTCTATTTTGGCCCAACCTCCCGCTAGCTAAATGCAAAACAGACACCAAAGAATCAAGCTCTCCAGAACTCAAGCTCCCTTTCTTAATGAACTCAATTTCCTGCAAGAGTTTATGTCCACTGATATGAAACAAAACTCATAAACCACCAGTCTCTCTCTCTCTCTCTCTCTCTCTCTCTCTCTCTCTATTATTATCATTACTACAGGATAGGCACAGGTCTTAAAAGGATAACAGCATATGAACTACTGGAAATAAAAACTAACAGCTTTATCAGAGGTAATGAGTGAACGAAATATGAGGATAACTAGGTCTCGTTCATGCATATCCTTATCTCCTGAATGGGCACGATCCCCCCTTGCTTCCTGTTTTTCTGGATATCTAAGTGTTAACTGCCAAGCAACTGCACTGAAGTAGCACACAAGAAACAAAAAGTTAGGGCATCTAAAGTAACAGTGATGACAAAAATAGACACAACTTTAAGCATAAATAAACATTTGCATTATTCATTTTCCTGGCCATGACCAATATGGTTATTCTGTAGCGGATATCAAAATTGATAATTCCACTTTACCTGTCCCAAGCACGCAAAGACATGTCTGAGCCACCACCATGCTCTTCAACCTTCACTCCAAGATTTGAGACAAGGTTTGCAATCAATTGTGGAACCTCACATCCAGGAGGCACTTGGAACTTAATGGTAACCTGTGAGACAATTATATTAGAAGTACTTAAGCAATATTAAAATTACCTCAATGAACTATACCTATTAAGCACAAACTATTATCTCAAGAAAAAATAGTGTGTCGATTTCGTAGGTGGCATAATGCCAATAAAGGCAGTGGTGGTCTCAATTTAAGATTTTCAGAGACAGAAAAATTTGAGCATGTAGATGGATCAAATACAAACTCATTGGCACAAAAACAGAAAGGTACTTTTGTCCATATTTAGATATGAAACAAAAATTAATACTAGGCGAAGACTCAAATAAACAAACTCTCTGTTGTAAGAAACAAATATAGTATGGACGTCTTGGGTCATGGAATATAAGAGTAATGACCTTTTGGCCCTTAATGGCAACGGTAAACTTGGGATAAGAACCATAATGCAGTCCTTTTCTCTTGAGTGACTCTTCAATACGCTTTCGTTCTTTCTTTGCAATTTCCTCCAAATCCACATAACTTGAAGAAGACTCTGGTAGCAATGGAGGTTTAGAAGAAGCTGCATTCTGCAGAAACTCAAAAATGTGATTTCAATGTAATATATATTCACAAAATATCCCTGTTAAAAATATGCATGATCAGAAGTGTTGGTGCTCAACAACACAAACCTCATTAGCATCTGCATAGGCGATATTTAGGCCCCCAAAACCAAACAAACCAGCTAAGACAGCTGGAATTATAGAATCAGATCCTCGAGCTTCAGGCCACAATTTCGACCTCGGAAAACCTGAAGCATTGAAATGAATTCGGTGCTCAAAATATCCTGCAAGAGTCAATAAAGCCATAAAGGCACAACTAATGCAAAAATTCAATCTTTTGAGACACATAGATTAGATAAGCAGAACTGAGAACTTATTCATCCATTGAAATATGATGGAATGAGAATCTTCAAGCTTTCATCTTTAAATTAAATAATTTCTCAACCTCACACACAACCTAGCAAACCATTTACTTCACAGAAATTGTTGCCGCCCGTCAGCAGACCACTGATCCCCCAAGCACAAAGAATCCAATTTCATGAAAAGCTTTCATATTTACTTGTGAAATGTTTCGGTTTTCCAATTTCACGCACAATTAGCAAGAATCCTTTATTAGTCAATAATTTTCTCTTAATGTCTCAAAATCGGGACCACACAGAGCTAAAAGAAGCAATTCTTCAAAGCAATTGCAATTTGCGGCACTCCCACTGAAACAGAAAAGAGAAAAGGGAAAGTAGTGAGGAAAGGACAGTGATGGACTCACGATGAGCAAGAAAGCGGGGGAGATCACGTGAAGGAGCACGTGAGGCGACTAGAATATGCCATGTGGGAACGGTCCTCGCTAGTAGTCTCCGCAAAGTCGCCATGAGATGAGAGCAATAAAATTGTAGTTATTGAAAGCTTTTAATTATGTTTCTCTCGCTTTATAGATGTGCTTGCGATGTGGCGCGAGTGCGAGTTGGGACCAAATTGTCATGTATTGATACGCTAATAGTTCTAATAGCATTGTGAGTCGGTGGTTCTAGAACTGTGTTAAATAGTATAAAATACCCAAATGTCGAGTCTAAGTAAAATTTAAATAAAAACAAAACAGCACAATTTAAATAAAAAATTAAATATTTATTTAATAGATACATTTTAGATCGAAGCCCAAAAACGAAATTTTTTAAGCCATTTATAATACGACCACGATAAAGAATGTATTATAAAAAGTCTCACGTCGCTTCCGTGCACTCCATCGCTCTAGACAGAGCAATAGCAGTAGGAGGTCTGGTTGTACCAAAGCAGCAGAATACTATTAGCCATATATAATGATTATCATTAAAATTAGGTGATGATATTTTATTTTATTTTATTTTATTTTATATTTATAACTTAATTTTTAATTAAGAAAAATAAAAAGAACATTCTCAACCTCTCCACGCGCTCCATAGGAGCGTAATAGATGACGTCCTGTATAATAGTAAGCGAAAAATATCACGCAGCTTCACGCTTCGCGCATAGTATTGTATCATATTAACTTGAATAATAATAATAATAATAATTAATCATTTCTCTCATAAGAGCTCGAGTTTCAATCGAGGAAACCAATCCATGGCGTCACGTGACAAGAAACCAGCGAAGTCGTCTTCATCGAGCGGCCGAGCCGGCGGCATACGCACTCTCTCCGATCTGAACCGTCGGTCCGGACAAGACTCGGATTCGGACTCCGATGGGCCTCAGGAATACTACACTGGTGGAGAGAAGAGGTCACTTCTCGAATCTTTTTCTTTCCCTTTTTTATATTTAAGTCAAATTTAGTTGTTCTTATCGTATTTTAGCTTGGTTTTGTCATTTGTAAAGGTTAAAGCTTATTTATTTGATTCCGAACAGTGAATTCTTGATGTTCAGTGATTAGTTTCTGTTGTCTGATAAGTAGTATATCTGTTTGGTTGCTGAAAACATCAAGCTTGATTGTTAGTGTTAAATGTTTTATTAGGATAAATTTTATTGCTTTTAAGTTCGGTTTTTAAAGTTTTTGAGGTTTGAATTTGAGAGCCTTGGTCGGAAATTTGTTTTTCCTTGGAAATAGAGAAAGGAAAAAGTTTACTACGTGACAGAAAATAGCTTCCTTTGAAAGATTCAAATTTGAGTCTTGAAGGCAATCGATTATTACAATCCTGAGCAAATGTTCAGTGGAAGAAGTGTTGATCTTGTTGTGCAGTGTCTTGGCTGTTGTGGTAGTATTCAACATTTTGATGTCGTTCTTGGGTTTAATCGAAGTTCTGGTGTATGAGAAGGATTAAGATTTGAACTTCTAGGATATGTAGTGCTCTTGTATTTTTGCGAAGGCTCTGTGGAGAGGATTGAAATTATGTGGACTATGAATTAGCGGAGATTTAAGGTGGAATTGCAGTGGCATTGTGATAACTACACTTTCTGTTTTCCATAGTATGCGTTTCACTTTTATTGAAGAATTGTCTTGGTAATTTATTGTTTAAAGCTGTTATAGACTGACTTACAATTTGGTTCAAGTTCTAAATATCTGGCACAGGTTATATATAAATACATTCTGCATGCCATACATCAATTATTTCAAGATTATATATTTGATCCTGTTTTTTATGAATTTATTGGTTTATTTGAATATGAAAATCGTAGATATAGGTTGATATCCTTGAAAGGGGAATGATCAATTTGATGTTTGTAATAAGAGATGAATTATACTGTTCTAGAAAAAGTTCTAATGCCCTTGACTGCATCGTATTACGTCACCTTGAGAAAGAAACTAATATTGATTAGAAGGTAATATTTATTTTATTGCACTATATAATGGCCCTTATATCTGACAGCATACACATATTCTGATGGCATATGAATATATGTTATATATATGCACCAAGGTGCCGGACTATCTTGAATATGAAAATATAAAGGAGACCAATTTTTAGTTTTCTGAAACTCCAAAGCCATGGTACACTGTAAACTATAGGAATGCTTAGGTCTGATCCGTCTCTTAGTCTCCATGGTATGGTTCACCCTTACAGGCACGCAACTGCATGCTGTCTCATTGCATGAGCAAGCATTTATAAGGCCATGAACTTGGACGAGATTTCATGCTCTGTTGCAGCTGATATATATTGAGATGGTTTGATCTGTTTACTGATACTTGATCTGCTAATGTTTGCAAGTCATTTCAGTTAGATGGTTTTACAAGTTTAAAGATTTGCTTTCATATATTGAGATTGTTGATGCGTGCTAACTGTTGTAACTGTAAGTTTTGCAGTGGTATGCTTGTCCAAGACCCTACGAAGGGTAATCCAAACGATGTGGATGCAATCTTCAATCAAGCTAGGGAGCTGGGAGCTGTAGAAGGGCCTCTTGAACATCTTCATCCATCTTCAAGCTCAAGGAGCTTTGCTGGAACTGGTAGATTACTCTCAGGGGAAAGTTTACCATCTGCACCTCAGCAGCCTGAGCCTGTCATTCACAACATTGTTTTCTGGACCAATGGTTTTACTGTAAATGATGGCCCTTTGAGGAGTTTGGATGATCCTGAAAATGCATCTTTCTTGGAGGTAACAGCAATTAGGTCTCAAATAGGAAGAAAAGTGAGGAACAATGATATATTTTTGTTCTAAATGTTGATAATTTTGCTTTCCATCTTCCTGTGGTGTGTGTTATTACTACTGTGAAAATATTATGGCAAGTGTTAAATGTTTATTTTGCATTACTATCGTTCCATTTTCTGCACAACACCAGTGGTCGTCTTCTGCTACTGTACAGGTTTCGTACTGTGTGCATTTTCTGCTTTGTTTCTCATCCTTGAGTGCTGTTAGTAACTTAGACATGTTGATTTGGTCTCTTGAATTTGCTTATCAGAGTATTACTTATCAGTAATATTGTGTTTATGAGGTTTCCCATTCCATTGCAGAGCATCAGAAAGTCTGAGTGTCCAAAAGAGCTAGAACCTGCTGATAGAAGATCCTCGGTTCATGTCAATCTGATTAAGAGGGACACGAAGTGCCCTGTAAGTATTTTTTCATCGCTTTTGACCAACAGTATATACACCAAGGCCGAAACATACTTGATTTTTAACTGAACGGTTGTCCCAGTTATGGTATTCTATCAAATGGTCATTTCTTGTCCAAAAATGATTGATAAAATTTTTTCCGTATAATTTTTTTATGAAAATTATTACAGGGGATGTGAAGCCAACATCATTGTTTATGTTTATTTTCTTGCAGGAACAAGAGAAGCGCCATGTTCCATTTCAGGGTGTGGGAAGAACTCTAGGTAGTAGCAGTACTCCAGCAGCACCTGGGCCAACTGTTGGTTCAACTCCTGACACTGCTCCAATCCCTTCTGAGGGTGGCCTGGTTGTGGATGAAAATCGCCCATCAACATCCATTCAAATTAGGTTGGCTGATGGGACCCGCCTGCTAGGAAATTTCAATCTCCACCATACAATCAACGATATCCATTCCTACATTGATTCATCTAGACCTGGGAATGCAAGGAATTATCAGCTGCAGATGATGGGATTCCCCCCTAAACTTCTCTCTGATCAATCTCAGACAATAGAGCAGGCAGGCCTGGCCAATTCGGTGGTTATCCAGAAATTCTAATCTAGCTTTCAGACATCAAATCGCTCTCAGCTGCTTATAAGTCAAAATATTCTGTTGAACTTAGAAAACCTGCTAGTGTCTCTACTTATATTCGAAGAGTAAGGGTCTTAGTAAGTGCTTGCTTGGTTAATTTGGTCGATTATTGTGTTTGTCACTGAATTTTATAATTTTCTCTTTTTACTAGAATCCTTACATCTCGAAATATGTCTAATTCTTGTGATTTTATCGTGCATCACTTCTACAATGGTTTTAAAATCACATAGTTGAATGGGATTTGTACACAGTGAGGAGAGAATATTGTTCTGAGTAGACCTCTTCTCATCATGGAGTGACCAGTTGCATTGTGGAGACCCTTTCTTGCAAGTGCGAATGATCATGCTTGTTATATAAATTTTGTATAAAATTATCTGTATCTTTTAACAGGTGATGAATAATGTTTTTCATTTTCAATTAAGTTTTTCTGGTGATAGGGTACTGCTTTTCTAGTCGGAGAGAATATTTGTTTGATTATGAATTATGTTTTCGTTTTGAAAAGAATTTAAAATGAATTATGAATGTTAAAGTTAAAAGTAAAAAATTTTCACATTTATTTAAGATTTTAAGTTTGATAATAAATTCTGAAAATAATTTTTGAAAAATATTTGAAACAAGAAATTAAAATTATGTAATATTAACAAACATACCCAAGGTGAGGTTTAACTTGCGTTCTGGGAGAGAGAAAAGCATTAGCTGGTATCATACTTGCCCCGACGGGCCAATACCTGCTTCAGATGGGACGTTAGAGCACCCAGGATGGCTTACCGCTGTGACTTCTTGGCTCTTGCCTTGTAGGCTCAAGCACGTTTTGTCAAACTCAAATCACGCTTCTGTTTCTGATTCTGATTTCTGGCTGTCACCATGATTACCAAATCTGAGATATTTTAGCTATGATTTTTTATCTTTTGTTAATTTTATGATGTCATTGCACGCAGTAAAATAAAATTCATTCTAAGTCGTACAACGAGGGACGTTGATTGGGAGCAAATCTTGTTGAAAAAGCAGCGAATGAAAATTGGCGTTAGAAGCTTTTACAAATTTTTTACGAAATCTTTTTAAATTCATATTTCATGTATTCAATGAACTTTAATGTCTTAGGAGTTACTAAAAATTGGTGTTTAAAATGCCGTAAGTTATGATTTCCTTAGGCTATATGAGGAGGTTGTCTCTTATTTTTTAAAAACACCACAAATTAACTCTGTCTCTCTCTAGTTTGTTTTCTCTCTTGCTTTCCTGAATTCTTAGTTTTTTTAATTCTAAAGTTTGTGATAGAGTTTGAAGTGTTTCTAGTTTACTTAAGTAGAAGAGTAGTGTTTCTCTTGCTATTAGTTATTGTTGTATCTTAAAAGATAGACACCAGTAGAATTCTCAAACACTTAGTAGAGAAGACAAATTTATTTTAAGAACACTGTGTGATACAGAGGCCTCTACGAATTCTTCTTAACAAACCAAGTAGTGATTCGATAATTTTAATTTAAAATTAATTTAAATTATTATTGTCCTTTATCCTTATATATTACATATTATTTTCTAACAATCTTAAAACAAACTATTACTTTTTAAGGTTTAAAACTAGACTGCACGTTGAATATATAAATTGCTCTCATTATATATTTACTCATATATATATATTTGGTGTAAAATTTTTGTCACGAACTTTTATAGTTTGTGAGTGTGGACTAAGTAGTAACTAAATAAAGAAGTTCTAGCTAAAGAGATAGGTTTGAAGAGGAAGCAACTATGATCCATCCATGTTTTTTCCAAGAAATTTTCTTATAAAGAAATTATGTCTAAGGAGGCTGAGTTTTAAGTGGGACTTATTTGTGAACCCTCCGGTCTTTCCTATGAATTATCTATTGAAAGCTATTTGGTTGCTCTCAAACTATAGTTTGGTTTAGGAAATAAAAAATTGTTTGATTCATTAATTTCAGAGATGACTAATATTACGAGTGGTTCTCAACAACCTAATGTGGCTACAACCCCAGCTGTATCGGTTTTAGTTCCTGTGAACCATGGTGAAAAATCGAAGAAATTCAGTAGACTGGATTTCAATAGGTAGCAACAAAAGATACTGTTTTACTTGACCATTCTGAATCTAGCGAGGGTCTCGACTAAGGATCCACTTAAGCTTAATAAAGATGAGCAAGATGTCCAAGTCGTCAGCGCTGTTGAGGCTTGGAAGCATTCTGATTTCTTATGCCATAATTATGTTTTGAACGATTTAACAGACTCATTGTACAATGTGTATATCAAGAAAAAAATCGGTTAAAAAACTATGAGAGTCTTTAGAAAAAAAAAGTATAAGATTGAGGATGTTGGATCTAAAAAAGTTTGTGGTAGGCCGCTTTCTTAATTATAAGATGGTGGACACCAAGACTGTGATAAGTCAAGTGCAAGAGATCTAAGTGATCCTTCATAAGATACATGCTGAAGGGATGGTTCTGAGTGAAACCTTTCAAGTGGTAGCTATGATTGAGAAGCTACCCTCTCTATAAAAGAATTTCAAGAATTACCTCAAGCATAAGAGAAAGGAGATGAACATAGAAGAACTTGTAGTCAGACTTCGTATTAAAGAAGACAACAGTGGCTCAAAGAAGAGAAGTTCAACTTTTGTAGTGGTAAAGGTTAATATAGTGAAGCATGGTCAAAACTCTAAGACAAAGAAGAGCAAGTCGAATAAATGGTTTGAGCTCGGGATTAAAGGTGGAATTTCCAAGCGAAGTGCTTCAATTGTAACAAGATGGGTCATAAGGCTTCGGATTGCCAATTTCCAAAGAAGAAAAAGAATAAAGCGAATATGGTGGACAACATCACACGAGACATATCATAGTTAAGCCTATCTACAGTTGTTTATAAAGTCAATCTAGTTAGGTCCAATCCAAAGGAATGGTGGATTAACAATGGAGCAACAAGGCATGTTTATTCTGACAAAGGCCTGTTCACAACCTTTAAACCCATTGAGAAGGAGGAGAAGCTCTTCATGGGTAACTCATCCACATCTGAGGTACAAGGCCTAGGCAAAGTGGTTCTGAAGATAATCTCTATGAAGGAGCTGACTCAAAATAACATAATGTATGTGTTGAAAATCTGTAAGAACTTAATGTCTGGTTCATTGCTGAATAAGCATAAATTTGACATGGTTTTTGAGTTAGATAAATTTGTACTTACCGAGGGTGGTATGTATGTTGGAAAGGGATATAAGAGTGAGGGTACGTTTAAACTCAATGTAATAACTGTGGAGCCCAAAATCAATAAACCTAGTTCTTATACTTATTTGATTGAGTCTTCCTTTTATGGCATGGTAGATTAGGAGATGTTAATTATGATACATTACGTAAATTAATTAACTTAAATCATATTTTTGCTTTCCAAATTGATTCAAAACATAAGTGTAAAACTTGTGTTGAGGCGAAATTGACAAGGTCATCTTTCTGAGCTATAGAAAGAAATACTAAACCTCTTGATTTAATTTACAGTGATATTTGTGATTTGAAATTTATTCAAAGAAGAGGTGGGAATAAGTATTTTATTACTTTTGTCGATGGTAGCATAAAATATTATTATGTGTATCTATTCAAAAGCAAGGATGAAGCAATAGAGAAATTTATTCTCTATAAGAATGAGATTGAAAATCAACTTAATAAGAAGATTAAGGTGATTAAAAGTGACCGTAATGGAGAGTATGAATCACCTTTTGGTTAGTTCTATGCACAACATGAAATAATACATGAGATCATGCCACCTTATTCGCCTCAATCAAACAAAGTTGCTGAGCGTAAAAATCGTACCTTAAAATAAATGGTGAGTGCAATGCTGTTGAGTTATAGGTTGTCTCAGAACATGTGGGGGGAAGCTATTTTGTCAACTAATTACCTTTTAAACAAGTTATCCCTAGATGAAAAGACACGTTATGAATCGTGGAAAGGAAGAAAGCCTTCCTACAAATATTTATGAATGTGGGGTGTCTTGCTAAAGTGGTGGTACATACATCTAAAAAGGTGAAAATAGATCCAAAAATAGTTAATTGCATTTTCATAGGATATGCTCATAATAATAGTGCTTATCGTTTTCTTGTGTACGAGTCATAAATCCTAAATATACACAAAAACACAATAATGGAATCAAGAAATACATCGTTCTTTATCATATGAATTTCCATATAAATTCAAAGAATGACCAAGTTCATCTAAGCAAACTTATGAGGCTATCACTGAGGATAGTCAAGACCAAGAACAAGTTGTTGAAGATGAGCCTAGACATAGTAAAAGAGCAAGAACATAAAAATTCTTTGATCCAGATTTTTTGGTTTATATGTTAGAAAGTGAGCCTTAAAGCTTTAAAGAAGTTGTGAGCTCTTTAGAGGGTCTTTTGTGGAAAGAAGCCGTTAAGAGTGAAATTGATTCCATAATGCAAAATCATATGTAGGAACTTGTGGATCTTCCTTCAGGATGCAAACCACTAGGTTCTAAATGGATTTTCAAGATGAAAATAAAAGTAGGTAGATCAATTGACAATCATAAGGCTAGACTTGTTATTAAAGGTTATAGGCAACAAGAAGGCCTAGAGTGCTTTGATACATATTCTCCAGTGACAAGAATAAATTCCCTTAAAATGATACTTGCAATTGCCGCTTTGCAGAACCTTAAAGTACATCAAATGGATGTGAAGACATCCTTTCTTAATAGTGACTTAGATGAAGAGATCTATATGGAACAATCTGAGGGGTTTATTGCTCCTAGACAAGAAAAGAAAGTCTACAAATTGGTGAAGTCTCTGTACTATTTAAAGCAAACACCAAAACAAATGCATGAAAAGTTTGACAGTGTAATGCTTACGAATGGGTTTAAAATCAATGAGTGTGACAAGTGTGTATGTGTCAAAGTTACTGAAAATTCTTATGTCATTTTGTGTCTTATGTTGATGACGTGCTCGTTGTTGGTAGTAATCACAAGATAATAAAATCTACCAAAAATATGTAAAATTCAAAATTTGATATGAAAGATATGGATCTTGCTGATGTAATTTTGGGAATTAAAATTATATAGACTTCTGATGGACTTATGCTTAGTCAGTCACGCTACATAAAGAAGATTTTAGAAAAACTCAATAAAGATGATTCTAGAGTGTCTAAGACACCGATAGACTTAAGTAAGCACTTGTATAAGCATAAAAGTGAGAGTGTTTCACAAGAAGAATATTCTAGAGTGATTGTTAGTCTAATGTACTTAACGAGTTATAAAAGGCCTAATATAGACTACACAAAAAGTAGACTAAGTAGATATACGAGTAATCCAAGCGTCGAGCATTTGAAAGGTATTGTGAAAGTATTGAGGTATTTACGATATACTCGTAACTATGGACTACATTATACTAGATATCCTGTAGTGTTAAAAGGATACAACAATGCAAACTAGATATCTGATATAAAAAACTCAAAGTCTACTAGTGGCCATGTGTTCACACTAACTAGAGCTCCTGAATCATGGAAAGCTTCTAAACAAACGGTTATAGCCCGATCCACAATGGAATCTGAGTTTACAGCTTTAGATAAATGTGGTGAAGAGGCTAAATAGTTACATCATTTCTTAGAAGATATTCCAGATTGGCCTAAGCCTGTGCCACCAATATGTACACATTGTGATAGTTAATCTACTATTGGACAGGCACAGAGTAACATGTTAATGGCAAGCCTATACATATTTGTCGTATATATAATAACATTAGGCAATTACTCTCAACTAAAGTTATCACTGTAGACTATGTAAAGTCTAAGGATAATCTTATGGATCCACTAACCAAAGGATTAAATAGAGAGTTAGTTGATAAGTCATCTAGAGGAATAAGACTGAAACCCATGAAAGAATAAGTCAATACAAAGCAAACCCAATCTAGTTTACTTGAGATCCCAAGATCTAGGTTTAAAGGGATAACCTAATTATAAAGACTTAGATAGATCAATATGAAGGGTAACCTTTTGTCCATTCCTATGATGAAAACAATGATGCCCATAAAGAAAAGGTTAAGAATTTGTTTTTAATAATTCTTATGCGTCGGAAATCCGAGCAGAATAATGTGGGTTACTCTTTGATAAGAAATTACTTATATGAGAATGAAGTGTGCCCTCTTCCAAGAGAATTGTTTATGGCTCAATTCTTTAGAAATTTTCACAAAAGCAAGGTATATTCACAACCAAAACGAACATAATAGTGAGAACTAGAAATTCTAGGAAAGATTCCTATTTAGAGTATATTATCGTTTACATAACGACAAAACAATTCGAGGACATTGTATCTACAGAATCAGTAAAGTAAATATGCTTTCACAAGGGAAGGTTTAAAGAATAACACCGATCTATCGTATGCAGATTTCCATCGTTGAACTCTATCACAGGTCAAAGCATACATTGTTTTCAATCAATTTCATTGATCTGGGGATTGTTGGAAAATTAGCGAATGGAAATTGATGTTAGAAATCTTTACAAATTCCTTAGTTGTTATGAAGTCTTTCCAAATTCATAACTCATGTATTCAATGAACTCTCATGTGTTGAATACAAGTTAATTTTGAGTTAATAAAAGTTGATGTTTCAAATTTCGTAAGTTACAATTGCCTTAACCTATATAAGGAGGTCTTCTTTCATTTTCAAACACACACCACAAGTTAGCTCCTCCCCAAACACCACACCACCGCGCCCGCAGCCCCCCCGCGCCCAAAAAAAAAAAACCAAAACCCCCCCACCCGCCTTGCTTTAGCTTGTTTTCTCTCTTGCTCTCTTGCTCTCTTGCTAGTTCTAAAGTACGTGATAGAACCTAGAGTGTTTCTGGCTTGCTTAAGTAGAAGCATATTGCTTCTCTTGCTATTAGTTGTCGTTGTATCCTATAAGACAGACACTGGTATAATTCTCAAGCACATAATAGAAAATGCGAATCTATTTTAAGGGCACTATATAAGGCCTCGATGAATTCTTCTTGATAAACCAAGTAGTAATTCGATAATTTTAATTTAGATTATTATTGACCTTTATCCTTCTATATTGCATGTTATTTTCTAACAAATCTGCCATATATCCGCTCCATTGCAGCGTGTCTCACTAATGGACGTCTTGTAGGTGCCACATCAACGTGCAAAATCAACATCTGCTTGCTGATTGGGTATGCTCAGCAGCTGTATAACAAATGTATTCTTCGATTAGACGTGGTTTAATTTTATGTTTGTATATGCTTATTTACGATATACATCTAACTAGATAACACTGCGAATGTAAAGATATCAAAATTTTTATTATTTAACAACATAATTAATTGATGTACAAAATAAATGAACTTTTAATGTGTATAACACGTCACTTTGTATCATCCTCAATTATCGAGTTTTTATCTAGAACTTATTTTGCAACTTTGCTTTTGGGTTAAGGGAGGAGAGGACTTGCAGAGTTGTACTCTAACACGACATCTGAGTTATGAATTATCTCCATTAATGGTGGCACGGATATGGCACTAGATAAAGCAATATGTCGGCCAAAGTACTACTAATGCCACGCGAATTGCACGATCTCAATTTGCAAGATATCGTTCGGTTCATCGAGGGACCCTCAATGGTTGTGTGCTAGCCACATGAAAGGCTTGCCATAAATCAGTTACAAGTACTCGAGATTGATAGTTTTATTCCCAATTTCAGAGTTAAGACGATTTGAAGTTTATATAAAAGGGGGAGTCTTGTCAAAGGGACAGAAGACAAAAGCCACCAATGAAAAGTAATAAGCTCGTGCTTACTTCTTTAATTTGTTGCAAATTTGTGATCAAATTAGTGAAACATCAATTATGCCACGCCCACTTCGAGTAAGCGTGCATGGTGTCGTTTAATGCCAATTGCCACCCCACTTAAAGTGAAGTTACTTAAGATAAAATTTTCTTGCTTTTGTTAATAGTGGGTCTTAGCATCCGTGTTGGTAATTCAATCTGTAAGTGAAGCTTGGACCCACTATTGAAAGTCTTTTGTGGTTTCTTCGGCATTATCATGATCCAAACTAGAAGTTGACTTCATGATTTGATCATAATCATCCTGCATGTGGACCATGCTCATGAATGACACTTTTGGGACAACTAGATAAAGCGAAAGTTAATTGCATGCTGTACTCAATATGAAATTGGAGTTTTGTCAATCACGATTATCATTGTTTCGGGCTATAATTAAACCCCTATTAGCATGGCTTGCCTCCTTAATCAGTGAAAGAATGTTAGCACTAAGCAGATTCAAATTACATTTTTTAACTGCCTACAAGTACGCCTTCCTGACCTTTTTCAATCAAGCACCAAAATGCAAGTCAGAAAATAAAATAAGACAAACTAATGAAAACGATTCACGAACGAATGTGAAGGCTAGCTTTACTTTTGGGGACAAAAAGCCAGCTGATTAAGAATTTAATATTGTAGAGATGAGTCAAACAATTATACAATTTGTACATTTCAAACCCATGCAACTTGCCATTGCAGTTCTAATTATTAATTAAGATTCAGATCGCTGTAATGATCAATGTATTTCAAAGTTTTAATGTGATGGTTAGTGATCCAAAGGCATGCATCTAAATTCTGTCTTTTGTATTTATGGAAATTTGCAAAAAATTAAAGTGTGAAAAGGATAATCTTTGCTGCAAGTGGGAAGGCACATTTACGTATCTTTGCTGAAAGTGGGAAGACACAACGTATATTATTATATTGTTCTTCTGATCATGATCTTTAAAGCAAATGGATGAGAGGGAGCGAGCTAGCTAGGCTGGCCCCGCTTTGAAATTAAGCATGGATTTGGATTACTAATTCGTGAAGGAGAAACAGAAGAGAAGAGTACTAGCTAGAGATAATTTTTACAAGCTCTCGGATGATGAGTTAAAGGGATTCTAATATCTATACAAATTGACATAATTGGAATACACTTATTACTGCAGAATGTGATTGTGAACTGGTGGCTTGGTTTACTAATGTCAAGGTGGGTTGTTGCATAAACAAATTAAAGTGGGAATTTAACATCGTGGCACTAAAAAGGTTTCATCAAGTACCCTAATAACAAAACAAAACCGTTTTTAAAAGTGTATTAACTTTCAAATGAGTCTCTTAACTTAGCCTAAAGATTTGGGAGAGTTCAAACGTTGAAAAAAGAATAATTAGAACTGTGATTGATTGCTTGCATGGTGTCCATGACACAAAGTCTTTAATTTTTAATTTTTCAAAGTTCATTTATTGATCCACATGCAGCAGCTAGCTAGCAGCTGTTCTTTTCATCTATCAATCTATCTCTTCCTTTCTTTCTTTATGTCTGATCTATCATGCAACTGTTCATGGAAATGACGTAAAGTGAATCCGAAAAGCTTTGCTTGAAAATCGAAATGGCCTGCCTAGGCTTCCTGTATCCTCCATATACCCTTCTCAGCGGCCACCACCCCCTTCTCACGCTCAACTCCAGTGACGTTTCTCAACTTTTTCTCCTTCGCTTTTATTCTTACGCATGATTGGTTCTCTCTCTTTGCCACCTGCAAACCCTAACCCTAATACTAAACCTAACCTTGCATTGCCTGACCCCAGTTTGTAATGTCGTCATCACACAACCTCTCGAATAATTCAAAAAAAAAAAAAAAATCCAATGTGCGAGTTTGCTACAAGCCCCGCGTCGAAGTATTGTACCGTTTTCACTCGTCTTGATGTTATTCTTAATAATGGAATGTCAAATCACAAATCTCGATCTGCAATATGGGTTTGATTTGCTATGTACGGTAAATCTATCAAGATACACGCTTATTGATTGAAAATTTAAGTAAAGCTCATCCAAATCTGCGCAATGCTAGCCTTCATTTGACCGCTTCAAATATAGTTTAATAATCTGTTTGATTACATTAATTCATGTGTGATTGATATGGGTGTACTTGTCCAAAAAAACAGAGGACCAATTAAACTACAACCTTCAACATTTTGTTCACCGGAATATTATCATAAAATAAATATCCTTGTGATAACATCCCAATTGGAAAGGCAAATTTGAAGTTGTGACTCATTAAACAGAGAAACCTATGAGACAGATAAGTGGTGAGTAGAGTTGTTGAAATGATTCAATTATCAAACGGTAAGATTATTCTATTTTATAAATTAGGTAATACTATATTTATAACGTATTCACGAATTTTTTTATATTATTTGAATTAATAAGTTATCATTAGATTAGATAGTAAAACATAAAAATAAAAAAATCATTAAAAAATATTAAAATAATATACCTTCCATCGTAATCTCAACTCTCGAAAAAAGATATCCTCTTAATCACTTGAACAGATTTTTAGATAGAATTAGCGTACCAAGTTAGGCTATCGCCAATCCGATACCTAATAAACTAGACTTTATGCAAAACACATTTTTCATATAGAGCTGAGTTTTAGATTATAAAGAGATTAATATATTCTTTATTAAGTTAAATTAAATATTTTTTTTAATCGAGATGTTCGACACTATAACTAATCTTCGGAAGAGACTAACGAGATTAACATATTCTTTATTATGTTTAATTAAGTAACTTTTTTTTGTAATCGAGATCTCCTGGTCAGTTTATACAGTCTCTCACTTATTTTATAAGAAAAGACTATTGTAAAGAGTTAAATCTAAGACTTTATTGTAACTTTATCAACTCTCTCCTGAATCTTAATCCGTCCTTGCTACCTGAACAAACTTATTTTAGATTAAAATTAAATAATATGATAATATCTTAATCATAAATAAATTATAAATCTGCCGTTATTCTTGTAAATTAAAGTTCAAAACTTATTCGTTAGAGCTTTTTCTGCGAATTTTTCATTGCCGCCGCTGTCTGCCCGTCTCTACACGCAAGTTTTCATCGACGCAATTTTCATATTACATCCAAATTGGAAATTCCAATTGCATAACAGTGTGTACAATGTTCTCAGCGCAAGTGAAACATCTGTCAGATGGATATAATGTCGCGGAAAATATATATTCGTAGATAGCTAGCTAGCTAGTGAGGTGCATGAACCAGATCATTATATAGCATGTGAGGTGGGAACAAATTACACATTAACTAATTAATCTAATCAAATGGGCCGCATGCATTTGACTTATCTAATATGCCTTGAAGACCAAGAAGAATTAAAAACATTCAGAAGCTGGCAAATAGCGTGATATAAGAATATCTAACCATGCACAGGTTACATCGCGTATTAAAAAATATATATATATATATATATATATATATATATGTATGAAAAGCCGGTTAAGGATGAAAGATGCTGCGGCTTCTCTGAGCCATTACAATTATTCTTTATCTTCATGTTAGAGAACACGTGTGTGATTTGCAGACACAAAACAACTCTGTACAAAATTAAAAAGACAAGATCAACTAGTAACAGAGACCATGTACTCCTATATATATAAACTGTAGAAGGAGGTGGAATTACGACTTTCCGACCTTTCCAGCCATTGTCTGGTATTGTATTGTAAGTGACAATGCAGAGAAAAGAAACAAGGTTCCCAGTTCTTCTTCTGTTTGTACATGCAGAGGGGTCTAGATAAGTGGTACTGTGAAACGATATTAATAGGTGTCCCACTCAGTACTATAGAGCAAAGTATGCTCAAGTCTTGAACAGTGAAAAGATATACTAAATATAACATGTTTGTTGTTAGAGAATTAGGTAATATAGAAGGACAAAGGAAAACAGACAATTTGTTGAAATTGATTGGGAGCTGTTTTCCACGGTTCTTAACAGAAGAACTAAGCTAGGGCTACCACACTATCTTTGTGACGTGAGAGAAAAAGACCTATACAGGGTAGAGACTAGCTAGAGAGAGTATGGAAGAGACATTCGGACTGTCCCACTTGCTTTACCAGCTTTTTAATTGTGGCTGAAGCCCCACTGCTACTTTGGTAAATAATTACTGATTAGATGCTAGTATGACTCATGAGACTAATAATGAGAGAGAGAGAGAGAAATCAAAAGACTTCTTGCAATTAATGTCTTAGGAAAAAGATTTTTGTCAGTGTAATAATTTTACTGATAACCTAATCCAACCAAGAGATCTGCATTTTATCAGTAATCCATCCTAGTTTTTGTAGAGCGTAGCATAGAGAGCACTAGCTAGGGACCTGTTGTTTCACATTGACGAGAAGAGCAAGAGAAGGGAATATCTAGAAAATATGGAAATGTACTGAAGATGGGCTCGGGGCATCTCGTTTGGTTGTATTGGCAAGAGGGTGAGAACTGAGAAGAGGACAAAATGAGTGCGAATATTAAATGAGTGGACAGAAAGATTGCTACGAAAACTCCAGTAGTTTAAAAAATAGTTTATTACAGTTTAGAGAGATAGTACTAGTAGAGTGATTCCGTGCCCAATAAACCTTTCCTTTCCTTCCCTCCGTCTAAATCTAATTTATCGTTTGGCACTTCCTCGATTTGATCGTTCCTCTCTTCTCACTTTCGTTTTGCTACAGGATTTTCATCAAAAATCTTTTATTTTCTTTCTTTTGCCAGTAATGGCAGTGCTTCAGTTGCAGTGCAAGAAAAGAGGTAGAGAGTTTTCATCGGGAAGGTAAAGCTTCGCCTCAAAGATAACATACACTACACCCGTCAAACACCGTCTCTTCTAATCTTTCTCTTTTTCTCTGCGTACCCCGCGTGCGCTCTGCGCTTTAACTGAGAGCTCTCTCTCTCACTCTCTCTCACTCTCTCTCACTCACTCACTCAATTTTCATAAAGAGAAGCAGAAGCCTTGCACAGAGAGAGAGAGAGAGGGGGAAGAAGAAGTGAGAGTTAATGTTGTTGTTAATCACACGAGAAACCAGAGAAAAGATAAACAAACACCCATTTTCCAAAGGAAACCTGAGCAGGCTTTGCCAGAGTAAAAAGCCAGGAGAGTAAAACTTACAAAAGATAGCATAACTGACTACTACCGCTTTTACTGTTTAGGATTTCTGTAAAAAGGCTGATTGTTGTAGCATAAATCTCGGGAGAGACTGAGATACAACAATCAATCTTTGCGAGCAAAAAGATTGCGTAGGAAAGAGAGTGAGAGAGAGAGAGAGAGAGGGAGGGAGGGAGGGAGGGAGACGTGGTTAATGTTATTACAAAGCCAAAGTGAACAGCTTTAAAAAAAAAAAAAGATAAGATAGTGAGAGAGATATAGAAAGAGAGAGATAATGGAGGGTGGTTCTAATAGCACTTCCTGTATGATGGCTTTTGGAGACAACAGTAATGGACTATGTCCTATGATGATGATGGTGCCTCATATGACCACCTCTCATCAACATCATCATCATGATCATCATCCGGATGCAGACTCAAACACCTTTTTTCCTCCCCTGCCCGTTACCAGCAATCAAAATCATCAAACCCATCGCCATACCAGCAGTGGCTCGTCACTGATTCTTGACGATAACAGGAACCCAGCTGGTTGCTTTTTCATGGAGAGCAACGATGGCAGCTCTTCTTCTGTCAAGGCCAAGATCATGGCTCATCCTCACTACCACCGTCTCTTGGCTGCCTATGCCAATTGTCAGAAGGTTCAAGAAGAAATTTTTAACTCAAATACTTGAGCCCTACTGCCCCAAAAATAAATATATATGTCTCTCTCCCTCTTGCACATACATTCACATCTTTGTCTTCTCTCATGTATAAACATCTAACTAATTCACATAAAACAAGTTCAATGTCCTGTAAAACGATAGATATTTCATATTTGCTTCATTTCCTCCAAAATATACATCTTGATATAAGAGGAAAAAAAATCTTCATTACCTTAACCCATAAATTCGTACTTAGTCCCTTGTTTCTTAATCTCTACTTTGTTGGTACTTAATGAATATTTATTTGTTGTGAGTCAAGGAGAGGTCAAAGCCTTTTTGAGTTTTATGATGGAGACACGAGTCTTCGTCTTATTTTTACCTTTTCTTTATAGCAAAGTTGTTGATTTTCTGATGTGGGGGAACAAAACAAACAGGTGGGAGCGCCACCTGAAGTGGTGGCAAGACTGGACGAAGCTTGCGCAACAGCGGCAACAATTGGCCCCACGGGCACGGGCTCTCTTGGTGAAGATCCAGCCCTTGATCAGTTCATGGAGGCTTACTGTGAGATGCTGACTAAGTACGAGCAAGAGCTCTCCAAACCCTTTAAGGAAGCCACGCTTTTTCTCCAAAAGGTCGAGAGCCAATTCAAAGCCCTTACTGTCTCCTCTTCAAGCTCTGGTGATAAACATCTCTCTCTATCTACCTCTCCCTCACCCAATTTTTTTTTTTTTAATTTTAGATCTTTCAATGGTTTTCTTTTAGGTTTGGCTAATTAATTCACTTAGTTCTGTATAAAACAAGAATCAGTCTTGCATGTGAATGTTTCCAAAGTCACTATAGCTAGGTTTAATTAGCAGCGGTTCAAGAGCTTGTTTCCCAAAGTAGCTACTGGTTTTTCCCCTCATTTTTAATTCTGCTGTTGTGCTTGCTTCTTCTTTCATTGGTCTTTTTTTTTTTTTTTTTTTTTTTTTTAAACCGGTATGCAACCAGTTTACATGTCAGCTAGGTTACACCCATATATACGATGCTATTCTTAACCACCTCATAAGTAGAGGAGTGCATATTCATGCTTTTGATTCTTATTGATGTTTGTGTGTTTCGAGGCCTCTCTTATTTGTTTCTTGTGATTTCTTCCTTCTGTATGAGTAGGCACTTGACATTGACAAATATTTTATACTTTTTCGGGAATAGAAGAAAATTGCTTTTCATTGTTATTTCCCCGTACATAATGTAACTGTGATGGTGAAGATGGTTTCCATTCACTTACATATTTTATTCTCTTGAAGATGGGGAAGCTTTGGGAGATACAAAATGGAAAACATTTTTGAAGGGCGCATAATCGCGTATAACAATTATAAAAAAGATTTTTAAGGGTGGAAACATGCCGATAAGTTTTTACGCTTAAAATAAAGATTTTGCTTGTTACCTGATTAAAGGACTTACGTTAACTAAAACTCAGCCAGATCGCATTCAACTTAAGTGTTCACATCCAGGATGAGCACAGTGAATAGATGCTCCTAGAGGTCTGCGCATGAGGTATGCAAGTGTAGAGATATAGATAAATTTAAGAGGAGGGATTGGACTTGACGGGATTGAGCTTTTTAAGATTTGGAAGGAAGAGCGACATTCTTTAATTAAGTGATAATCATATACTTCTTGTAATATCTCACCATAAATTAAAGTTAGTGAGCAGTTAGGGGCAGCACCTTGGTCAACAGGAAAAATACTAATATGCTATGTTATGGCTGATTATCATCAATTCAACTTTCATGCAGAAAGCCTACTCTTGAATGATGGTGGAGCTCATTTAAATGGTTTATAACTATCCTGTTTTTAATACTTTAAAATCTGCTTACGTGGTTGTTTCCAGCTATATATGTGTATATGCTTGTGGTCATCCAAGCGTGAGAACATGATCATACTTGGAACATGATCATACGGTTAAAGGATGTGCCCTTTACATTGATTTAAGCATTTATACATCTTGATCCACTATGTTAATTTGATTTGCAGGAATTTGTCAATTCATTTCTAAACTAGTTTTAAGGTTTTGAACAAGAGAACAATGGGAAGACGTGGGAGTAATTATTGAAGTGAAATATCATATTTGCTATGAAGATGAAGTTAACTAGTTTCTTTTGCTTTTTGGCATTGGGTTATTTTATATTATTCATGGATTACCTTAACATATGCCATATGATAGGAATCTAACTTTAGTTAAATAACATTTAATATATGCTTACCATGCAGGGAAATAATTAATGTTAATGATTTATTTTCAACTTCTTAAAATGGTAAATATGAAATGTTGATTTACTATGTTTTTAGATTAGTGGCACACAGCAAGACAACGAAATACTCATTAGTTGTGTAGAAATAATTCCCAATTGTTGTTTCTATTGCTATTCTTTAGCTACAATTAATCTATTATTCTAGACTAGTTAACTAGTTAATTTCCTTTGTCCTGCATATCTGTGTGTTAGTCGACAAGTATTTAACTGATTCAACACTTTAGTTTTCAAGGAAGCTTGTTCTTTCTGGCTAAGATGTCCACAAATTGGAAGGGTGTGTTTCTCACCTTTTGATTGAGGAGAGCTAGAGGATGTCAATGTCAAACAATCATCATGTAAAAGTGATACGTTTTTAGTGTCAATGAGAATATGTTTGTCGATACAAAAATTTTCTCAATCATGTGATGTCTGCATAATAGAATATTTTGTTTCAAAATACTTATAAGCTTCTTATGTATCCTAGTGTTTCTTCTAAGAACAAGGCCATTAATTACAAGATGTGTCTGTTTATTGACATTTCTCACAGCTTCAATTGGGTGTTCTTTTTATTTTTTTCCTTTTCCCATTAAGCGAATTTCCCTGGGATGTGAGAAGGAAAACAATGAATTTGTGATATAAACTCTCAATTAATAACAATGTACAGAAAAAGTTATTAGCTTATGGTGGACATGGGCTGGCCATTCATTTTGCAGGAGAAAAGATAGAAAGCAAGATATATGTCTTGTATTAGTTTAAGTCATAACAACTTTTCCAGCTTATATATGTGGAATGGATGGATGAGAATTACTCTAATGAATTAAGATTGTATATGTTTAATGTACTTTATTGAGGTTGGATAAAAAAATGCTATGGATCTATTAGTTCCTATACTTGCAACTCAGGTAGGCTAATAGACATCAGATTTTTACGGCTGATCAAAAATTAGGGATTTGGTGGTCCTTTCATGCAAGACAATCTTAGACCATGGCTAATCATTTTTCATGATGCATTGCATAATTTCATTATTATATAAGTAGGGATTATTTCTCTAATGTTCTGGTGTAGTTAAATATTATTGCCTGAGTGGGTATTAGGTATAAGACATTGAAAAGTTGGCGCTATATTTTGGCTTTTTATATGAAATCTCGTCCTCCTGAGTTAATGCCATGGAGAGGGAAACCCTATTCAATCTTCAATGCAGTGACCTGACCCGTATCTCTTAACCACTGCATAGTGCTGTGATGATGATTTCTTATCTATAATGGGTTTCCAATACATTGCCTCTTCTAAAGCAAGTCCACTAGTGTCTTCAAATCATGGAGTGCGTTAATGTTTGTATTAGGTTCACGACATGTATTATTATAATTTTTTTTTTTTTTTGTGTGTGTGTGTGTGTATAAAACTTTCCTTATATCAAAAAGTACCCACAAAGTTCTTTTCAAGTGTAGGTGGGCTTATAATGCAGTTATGAGTTTTATACCAGACTTCTATATCTGCATAGCGATGCGCCATTTATTGTAACAGTGCTCATGAATATCTTACATGATATGGCTTCCAATATAAATTTTTGGGTATACTGTGATGCATGTAGTAGTTTATTATGAGATGTGCTGTAATTTAACTTGTTTTATATGTCAATGTTTTCTTTGTATCATGAAATGTTGGAAACAGTATGGGGAAAACACAGTTTGCAATTATTATTTTTATTATACATGTTTTAGTGTCAATGACTTGAGTAGGTTTTTAATTAGGTTATATCTGCAATAAACGATTATGACTACCAACTGCTTGTTAAGAGGTTAAAACCTAGGAAACGACCCTCCTGAAAAAGCAAAAGTAAAAACAGGAAAAACAAAGTACACATTGTTGCTAAAGCTACTCTATTGTGCAAGATGGATCAGTTATCTATTTTTAAGAATTGGTGCTCTAATGGATTTGCTTAGAACTTTGATCATTCAAATAGCATATTGTAGAGATTTATTTCTGTATAGATCTTGTAAAGTAATATTACTTCACAAGCATGGCTGCTTACTGTTTCATGCTGCTAGCAGCTCAGGGCGAGGCTATTGATAGGAATGCTTCATCTGAAGAAGAAGTTGATGTGAATAATGACTTGATAGATCCCCAAGCAGAAGACAGAGAATTAAAAGGTCAGCTTCTGCGCCGATACAGCGGATATTTAGGTAGTCTCAAGCAGGAGTTCATGAAGAAGAGGAAGAAGGGGAAGCTGCCTAAAGAAGCCAGGCAACAGTTGCTAGATTGGTGGAGCAGACATTATAAATGGCCTTACCCATCGGTATCTCTATGCTTATAATACAATTTATTTTGCATGCCTATTGTAGTTTATACATATACGAAAATCCCTTTAATGGAGGGCCCCTTTTGCCCGTTGAATATATTTGCTGAATATTTACACATTATATGCCTGGTTATTATGCCCATTTGTGTGCCATCTTACAGATGTGAATTGTTTCTCATCTATTTGTTTGCCTACTCAAAGCAAGAGAGAACTCTTCATTATATTATCATGTAACTCCATCTGAGTGGCCATGGTTGCCATGAAAAGAGGCGGTAACTAATTAAGTGTGTCGTCATCGATCACGATGACAGAAAGTGTACCCCCAGCATTCCTTTTCTTTCCCAACATATCAAGGGGCAATCTACTTCTCATATAGCTCTACTTTCTACGCCCAGCTAGTGTGGATCATGTGTGTTTTTACTGTGCACGTTTGTTAGTTGTTTCAAGTTTTTATCATTAATCATTTTTTGTGACTATCTCATAGGAGTCACAGAAGCTGGCTCTCGCAGAATCTACTGGTTTGGATCAGAAGCAAATAAACAACTGGTTTATTAATCAAAGGAAACGGCATTGGAAGCCTTCAGAAGACATGCAGTTTGTGGTGATGGATGCTACTCATCCTCACTATTACATGGACAATGTTTTGGGCAATCCCTTTCCAATGGATCTCTCTTCTTCAATGCTTTGAGCAAGTTGATATGGCGCTGATCTCATTTACCACATATTCAAGTTTATTTACATCTGGACCCAAAATATTATATATGATCCGAATTATGTATCTTAATTGTCATTATTATTATATGCATACGGGGCTTGTATGCACGTGGATGCTATTTAATTAATATAAGTTCGGACTCTCAAAAGTAGTTTTAACTTGGACGTGCATGACTGACCTTGTCTCTTGGTGTCTATGACATCTATGCCTCTCAAAAGCTTCTTGTTTGTTACGAGAACCTCATGAGTTGGATGACACCATTTTGTTTTTGTATATCGATGTTTTCATCTCGCACATTTTGCTCTTTAAAGTACTAGAAATTAAAGTTTCTTTATATGGAACCGTTTAGTCGCTCTATACATGCGATTAAATGTCATAAGAGTAGTCTTGAACTTGCGTCTATGTTAATAAATTATTGTTCATGATCATCTTCCATGATCGTTGTCTACCAGGTCATGTGGCTGCTTGTAGAAAGGACAAGCAGATCTGGTTGCCTCGTCCGGTCTGTGCAGCTTAATACCATGTTTATATGTAGCAACTTGTTCTTTTTATTTATATTTTATAAGGCTTTGGTGATTTTAAAAGTAAAATTGTACCAGCTATGTTGAAAGTAGATAATATTCTACTGCACAATTAACGTATAGGTAATTTATAAGCAGCAACATTAAACTTTCAATCTAAAATCTAAATTTATAACACGATATAATAATTTTAAGTAGTGAAATTTTATTAGAGGTGTAGACTATTTTTGTATAATTTGAGTTTTTTCTTTAAAAAATTTGGAGGGTTATGTAGTTGATTTTAAATTTTTTGAAATTTTTTAAAATGAAATGTAGTTGTTATTGATTTGAATATATTAATAAAGTAGTAATTTTTTTAATTTATTTTTGTTTTTTTCTTCAATGAATTTTTATAACGTAGATTGTTATATTAGGATATAGAACTATGTTATAAGCTTTAGTTGTATTTAAATTATAAGTGATAATGGTACTAATTTATAAGCGATGCTCTCTTAGGTTAAAAGAGCCCCAAGTCGACGAGCGCACATATTAACAACACTTTTTTGAGAGTCAAGACATGGCTAGCATCAACTCACAGTTTAACAAGTTTAGTTTTAGACTTCTTAAGGCATCATGAAGTCATGGATATATGAGAACTCATTTCTCACTTGGGACTTGAGTACGAGTAATATAAGATCTTTGGAGCGATTTTGAAGTCAAAACCGTGGACACCGTTTTCTAATCACTACGAAACCGAGTCAATCTTGTGCATCCATGTCAAACGCGAACATGTTTTCTTCCGCTAATGGTGAACGACATGTCGTCTACCTTGTAAAGCAACATCTAGATCTAGTCGGTAATAAACTCGATCATAATCATAATCATTCCGGTAAAGCCCAGCCTCTGGGAGAATTGGGCTAATTTAGTATACATATTGGGCTTGATAATTATTGGGCCTGGTAATTATAGGGCCCAATCCATCAAAACCTGTTTCTCCACATTACCTTAAACCCCCGAAAGCGAAGTGTTGGTCAGCCGGCCCTCTCTCTCACACTGCCTCCTTCACTGAAACTCATCTCTCCGGCGGAGACGGTCGACCGCCAGATTCCAACCGCTGCATCAGCACCACCACCCCACCACTACCCTCTTTTTTGTCGTCTTTTGATTCATAAACTAGGTGGGTCTTTATCTTTTACGAACAATTAAAAGCTTCGGAGCCTGAATGGCGCTATCGCTAAGTAGAAGGCTTTTACGTCGTTTTGGGTCCTTTTCTGCGTTTAATCCTCCAATTGCAGCTAATCAGACTTGTCGAACACTTCATGGTATTGTGTGTTAATGTTTGTTTTATCTGTATTTATCAAGTTGTTTCATTTTATGAGTTTGTAAAGCTTTCTGCTTTGTACACTTTTAACAGATTTTTGTGGTGTTGCTTCTGCGGAGAACTTAAAGGTAAGTTTTTTGTCTGCATTTTCTTTCCATTTTGTAAATTTTTGTTTTTTTATTTTTATTTAAGTTGTTGTTTAATGTAGGTTGGGTCATCTTTCGTGGCTTCTAGATGGTTTTCAACTACTATTCTGACTCCTGACTCAAGTGAAGGCGCTTTTCCCTCTGATTTGCTGTCTAAGAAGACTGTGATAACACCAGACCGTACTATAGGTATGAACACAGTGGAAACAATCTTTGTGCCATTTATGTGTTCTAAATAAATTGTTTGGGAAATTGTGGTTCTATTTTACTTTCTTGCCTTTATTTTGTCTCTTTATATGTGCATACTCAGAGAAATTTCTAAGGAATTATCCCCGGATTTCTAAAATTTAGGCGATGGAAGATAATGGCCTAAATGCTTTATATGCTCATGATTTATCATATAAATCTGTGCTTTGAGCATCAAATCATAAAAAGCTAAAGTGGCAGGTCAGAGATTTATGCTGCTTTATATTACTTGAGATGACTAGATAAGTTGCCATTGTTTGATTCTGGCATTTCAACTTTTGGTTATTCGGTTTTGGATTGAGCTGAAGGTTTCTTTTAATGGTTGGAACTTGAGTATAAAAATGGTGAAGAAGCAATCCACTAGACATCAGTATACAATAGAAACTACAGAAAATACCCTCAATGGCAATGAAATTGTAATACAACTGCTTTCCAATTATGATGAATGAAAATGAATTTTTTTTTTAATATTAAAAAAAATAAAGCACATAAAGATGCCAAAAGTGAACTTCATCCTATAGGCATTGTAATTTTTCCTATTGGAATCTTTAAAGATCCACTTATTCCTCTCCAACCAAGTAGCTCAAGAATAGCTATCTTTCCATTATGATCTTGTAGTTTGCTTATAATGAAAAACTGGAGAAACCCGTTATGGTGATGTGACACTAATTGTATTTTGAGTTGCCTGGATAGATTCAATACATAAACTGATTGCTAGTAAGTTACAATTACATTCTCAAGGAGAGCCAAACCTTGATTTATTCTCAGAAAAAGTGTCACCTTTTGCTCTCCTCTGTGAAGAGCTGACAGCGACAAGCTGAAACAAGAAATGTACTTTGCTAGGAGATGTAGAAAGATAAACTGGTATTAGGAAATGGCAATATTTTTAAAATAAGGAACGAATGGGTTCAACCTATTGCGACTGGTTATGATATATGATTCTGTCAACAGTCTCAATTTGTTTGGAGTTTGTATGTATAATATGAATAAAGCATTCGGAGAGTATCTCAACTCACTTGTATTGTCTAGTGGATTCTCTTATTGACTTGTTAATGTCTCTTCAGGTGCAACCTAATCGAAAATGGCTATGTTTTATTGAATTTTGATATTTTTCTATTAGGCTTGTGTGGCTTATGCTCCTTTTCCATGCCACTGATTTAAAAAGATCACTCTACTTTTTGATTGCATCCTCACTTTTCTTACATTCTACAGTTTATGGTGTCATGACCTTTCAATATGTGAATGAAATAGATGTTGCTTCATTAGTTTATGTATTCTGCTCAAGTGTTTAATTAGTGGGATTTTTTATGATGTAGGACTTTATCAGGATCTGGTAATTCCAGTTACAAATTTCCTTAGTGAAGACAAGGGCTTCATGGTCTTGGCTGGTGATGTTTTTGATGTGCCTATCCGAAAGGACATTATTCATCGTGTGGTACGATGGCAGCTTGCAAAACGACAACAGGTAGTGCTTAATTTACTTGTCTTCTTTATTTTTTCTTATTTTCTATTTTTGTCTTTTTTATTTTTTTATTTTATCTACACCTTCTTTTTAGTACAATGTTTAAACTGAGTGTTGGATGTCCCATTGTTTTATTGATATAGAACTTTGGATTTTGTCATAAGAGGAAGCTAAACTGAATGTTTATGATTAGTTCTGTTTTCTCACATCATTTTATGTGTTTAGGTCTCCTGTGGTTACACAGGAGGTCTTGTGATCTACCCCTCATCCCAAGGTTAAGGGGAATTTGGTTTAAATTACACAGGGGTATGTTTAGCGCTGGAAACAATCAATATGCATAGCTAAATGCAAAATTTAGTTGTAAAGAATTCATTTTAGAGAACTGAACAGTGTTATATGCTGATTGTCTTCTCAACAGGGTACACATTCAACGAAAACTATTAGTGAGGTTAGTGGGACTGGGAGAAAACCATGGCGACAAAAGGGTACAGGTCGAGCTAGGCATGGAACATTGCGTGGTCCGCAGGTAATTGCACTTTCTTGCTAAAATGATCAGTTCAGTTGTTTTGAAATTTTCAATGTTGCTGTATCTATCATTGAGATGTTTACCTGGTGGAGCTTAAAGATGTATATGGATGGGTAACAGTTCAAGGGTGGTGCTACTATGCATGGTCCTAAGCCCCGAAGTCATGCTATAAAGCTGAACAAGAAGGTTCGGCGTTTAGGGTTAAAGATTGCTCTATCTGCTCGTGCAGCAGAAGGGAAGGCAAGTTGCTCTTACACTCTCAAGCATAGGCTATTAGATAGATTCACTTCCAGTTTTTGATAATTTGTATGTTTTGCAAATGCTTCATGCTTTATTGAGTATAGTGCAATCATTAACATTTTAAGCTAAATGTAATCTAGACTGGGTATCATTGGGAATATTGAAGAAGGAATGTGTAATCTTTAGCATATATGATTTTCATCCCATTTCAATTCTTTCATTTAAGCGTCTATCCTTTTGCTGTTCTGCTGTGATAGATATTTGATTCCTGTGGTATTATTTGATTGATCATTTATAGTCACCACTGGTATTATTTTCTGCAATAGAGAGCAGTTATTGATGTCCCTGTTGAGATCTGGTTCACTTTTTGTATTTCCTTACTCTATTTTATGATAACTTATATTTTACTATCAAAAGAATTGTTGATAAATAGATGGCGTCCCAGTAGCACAACTCTTAGAATTCATTGCATTTTCTCCTTGGTAAGACTTTAGTGTTGTATTCTAACCCTACTACCAAACCTGCATACACCCCATATTGTTCTTCATAAGCTGTAAACTCTGATTTATTGTCCTTAATTCTCCTACCACAGATATTTGAGCAGCCTTGTTGGGTGTTATGTCATTCCCTATTTTTGGTGCATCAAACCTGATATTATTGCTTTGTTGTTGTTGTGCATTTTAATTACAAGTATTGTTATTGTTGTTGGGCTTTTGGTTTTGATTGATATATGGTAACCTAACTCGGAAGAATTGCATTAATGAACAGCTTATAGTGTTTGACGATTTGGAGGTTCCCACACACAAAACCAAGAATATTGTTCACTATTACAAGCAGATGGAAAATACTAAAAAAGTTTTGCTAGTTGATGGTTGCCCCATCAATGAAAAGCTGAAGCTGGCTACCCAAAATTTACATTATGTCAACGTACTTCCCTCAATTGTAAGTTGCTCTTCTGATCCTTATGCTCACCATATGTTCGTTTGGATGTAGAGGAATCAATATTTAGACCTCACTTTGAGTTTTTATTAAGTTTGGATCGGCAGTTTGGTGAATTCTTGGGCCCTATGTTTCAACAAATAAGTGAATGGCCCTTTTTTATGATAAAATATGGGAATATTTTGCTGCTATCTCAAGCTTTTGAAAAGTACTTCCGATTCCTATAGACTTTTATTCATATTCAAAGGCATAAACTTTGATTTGAAATCATTTGTGAATTTTACAAGTGAGCCTAATTTTCTTGGAAGTTTTGGATTATCGTGAATTAACTCAAGGAGAAAAAGGTAACGTTAATTTTTCAAGGTTATCCAAGAGGAAAGAACTCCTTTGCTTCACTAAAAATAGTTCCTTTTTTATAAACTCATGTATCTGAATGATAAAAAGTTTGTTAGACATTGAATTTTTTTATACGCAAATCCTAATTTGTTCATCGTCTACAACTTTTTGGTGATTGGATCCATAGCCTTGATTAGAATAGCTCTTAGGTTCTTGAATTAAAGATTATGGCACTCGTCTTGCATTTCAAAGCTTAAGCTTGTCATATTTCAATATTTTGCAGGGTTTGAATGTCTACAGCATCCTGCGGCATGACACATTGGTGATGTCTCGAGATGCTGTGAACAAAATTGTTGAGCGGATGCACACCCCAATTAATCGTTGAAGCAGTATCTACGTCATGTGCTCAACTGTTTAGTCTTGTTTCAGAATAGGAGACCCTATTACTTTTAAGGAAAAGAATAATCTGTATTTTTTCTTTTATCTTTTTTTGGGGTAAAATATTTCGAAATGTGGCGGATGACCATTCCATTGTATCAGTTTTGTGCGTCAAGCTATGAATTTTGTAGTTGAGTTCTGTGAATCACAAACATTTCAGGCCATAGATTTTACATGGTAGTTTAAGACAAAATCGTTACTTTCTCATGTATTTGTTCATCAATGTGCTGCACCGTTATAAGGATTTGTGGCCTTGAAAACCTCTCTTCACGTTCACATGCAGTGCCTCCAATTACTTGAAGCAAGATCAGTGCCATGTCTAACTCAAAATTGGTGACTTAGACTATTTCCTTCTGAGATTCCAATTATTACGAGAAGAGTAATGAGCATGGAGAATCGCTGGAGAGTGTAATGTTAGATACACGTATGAATTATGAACTCTATGTTCCATAATCCAAATCCATACCAAATCCACCATGAACATGGGAGTGGAATGTGGAGGCCCTTGAAACATTTTCCATCTCGAAATCAAAATCTACAGGATCAACACTTTTTTAAACTTTCCAGGTCGGCTGCTGGTGTTTGACACACGTTGAAAAACGCAAATAATCAATAAATGTACTCAGTTTACCCGAGAGGGTGACAGATATGGATATGAAGACGAGATTGCGCTGCAGTAAAAATCCACGCGGCAATCTATGATTGGCAAGAGGAAACGACAGCTCCAAGATGAACATCTCCTAAGCTAAAATCAACATCATAGAACAGATAAATAAGTTAAATAACACTCTTAATTAACCATATTTATTGGCTAAATTACTTTTACATAAATAGAGTCTCTGTATTATCTCAGCCTAGACGTACACTCTTCTCTTCCTCTCTCTCTCTCTCTCTCTCGTCCTCTCCTCTCCCTCCATGAGGACTCATTAGGGTTTCTCTTCATCACCAATTCGTTAAACAATTTCCACTTTGCATTCTCACCATTTCGAAAGCTCTAACATTTCCCACCTCGAAAATCTCCCCAAAAGGAAATCTTGCTTTTTGCGTCAGCTAGAAGAAGGAAAAAAAAAAAAAAAAACCTAGGTTTCATGGCCAAAACCAGACCAGGGATCACGACCAAGACCAAGCCTGGCAAACGAGACCTTGACTCTTACACTATCAGAGGAACCACCAAGGTTGTTAAAGGTATATATCCTTCAAATTATCTCTAACATTTGTTTTTTTTTCCGTTTTTGCATATGCCTTCAAAAATGTTGTTTTGATGATCAAGATGGGAATTTGAGGTGGTTTTGCTTCTGGGTAACTTGTAGTGGACCCTACTGTGTGTGTATATGGTGAGAAACCTTGTTTTGAAGGTCTAGGAGTGAATGTGTGTGGTTCTGCATTTGGGGGACGGTGTTATATCTACATATGTTCATATATGTGTTTGTGTGAGTTGAGAAGTGTCTGTTCCTACGGTAAGGAGAGAATTTATGGTGTTTTTGCAGTTGGGTCTGTGTATATATAGATATGTTTATGGTAAGAAATGTGGTTCTGTTGATTAAAGAATGAGTTTGTGGTGGATTTTGTAGTTGGGGATTGTGTGCTTATGCGGCCATCAGACACTGGTAAGCCCCCATATGTGGCACGAATTGAGAAGATTGAATCTGATGCTCGAAGCAATGTCAAAGTACGTGTGAGGTGGTACTATCGGCCTGAGGAATCACTTGGAGGAAGGAGACAATTCCATGGAGCTAAGGAGCTCTTTTTATCAGACCACTACGATGTGCAGAGCGCTCACACAATTGAAGGGAAGTGTATTGTTCATTCTTTCAAGAACTACACTAAGCTTGAAAACGTTGGTGCAGAGGATTACTACTGTAGATTTGAGTATAAGGCTGCCACAGGGGGGTTTACACCGGACCGGGTTGCTGTGTGAGTTTTGTGGTTTATTTTTGTTTTGGGTTAGGATTTGGTATTTTCGTCACTGTCATTCAGGATCTTTAGTGACCTTTGCTCTTTTTTTTTTTTTAATTATTATTATTTTCTTTTTGAAGGTATTGCAAATGTGAGATGCCATATAACCCAGATGATCTCATGGTACAATGTGAGGGGTGCAAGGACTGGTAAATTGCTGTGTGCTCTTCTCTCTCTCTGTCTCTTTGGTTTTTGTTTTTGGTGTGTGTTTTTGTTTGTGTGCTTTCTCTCCAACTTTATGTTTGGTGTCAGTTATATGGTGTTAAGATTTTCTGTTTGATTAATGATCAACGTTAGAATTTGAAATACTGGAGATAAGGGATTAAAAAGTTCAGGAAGAACATTGATATGTTCTATTAGAAAAAGAAAATAAAAAAGTATCTGCTAGGTTCTCTAATTTTTTGTTGGTTTTCTATATTCTAATTGGCTGGATAAAACAATCTTTGTTGTCCTAATTCTCATCACAGTTGGTAAATTATGTGATTTATGTTGAGTAATATCAATCTATTTCTGCTGTCTTAATGATTTTAATATTGAATGGTGGAACCTGTGTTGGATGGGGCTCTGATGAATGTGGAACACTGATGTGTAACAACCTCCCAACAGAAATGCATCAAATTCTACAACTACTGGGGGTGAAACTTTCTGATAAATCTACTTCTCGGTTACAACTCATATTGATTGAATGTCATTCTTATTGCAGGTATCATCCTGCTTGTGTGGGCATGACAATTGAAGAAGCAAAAAAGCTTGATCACTTTGTTTGTTCTGAATGTTCATCTGACGATGATGTCAAAAGATCCCAGAATGGATTTTCTTCATCACCAGCTGCTGATGTCAAGGTGAGACTAGTTTCCAGGTTCACATTATTAGTACACATAAGTCTTTGTTTTCCCATTTGGATCATTATCCCCTCTTTTGGACAGAATATATGTTGAGAACTTAAGTAAAATGTCCTAAAGTTACCATTGTCAGCGACTGATGGGACCTTTTGGAGATGTACAATAGGGAGAATATCAGTAAAAGGAGGTTTATTAGGGTGGAGGTTTTTTTTTTTGGGTTTATTGTTGATCTTGGTCTTATGTGTTATTTACCATGATTCTCATAATCTTTTCATCTTTTGTCTGAAATGGTCCTCATTCTATTATTGTTATTATATCTTTGAAGCCGAATTTTTCCAAACACAACATGGTTGCATGTCGGTAAGTGAAACACTGCTTTTTGATAATATGATTGATGGTTTCTTTGTGCGGTATTTTACTCTTGAGTAAATGTAATCATAGTTCATATTGAGGCTTTCAGATATGGGAACAAATACTTATCTTATCTGTCTGTCTGTGAAATTTAGCTTAAGTTCAGTGTAAATACTTATGATTGGTGCGCTTTTTTGCATGGAGCAGCAAGTTATCATGTTGGCATTTTAATTTTTTTTTCTTTTTGTTCATTGTGATAATTGAACATATTCATGACTGCACTCTCTCTCACTCATCCGGTGCCCTGCCCATAATATTTCTAAGTACTTGTGTCGTCGGATTATTCTAAAAAATAGTCTTAACATGATTAAAATGAAGTGTTGACTTGTATACAGTGGTTGTGCATGTTAAAGGCTCGTTGTCTATTGTTGTGGGAATAAAGAATGGCTGTATTTTTGATACACAAAGGAAATAATAGATTTGGACCTAATAATTGTATGTCAGCCAATAATATGACTGATCAATAGAGGGTACACTGATTCAGATAGGATGGCTAGAAACTAGAAAGTTTTAACTTCATTCTTATTCTCCCTCGCTATTAACATGTGAGTAGCCAAAAAATGACGAGTAAACTAGTACATGAGTTAGTGTATGAAGAAGACCAGACCCATCTAGTTTAAATAAGAGCCATCAAGGATGGATTTTTTTTTTTTTTTTGGCTAGTATTTTGCATCTTTGAAGCTGGAACAACCACATGTAGTGATGAGGAATCTTTTAAATCCATTAATATAATCTTAAAAAATTTAATAACAAGGATGTTGTCATTATTTGGTAGATTTCTTAGTATAGACAAAACTCAGATTTCTTAACTCAGATTTGGTCCAAGCTTGGTGGGAGTTGAGTTCAAAAGCAATTTTGTGCTTACTTGAGGTTTCTCCTTTCAAAGTCTTAATGCCATTAATTTAGACTCTTAAAATCTGATAAGCAATATTTGCTTGTTGGAATGCTACAGTCTTAGTCTCTTACACATGCCATTATTTGCGTTCAACTTAATTTTTGATGACAGCTTTATAAGCTGTATGAACCTTGTTATGTTCCTCCTTTTCTTCATATTACCAGTGCATTCAACTTGGACTTTGATGACGGCTTTGACCATTTCTGAATCTTGAATAACACACACACACACACACACACACACACACACATATATATATATGCACCAGTTTATCTTGCATCATTTACTGTAAATATTACCAGCATTGGATGCCTGAATTAGCAATAGTTGGTAATGATGAAAATAGAATGTTTCCTGAATTTTGCAAGTGTTACACTCTAATTTATATAAAGTTCTGCTGGTCTAAAAATTTTTGTGAGGATCCTCTGAGGTCTCCATGAGTAGGTAAGAATTTATTGAACATTATCATGGGCTTAAGTTTTCACTGTAATATTTGATGTGAAGTGTCATTTTCTCCGGTGGACATATTTTTTAAAATCCATAACCCAATTTTTTAAAGGCTAACTCTACTCGTGCCAGCATGAGTTAACTTATGCCTTGATGAATGAAGGTGAGAATTTTGAGTTTGCCTGCATGTACGTATGCCTGACCAAGCCTTTAGTAGAGGATGATGATTGTTGCTTCTGTATATACTAGCTTTTCTCATTTTTTCTCACTTGTTGCATTATGCATTTACATCATTATTTAATAAAATCAATGACCTTTTTACAGGTGGAGCCCAAGCGGAGAAAGAGATGAGTACATTTTGGGGGCATTGTGATGCATGGGGGCTCATCTTGCAGTTTTAGCCTTTAGAATGTTGTCGTGTGAGTTGTATAGTGCAGAAAGCTATGTTGTGCTCTGGTCAGACTGGAGCCTGTTAGAAATGCGTTTATTTTGAGACAATGTGTACCTATGCTAGGTCTAGTGATGGTTTTCTCTTTCTTTTTCAAGCTGTTCCGGCAGGATTCAAATGTAGTTCTCTGACATTAAACATTCAAACCCAGGAATGTGAGTTCCAGTATTTCTTTGTGCATCGCATGGTTGCTCATCCCAATTATCCGTTTTGTTGGCAATACTTCGATTATGTTGATTACATGTTCACCATGTTGCGTAGTAGCTTCTGGGTACGCCAGTCTAACAAACATAATTTGTGAATAAGCATTTTTAAAGCAGGGTTGGATTTGCTAAGAAATTGGCTATCAGTTTCACATTTAATAAGCCTACCTGTCATTACCTTCCTGAATTGTCCGGGTCCATAAATACTATTTTGTCACCTTCTTTGGGAAAAATTGGTGTAACATTTCTCTTCCCCACTTCTCAAAGAGGACCCATCAATGGACTCCACCATAGGGATTCTGTGATGAATTATGTTGCCACGATTTGTTGAGACTCGGAATGTGTTAGAAGTCCACTGATTAAATGATGGTTTGGGCGTGAAGTTTGGACAAATTGAATGGCTATTTTTTATTTCATGTACATATACCCAGCTCTCAGATACTGTGGTTGACAAATGGTGTCGTACCTGTAGTGGACTGCTCGCTGGAGGTACCTGCATCCTATAATTCATGATTAGTCTATCTTACCTATGCCATATAGTATTTAAGTTGTACTGATTTTTTTTTTTTTTTTTAAATGTGGGTTGGCAAGGAAAACATGCATGGTCACCAACCAGTTATGAGTTATGAGTATACGTGAAAAGATAAATAAATAAAAAGAAAAGTAAAAAGGAAAAGAAGGTAACGGCCAGGCCAAAGTGGGGCTGATTTTTCATCAAAACAAGTCGTTACAGCTTTATTCACATTAACAGTGAGGTTAATCATATGTTTTTGCATGCTGTGCAAAGCTTTTTATTTCCTTCAATACTTGTTAACGAACCGAACCTGCAGACCTCTATCTCATTTCTCCGTAAGCATGGCGAAAAGGGGTGTCATAGCAGCTTCTTCACTGTACACAGTGCTTCTTTTCTTTGCGAGTTTTATTGCTAGCTTTGCAGAAGAACGGAATATATACTTGGTTCTAATGGAAGGAGATCCAGTTGCATTTCATGGCAGTACTCAGCCCTCTAGTGACGATCGAAGGAGGACCGATCCGAACAGGTCCATATCCCGTGACACTCATCTTCCTTCACATTTAACCGTCGAAATTTTAAGCTTATATGCTCGTGTAATAATCCATCTGTCAATCAAAGACTGTTGAATGTTATATTTTTATGAAGAATATGAATATAATTTTGGCTCCTTGTACTGACACTAACAGTTTTCTTTTGGATGTTGATTAGTGACGCTTCCATAGCTCATGCAAAGCGGTTGGTGGATTCTCATGATCAGTTCCTGCAAAGTACTCTAGAAACCGCAAGCTACACCAAACTATACAGCTTTAAACATATTGTTAATGGCTTTGCGGTCCACACTACCCCTTCCCAGGTCCTCTTGTGTATTAGAAAGTTTTTAATTTCTCTTCTGCACGTGTTCAGAATCAATAATAAAGAAAAAATATATATATTATTAATTACTAAGTTGGCAATTATGAAAATTTTTCAGGCAAATAAACTCAAAAATGCTCCGCAAGCAAAGTTGGTAGAGAGGGATAGAGGAGCCAAATTGATGACAACGTACACTCCTGAATTTGTAGGGTTACCTCGAGGAGTTTGGACACAAGTAGGAGGAGATGGAAACGCAGGTGAAGGGGTAGTGATTGGTATTATTGACACAGGCATCGACCCGTTACATCCTAGCTTTGCTTACAACCCGTTTAATCCGTTCAAGTCGAATATTTCTCATTTTTCGGGTGCCTGTCAAATGGGTCCTCTATTTCCTTTGACATCTTGTAATGGAAAGATAGTTTCAGCTAGGTTTTTCTCAGCTGGGGCTCAAGCAGTTGCTCCTCTTAACCCTACGGTGGACTTCCTTTCACCTTTTGATGCAGTTGGACATGGCAGGTATGTGTAGTGACATAGATGCTTAATTTTGGAAGTAATTTCATTTGTTTGAAGTATATTACTATGTATAATTTAATCGTTCACTTTATGGTTGGACTTGTTACGTTCACTCATGATATACATGCATCTGGTCAGCCATGTGGCATCAACTGCTGCTGGAAATAATGGTGTTCCGGTGATCGTGAATGGCTTCTTCTACGGGCGAGCCAGTGGGATGGCGCCCCGTGCTCGGTAGGTTATCATTATTTGACTGTTGCCGGTGATGCTAATACATGGCTAGCAAGCTAGCGTGTACAATGTTGCATGGCTATGTCATTTCATTGTTGTACTTTTGCACTTTAGCAAGTTGTTGGTTGTACCTAATTTTGACCTTTCTTATCAGAATTGCTGTTTATAAAGCTGTGTTTCCGACAGTAGGAACCCTTGCAGATGTAGTTGCAGCAATTGATCAAGTACGTAGTTTTTAATTTTAATTTCCTTAATTTACAACCTAGTTTTTTTTTCTTCTTCTTCGAAAAGCCAAAATTATAGATATTGGAATAATAATTTCTTCCTTTCAACATAATCTGTTCAATAAAAAGAAAAATTCACATGTTGCAGATCAATGATTACCCCTCAGCAGAAAATATATGATATATATTTACAAAAACTAATAATGTACGTTATGCATGATGCATGCAACAATATGTTTACACTTTGTTGGACTCTTCCATTCTCTCCACAGGCAACACATGATGGAGTTGATATCATAAACCTCTCCATTGGACCAGACGAGCCGCCAACAGATACACCCATTTTCTTAAATATTTTCGATATTGTGATGCTGTTTGCAAGACGAGCAGGAGTTTTCGTGGTGCAAGCTGCTGGGAATGAGGGGCCAGCTCCCTCAACTGTAGTGTCTTACAGCCCTTGGACTGTGAGTGCCGCTGCCGGCAGCACTGACAGAATTTATCGTGCTTCTTTGCTTCTCGGCAATGGTCAAAAAGTTGGAGGTGTAGGATTATCAGGTATCTAGTAATCATTAATTTAAAGATAAATTTTTGCTTTTTACTGGGGTGACATTAGCTTTAAATCCATGATTTACTTTTCTTGCTCAGGACCAACCCTGGGAGGGTTTTTGCTTTCCAGGCTTGTCTTGGCCAAGGATGTTATTTGGGTGAACGGGACATTTCCAAGGACTCCCCAATACATTCAAGAGTGCCAACATCCAGAAGCATTTGACCCTTTTCAAGTGCAAGGTAGTATTGTAATTTGCACTTTCTCGGAGGGCTTCTATAACCGTACCTCATCACTCACTGCCATCATCAACACAGCAAGAATTCTGCGATTCATGGGCTTTGCTGTAATTGCAAACCCAGCGTATGGTGATTTTGTGGCCGAACCCCTTCCCTTCACCGTTTCTGGCATTTTGATCCCAAAAGTCTCCAGTTCACAGGCATATAAAAATATCTGAAACATTAAATTAATATATAGCCCACAACCAGATTTACAGCAATCGTGTGGAAAAAAGCAAAAAATTAATTTCATTTTTTTTTCAGATTATTTTGCAGTACTATGAGCAACAAACATCCAGGGATGATAGAGGATTTGCCGCCAGATTCAACGCACAAGCTGCCATAGGGGAGGGTAGAGTTGCTTCATTTGAGGGTCGAGCCCCCATTGTTAGCCGATTCTCTTCCAGGGGCCCAGATATTTTTGACATTAACAAGAATCCAACTGATGTACTAAAGCCCGATGTACTTGCACCAGGGCACCAAATTTGGGCTGCCTGGAGTCCCATTAGTGCCTTACATCCTATCATAACAGGTAAAAAGAAAAACAATTAAAAAAATGCACCAATAATTTCTAACATAAAACACCGTTAACAAACTAAATAATATTATCTACAACTCATTTATAATCAACTTTACTTATAACTTAAATTGATAAAATTTTAATAAACATACAATTATAATGTCATCTATTATAACTTCCCTTGCTCATTTTCTTTTTTACCTCCTATGAATTTTTGCCGATTAGAAGTTAATTGTAAAATTTGATTATAGATGTAGCAAAGAAACTACTTCATACCTAAAATCTTCATTTAATAGATAACTTAGTTTATATTATTGATCCAACTTGACTGTGTATATGTCATATCACAGGATATAATTTTGCACTGTTGTCTGGTACAAGCATGGCAGCACCTCACACAGTCGGACTAGCAGCTCTCATCAAGCAACTTAACCCATCATGGACTCCATCAATGATTGCTTCCGCGGTCTCCACCACTGCCACCAAATATGATAATCATGGAGAGCCTATAATGGCTGAAGGATCTGATATCGGTAGCATGTATAACTCCACTTACTTTGATTTTGGTGCTGGCCATGTGAGTGCAACTCGAGCTATTGATCCAGGCTTGGTTTTGTCATCAGGTAACCTTTTAATGTGCTACTTGGAGAATTTATCTAGCTTTGCTTCAACAATCTAAATAGATACAATAATGATCTTCAAAGCAGGATTTGAAGATTACATCAGTTTCTTGTGCTCTTTCCCCAACGTCGATCGAACTAGAATCCAAATAGCTACAGGAGTATTGTGCAATCAATCGCTTAGCCACCCAGCCAACCTGAACCTCCCTTCAGTGACTATATCAACACTTGTAAGGTCCCTAACAGTGCGACGGAGTTTCAACAATGTAGCAAACAAATCAGAGACATACTTGAGCTCAGTAGTGCCACCAAAAGGGACAATAGTTAATTTGTATCCACCTATGTTTACTATAGCTCCACAGGCATCCCAAGATTTGGATATACAATTCAGTGTAACCCAAGCAGTGGGCGAGTTCAGCTTTGGTGAGATCGTTTTAACAGGAAGTTTGAACCACATTGTAAGAATACCATTATCAGTTAGGGCAGTTTCAACATTCTAGTGAAAGAATACTACAATTAGTCAATACTGCTGAGAGATTGAGATAAACTAGAAGGATTACTAATTAATAATATGCCCTTCATCTGGTAAACTACGACTTTTTTATACTACAGCTTGGTGAGCAAACAGCTTTCACCAGAATAGCATATACCAATCAGTCTCCTCTCATTTTTTTCATCGATAACATGTATCCAATATTTTATTAATTTTTGAAATTGAATCTTGCATATCATTATGTAAATATGGAAATTGGCCCGCAGCTTGAATGCAAACTTGTGAAAATTAAAATAAAAAATGAATGAACCAATGATTAATGTTACAATTGGGCTCGACCATATTGGCTTAAGCAAAAAAAATTAATCTGTAGCACACATACACTCTTTACACCGTGGATACCGATAAACACTCCTTGCCTTAGGCCTTGTCTGGACATGTTTGGTTTGTCTAACAGCCTTCCTAATTCTCTGTTCAAAGACTCTCCATTCTATTGTGGAATTCTTTGTGAAGATGGCTGCAAGTCTCCGCTTGTTTGGCCGTATAGTCGGCATCTTCCCACCACCATAGTATATTCGATAACCAGATACCAGTGATGATAACTGACTTCCTGAATCTGTCATGGCAAATGCATCGGCAGCCGTGCATGCAATGAAATCCAAAGCTGCTAGCTGATACAAAGTACTTTTATGAATTATAACACACTCAAGAAAAAAGTATTTTGGTAGTTTAACACGGAAATGAACCTAAGATTCCAGATAAACTTCTGGATGTGCTACTATTAATGGACAGCGAAGAAAAACCTGCTGTAAGGAACTCAACTGAGAGTTGAAAAAAGGTAACAAATAACGCAGAAGGGCTAATCCAGTTGCCTTGATATCGTTGTATAACTATAACCTATGCTAGGCTTCAAAGCAAAGCTTAAACAGACTATAGAATGTCTCACATTTCAGCCGTAAGGCAAAACCCGTTGCACTAACATTGATTCCATGTATAAATCCTGAAAGTTAACCAGTCAAACTATCTGGCAATACCATTAACTAGGAATAAGATCTAAAATGATGTGGACTGGGGTACCAGAACCTAGGACGCTTCAAGTCTCCCTTATCATGGCATGACACGAGAAGAAATTTTCTTATTCCATTTCCGAACTCAAGAAAAGCCTCCAAATCTTCATTTTCTCATTATTAAAAAAGCATAATCTGGTAGGCATCTCTATTGATGTTTACAATAATCTAAATTTCAATTCAAGTGCATTCCACATCAGTCAAGCAGCCCTAATGACCATAAAAAACCTGGGGAACAAGCACAGACTAACTGATGTACGTCAACATGTAAGCCAACATCAAGATGCTTCTAACACCTTATTCAACCTAGACTGACCATATGGAGACAAATTACACACAAAACAGGTGTAAACATAAACTGAGAACAAAATTAATTCCCTCTGATTTACCTGAGAAGAGAAGTTCTTGAATGGTTCGAGTTCCTCAGCAGAAAGCAACTTTTCTTTAGTCACTAAAAGAGGATACAAGCTGTTCAAAGCAGCCAATCTCTCTGCTCCTCCATATATCTGTGCCCCTGCCACAAATATATGAGTCTTGCGCTTGAATCCAAGACCAGCAAGCATAAGTACTGCTTCTTCAGGTGTCAATGGACAAAGGCCTTCAGATCTGAGCTCTGCAGGAGAAGGTAGCCTGTAACAAGTTATATAACAAAAATGTTAAATCATATTGCTTACATACGCAAATTTTGGTACTTAGAAAAATATGAGCTTAAAATTTGACAGGGAACTCGTAACAAAACAAAGCAAACACCAAGAATAATCAACAACAAACTCATACAATGACCCACTCAACACCCAATCAACAATCTCTCAACAATAAGCCAAACATCAACTAGATGAAAACAATTCTTTATTCTGAATAATCAATTCATAACAAGCCCAAGAATTCAATCAACTAGGATACTTAATTTATACTAGTCGAAACATATTGGAATTTGAGTCCAATTAGGAGAAGTTAAAATCCCCAATTGAGTCAAAATCCCTAAATATTAAAATCCTAATCCGATTAAACCCAAAAAAAATGACAAAAATAACCTCAATAATCCTAAATTGAAATATTCCTATCCTACATCAAAATTGCTTGACCAATTTGACTAAGATTTCATAAACCAAGCAAAAATTTTTCTGCATCTGTCTAAAAATATACTTGCATGTATAAACACATTCATAGACAGTTGAGAAAATAAGTATGCAATAAGTCAAAGAAAGAAGAGTACAAGAAAGCTAGAGCTCATCCCATTGCTTCAAATCCAGTATACCATACTTCCATCCCTCTTTTTAGGAGAATGCTCAGTTATTAGGCCAATATAATTTCACGAATAATAGCTATAACTTTCCAATTTTAACTACTAAAGATAAAAAACAGTGCTTGCAGGTGTAGAATGCATATCTGAATAACGAAACAGTCAAGGTGAGAAATGCATACTTTGTTGTCTTCTTTAGAAGTGTCAATGCAGGGAAATGAATTTCACGAAATGCTTCCAACTCTTTCCTCTCTTCTTCACCTCCACCAAATTCACACAGAGAATGAGCAACCATGTCAATTTCAAACCTCAGATGTAGAGCTAAATATTTAGAAGCTTTCACAGGACGAACAGTTTTTTCCTTCATGATAGAATCCGTGTAGGGACCAACAAGATAATGATCTAATGGCCCAGGTTGAGTTTCATGCTTACGCAACCTCTTAAGGAGCAAAGCACCTGTTTCTTGTATTTTTGGAACAAAATGTAGTGCATGAAAATTACATCTGCATCTAAGTCTCTAGATCAAGTCAATCAGGAAGAGCAAAGTAAGAAAGAAGAAGTGCATAACACTATTAAAAAAGTAATGATGTAAAACCAATAAATAATACATGCATTCTAATTGGACTAGCAACAAAATAGGGTAACAAAGGTTAAATATTTTACCTGCAAATGGAAAGGTATTGGATCAAATGCCAGGCGATTCCCAAATCCAAGTAAATGGACAACTCTATTTCGAATAAGAATAGGCAGAATGTTTTTCAAATAAAAACTCAGCTTGGACTCTTTGGGGATGTCTACATCTGTTACCTGGAACACCATTTGACAACATTATGAACAAATACATTGGCAATGCTACTACTGCATCAATTAAGTAGAAAATTTGAGTAAGGAACTCACAACACTGCCAATTGCCTCCAAATCTAACGACTGTAGGTCATATGGAAGTTCCTTCACTATCCGAATATCAGGAGTCAGGTAGTTGATAAAATGCTCCTCCTGATAGATATCGCCGAACTGACTATGAAATTATATGATTTAATATTGTTACTTTCCATCCACCCAAAAAAAAAAAAAAAAAAAACCTTTGGATTTCATATCAACAAACAATTCAAATGCTAGTCATTCACTAATTGACAGCTACAAAATGCATACATATTGCTTCCTCAAACAACATTATTGACTGAAACCTTCTCATTTAGTGCACATAATCTACACTGAAATTACAAATGCAAGCTTATGACCAAGGCACACCTGAAATATACCCACTCTAATAATCAAAAAATAAAAATTTATTGTGGGACTCAAAAATTACTTAACTTAGAATAAATATATAAAGGGCCTCTTCTGCCTATTATCTAATATCTCCAGATAAACAAGCTTTGAAAAACAGTTGATTAGTTAAACCAGACATTAGTTGGGAATGGTTCAATTAGATTAAGGTAAGCTTTCCAAATGGGAAAAAAAACATTACCCGTAAAGAAAGAAATAAAACAATCAAATTGCAAATAGAAAAAATATAAGAAAGCAAGAAAACAATATGTCACCTCACATCTCTCCAAACGCTACTGTACATAAATTTTGGAACAATAAGAGTTGCATTAAGCAATCGAGCCAGGACAACAGCATTGCAAATCTGTTACAGTGAAAAACGGCTTTAGACAATAGAAAATTGTGCGAAAAACAAGCATTAACACTTCAGAAGTAAAGCTTTTGTGTAAAATCAGTGAAAAATCATGATAGACTTTACATAGTATAGAAATTATAAAAGATAAATTTTATGTCACAGGCATCACTTACAGCAACTCGCTGCTGGTTCATCCCACCATTTGCAGTGACCATGATGTATCCATTATTTCCCCCTATTAATTTCACAAAGTGAGTTGTGAGTATCTGCTTCACTTAAACGTGCTTACTTGGACTAAGTTACACAAGTTATGTTTTGACATAGGCATTCTGTCCAAGCACACAAATAAAATACATTCTCACCACTAGGTTCCCAGTTGCGTTGATCAGCACAAGGTCTCCAAGCAGAAGCAGGAACCACCGGCTCTCGCCACAAATCTTTTGGCTCACGTTTGTTCTGTCCCTACATGCCATACAGCACAGCATCACAAAATGATCGAAATTATGCACTTAAGCTTTCATATTTAAAAAAAAAAAAAAAAAAGAAATGACCCTTCAAGATAAAAGTCTCGAAACTCAAATACCTCTGCCAAGGCATGGGCAGCCAAAGCCAACATCCTTCCATAAACACCATACTGTGACTTCTTCCATTTACCAAACTTTTTCAAATCTTTCTGCAAACATCATAAGCAATGCCAAATTCTGCATCAACCAAGTCTATAGCATGTCTACATGTATCAAATCCAAATGACAACTAGCACCTAAATAATCTACAGAAGTTTCTAATTGCAACAAAATTTCCAAAAAGACTACAAAAAAAAAAAAAAGAAACATAAAGTACCTTAGAAACTGAAGCTGAAACCGAAGAAGAATTGGCAAAAGACTTGCTTCCTTGACCATCATCTTGTAAATTCAAAATCATAAACCAATTAACAACGAAAAACAAACCAATCAAACCAATCACACCCACTAAACTCTTGACTCTTCTTCTCTGATACCAAACCTTCCCTCCGCCTCTGCTCTTCAACTTCTTCAATTCCCTCCTAGTATCCCCCAAAAACCCACCAAACTTCAATCCAAAAAAGCTATCATTTTTAGTCGAGAACCGGCTTGGCTCCAGCCGGGGCGAGCTCCTGAGGCTAGTCGGCGTTTTTGGCAGAGAAGCACAAAGATAACCGTTGGCGTTGGAGCGATCTGAAGTGTCATGTTCTTTGTCGGATTCAAGATGAAGAAGATGGTTTGAGGACATTGCACTGAGCAAGAATTCTTGTTTTTATTTTTTATTTTTTTTGAAGGACAAAGAAGCGAGAAATATGGTTTGAGTTTGGTTTTGCTAAAAGTGTAAGCTCCGGCAAGGACCTCTCCGGGGTCGTGTTAAATTGTAAAGCAAAATTCGGGTTCGCTTTTAGTTGCCAACGACGGTTTTTGGTTGAAGAACTGAAGAGGCAAGCTTTTCAGTGCGATTTGCCTAATCTCAACTGTAATGGCCAACTTTGCTTCTCCTTTCAAAAACGAATTTCCACTATTTTATATATAGTTAGAAAATAGAAGGTTTTCGTTAAATTGATTTTATTTAGTGAGAAATTGCGTTAAATTTTAAATTCAAATTTCATGCATCTAATAGTTGAAATAAATGATATCTTTTCTTTATTAACTTGAGGAAGAATTTAGGTAATAAATGAATTCATTTATTAATAAATTGATGATCTATATTTTGAGCCAGAAGTGGATAATTGTGTTGCTTTGTATCTTCAGAAATAAAATTGATTTAAGTAAATGATCTGATTTTCTTATAAGCCAAGGAACTCACAAACTAATGTACGATTTAATGTTACGTCAATATCAGTGAAACTCCCCTTAAAATCCAATTTTTTTAATAAAAAATAAAAATAAAAAAATCAATTAAAATTATTTTTATAACAACCCCAAATTACCCTATACCTTAATACCACATTAACCTAAATCTTAACCCCCTTAGGGTGTAGATAACGAATTGGGTTTTCGATTTTGTAGGTACATAATTTTTATTTATTTATTTTTTTAACCACAGTAAAGTTTGAGCAAAACGAAAGCGTAGGAAGAGCACACGTGGAACACCCTGTTTGGATCCGCTTAAGCAAGGTTTCGCACATGAACACTTTTGCCTTTATGAAGTTAAATTAAACCAGACTTTCCTAACAGAATCTAAACAGTACAAACTGGCAGACTATCTGGCAAAACACAAAAGAGCATACCCAAAACGACAAAATAGTTCAGTCTAACAACAGGAAGCCGAAAGTCTTTTTAACAGATCTTCAACAGGTCATTCTGATGATGAATCAAGCAAAAAATTTTATTGTGCTGCAAAACATCTTGAATGTGCATCAAGAAATTATATGAAAATTTTAAAAATACAATATACAGCAGCATTTCCGCCAAACATGTATGTTATATATATATAATATATACCTTGTAAAGTAAAAATTGCAGGACGAATGTATGGAACATAAATTAATTACATATCTTTCTCATCTTCAACAAACTTTCACATCTTTTCTTCCCAATCCGTATGGTCTTCGATATCTCCAGAGCTTGGCACGCTTGTATACAAAATTGCAGGCTTCAAGTTCAACAATGCTGGTACATCTAAAATGACATGTCTATAGCCTCATGCTCTGGGGTCCTATAGGAAAATCCTGATTCATCGCTTGATCGTCTTTTGACCACACTAGCCCTTTGCACTAACCGCACCAGTGCTTGGACAACTTCAGACATGGGAGGCCGAAACTCGGGTTCCGGCTATTCGGAAGAAAAACATGTTAATGAAGAATTCTTGATTGTGGAGAAGTTGTAAAGTAAAACTAGACAAACACATGTTCACAACCATAAGAAAGTGGATTTTAGGTTATACAAGTTTCTGATAATATTAAGCCTGGAAAGTAACATAAAACTACAACATGAAAAGTCAATCCAATGTAAACAAGTTGCACAGGGTGGGAAATGCATAAAGATAATATGAAGGCTACTAGTTTTGACTTTAAACTTAATTGCTATTGTCCAAAACACCTAGACATCATGCTGCAAATTTCTAGCCTGTTATTTTAAAGGTCAATATAAATTTCAATTTCATCATCAGAAAAAATGTATACCTGAACACATAGAGCAATAATATCGGCAAAGCGTGACAGAGACTTTGCAGGATACATGCCATTCAAGGCAGGATCTACCATTTTCGCCAATGCGTCTATGTCATGTAGCTGGGGAGTAGCCCATCGGACAAGTGATTGCTCTGACCTTGGCCTTGAACTAAAGAACAAGTAATACAAGAACAAGCATGTAAACCACAATCCAGAAATTGGGCATGATAATAACAGTTTAGTAAAAACAAAAAACTTAGCACTCAAACACAAGATTTACCTGTCCAGCGGCTTCCGACCAGTTAAGAGCTCTAACATTACAACCCCAAAGCTGTATACATCACTTTTCACGGTGTATATTCCTGACAAGGCAAATTCAGGAGCACTATAACCAAATGCACCAACCATCTGTGTGGAAACCTGTCAACATTACGAGAACAGCACTTATCAAGCTAGTGTATAATAAAAGATATTTAAAGAGCAAGTCCCAATAAGTAGAAAACATTATCCTGTCCTGTCCCTATTAATCACCTGTCTTTCAGTGTTTGGTGTTAGCGCAGCTAAACCACAATCTGACAAGTGGGGATTGAGCTCTTCATCGAGTAAAATGTTTGCCGACTTGAAATTTCTATGTACAACAGAAGGCAAGCATACTTCGTGCAAGTACCTGACAGACAGAGCTACAGTTTAGAAAGGACACTTTGAAAACCCACACGTCCTACATGGGGGGTGAGGAGAGAAGTCGAGAGAGAGATATATAAAATGTCATACACAGGTAACATACTCTAAAGCCCGAGCAGTTCCAAGGGCTACCCTAACACGTGCATTCCAAGTCAGATTCTTGCTGCTATCATCAGCAAAGTGCAGCATATCATGCAAACTGCCATTTCCTACATATTCATATACAAGAAGACGTTGGCCATGCTCAGCACAGAATCCAGCCAATGTAACAATGTTTGGGTGCCTCAAGCGCGACATGCTAGAAACAGCTTCTAGAAAATTATCTTCCTCCTGTAATGAAAGTGCTGCATTGTCGATCTTCTTAACCGCCATTATCTAGCTCCAGCCAAACACAAAAGGACTTTATCATTGAGTGAAAATTATAAGGAATGAATATATGCATGGTCCAGAAAAACCGAGTAATGAATGCCATAGTATTGCCATACTGCTAAATTCAACTGTTGAAATTAATGATCAGTGTGTGAGCGTTTAATTAAAGGGAGATATTAATGGTTCCTTGTAACAATCAGAATAGTAGACATGTCAACAAGCAAATTAAATAATATCAGAAAAAGAACAACTGAAGCATATTGAGGGACACTTGCAGTTCTTACTGCAGAATTCTTGCAGTATCAATTCTTGTTGAGTGACTATAAACTTAATAAAAAGTTTGCACCCTATTATGATCATATGGACCAGAATAAAACCAATATAATTTTACAAAGTTACAGCACAATAATTTACCTTTCCTGTTGGAAACTCTGCTTTGTAAACTCGACCAAGCGAACCTTCACCAATAAGAAATTCTTGACTAAAACTATTTGTAGCTGTTTGCAGAGAAGCTACAGTATATGTAGTGGCAGTGATAGGTGACTTCATTCTCTTCAAGGATCCATTTTTTGACACGCTCTCAACCACCAATTTTTCTGCAGGTGGAGGTGTCAGATCAGTAACAGCAGCTGCACTTTTCACCCGTTGCTCGTGCATTTCAGTACTTACTGCAAAAATAAAGCAGATTGCAAATATAAAAAATTAGTGTTATGGCACTAGAACCTAAGCTGCAAATATTTAAAGACCATAATTCAAAGCATACTGACTCAAGCAGAAATTCTATATTTTACAGAACATCTATCCAGGTAGTGTACCTAATTAGAATGCATGAAATCTAAATGTGGTTTCGATCATTAGATGAACTTATTACTATATCTTGATCCATAAAAAATTACTTGTCGAGATTATGACACTACTTAGAGACATATTGTAAAGATGTCTGTAACTAAATAAACAAATTAGAAAAGGAATTGCAACTGCCAAGAGGAAAAGAAGTGGAGAAATGAAAACCTACCTTCATGTAAGCCGACAGGAAGACTTCCTGCAGAAGTTCTTGTGCCACTTACCTTCCTTTTATTCTTTCGAATGCAATAAGAAAGAACAAGTAGCACTAAGGCAACCACAATCACAGCACCCAGAACTATGCCTACGATAGATCCAACTGACAATCCGTTGTCCGAATTAGATGATTGCTTGTATGAAGGTGTACTTGAACCAGATCCAGAATGAGTTCGATTATTCCTAGATCTACCAGGCGGTGGTGAGGTAAAGGGAGGTGGTGGTGGAGCAGGACCATTGTCGAAAGAATTTCCGTCATATCTAATTTATTTTCACTAACTTTGTTAAGCATTTGGCCATGGTCAAATGTTACCCAAAAAGGAGAGGAAGGATGGATTAAAGAAAACTTACATAAAAGTCTGGATTGAACTAAGTTCCCGAGGTATCCAACCACTGAAATGGTTGTTCGCAACATTTCTGTGAATTTTAGGGGAGATAAGAACAGATGGAAAGATAAAAGATGATAAAACAACACTTCAACATAAAAGTAACAACTTACAGAGTAGTCAAAGGCAAACCCGAAAGGACATTAAGAGAACCAGTCAATTGATTGTTCTGCATATAGCTGCCACAAATTTAAATATCATAAGCACTCTAAGAGAACATCACAAACATTTGCAACCATCCCCAAGGAAGGAAGAAGCAGCTAACTCACAGTGAAGAAATATTCGGCAATGAACTAAATGAACTAGGAAGATCTCCAGAAAAGTTGTTGAAAGAGAGATCCCTGCATTAATAAGAATGGTCACTCTATGCATAATGCACTAAGAAACAATCAGCAGATGCCATTTATCAAAATTAAAGATGGTCTCGATGCTTTATGAAAACTGATGCAGAAAGGATATATTTTGATCCTGCAATTTATATTTTCAGGTTCAAACACCACATAAACCAGACTAAAATTGCATAAATATGATAAAGCATTAAATTAAAGTTCTCAGCATCACAATTTTATAGCCAACATGTTAAAGAAATCAAACTGAGAGAATAAAAATGAAAATTTTGCATTGGAGATAGATGTCTTACAAGGTTGTGAGGCCAGCAAGATTAGCAAAAATATCTCCAATTGACTGGGTTAGCGAATTGCGGCTTACATTCCTAAACGGTGTATTGTTCAATCAGGTGATAATAGATAATCCAAACTCCAACAGAATTACATGACAGGCAAATCAAATTTCATATCTTTCAGAAAATCCACTTACAGATAAGTGAGTGAAACCATGGTAGATACAGAATAAGGAAGATTCCCAGTAAAGTTATTACTTGCAAGATTTCTGCACAATAATATGAACAGAAATCAGCACATCAAACAAGCAAACAACGACTTCAAGATAATAAAATTAAACAATGAGCAAAATACATACAGGCTTGTAAGATTTGGCGGTAACTGATATGGTATTGTATCATGAATGTTATTGCCACTCAAATCGCTACAAATAGATAAACAAACAAGTCAAATTACCAATTCGTTGACCAATACACATATAACTTCAAAACCCCAATAAAGGAAATAAAGCCAGAATTTCTCACAATTTTCTCAATGACTTAAGGTCTGAAAGCATGTATCCCAATGTTCCATCAAGTCTCAATCTAGAAATATCACTGTTACAAAAATAACAAATGACACCCATCATCATCAGAACCATAGGCTTACTACATCACATATCAGCAATTTCAAAATAAAAATGCAATTGTGATGTTCATTCATACATGGAAACAACAGCCGATCCCTCACAAGTTACTCCTGTCCACGACTCCCCACATGGATCGCCTCCATTGCTTTTCCAATTAGTTAGCTTTGATGATGGACTGTTTAGTGAAGTGAACAAAACCTGAAGAGCTTGTACTGAAACCAGAAAACAAACACAAATAATCCACTTAGCATAACAGCTCAATATACATAGTCCAAAAAAGCTAAAAATCAGATTTTTTAACCACCAAAACATTATTATACACAAAGATTTTAACTTTATTAAATCCCAGTTTCTTACATTTTCTTGGGAACCAAACAGAACATAAAGGTCTAAACTTTAAACCAATCATAAACAAACCGATCAATCACACACAAAAAACATAAACCGAAAACTAAATTAAAAAAAAAAAAGTATATGTCACATTAGTTAAAAAGATACCATCAGAAGGATCGGTATTGCATTGAACAAAAGAGAAAGCAGAAAATATCAAAACGAGGTACACTAAATGAGTTTCAGTGAAAGAGACGGTAAAAAGAGGTGATGTTTTGACAGCCATTGTGGCTGCTGCTCTTGATTGTGGTGTTCAGAGCTGATGTTCATGTGAAATGGAGTGCATGCTTAAGGCAACGTGGAGTGGCAGCTGAAGAAGAAGAAGAAGAAGAAGAAAATGAGAAAGGGAAAGAGAAGGCTTGGTTGGGGAGCAGTTGTGAGAGGCGTCGCCGTTGAAGAAAGAGAGTGAGATTCGAAGCTTAAGAGTAATGAAGAGAGAGTGTTTAGTGTCGGCGATCAAAAGAAGAAAAAATTAAAAATTAAAATTAAAATTAATAATAATTAAAACGAGGGAAGAAATAAAGATAAAATCATGTAAACAGTGGTTTGGTTTGAAGTAGGCAGGTAACGTATGAATTGACACTTTTCAGGTAGCTCGCTTTCCGGATCTTCTACATCCGTTATCACTTTCGTTTTCGTACGCTCCGTCCATACTTTCCCCACGTCACATTTCATGATTTTGACCTTGATAATTAGTCAATCTATTATTTTTATTTTTAAGACTCTTTTTTTTTTAATTTATATAAATGTAAACCAAGCCTCATGGATAATTTTAAGGAAATTTTATAAGGGTTGATGATAAGATGTTGAAGTTGATGACAATGACCTTATCAGAAATTAGGAATTAATTATCCCATTTTATTTTCAAAAATAAAAAATAATAATATTTTTTTAAGTACGTATAATTTACATATAAAAGTTTCTTTACAAAGAAGTTGACTAATAAATTAAACTAAAAGTTTGACCAAAAAATAAAAAAGGGGTGTGTGTAGCTTAAATATTTTGAAGATAAAAAATGCAGGAAATCGTCTACAAAACTATTTTCACGTGAAAATAATAAAAATTAATACATTACTCGATGTAATCATGTTAGAGCAAATTTCAATTCCGTCGTTGTCATACTAGAATCTGCAACTGCACGTGTTTGACATGTGAGGAAAGTTGCAAAATAGCAACAATAGAAACTAACACAGAGGATCGAAATGTCCTCGCTATCACAAAACGCGAAGAACAACCTAATCTGCGGCTAGATGTACACGAACTATACACGAATAACGGGTACTTGACTGGAAACGGGGAAGGGTGAAAAGTCAGGAATAGCCTTGAAATTGGAGCATTATTGCGAAGTGAATCATTCATTGATCTTCCACTTTTTGTGCCGGTGCGAGGACAAGAGAAAAGGACGAAATCGGGTCTGAGACAGAAACTGGGTGTTGGCAGACAGATCGGGACTAGCATTTAGGGGTTTTATTGAAAATGACTAAAATGTCCAATCGCGAAGCGCTTGCGGATGATGTCATGTGGGACTTTTTTATGATCTTTTGACCCTGGATTTTGGAAGGATCACCTTTTGCTTTTGGAAATAAAAACAAATGTTTTGGTGGAAATTGCTTTGAGAAATTAAAATCTGCTTTTGCTAGTAACGTATTATCGTGTCTGCGAACGATGACCACAGCCTGGCATTAGGTCGGCCCTAAGTCGACTTCGACACTATGTGTCGTTTCGGAATATCTTTGAATTTTTCGTTTTGCTTTTTATCTTTAAAAACTATAACTTCGTTTATAATAGGAAACAATATCACATTCGATAATAATACATATTCATGCCTGAATTTTACGATATTTATGTTTATGAGATATTATTTATTTTAGATCATAATTTATAGTTATCCTAAAAAGGATCTACATTTAAAAAAAAAAGTAGTCTCCCTCTTATAAATCATAAGCAAATTCGCTATAAGATATGTGGATAAGTTATTATTCTTTATTTGAACTCAGTATCAACAATACAAACTCTTAATTTTACAATAATTATAATAAAATAAACATTATAAAAGCACTCATTTGATCTTTAAATAAGTAAAAAATAATAAAACAAATTTAATCTAACTGTTTTAAAATGTCTATTCTTTTTTTAAAAATTATTCAAATTTAAGATATTTTGGTTATTATTAGAAGAGAGGTGTTGCTCTTACAAACTATTTATATAAACTCACCCGTGTAAATCAACGTGATATTATTAAATTATACCACGTTATCTATATTAATAATATAACTAAAATTTGAAATTCACCCTATTAATAAAATCTTGACATATCAGTTTTTATGATAAAATTTATATGAATAATTTATAAGAATTGTAAATCTCTTATTAGAATGATAGAATAGGTGGCTGCATTATTTAGTTTAGTTTATCTAAGGAGGGTGTCTTTTTTTTTTTTTTTGGCCTTTATAAGGTTTATGATAAATCACGTCTTGCTACAATTTGTAATCTAAACAAACAATGTTAAGTAGATTTATATCTATAATAGAATTTTAGTAATAAATAGACATATAATTAATTGTAATACAATTAATGCTATGTTAATACAAAAGGGTTAGAAAAGTTGCCAAAAAGAACGTGTATAAATGATTTTGATGCAAAGGTCATGTGAACGAGGTGGGTCAATAAATTGCGAAGTATGAGTATCACCATCAAATCCATGTCGGTAAAGGAGAAAGTGAGCATAACAACAAGGAAAACAATATATTTAAGACTCCATAAGTTTAAAGAAATCAAAATGAGTCGTGATTTGTTGTATATAAATATATATTCCTTTCCATAAATGTTGAAAAAGCAATTATGCTATTGCTGCCCGTGATCTGTCTTAGATTCCTTCAACTACATCAAACAACGGACAAACCCTTGACCGTGCGTCTGCGCCTCCCAGCCACCCATTCTTCCATTAATTACTCATTCTATCAAGTCTCGACAATATCACAATTATTTCATAAACAAATTAAAGATTAGTATAATGAACAATCTAAAACAAAAAAAAAAACGAATACTTAATTGATATTGTTAAATTTTCTAATACGCAACGTTGGTCATATCAAATTTCATATGAGAAAAGATCATCGTGAAGAGTCAAATTTATAACTTTATCGTGGCTTTATCAAAACCCTCTTGAACCACCATTACCATTTGAGTCAACTCATTGTGATCGCGCTATTTTTTCAATTAATATTTTTTCAAATGATACAGAAAAGATTCGAACATATAACTCTAATATAATTTTGATATCATTTTAAGTTTATCACTTTTTTTAAAATTTAATTTCATAAACGCGAGATTTAACTTAATTATTTTAATTCTATATCGGTCGTAATAGATGAGAACAACCTTGCAAGCATAATGATACGTGAACAATTGATGTAAGGCTTGGAGCTGTAGAGGGAAGAACGGATTGGTGAAGAAGAGAGTGGTGGGTGAGAAAAGTCGGAGAAGCAGAAAATTAGCAGAAAAGGGTCCCTAGCCAGAGGCTAGAGGGCAAGGGCACCATGGTTGCGGAGTTGTAGTTGTCACGTCTAGCAATTCGGTCACCAACTCTCGGAGTTGGTCCCATCGAGGGCTGTTAATAATTCAATTGATCAAATTCAAAGCTAAACTCATAGTTTCACAGCATGTAACAGCTCCTTGACTCCTTTCTATACACAAACAAGACCACGTCTAGCAGACGCGAAAATCTTAATTAGGTGTTCAATTAATCAATATATTTAATCACAAATTTCAACGAATTTTCTTTATCGTGCATGACTCGTTCGTTGACGGATGTTGTGGACGTACGTTATTGGCAACTCATCCCAATAATGATTAAAAAAAACCAGATATTTTATACTAGCTTAATTAATTAATTCAGTTAACAGTCAATTAGCTTTAAGTTAATTTTATTATAATTAATTATTTACTTTTGTGGGTCGGGGAAATGAACTGACTAGTATCAGGCTGAGGAAGTATCCAAGGAAGAAGTGAGTAATGAGTAATTATCGTGATGAAGCAGCAACGATAGTGAAGAAAGGGAGCAAAGAATTTCAATGTTGAATTTAAAAATGAATTAGATTGAAGGAGGCAAAGAATCCCAAACCCAGTTGTCATAAATCCACTTTGTTTTTGTCATTTTCTTCAATTTTAAGTAAGATATGCATTAAGCCAATTGCCACTATCCCACATGGCCACCCTTCCCTCCCAGCTAAAAAGCTAAAAGCTATAAATAAATAAAAACACCAACCCAATAATTTTTTTTTTAAATATACATTAAACATAAAAGACTAAAAAAACAAATTCATAGTAATAATAATAATAATATTATTATTATATTTTTTTTTTATAGAGATGTCAAATGAGCCATAACAATTGAAATGATGTATCATGTACGACAATGACAATAGCCGGACGCATCTAATGCTTATTTGAAGAATCCAGACTCTCTTACAGTCTTACGCGAACTGCATGTTGCAAAACGTGAGCGAGCTTTGCAAGAATAATTTTCTCGCGGGGAGAGTAGAGGATTGAAAGCAGACTAAAATAAAATGCATAATATCAAACACTATCCCGAGTTTTAACATAATTATATTCTAAAAATTTAATTTCGTATTTATATTATTCTAATTTTAGAGGTTTACGTATTTGTATTATATAAATTTAATTAACTAATTTTTATTTTTAAATTAAATTATAATTAAATAATTATTTATAATAAAAATAAAATTAATATTGTATATACTTATTGAATATTTAGTCAGTTGATAAAAATATATTTATTTGTTTGTTAAAAAGTAAACGAAATTAATAAATTTAGATCTAAATAATAAAATAAATAAATTTTAATGACCAAAATAATATTAATATAAAACTATATTTTTCATTATGCCTGAAGGGGAGGAGGGATAGTGTACCATATTAACTCCCATAAAAATTGATTGTGAATGCCTAACGGAAACCTTGTGGCCCAATCTTAAATTTATTACGAATCTTCGATGTGGGATACTGGGATTTCACAACTAATGCACTCCTACCCTACCAAGCCCATCATCAATGACACAGGTGTGAATCTAACTTTCACAAACATATGTGGTTGTATTGTACCGTCGTGGCCCAACGTTAATAGATTCTTAAATTACACAAAAATGTCTAAACAACAAACAAACCATGCGTGCAATTTTTTTAGCTGACATTTCCTTTTTCTCTTTCTTTCTACTGTCTTTGATTAAATAAACAAGGTTCTCCTTCTACACGTGTGTTACTATTGTTTGGGTGTTTGTATTAATTAATAAGACAATATTAAGAAAAAAATTTATTTGTTATGTCCCTATGCAGGAGGCCCATTGGGCCTGGCCCAATGATTTTAAGTGGTTTAAATAGCTAACAGCCACGGTTACAGTACACAAAGCCATGGAAAGGCAAAACAAAAGAATTGCTCATTAGTCGGATCCTCACGTGAAAATGTATGAAAATACATTTAAAATTAACTTTTCTTTTATGATGTTTTTGAGAAATTTACGTCCTTTTTTTCTAGTCAAAATTTGCATATCTTACCTAACTTTCTATTTAAACACTAGGTTTACCTTTATTTAAAAAAATATAACAGTAATATTTGACAACTCAACACATTACTTAACATGTATCCATAAATATAAATCAACTACTTGACAACTCAACATATTGAGTAATGATATAGTCTTTCATATACAAATTGATAATATGTTGATATATAAAATCAACATATTTGATGAAAAGTGATGATATGTAAATAAATAAATAATGTCACATCAGTTTGTATAAAAATATTTGTAAGAGTAACACTATTATACCATATGTTATATTCATATATCTAACAGCATTTGGTAGTTCCACACCTTTTCAAACACTTGTTTAACATTTCTCAACAACTATTTAGCATTGTAAGTTATGGAGCAAATCAACTTGACTTGATTAGATGTTAAAAAAAAAGAAAAAAGGATTTAGTTATTTTTCAAAATAATCTCTACAACTTGAATATGTGTACATATTTTTTATTCCTATTTAACATTTTTCCAATCTTCAAAACATTAAAGTTTTATTTTTCTTAATTAAATTAAACGATAAATAATTGGATTATAACACTAGCATTGATCATTTATTTTATAACTCAGTTATTAAAAGTTTGATGTTGTTATAAGTCTGTTGTTTGATATTGTAAAGGCCTAGATATATGCATTTTAATAAGGCTCTAATATTGACAATAGAAGAAAACCAGATTAATGATTAATTATATGAAAGATGCGACTATAATAAAAATGTTGCTAATATTGACAAGAAAAATATTTTTCTAAAATAGTATTTTTAAGAGTAATTATTATGAATTTGTTACAAAATAAACGCAGTATATAAGGAGAAAAAAAAAAAAAGTGAACGAATGGCCCTATGGGCCGGGCCTGGAGGAGCGGGCTTACTTATAACCAATAAGGGTCTCTTGGGAATCATACTTTGGGGTTGTATTAGGCCTCTTCATAGCTGTGCATGGCCTTGGGCTCTGAGGCGGAAATAACTCTCCTTCTCTCTCCTTACAAATAGGCTAAGGAATAGAGGATATTAAATTTGTAACATCAATTTACCATTCAATTCACAAGTTACAAGTTACAAAATTAAATTTATAACAATAATTTTTTATTCAATTAATAAGTTACAAATTATTTTTTTATTGAAACCATATTAATAATAAGTTACGGAATTAAATTTATAACATCAATTTTAAATTTAATTTTTCCAACAATTATATTTATAAATTTGTATAACACATTTTTCTATGAACATTAATATATTTTATTTATATTTGTTAAATTTATTTTTAAGATTATAAAATTATGTAGATAAAAAAATAATATATCCGTGTGTTTTGTTTTTAATTTGATTTTGGCATGTCCTTTCTTTCATTTTTTGAGTCATAACTTAGTGATAAAAACGAAACAGAAAACGGTTCGTTTTGAAGAGGCGCAACGTGGAAGAGGATTGGCGTCAAAGGCTCGGACGCGGGACGCCTTCGTTTTCGCTCCTTCTGGTGACGGAAAAATCCAATCCACTGACTCGTGGAAAAGGATGCGTTAGCAGACGAATTGAGAGCTGAAATTATATAATTTTGGACTATATTATGAAAATAAAAAATTATTGTAATGAACAAGAAGAGTTTAGCCATTTTGTTGCGAGCCAGGATGAGACCTATCAATGCTCCCAAATTAGCTCTCTCTCCTCTCCCTGTAAGTCCTTTTAATTCCAAAACTACACCGTTTTTCTTCAAATAATTATTTGAATTCTTAGTTTCAAATCGATTTCAAAATAGAACGAGGTGAAGCAAATGCAAGGAAACCAGCATGGATCACGTGCCGAGCAACACGCTCCTGAGAATATCGAAAACAAACCGCCGAGGCATGTTGCTTTGTTACTTTCATAGTCTCTAATTTGTATTTAATAATATGTATATATGTATTTTTATATAATTTTGAATTGATCTTTTGGCTTCATAATTTATAGAGAATTTGAGAATGTCCGAGAGTCGATGGGCCTGGCGATATCAATGAGTAAATCTGAAGTTATAGATGATGTGCTTAACGATTTTTCTGAGGTGAAACAGAAGATGTAACTGATAAGCTTTTATTTATTTATTTGAAAGCATGTATGGATTATGTTGTTTGTTTGTTTGTAAGATGAAATTATTGTAATGCAGGGTTATTTTAGCCTTTCTTACGAAAATCGTCGTAAATTATTGCTTGTACTAGCTAAAGAGTATGATCTTAATAGAACACAAGTTCGTGAACTGATAAAGCAGTATCTTGGAGGTGAATTTTGTGCATATTGTTGTTAATAATGTTATTTAGTTTATGATTTGTAATTTTTCGTGTTTTAAAGTCAATTTGATTCGAGAGTTTTAGATGTTTCTAGTGTCAGGAGAGGAAGTTCAGTCAGCTGGCCTTGAAGAGGAGAGTGGCTCACTAGCTGCTTTTTACCGGATTGAGCGAAATTTGAGACATGCACTTAAGCCGATGTATGAAACGCTTTTTGAGAGGCTCAATATGCATCCTGGAGGACTGAAGTTTTTGTCATGTCTTCGAGCTGATATTTTATCCATTATCGCGTAAGGTTATGGTCATTATTACATTATTCGTTTTTATCATGATGTCGAATTATCACAGGTGTGAATTTGCCAAAGGAATTGAAAGTTTGTGGATTGATTCTCTTGTAACACTACAGAGAGGATAATATTGCATCTTTGCGAGCGTTAGATTCCTATCTGAAGGAGAAGCTTAGTACTTGGCTTAGCCCTGCTACATTGGAGCTTCACCAGATTACATGGGATGATCCTGCTTCTTTGTTGGAGAAAATTGTGGCATATGAGGTGTGTCCTTCTTTCCTGTCTTGTACAGTTCATAATATGGTGTATGCATTTTTCAACTAGTGTCTTTTGTAAAGGCTGTGCATCCAATTAGCAATCTTTTAGATCTCAAGAGAAGGCTTGGAGTTGGTCGCAGATGTTTTGGGTATTTTCATCCTGCCATACCCGGTAAGCTATACTTTCCACCACTTGTGTGTGTATGGTATTTAACAACAATAAAGCTCTGATTTGCTTTTTGGGCTCTACTGTTTCTAAATACAAACAAAACTTATTTCAATATTCGAAATTCAATCAAATTATTTATCAATTATCATTTTTAAATGGATTGACAAAGTCTTTTAGATGGTGAATTGGTTTATATATGTACATGTTGAATTTTACAATGCAACATGCAAGCTTGTCAGTCTTTTTGCACTGTGGAGACATTTTACAAAATATTTTTGTTAACGAGACCATCTTGTCAATAAATTGAGTGTTTATTCATGGAGCTTGAACTCATTGAACAATCACCAACTATTTGCTTCTGGAAAATGTTTATTTATTTATTTGTGAAGTTACTTTCATTTTAATAACTTGAGGATTCTAGTACTAAATCCCACGTTACTTGGACAAAAAAAGGTTATTGACCATGCTACCACACTGATTCATTCTGTCCAAAATTTTAATTGAATTCTCTTGGTTTTCTTTTGGGAGTAAACTTATAATTTTCACTTGAAACTGTTCCAGGTGAACCTCTTATTTTTATTGAAGTTGCACTATTGAAGAATGTGGCTGAGACAATACAGGTTTATATTCTTTCATCCTTCTGTAGTTCTTCCTGTTTATTTTTAATATATTGCTAATAGTTTTTCTTATAAATTGTAGGAAGTTCTATGGGATGATCCTCCCATACCTGAAAGTGAGGCAACATGTGCATTGTTTTACTCCATATCTTCAACTCAGGTAAATTTTAATTACTTTTCTCATTTATAAAGTGCAAAAGAGGTACAAGAGATGTAGATGTATATTAAAGAAATCTCTGGCTGAAGTTTAAAGATCTTATGATTATAGATGTTTGCATTCTGCAAATAGAGCATTATATCTCTTTTCTATATATTAATTTAGAGCTTCTTGATCTTAATAGTGTACACTCTATCTTTTGATGCCAATACCTGATAGACCTCCAGTCAGGTTTACGTATGTTAGACGCCATCTGAATAAAGAGAGAGGAGGGTAGAATTGGAAGAAATGTTTATTTTTCTGTTATTTTTCTGTTATGAGCTGGAGCTGGGCAGTAGAGTTAGTTATTTTTTAGGGAGTTGTGCTAGTTGGTTAGAGGATATAAGGGAGGGCCGAGAAAGAAGGAGGGTATGGACAATTGATAGGGACCTTGGTAGTATGGGATGCCAAAGTCCCACATCGGGTAGTATGGGCTGCTTGATGGGGTATTTAAGTACCTGACTCTCCCACCTTAACAGCTAGCTTTTGGGGTGTGGTTCTCCATGGTGCTTAGGTGCCTATCATTTGGTATCAGAGCCGGTGCTTGGCAGAACGGAGAGGGCTACCGGCAGAGGGTTCTGACCGGCGCGGAGCCGAGTGAAGTGTTGCCGAGTGCAGCCGCCGGGACGTCGGCTTTCCGGGGAGGGACAATTGATAGGGACCTTGGTAGTATGGGATGCCAAAGTCCCACATCGGGTAGTATGGGCTGCTTGATAGGGTATTTAAGTACCTGGCTCTCCCACCTTAACAGCTAGCTTTTGAGGTGTGGTTCTCCATGGTGCTTAGGTGCCTATCAATACCTCATTAAGGGTACACTGAAGTCGTTTATGTAAATGTTTATCATGTATCTAACAATTTTTATTTTTTTCTTCGGTGATATGCTTGAAGGAATTGCTCTAGATTTGCTTTATGGTTATTTGATTTTCTGATGAGAGATCAGAACCATCAATGTGGAAACTCAGATATGAGAATGTATAATTAGTATCACAATTTTTATTTTTAAGGAGACATGATTGTCAGATTTGTATATGTTACTCTCCTCAATCTTTCATTTTTTCAATTTGCGAGGTAGTCATACCCCGTTCTCTTTCCAGAATTAACCACATACTTCTAAACTTTTGCAGCCAGGCTTGGCAGGGATCAACCTGGGAAAGTTTCTAATTAAACGTGTGATTAACTTGGTTAAAAGAGATATGCCACATATATGTGTAAGTACTTCTCTAACTTAAATCTTTATATGTTTTCGAAGTGACCGGAGCCTCTTCTTCAGGCAAAAATTTTGCTGCTTTGACTGTGATAGACCTCCAATTAGATTGACTTATGTGAGGCGCCATCAGCATAATAAGGAATGAGGGGCAGAATGGTTAATTGAAGATAATAGTGGGGCTTTTCTCGTTCTGTTAGATTTTAATTGGTTCTGTTGTTAATTCTGGTTTCTTTTAATTGGTTCTGTTGCTATTGTGTTGTTTTGGTGCTGCGGAAGTTAGTTAGGATTGTATTGGGAAAAGCAAAGTTAGTTAGGGAATATACGAGTAGAAAAGAGAGAGTGGAGGCAGGAAAGAGGTGTGAAGATTTTTGTAGAGATTTCATCACAAAGGGAGAGCTGGCAGACCTCTCGAAGAGTCTGCCAACTATCCAGTCTTAATACAATTTCGTTTCTCTTCTTAATCTGTTGTTTGGCTCTAAATTCTTTCCTTGCTGCTATCTGTGTGCTTGCTGTTATCAGTTAGTGAGTGTGTGAGTGTAGTGGAATCCTATCATTTTGGTATCAGAGCAAGGGTGTTACCGGAGAATGGCCGGAAAAAATACAGCTACTTCTAGGTTGGATACTGTGGAGGAAAAGGTGGAAATGGTTCAGGAGGAACTTAAGAACGAGCTGAAGTCTGTTAAAACAGATTTACAGAGACTTCCAGCGTTAGAAAAAAATCTTTCAGCAGTCTTATTAATGTTAGAACAATTAGCCCCAAAGCTTGACGAATCCTCTCGAGTGTCCAGTGAATCAGGGGGGAAAAGTAAGCCGCCAATAGGTCATCACGTAAGGAATTCAACAGAAAGTTCTCTGGGAGGAGGAGAGGATTACCGGGACTACGATCGGCGATTTGAGGGACGAATACGTCGACTGGAGATGCCGCTGTTTGATGGCAGCGACCCAGATGGGTGGATCTTCAGGGCTGAAAGGTACTTCTCCTTAAACCGTATGAACGAATCGGAGAAGATTGAGGCAGCGGCAGTGTGCTTTGAAGGGGAAGCACTGGCTTGGTTCCAGTGGGAGGACCGCCGTCGTCCGATGCGTAATTGGGAGGAGATAAAAGCACTGTTACTGGACCGATTTCGATCAACCCAAGAGGGAACGAATTTCGAGCAATTTCTGGCATTGAGACAAGAGGGAACGGTGAGGGAATTTCGCCGACGATTTGAGACGATGGCTGCGTCTCTTCATGGTGTATCGGAGAATATATTGGAGGGGACGTTTATCAATGGGTTGAAACATGAGATACGGGCTGAAGTGAGATTACTTCAACCTAATGGGCTGGGCCGACTGATGGAAACGGCCCAACGAGTGGAAGATCGTAATCAGGCCTTGAAACAGACTAAATTCGGGCCTAATTTTAATTCTGGAAAAGGCGTAATTGGAAGCCCAACTGCAAGCCCACGGGTTCAAAGCCCTTTACCCTACACTATCTCTTCTACGGTGAGTAAGCAGCCAAGTTCAATTCCAGAACATCCTTATAGAAGATTAACAGACAATGAATTACAGAGGAAGAGAGAGAAAGGGCTCTGCTACCGTTGTGATGAGAAATTTTCGCCTGGGCATCGCTGCAAATTTAAGGAATTGCGTGTGATGGTGGTTCAAGAGGATGATGAGACATCTGGGGATGGTGAAAACCAACATGAGGAAGTCAGCAATCAGAAGGAAACCGAGCTGGAGATGGTGGAGTTATCAATGAACTCAGTTGTTGGGTTGTCATCTCCTAAAACCATAAAATTACGGGGGGAATTGCTTGGAGAAGAGGTGATTGTGCTCATCGATCCTGGAGCTACCCACAATTTCATCTCTCAGACTCTGGTTAAGAAACTTTCACTGCCAATGGAGATTACCAACAGGTATGGAATTTTGCTGGGAACTGGGACACCGGTAAAAGGTGAGGGGGTTTGCAAGAACGTAAAATTGACTCTACAAGGGGTTACTATTGTGGAGGAATTTCTTCCGTTAGAGCTAACTGGTTCAGATATTGTGTTAGGAATGCTCTGGTTAGAAACCTTAGGGGTGATCAAATTCGACTGTAAGGCTTTACTCATGGAATTTAAAGCTGATGGGGCTAGAGTGCGATTGCAGGGGGACCCAAGCCTTTGTAAAATCCAGGCCTCCTTGAAGACTATGATGAAAGCCGTAAAGAATGGAGGACAAGGAATGTTGTTGGAACTGAATTCATTATCAGTAGTGCCAGAATCTCAATGTCCAGAAATTCATTTGGAGGTGAGTGAGCTACTTCAACAATTCCAATCGGTTTTTGAGATCCCCCATGGATTACCTCCCAGTAGGGTACATGAGCATGCCATTGTCTTGAAAGAAGGAAGACAGCCGGTGAGTGTCAGGCCATATCGGTACCCGCAAATCCAGAAAGATGAAATCGAGAAACTGGTACAAGAGATGCTGGCAGCTGGGATCATCCGAGCAAGCTGTAGTCCCTTTTCAAGCCCAGTTTTGTTAGTTAAAAAAAAAGATGGCAGCTGGAGGTTTTGTGTTGATTACAGGGCCTTGAATCAGGCCACCATTCCTGATAAATACCCTATACCAGTGATAGATGAACTCCTGGATGAATTGCATGGAGCCTGCATTTTTTCAAAATTGGACCTGAAATCAGGATACCACCAGATTCGGGTTAGACCAGAAGATGTACACAAGACTGCTTTCCGAACTCATGATGGACATTACGAGTTCTTGGTGATGCCGTTTGGACTCACAAATGCACCATCAACCTTCCAATCTTTGATGAATGACGTTTTCAGGAGGTATTTGAGAAAATTTATCCTTGTTTTCTTTGATGATATACTGATTTATAGTAGCAACTTGAAGGAACATGTGCATCATTTGGAAATTGCATTAAAAATACTGGAAGAGCAGCGACTGTATGCTAATTTAAAAAAATGTTTATTTGCTCAAACTCGCTTGGAGTATCTTGGCCATATCATTTCAGCAGAAGGGGTAGCTGTTGATGATTCCAAAATAAAAGTGATGTTGCAGTGGCCTACACCTAGGAATTTGAAGGAATTGAGAGGTTTTCTTGGTTTGACTGGATATTATAGGAAGTTTGTCAAAGGGTATGGCAGTATGGCCTATCCATTAACTGAGCAGCTTAAAAAAGACAATTTTGGCTGGAATACGAAAGCTGAAAAAGCTTTCAATCAATTGAAGAATGCCATGACTACAGTTCCTGTGTTAGCTCTGCCAAATTTTACACAGCCTTTTATTATTGATGCTGATGCCTCCGGTGTGGGGCTAGGAGCAGTTTTGATGCAAGGGAAACGTCCAATAGCTTTCTACAGTCATATGCTCCCTCCAAGTCAACGTTTGAAGTCAGTTTATGAGAGAGAACTAATGGCTATAGTACTAGCCATCCAGAAATGGAGACCATACCTTTTGGGCAGAAAGTTTGTGGTCAGAACAGACCAGAAAAGTCTCAAGTTCTTGCTGGAACAGAGACTGGTGAGTGTTGAGCATCAGAAATGGTTATCAAAGTTGCTGGGGTATGATTTTGAAATTCATTACAAGCCTGGATTAGAAAACAAAGCTGCTGATGCTTTGTCTAGACACCCGGAGTTTACTGCTATTTCCCTTTCCCCTTCTGTTAACTTTGAAGAAATACAACAGGAAGTTGATAACAATGAGGAATTAAAAAAACTCAAGGAAGCTATTGTGTCCGGAAATGCTGCTCAGGTTGGGTACACAGTGGTGCAAGGAAAGCTGCTTTATAAAGGAAAAATTGTCCTAAGTCGGGAATCAACTTTTATACCCAAATTACTTAAGGAGTTTCATGATAGCCCTTTAGGTGGGCATTCTGGTCTACTGAAAACAACTCAGCGCATTTGTAACGAATTCTATTGGCAAGGAATGAAGCGGGACATCAAGGTTTATGTGGAATCTTGTAGGGTTTGTCAACAAAACAAATATATGGCGTTGTCACCAGCCGGCTTACTCCAGCCTTTACCCATTCCTAACCAGGTTTGGGAAGATATAACTATGGATTTTATTGAAGGGTTACCCAAGTCTGACGGGTTTGATGCTATATTGGTGGTTGTGGATCGATTGAGTAAGTATGCACACTTTGTAGCCCTCAAACATCCTTTTAATGCACCAACAGTCGCTGCTATCTTTATTAAGGAGGTTGTAAAGCTCCATGGGATTCCTCGCTCAATTATTACTGATAGGGATAGAGTGTTTATCAGTCTATTTTGGACAGAGCTGTTTAAACTGCAGGGCACTACTCTTAAACGTAGCACAGCCTATCATCCACAAACGGATGGGCAGTCGGAGGTGGTTAATCGCTGCTTGGAAACCTATTTAAGGTGTTTTGTAGCTGGGAAACCAAGGCAGTGGGTTAAGTGGCTTGCTTGGGCTGAGTACTGGTATAATACCTCCTACCATACCTCAGCCAAATCTACTCCATTCAAAATTCTGTATGGTCGTGATCCTCCACCATTGGTTCGCTATGGACAAGCTTGTTCTGCTGTCTCAACAGTGGAGAATTTACTGGAAGAACGAGATGCTATACTGGATGAGTTGAAACAGAATTTGAAGGAAGCTCAAGACAGAATGAAGGAGGTTGCAGATGGTAAACGTAGAGAGGTTCAATTCCAGGAAGGAGATATGGTTTACCTTAAATTACAGCCTTATAGGCAGCAGTCTTTAGCTAGACGTAAAAATGAAAAGCTCAGTCCACGCTATTATGGACCTTACCAGGTGGAAGCCAAAGTGGGACAGGTTGCCTATCGACTTAAACTACCAGAAAATTCAGTGGTGCACCCAGTATTTCACATTTCTCAACTGAAACGTGCTGTGAACTCTGGCTCTGTTTCATCCCAAATCCCTTCCCAGCTAAGTAGTACTATGGAGCTGATGGTTGAACCCGAAAGACTCTTAGATGTGCGCCAAAAGCAAGGGGGATCAGGAAACATTACAGAAGTGCTAATCAAGTGGAAGAACTTACCTGACTATGAGGCAACCTGGGAGCAGACAGAATTGATAAACAACCAATTTCCCCATTTTCACCTTGAGGACAAGGTGAATGCTTGGGCGGGGGGTAATGATAGACCTCCAATTAGATTGACTTATGTGAGGCGCCATCAGCATAATAAGGAATGAGGGGCAGAATGGTTAATTGAAGAAAATAGTGGGGCTTTTCTCGTTCTGTTAGATTTTAATTGGTTCTGTTGTTAATTCTGGTTTCTTTTAATTGGTTCTGTTGCTATTGTGTTGTTTTGGTGCTGCGGAAGTTAGTTAGGATTGTATTGGGAAAAGCAAAGTTAGTTAGGGAATATACGAGTAGAAAAGAGAGAGTGGAGGCAGGAAAGAGGTGTGAAGATTTTTGTAGAGATTTCATCACAAAGGGAGAGCTGGCAGACCTCTCGAAGAGTCTGCCAACTATCCAGTCTTAATACAATTTCGTTTCTCTTCTTAATCTGTTGTTTGGCTCTAAATTCTTTCCTTGCTGCTATCTGTGTGCTTGCTGTTATCAGTTAGTGAGTGTGTGAGTGTAGTGGAATCCTATCAGACTGCCCCAAGAGTTGGAACTCTGAAATGCTATTTCAAATTTACAATATATGCCACAACTAGACCTATTTGTCAATTTCTGATTTTCGGGGGGCAGCGGTAATAATGAATTGGGTGCAAAGCAAAAGCAACATGACATGGCAACTCCCCAAGTTTTCTTGGTTTTATGTAGGTATAAATAGAATATGGTTCATATGCAATTCAGAGAAATTAAAGCATGTTGAATTTTGACATGCAGCCATTGTGGGCTGCTACTCTGCCTCGTGTTACTGGGATAATCATGATCCATACATTACAATAAAATTTTACTTCTTGCAGTACATACTGACCTTTTTCTTTTTTTTTTTTGGCTTTTCAACTTTCTATGCAAAGACATTTGCAACGCTTAGCCCAATCCCAGGGTACATTCAGTGGCTTCTATCAAAGTTGGCATCTCAATCAAAGCTTGCTGAGGTAGAGGACATGTCACAATTATCAGCAGATAGATCAAATACCACTTTCCAGGAGAACTTGCTTGAACCAGAAGAAGAAAAAGCATTGATGGGTTTATCGGAGTAAGCTTTACATGGCTTTGAATTATATGGTGCATATGGACCTCCAAAATTTTTTTGAGAAAAGAATAAAAGAAAATTGTTTTTGGTTATTTTTGCAGTTCAGTATGAAATTGGATGCATGAGACTTTTTATATTGAAAGACTTGTGTAGTAAGTCTAAGTTATTTGATGGTTTTTTTTTTCCTTTTATTTTTAATAATTTAAATTTCAGAAAAGCTGCATGAAATACAAATTCAGATGTGTGAAACCATATTTTAAAGATGAAATACAATTATATAAGCACTTAACTATAATCTCAAGGGTGAAGAGTCTAGTGATTGTTGGTACACATCGCTTTTCCAATATTATTTTGGACCCATTAATACACTCCTGGCACATGTAGATTAGAATACTGCAAGTGTGAGGTTGGCTTTTGTCCTTGTCTCATACTCTTTAGATTTAATTAAATAATTAAGTAAAGTTGCCTTGGCATCCATGGTAATATTTTCATTTCAGGGAATCAGTAGCTGGAAGAAATGGCATGGAAGTAATGTTGAACCTCCTCACGACAAGAAACCATGAGTGGAGCAATTCAACTAAATTGCTTTCAGTTTTAAAAGCCCCTCTATCACGGCTATGTGCCAGGTATATTATATTAAAGTAATGCTAGATTGTGTGAAAAGTTCATAAATCAAGACTCATGAAGCTAGGTTCAGTAAAATGATTATATAATTATAAAATTAGGAAATGATCTTAATGAGACTTTATTGAAATTGTAGCTGCTGTTGAGGACTAAATTTTATTGCTCTTGAATATTGAATATTGGACTAAGCTTTATTTTTTTTTGCAGGATGGAAATTTCAGTCTGTTACTTGGGAATTTTGGTTTTGTCTAGTTAGGACACAAAATGTGGAAAAGGGTTGATTTAAAATAAGCTCATATAAATCATCTGTGTTGTATGAAAGCTTGAATTTATGCATTGATTGAAAGGAGAGATCACAGATGTTTGTTCTTTGAAATAGGTACCTTCTACAAGAGAAAAAGAGAGGGAAGGCTCTAGATTCTGTTGCAAATTTTCATTTGCAGAATGGAGCGGTATGTCGTGCAAACGTGAATTCGCAGATTTGTGAAGCAAATCCTTCTTGAGAACTCCATTATGTTGTTTTAAGCTGTTTCTTTTCTTCCTTTTATGTGTTTTAGATGATTGAAAGAATAAATTGGATGGCTGACCGATCAGAAAAAGGCCTAAATCAGAGTGCAGGTTTAATGGTGAACTATGTGTACAGGTAACTTTCCTCTTGATATTAACTTGTATCTTGCGATCATGCCATGCTAATTTATATCGAATTATGAACTGCAGACTAGAGAAAATCGATGAAAATGCTCAGTCATATTTCAGCACTGGACATATCCATGCATCCTCTGATGTTCGTTCCTTTGTTGAGGTACTTTTTACGAATGGAAGAAAATAATTTCTTGACTTTATTTTCCAATATTGCCGTTTCTGCTATGTTTTTGCAGCCATTGAAGGAAAAAGAATCAACTAAAGATTAAAAGGGATTACGTGAGCTAGAAATTTTGCATTCAGTTTATTTGTTACATGGGTATGGACTCGTACATAAAGAATAATGCTTGTTTAGATTCGTTATGCTCATTGTACGAAGGTAATTGGTGACACAGCCAATCCAGGGGCCGGATAGTGTTATTGTCATGGCCTGAGGATTTCACCAAAGCGAACGTTCGGGGTCACGCAGGACATGGCGCTACGCTTGCTTGCATCTTCCATGACCAAGATTCGATGGAAGACAATTGTGGAGCAACTTTCCTTGTGTGATCTATCAATAATTTGATGGTTTCTTGTTCTGAAAAGGTGAAAGAAAGTAACAAACTAATAAATGTATGTGATATGCAAATATTACACACCTTCGTAATATATAATTTGCACTTTGGAAGACAAGATTATGTAGGCCTGTTAATAATTTATACTCAAATCCACCACATAATTTTGTGTATCGAAAATATCAATTTTCATATTTCGCAAAATCAGTTACCCTACAAAGTTTTAAATCTGAAAAAAAAAAAAAAGAAAAAGAAAAGTGAAATGAACTCATAATTGAGATAAGCGGGTAATGAACGCTTCTCTAAGATTGATGGAAATGCTAGAAAACCCTCTGTCATTAGGCTCCAATCCATTGATGGAAACTAACGCCTCCACATTGTTAAAAAACCTTGGTACTAATTTGGATGAAAATAGTCCGGAATTTTCTTACGAAAAATAACTTTACCAAACCAAAAAAAGAAAAAAAAATCATAATTCTCAACCAACACTCTTCGTCGCTGGCCATCAACATCTCTTCAGCTTTTGCATATGTAGTCGCTAACTGTATAACTGAACAATCGTTTGCACCAAACAAATGGGATAAGTACATCTGCTTTGAACCTGAACTGAGCTATATATATTTTTAATCTTTTGAACTACTAACTGTGCAACTCAATAAGTGTATATACAGTAAAAGGACACCTGTGGAGCCCCGTTGAATGCCTAAGCAATATTTATATAATGGAACACCCCCGTTTAGAGTTTTGTTCACTGCTTATATGATTTATATTGCACAGCAGAGCCGCTATAATCTGACAGTTTGATAGCAGTGCAGAGAGTGGTCATTTCTAACTCTCTTCATGACTGGTTTCCAAGACGTACTCTCTCATAAGATTTGTGTTAGTTTCATCCACCATCTGCAAAACACCCAACAAAAATCATACATATGGCCAGAAGGAATGCATGAGAGAAACCTGAGAAGATTGATTTAACAGGGAAAAGAGAAAAATTCGGAATTCCGGACCTTGAAAGCTAAACGTTTCAAGTTATCCCACTCAAAATCATGCTTACAATACGCAGAACGCACCTATATAACACAAAAAGCCAAACCATTTTAAGTGATTAATGATATAAACACATTAGTTTTAAAATACGAAAGAAGATATCCATTTTGAAATAGTAATTCACTGACCTCTAAGATGCGTAGAGCTATGCATCCCCAGCGTCACATGATAATCACATAAATTTGACAACATGTCAGTCAAATAATAGAAAGATTCAGATCCCAGATAGTGACATTAACTCTTATCAAACTGTTTAATGGACTTCTATATACAAACAGAAGTAGTACGTAGTTGCTATATAGAATTAGAGCAATTGTTTGCATAGTGTAACTAGAAATTTGACGTACCTAAACTCCTATGCCTTGAAGATTGTCTCATCAATTCGGCTATGAACTTGTCCCCATCATTCAAGGAATGTCCGTTCAGAAATTCCATTAACTCCTCGTATGCCTCAGGGTTATAGCTCTGTTCTGGGAAATGACTGTGTTAAGAGATCAAATCATCCAAGTATATATGATTGAATCCCAACTGGATGCACATTAATTTTCAGGATGCATTGCATGGTGCACTTAGTTTCTGATTACTTTTTCTTAAATGACTAATCAATAATTCATGGGATTAGGGTAGCCGCCATCTGAAAATCCCATGAAAACTACAGAAAGGAAAAACTGAAATTAAAAAACTAATTTCAACTTCAACAATAAGTTGGGCCACCAATGTTTTCTTCATAACCCTTCAATTTTCTTCACCTGTTCATCCAAATGCCATATCCGAATTCTTCCATGAATGATATAATTAGCTAACAAATAGACTCAGAGCAACCAAAAAAAAAAAAAAATCAACCAAACAAATATCAAAGTTAAATAATAATATTAGGTCGTTACTTAACCATTCAAATTATTACTCATCAATAGAGGTCTCATATTAGAATCTCTCATGGTCATACTCATACATAAACAATCAAACGTAAATATACTTGAACTCTTGAACCCAATAGTTTCAAAACACAAAGAAAGTCATATAAATTAACAAATTTGTAGCAAAAAATCGCTAGCATGAGGAGGAGGAACCTGAAGCTGTGCACTGACTATCCTAACTGCAATGTAATTGAAGAAATTGTGGAGGTTTCTAGCTGCCTTGGCTTCTGGTGATGCTTCTCCAAATCCTGCAATGCAACAATGACATCGTTCACAACGCACTAACATTGTCATTGGGTAAAGTAATATATTCAGAGGGAAAGAGGGAGGAATACCCACCAGGGACATACATTTTTTGGCAATGTAAACGAGTGGATTGAAATTTAGATCCCCTCTGCCTGGATGGCCAAAAAGGGAAAGCTTTGTTTCGGTTAAGTTTTGGTTGGAAAGTAGACAGATGAGAGAGGGAGATAACGGCACAGGCTTCCATTGATAATGCAGCTGTAAAGATTAGAAATTTTGTGGAAACTATTGAAGCAATAATGATGCCACTTGACTTGAAATTTTAACAAAAAGGGTTTTAACTTTTCTAACATAAAATATCTCCAGTTCGACACACAAATATCTTTGCACTCGTTTGTCAGTAACTACAGATTAATCTGCGTCGGAAGTTGATGCAACCTATGTGGAACCCACCAGCGCGGTCGAAGTACAGAACAAAATCTAATGTAAATTTCAACCCTTTTTGAGCAGAACATCTTACTTTACATTGCTTCTTAACTTTTTCAAGAAGGGTAAATATGTAAAGGGGTCAATTTGCATTTAAAGCTCATTTCTTTTCAAATCCTGTTAATTAGTTCATCAAATTTGTATTTACAAGAGATTCCATCGTTTCCCCGTTTACCGACTGCAGCAAGTGTAACATTTCTCACTTCATATTTTTCACTCTGATTCAGGCTTGTAAAAGCAATCACATAGTTGACCTGTCGAAGAATTAGTTGTTGAAGGCCTTGTTGTTTTGGTTTTAGCTAGGAATAAGAGAAACTTTCTGAATTCTACAGAAATTGACGCATAAAAGAAAATTAATTTGTGGGATTAGAACTCAGACAGACTGGCATCGCAACCCAAACTCCATCCATATGTTAGGTTTCATGTCATACAAAGCCTTGACTATTAAATTCTTCTGACTTGAATATGGATGGTGAAAGGGATTCACACCAAATTAGAGAATCGTAGACATAGCATGACGACAAATGTGCTGGTGAATATCTACCCCATTAAAAACAAAACGACCCAGCAAAGAAACCAAACGCCAAAACCAACAAATCCTCTTAAAATGTTTTTTCACCTTCTCGGATGATATCTCTAATGAGGATCAAAACCACTCTCATCAAAACCAACAACTCTCTTATCTCACACACACAAAATGACCTTATTCTCAAACAAAACACTACCAGTTATTTTCTTAAATCTTCTGCTCTCACTTTTCCAAGCCCAAGCCAAGTGCAAAACTGGTTGTCACCTTGCTCTAGCTTCATACTACGTATGTCAGGGTTCAAACCTTTCCTATATCAGCACAATCTTCGGCCAACAAATCTCTGAAATTCTTCAATTCAACCCAGGTGTCCCAAACCCAGATAGCATAACTTCCCATACCAGAATCAACGTGCCATTTTCATGTGATTGCCTGAACGGTGATTTCCTAGGCCACACTTTCACTTACGAGACTCAGGTCGGTGACACCTATGATAATATTGCTAGTAATGCTTTTGCCAACCTTACTACTACGGACTGGCTGCGCAGGGTCAACATATATGAACCAACCAGGATTCCAGATTATTCCCCCATCAACGTGACCGTCAACTGCTCCTGCGGTAACAAACACATTTCAACCAATTATGGGTTGTTCACGACATACCCTCTACTTCCCGGTGAGAATTTGTCTTTCATTGCAGCGGAGTCCGGTGTCTCAGCTGAGTTGCTACAGCAATACAACCCGGGAACCAATTTCAGTGCTGGGTCTGGGCTAGTTTATGTGCCGGCAAAAGGTTAGTAACCTTTTAATTATTACTGTGACGTAACTATAAAAGTTAATTTCAACATAGAAAATTGCTAATTTGCTAAGCTTAGAGTAAATAATATCTTTACCGAATGTTAGTGAAAAAGGAAAGAAATTAAAGCGTCTGACAGTTGCAAAGTTTCCAGGATTTTCAGCTTAATTTGATCAGAGACTAAAGGGATTTAATAATGCATAGGCCATTGTAGCTCTCTCTTGATCCTAAATTATTGAAATTGATGTCTTAGATTGGATTGGAAGGTCAAGATCATATGATTGAGACTAGCATAAAATACTTCTTAGTCGTTGTAATTGCAGAAGTATGAAACCTCTCTAATTCGAAAGCCTTTATGTTCAAAAATTGTTTGTCTCTTTCACTGTGGACCCGTAAGCTCAAGGTGGCCTTGTCAACACGGTTTTTAAAGTGGATTCTTTGAAGCTTTCCATCAACGTTTCCTTAGCCGTCAAATTCCTGTTATGGACCAACTTGAAGTCAAACACAGAATACTAAAACGCTTTCAATTAAAAAAAAAAAAATTTGCATATCGAACAACCGTATATTTAAAACCCTTCCAATATCATCATGATATCATGAGTTGTAGGTTTCTGTTAGCATTATCAGAACTTATTTGAAAAATTGATCTAACCATGTAAAGAAGTTGGACGTGTTACGTGATCTGAATATGAAGTTGGGAGAAAAACCAAATAAGCAAAGATCAGAGATTCAAAGAAATTTGTCACTGTTTTACCATTGCTGGATAGGGGTTTATTTAACTTGTATATTCTTTGGCCACTTTCAGCTTGTTGTTTGCTGTCAAAGCCTGTCGTTATTAAGGAATTATTCTTATTCTTCTAATCAATCATAGCACGCCCTTAATTGTATGCAGTTGATCTCTATCGAAATGTTGGCCCATTCTTTTAAAATATCTTAATTTCTTTTTATACAAATCAGTGTACTTATCTGTGCCTTCTCAATTGGCTGCCTTCTTATGATGGTGGAATATTGCTCTGTGTTGCCATCGCATTCCTGCTCAGATGCTGACATATTTGTACTATAGCAATAAAACAATGCTCGAGACATCTTGTAGCATCATCTGTTATTTGGCAGTTGGCACAACAAAAAACCAGAGTCCGACCCTCTCTTAGCTAATTATGTTCAGAGCAAGCAGCTTCTGGAGAAATTTATAAAAAAAAAAAAGGCTAATTTTTGGCTGCCATTTCGAGTTTTTTTGATAGCTCAACCAAGTGTTAAATTTTGCACTGTTGAGCAAAATGTCTCATTATGAAAAAATCAACTCAACCGCTTGACAGTCTGATTCAGCACTGACCAAATATATGTTAACTCAACTGCTTGACATCTAATTAAACACTTATCTATGTTAGACATCTAGTCAAACTATTAAGACTTTATCGAGCTACGGATTTCTGCATTTGGGAATTGTTCAGACCAGAATATTACTAAAATATCAAAATAATCCTCCCAATTTGACAATTTTTTTTTTCCTTTTCCTGCGTTTTTTTAATTTTTTTATTTTTTGTGTCTTGGTCTTGAGTCTTTCGAACCAGCGGCGAGTAGCAACCAACCGAAAACCAACGATAGGTTTGGGTTTTTGGGCTGGGACGCAGCCCAACTTGTCACAGACACTTGAGGCCCAATATCCCAAAGTCCACGACCTAACGAACAAATTCATTTTTGCCGCCACTGAAGAGTGAAGACCGTTACAACTCAAACAAAGAAGATTCAACTCAACAATTCAAAAACGTTGACTGCAGAGTACCCTAAGGCCCCATCACATGGGGGGAGTAGCGAGTCAACTGAGTTAACCAAACCAAAACAAATTAAACAATCACGTCTCTCACACTCACTCGTTTACTTTTCTACCACTATTAAGCCATTATCAATATCAATCTTATAAGATATATACGCAGACGCATAAATCTTGGTTTACTTACTCAATTAGGATCTGGTTGCACGATGAGAAAAATAATAGAACTTGAACTGAAGTTAGGATTTTTGGCACTGATTTTCTTGTGGGCAATTAGAGTGGAATCTAAATGTAGCAAAGGTTGTGAGCTAGCTTTAGCTTCATACATAGTACCGGCGGGGTACGATTTGACAATCATATCGAAACTCTTTGATACCACCCCAGATCGCATTCAGAGCTTCAACAGTAAAGAAATACCCAACAAAGACGACATCAAAAATGGTTCGAGAATTAATGTTCCTTTCAGTTGCGATTGCCTTGGACAGGGACAATATCTTGGTCACAACTTTTCGTGCCAACTGAAGTCCGGTGATACATATACGTACGTTCAGACAAACTATTCCAAACTTGTCACCGTCGACTGGCTAGAGAATACTAATCAGTACAACGAGTTTACTATACCGGATAATGGGTTTTTAAACGTTATTGTAAACTGTTCTTGTGGAGATAAGAAAGTCTCAAAGGATTATGGGTTGTTCGTGACATACCCACTTGGGCCTAATGACACTTTGAGTAGTGTTGCCAATTATTCTGATCTACCTCCAGAGTTGTTGCAGCGTTATGATATTTATTCGAGTTTTGAAAGGAGGAGTGGCTTGGTTTTTATTCCTGGAAAAGGTAAGTTTTGGTGCATTACAATATAGGAGAAGTGATCTTAGAGTTTTGCCATTTATGATCCTAATTGCAATGTTATTCCTATTTTTATTTTGTGCGATTATGATACAATGCAAACTGCAAACCATTTAGTTATAATTTACTTTGAGGTTCTTTATTTGAGATTATGCATTTTATTTGAATTAGTGATGATTAAAAGCCATTTAAAGATGCCTCTTGAGTTGCAATTCATGGCAGATGATATGTGTGATAGGGATTGCTTATGATCATTCACTGAAAAAGTATTTGCTTTTCTGTTTTGTAGATCAAAATGGAAGCTACCCGCCACTAAAGATAAGGTAAGACATGTCTCCACTTTGATATGCTGTCGAAATATGTTTATTTAATTATTTTAATTTGTTCCAAAAGATTTTTGTTTCAAGAGGTCTAATGCTCATAATCTTTTTTTTTTACAGCACAGGTGCTTGTGACTTCTTTGAATATATTCTGCTTGTCTCAAATTTGTGTGAACGAGGCCTAAAGCATGTCAATATAACATCGATATTGTGATGGGCTTATATTTTCTTGGCATTTCTAAGCAGGAATGAAGAGTGGAGTTATTGCTGGCATCTCTGTTGGAGGAGTGGCTGGGGCTCTAGTTTTGGCATTTTGTCTATATGCTGGGATTTATAGGAGGAAAAAGGTGATGGAGGCATCATTTTCTCCAGAAGCAACAGAAGACCATTATGTTCAACATGGACTTGGTAATTCTTCTATGTTTGATTTGATGAATCATCTGGGTTATTTGCTATCAGATTTGGTACTTGAAAAATAAGATATTATTCGAGAGAAGTTCATCAACTTCCAAATCATTTAAGTGATCTAAGTTGATTGGCAGGATATGTTTTTTGTTTGCCCTTCATGGAATAATGACTTCTGTTTTCAAACTTCATTCTCCAATTGAATTTGTACTTCCTTAGTGTATTGATTAATTTTCTTATAATTCATGTGGAGTTAGGTTCTGGCACTCGGACTGCTCTGGGGAAAACTTCAGAATCAGCTGCTCTTGTTTCTTCTCCTGGGGTCATAGGTATTACAGTGGATAAATCAGTGGAATTCTCATATGAAGAGCTTGCCAAGGCTACTAATGACTTTAATATGGCCAATAAGATTGGGCAAGGTGGCTTTGGAGCTGTTTACTATGCAGAACTAAGAGGCGAGGTTTGTAGTCCTGCTGTTAAACTTCCATTAGTGAATATTTAACTCACTTCTTGAATGAGTCCACAAAATATTGGCCTTAACTCTTAATTATGTTATGAGAATATAGTTATGCTAGTATCCAACATCTAGCTTTTGAAGTTATTGCCTCTAAAATGAACCCTGGTATATAAAATTTAGCTAACTCTCTGCTCCTACTTTCATTCAGAAAGCTGCAATCAAGAAGATGGATATGCAAGCATCAAAAGAATTTCTTGCGGAACTGAAGGTTTTAACACGCGTTCATCACTTGAACCTGGTATAATGCTCCCCCTCTTAAGACTTTATTAAAATACTTGAAAACTTCAGCACAACCAGAAGATTTATAGTCAGATATTTGTTGACCGAAATTTAGATGCCTCAATCATTATGGAAACTAAGAATTTCTGGTTCTCAAGAGGCTAGAAACAATTGTCTTGTAACCTCTTTTCCATTATGCTTATCAGGATAATATTGCCATCTAGTAGAAATATGGCTTAAAATTTTGACACAAACAATCATTTAAACATTTTGCTGAAGAAGCAAATTGGTTGTTATCTTTGCATGTGCCAGTGCCACTCATTGATTGTATTAGTAACTTTCGAGTTGCAACTTGCCAAGATGATGATCTTGAAATCGATATGCTAATCATCACTCCTACTGTGTTTACATGTGCTTCTATGCAATATAAAACATTTCAGGTGCACTTAATTGGATACTGTGTTGAGGGTTCCCTGTTTTTGGTCTACGAGTTTATTGAGAATGGCAATCTGAGTCAACATTTGCGTGCCCACGGTGAGAAAGATTTTTTATTTACACAGTAGATATGCTATATTTTGGTCTATCACTTCAATCTTATAGTCGCATATGTATTGTTTTTCACATTTTCAGGAAAAGAGCCATTGCCATGGTCAACTAGGATGCAGGTTGCCTTAGATTCAGCTAGAGGACTCGAATATATACATGAGCATACTGTTCCTGTCTACATCCATCGTGATATCAAATCAGCAAACATTTTAATAGACAAGAACTTCCGTGCAAAGGTTGAAATAAGAACATACTGATGTACTAATTAATAGTCTCTGAAGTTCCATGAGTATTACTTAGTTCAATTAATGTTGGTTACAGGTTGCTGATTTTGGGTTAACTAAACTGACTGAATTTGGAAGTGCTTCAGTTCACACTCGTCTTGTGGGCACATTCGGTTACATGCCACCAGAGTAAGATCCGTTTCCATTTTTGCTTCACTAAATTATTATGTTTGCAACATGTCCAAGCCTCTCTTCTGCTAATTCTATTTTACAAAAGTGGTTACAATAAGGCAACATCTTTTGGTGCAGATATGCACAATATGGAGAGGTTTCCCCCAAGATCGATGTATATGCTTTTGGAGTGGTCCTCTATGAACTCATATCCGCCAAGGAAGCTGTTGTGAAGACGAATGAAGCCATCACTGAATCTACAGGACTTGTCGCTTTGGTTGTTGTTCTTTTCCTTTCACTACTCAAGTGTATGTGTATCTGTTAAAATTATTTGGTTTGGAACTAAGTTATACATGTCAATTTGTTACAGTTTGAAGATGCTGTCAGCCAGCCTGATCCAAGAGATGCTCTTCGGAAACTTGTTGACCGCAGGCTTGGTGATGATTACCCAATTGACTCTGTCCGTAAGGTAACATCTGATCCCTGGATTGAAGTATGGATTTTCATCTAATACTCTCAACTCTGATGAGCTGAATGCCCTTTTGTTGCAGATGGCTCAGCTAGCCAAAGCTTGCACACAAGAAAATCCTCAACTAAGACCAAGCATGAGGACAATTGTGGTTGCACTTATGACACTCTCATCTACAACGGAGGATTGGGATGTTGGCTCATTCTATGAAAATCAAGGTCTAGTCAATCTAATGTCAGCAAGGTAGCACTTTGAGCAGCGTTGCTTGTCACTGATGTCATAAAAAATGCCGCCACAAAGATAAAATCCAAGGTTACTTTGGTTTTGTCTTTCAATTGTGAATACCCGTAACTAAGTACTGTAGGATGGTTCTTGTTTATTTGCTAGTTCAAATCAATTTTTCACATCATCTGAAGATCTGCAGTGCCATGTTTTATCATAAGCCTTTTCCTGGGAAGAATAATTTGAGGTCCTATTCGTCCTAGCTAGTGAAAATGAATAAACAAATTGATAGTAGCTTTAAGAAACATATTACGAAAATAAGGGAAAACAAGCACAGACCCCAACTGTCTTTCCCGCTCCGGATTGTAGCAACCTACAGGATGCTGCAATTTTTTCAGCTGCAACACCTATAAATTTGGACAACCTATGTAATAATAGTAACTACTTTGATGTCAGCTTATACAATTGAAGTATCTACAGTGTCAGTTGAATAGAGTAAGGCAACTTTTACTCTGTTCAACTTCCAACCAAGGCTCCATCGGATAGAGAATCGAGTAAAAACCAGAAGTGGTAGTCGAACTAAACAGTTTATATAAGTGCTCTCAGAAAAACAATGAAATCTGGCCAATCAGTTCTTCAAGTGGGTGTTCGTTCTGTTATCTCAATTGTCACTTGCCCCTTTCTTCGAGTGAAATTTGACTAAACGTGTTGCCATCACATTCCTCTATACGACACTGATATTTCTATGGTAATGAAACGACCGTAGACATCATCTCAAACGACAGTGATAGCAGTGGTGGATCAAGGCCAAATCACCGACAGAAAAATGATAACAATTGACAGTCAATTGTCTCTGTAACTCCTTAAAGACCCTATCTAGGAATAATAATGTGTGATGAAGAAATTTCACCATTCAGCAATATGTAGTCAAGTCTTCGTCACCAAACTCAAAGAATTCCACAAACCCAACGTAGTGGTCCATTTAGTGCGTTTGAAATTATCACTACAACTCCTAAATTTCAAACCATCAATCAGGGCACGCCTCTGGCTCAAGGATTGCTAGTATTAATCTATTGTGTTTTCTTCCTCCTTTTCTATCTGGTTGCCTTGCCTACACAAAATGAGAGAACTTGAGCCAAAACTAGGATTTTTGGTACTAATTTTCTTCTTTGCTGTTAACGTGGAATCAAAGTGCAGCAAAGGTTGTGATCTTGCTTTAGCTTCATACAAGTTATGGAAAGGAGCAGATTTGACATTCATAACGACAATCTTTGGTACTTCTTTAGAGGACATTCGAAGCTTCAATCCTCAGATATCTAACACAGACGCAGTTGAAGCTGGTACAAGAATTAACGTTCCCTTCAGTTGCGACTGCATTAATAAGCAGTACCTTGGCCACAACTTCACGTACGATATAGAGTCTGGTGATACATACACAAAGATAGCTCAGGACTATTATGCCAACCTGACCACGGTTGACAGGCTGAAAAATACCAATATTTACGAAGAGAATCACATACCGGATGTCAATGCAATAGTTAATGTTATCGTGAATTGTTCTTGTGGAAACAAGAAAGTTTCAAAGCTTTATGGGTTGTTTCTGACGTACCCTTTAAGTCCTGGTGAGAATTTGAGTAGCATGGCCAATGAGTCTAAACTTCCTCCAGAGGTGTTGCAGAGTTACAATCCCGATTCGAATTTTAATAATGGGAGTGGATTGGTTTTTATTCCTGCAAAAGGTAATTTTGATGCATTCATATATGTTCTGTTTGATTGCCATGAATTTTACAAGGCAGAGAAAGAAAATATTAGTACCTACAGATGAAAGAAATTTAGTGATGTTCTTGAGTTCCAATTGAGAGTGGAAGATTTTGCATTAGACCCATATGTGTAATTGGGATTGCTTATAATCATCTCACTGAGTTCTTACTTCTCAAATTTTGCAGATCAAATTGGAAAATATCCGCCACTAATTATAGGGTAAATATTTGAATTATGGTACAGTTTTCTTTATTCTTGATATACTTGTTGCAAGATGTCTAATAGTAATTTTCTCTTGTATATTTCTTCTTCATTGCAGCACAGGTAGTAGGGTCTTGAGTATTGCTTCATTGCTACTCATCTCAGTTTCTTTGTATATAAGGTCAAGCTCGAAATGTCAATCGATATGCTTGTGTTCTTACACTGCGATGACATTTTAAACAGGAATTTCAAAAAGAGCTATTGCTGGCATATCTGCAGGAGGAGTTGCTGGGGCTATATTTTTGACATTTTGTCTATATCTTGGACTTTATAGACCAAAAAAGGTTGTGGAGGCGTCATTTCAACATGGACTTGGTAATTCTTCTGGTTGAAGTATAATCTCCAATTTTCTGTTGGTTAGATTTACTCTAGGAGAGATTGAATTGAGAACCAGAATTTATTTAAGATGGAGTCTTAGGACAAGTATTTTTTTTTTTTTTTTGGTCTGTGGTTTCTTGCTATGCAACTCAAGTTCAACCATCACAAATATATTTGCAACTAAGGTCCTTCATGCAATGATGAAGATCTTATTACTAACCATATTTTATTCTAAAATCTTGTTGATTTAGGTTCTGGAAATACTTTGGAAAAAACATCAGAATCAGCTGCTCTTGTTGCATATCCTGGGCTCTCAGGTAGTGTGGATAGATCAGTGGAATTCTCTTATAAAGAGCTTGCCAAGGCTACTAATGACTTTAACATTGCTAATAAGATTGGTCAAGGTGGCTTTGGAGCTGTTTACTATGCAGAACTAAGAGGCGAGGTTTGTGATCCATTCTTTATCTTTCATTAGTGACTATTTATTTACTCAATATATGACACCATGTTGGCCTTGGTGCTTAATGTATAAGGAATTGAGGATTCTTCAACAATGAAGTTTTAATTCACTCTTTGTTTCCACCATATGTCATTTAGAAAGCTGCAATCAAGAAGATGAATATGCAAGCATCAAAAGAATTTTTGGCTGAGCTGAAGATTTTAACAAATGTTCATCACTTGAACCTGGTATCATACGCTTTACTTGCTCTAGACTTGATTATTTAAAAGTGCAATCTTGCTGACTCTGGCTACATTTTCTTCTATGCAATATAAATCATGCAGGTGCGCTTAATAGGATATTGTGTTGAGGGTTCCTTGTTTTTGGTCTATGAATTCATTGAGAATGGCAATCTTAGGCAACATTTGCAAGGATCAGGTGAGAATGAAATTTCATCTAAAGAATCAATTTTCTGAAATCAATTAAATCTTATTGTTGCACATTGTGATTCTGTTTTTCAGGGAGAGAGCCAATGCCTTGGTCAACTAGGATACAAATTGCCTTAGATTCAGCTACAGGACTTGAATATATCCATGAACATACTGTTCCTGTGTACATCCACCGTGATATCAAGTCAGAGAATATAATAATCGACAAAAACTTCCGTGCGAAGGTTGAAAACTACGCTTATATTTATTAGAAATGATCTCTTTCATTCATTTGTGTTACTTACTTTAATTACTCTTGGTTACAGGTTGCAGATTTTGGGTTAACTAAACTGACTGAATTTGGGAGTGGTTCAGTGCTCACAGAACAGGCTAAAGGTACAATTGGATACATGCCGCCAGAGTAAGATCCTTTTCCATATTTTCCTTGTTAAATTTTCCTTACTTGCAACAAAATTGGATACAGTGTAGTCATATACCTTTTTTTTTTTTTCATCTGGTAATTTTCATTAAACAAAATGGTGAGAAATACAGTGTCCTGATACAGGTACGGGCAATTCGGCGAGGTTTCTTCCAAGACAGATGTATATGCTTTTGGAGTTGTCCTTTATGAACTTATATCTGCCAAAGGAGCTATTGTGAAGACAAATGGAAACATTAATGAAACTACAGGACTTGTTTCGTTGGTTGTTATTTTAGCTCTTCACTACTCGCAATTACATTTCAGCATTTGTGGAATTATTTCCTCTAGAACTGAGTTATACATGTTTGTTGGTTAATTTGTTTCAGTTTGATGATGTTCTGAATGAGCCTGATCCAAGAGAAGGTCTTCAGAAACTTGTTGACCCTAGGCTTGGTCATGATTGCCCACTTGACTCTATCCTTGAGGTAAGATATGAACACTGCAGGATTCAAGTATGCGCTGTGGACTAATGCTTTAAACACTGAACACTGATGAGATGAATTTTTGTTTTGGTTGCAGATGGCTCAGATTGCTAAGGCTTGTACGCAACAAAAGGCTGAACTGAGACCGAGCATGAGGGAAATTGTGGTTGCACTCGTGACACTTTCATCTTCAACAAAGGATTGGGATGTCCCCCCACTCATACATGAAAATCGAGCTCTAGCCAATCGAATGTCGGGAAGGTAGCACTTTCAACTCAAGTGCTTCATCCAGAGAAGACCAATTTCATGTCCCAATCTTTTCACTCACTCCATTCATAAACTAGAACATGGCAGTACTCGGAAACTTGTAGCAAAAATAAAAGAAAAATAGAAACAAAACCCTTTTTCTTCCTGCTTAAGAATTGGTGTAACTGTTTTGGCTTGGCGCAACATGTATAAAATAAACAGAGCATGTAATAATAATAGTAACTACTTTCATTCAGATTGTTAGATAATTCATCAGTTATTAAAATTCTAAACGAACACCTTCTTTTCTGTGCCTTGAGCTATGTCTATACTGGAGGAGTATTTCTTAATTTCTTGTGCATCTGTTATGCTCTCATATTTTACTCATTCGCTATCTAGTTCTAGAAACAGTGAAATCTTGCCAACAAGTTCATCAAGTTTGCGTTCTTTCTGTCTGTGAACAAAAGTGAATCAGATTTGTAGAGAAGGAAGTCTGGAGAAAATGTTATGTCCTCCTCTAAAATTGTATATACATTAAACTCTAGATACATCCTTCATAATAAAAAAGGTGATTCATCCATTGATTATTTAAATAAATACTTTCTGCTCAATCTAAGCCTATGATTAGAGAATATAATAGAATATAATCACAGAATATTTTCCATTATTCTTGCATAATTCAAGCTTCTTGTTTCTTGCCATCTTGATTCTATTACACTGTCATCTCAATTGTCAACGGTTCCTTTAATTCTTAGTTACGGAATATGACTCAAATGTACCCCCATCACATTCCTCACATGGTACTGAAACAATTACTGATATCATTACTTATCACATGGTGATGGTACAACCAAACAAAAGAGTCCAATCAAGCCCCACTCACGTCCACTTCAACAGAAGTAGTAGCAGTAGGGTATCAACACTAAATCAATTTTACACGAAAATTTCACTAACCAGCACTAACTAAGCAGTCTTGATCGGACCCAATTCACAGAATTGCAGAAGACCCGACAAAGGCATCATATATTAAAGGTTAAAAGGCATTGTTACAACTCCTGAAACTCATGCCGTGGACTCTGGAGTCGACTCACCTAAAGGCTCAAGAATTGCCAGTGTTATTGCCTACACAATATGAGGGAACTTGAACTAAAATTAGGATTTTTTGTCTTAATTTTCTTCTGCGCAGTTAGAGTGGAATCAAAGGATTATGGATTGTTTTTGAAGAACCGACTAAGCCTGGTAAGGATTCGAGTAGAATAGCCAATGAGTCTAACCTTCCTTCACAGTTGTTGCAGACTTACAATCACGATTTAAATTTTAATTCTGGAAGTGGATCGGTTTTTATCCCTGCAGAAGGTAACTTTGATGCATTCGTATCTGTTCTGTTTGATTACCGAGGAATTTTATAAGGACTGCTTAATTGCTTCAACTTTTGCAGTCATCTTCTCTTTCGTTTAGTTGTGTGTACAATTCAAGTCCCTACTTAAAATTTAACTAAATATTCTTTGTTGAGTTTATGCATTATATTAGTATCCACTGATAAATGATATTAATATTTTTTTTTCCCGCATTTACAATTCAGATCTTGAATTAGACCCCGTATGTATGTGTAATTGTTGTTTCTTATAATCACTCTCAATGAGGTCGTACAAATCTCAATTTTGCAGATCAAAGGGGAAACTATCCGCGAATAAACATCAGGTAAATATTTCAATTATACATTTTTCTTTTTACTTGATATACTTGTTTCAAGATGTCTAATATTCAGTTTCTCTTGTGTTTTTCCTCCCTATCAGCACAGGTAATAGAGTCTTGAATACTGCTTCATTGCTTCTTATCTCAGTTTCTTTGAAAATGGAATCAAGCCCGAAATGTCGGTAATGACAACAATGACTTATTTCATGTTCTCACGTTATCATGGCATTGAAGCAGGACTTTCTAGCAAAGCAGTTGCTGGGCCTCTAGTGCTGGCAGTTTGTTTATATCTTGGGCTTTACAAGTGAACAAGGGTGTAGAGGTTCCATTTTTCGCAGAAGCAAAGGAGGAACACTACGTTCAAAATGGACTTGGTATGGTAATTCTTCTGGTTTGAAGAATAATATTCCATTCTCTGTTGGTTAGATTTACTAAGAGATATCGAATTGAGAACCAAAACTTATGATAGAGTCATCTATTTCTGAACAACAAACTGATGTAAATTAGTTGAGAGGGAAAAGACATTATATTTTAGGGAAGTTTTGTAAAGTTCAACCATCACAAATTAATTTGTAATTAAGCTCTTTCATGCAATGATGAAGATTTTGTTGGAAACCATTTTTTCAATCTGGAATACTGTGACTATAGGTTCCGGAAGCACTTCAGGATCAGCTTCAGTCATTTCGTCTCCAGGGCTCGAAGTTAGTTTGGATAAGTCCACGGAAATCTCTTATAAGGAGCTTGCCAAGGCTACTAATAACTTTAGCATGGCCAATAAGATTGGACAAGGTGGCTTTGGAGTTGCTTATTATTCATAACTAAGGCCAGGTTCGTGGTCCTGCTGTTTGTCTTGCATGATTGAATGTTTGATTTACTCATTATTTGACACGATATTGGCCTTAACTCTTGATATATGAGAATCTTTCTATAATTTATTTTTAGTTGTCTAACTTCTGAAATTTAACCTCCAAGCTCACCCTGGTGTCTACTATTTTTCATTCAGAAAGCTGCAGCCAGGAAGATGAAAATGAAAGCATCAGACGCATTTATGGCTGAATTGCAAGGTTTTAAAACATGTTCAACACTTGAACATGGTATTTTTACTTTCCTTGCTCCAGAATTCATTATTTAAAATGCAATGTGGCTGACTCTGGTTACTTTTCTTTCTATGCAATATAAATCATGCAGGTGCGCTTAATAGGATTTTGTGCTGAGGTTTCCTTGTTGTTTGCTCTAGGAATTCATTGAGAATGGCAATCTTAGTCAACTATTGCGAGGATCATGTGAGAATGAAAACTCATCTAGATCATAATATTCTGAAATGAATTAAAACTTATGGTTGCAGATTGTGTTCCTGTTTTTCAGATATAGAGCAATTGCCTTGGTCAAATAGGATGATACAAATTGCCTTAGATTCGGCTACCTGTCTTCAATAAATCAATGAACACATTTCTCCAGCCTACATCCATCATGATATCAAGTCATTAAATATATTAATCGACAAAGATTTCCGTGCAAAGGTTGAACTATGACTTATATTTGTTAAATTGTCTCGTATTGAATAATTATAATGGAAGGTTTTGAGCTTATAAAAAGGATTGACGTCTCCGCGTCAAATATTTATTTGTAAACTCCTTTTTTTTATTTGTATACTTAGTTTGACACTTGACTATGACTTATATTTGTTAAATTGTCTCGTAATGAATAATTATAATAGAAGGTTTTGAGCTTATAAAGAGGGTAGATCTTTCTACCTCAAATATTTATTTGTAAACTCTTTTGTTCATTGAATAACATCTTATAAGTGGGTTCAACGAAGCTTTAGTTGAAATAACACTTCTTTAATTAATATTTTTAAATAACACGACTTTTATGCCATATTAAATTTGTCACTTTTCAAAAAGTTTAAACTTGTAAATAGAGGCTTAACTTGAGTATATATTTTTTGATAAATAGCAATTTCATATAAACCAAGCATGAAAGTTCTCAGAAACTTACAGCATAAGTAAAAGAAATTTAGATACAAATACCCATCTGCTCTTCCTGCTTCAGAATTGGAGTAATTTTTTGGGTTGCATAACGTATAAATCAGACACGGCATTTAATAACAGTAACTACCTTCATTCTGGTCATTAAATGAACATCAATTATTTACTATTCGGGCCAAAACAGTAAATACCTTTTTTCCTGTGCATTGAGCTATGAGCATTTGTTATGCTCTCATATTAATCTTCCTCTACCGTAAGAGGAAAACCACCTAAACCAAATGCATCCAAAATAGCAGCTTTGTTCTTGATGTGAGTCTTATATTATACTAGACCAAATGCATACAAAGAAGCTTCTACAACGTTAGCTGTGGAGTCAATTTTAGTTGGCTTTTTCCATAGATGCTTCCAAACTAGTTGATTTTGCTTTCTATTGTACTGATATCCGGGGAAGAAACAAGAGTGGTGGTTGAACTAAGCACATTTATGTCACATCCTGATAAGCTGGAGGCCGGAATATATGATACTCAATTTAAATATGCACAACTAAAAAACATCCATTTGAAACTATAAACGTTACTTGGTTTTAAAACATTTCTTTAACATTAAGAATGCAATATTGATAACGAGTCATCGTCGAACACAACAATATTGAAAACGAAGCACGTCCAATCTGGCTGCATGTTCATTATTATATATAATAGTACATCATTGACTCATACGTTGTTTTAGATTTGCATATTCTTTTGAGTGACGAGTCAAAAACATGAGCTTTTAACTTTTAAAGACAAGGCGATGCAGGGCGGTTGAATTCTATATTCTAATTGGTTTCTTTGATGCATATGTTTCGATGGGATTAGCCTGCAGCCTTCATTGATCCTAACCAAATGAAGACCGATACACTACCATAAAATAATGAACATGGAAATGGTCCAATGGTCGCATACTTGAAATTCTCAACATGAAAAGTTGCAATAAAATATATATAGTAAAACGTATTGGTCGCTTTTAGTAGTCAATTTCTTGAATCAGAACCTTGAAAATTGAATCCGAGAAACACAAGATCAAGAAGAAAGAACATTGTACGTTTTCACTCTGGGTATAGAATATCACATCACATCTCACCGTTGAATCTATCAATAAAGGGGTTTATGAAGTTGCAAACGATCCTATAATAAAGCTTTTAATATTCTGAGACTAGACTCAATCTTTGCCAGTGCATTTCTGCCTGCAATTGTCAACTAATTGAAAATATGGAAAGGGTACTCCATAGTCCGTACACGGATTGAAAATGGCTAACACGTTGAATTGATCATGGTGCACATCGTCTGGTCCATCTAACAGGCCAATTTGTTGAAAAAAACCTGGCTGGTATCGTAATATTCAATAAAGCTGGGCTACAACTTTGCGTTGCTGGCTAGGTGCTCATATACGCATATGATGCCAACTATGTGAAACGTGTGAAAAGTAGAATTGGATTAGTTCATTGTCTGGCAGGCGAAGTAATAGTTGTTGATGGGTTTTGGTTGGTTTGGTTTCTCATCATCTCCTTTCCTTCTCTTTGGGCTCCATACAATTCCATCCACCCCACCCACGCTTTCAACGCTATATCCACGCGACTTGCACGTGAAGAAAAAATTATTTTTATTTTGTAGCAAAAATGACACAGATTAGATCAAGGAAAATTTACATAACTAGACCCCATTTTAAAACTAGCTTCCTTGCCATTTTTTTTTAAATGTCATAGCCTCCGATATGAGAAATGACACTAATAACCTATAATAATTTAAATTTTGGATGTTAACTCAACAAAACCTTTAACCCAAGACTTTGTGAATTATGGACTACAAGCAAATAGGAACGTAAAATCCAAGTCTTTGCCAAGTTCCTCGATGACCTAAATCGCAAAACCTTTCTCTCAAAAGCTCTCTGCATCGATGCTCGTGTAAGCCGAGAGGTGGAGGTTCTGATACGTACTGAGGTAGCAGACTTTGTTGGCATTGATTTGGTGTCTTATCTATCGCTAGTTGTGAAGGGAGACTTTCACCATCTGCCATTTGATGATGAGAGTTTCTGCTTTAACTTCTTAATTGTGTCTGATCACACACTATATCCTGATAAGTTTGTTTGATGACGAGAGTTTTGATTTTGATTATGGGTATTGGGATGTTGAGTTTGGCGTGGGTTTTTAGGTTTTATTCTAAAAAAATGAAGGATCTTTGAAGGTTGAAGAAGAAGACGTTTAACATATGAAAGAAGAGTCGTTAGACTCACTCATCAAACTGTCGAATCTTATGTCCTATAGTATCAAACATTTATCAAACTATGTCAAACCATTATTGAATTTGAACATGCAATCATCGAATAGTGTGGTCGAATTGTGAAACTAGGTAATAGAGTCATTATTAATATAAGATCATTTAGAGGCTACGTCATAAAAACTTTACAGGTATAAGACTACTTTTAAAAAGGCCCCCAAAATGGAGGTTACTCTTATAAATTTTCCTTCCATCAAAGAAAAATAGATCTTTGGGACATGTAAACACAAAATATTTGTAAATAATTTTGAGTTAATTCTATCAATCGCTTTCACAAATTCACAGTCCCATACTCTACTCGATCGATTTACACAACTCCACTTGTCAATCCTCAGTTACATCAACAGTACTATTACTACATCATCTTTTGCAATAAAGTCCAAGGCCGGTCTAAATCCAACTGGGACCGAGCTGTCCTTCGGCCCATACCCACGCAGCCAACGCTAAATCCACGCGTCACACCGCACCACATCTCCACTCTCTCTTCCCCACCCAACTCAATCAGTCCTCTATCAAACATGCCCAACTTATCCACAACACCCCATAGTGTGCCCCACGCTCTCCAATCACGCGTCGAATAAATTCCCTCCCTTTCTAACTGCCCAAAAACCCCCGCAAAATAGCCGTTGGAAGTCCCTCGTGGCAACTTGCCGACATGGAAGTCTACCAAAACGACGAATCGCTTCGGCATGAAACGCAAATTAAAATATAAATAAAACGTGAACATCAAGCTCGCCCAGCCCGGAATGACCCACCACCGCCCCAACGCTTGCAACAGAAATCTCACTCACTCTCATCGCCTCTCTCTCTCTCTCTCTTTCTTTCAATGATTCTTCTTTTTTAATCACTAACTCGATTCTTTTTCGTGTTGCGGAGTTCGCTTTGGATAGTTGTCCCCTTGTTTGTTTGTTTCTTATCAGTGTGCGGTAACGTGCGTTGTACTTATCTTTGAAGAAAGTTTCAGGATTGTTCTTAGCTTGGATTGAGTTTTGAAGCAATCCAAACACTCGGTTTTGTTCAACTTCCGATCCAAGAATTCTCGTCTTGTTGTTCCTGCCTTCGTTTGAGTTTTTGAGAGGCCGATTAATAGAGTGGTTAACTTTGAGAAATCACGCAAAAAGTATGATTTTTTCTCTCGTTTTTTGTTTTTGTTTTTGTTTTTGATTTGTTGCGAATCTGAATATATATACTGTTTTTTTTTAAGTTATTATTGTTTAAATGTTGAATGATTAGTGAAATGAAATGAACAGGGGAGGAGATTTGGCAAATCTCTGAAAGTTACTTTTTGGTTCTGATTCGCTTATATTGTTTCTAGTTAAAGTTTCTATTTTTAGAAAAAAAGTTTTGGAGGTAGTTTGCAGTTTAAAATTTAGCGCCGAATCTGCAGTTTTGTATCATTGGATTTTAACTTATCAGTTGAAATTTTTACTTATGTTTGATTGTGAATTGATTTCATCTTTTTGATTATTATGTTATTATTGTAGAGGGAAGTATTGTTGTTGGAAGAAACAGATGGCGACGCTTGGAGATATCGGAGTTTCAGCAGCTATTAACATTCTCAGCGCTTTTATTTTCCTTATAGCATTTGCGATACTGAGAATACAGCCATTCAACGATAGGGTATACTTTCCCAAATGGTATCTAAAAGGTTTAAGAGAGAGTCCAACACATGGGGGAGCATTTGTGCGGAAGTTTGTGAATTTGGACTTTAGGTCCTATATAAGGTTCTTGAATTGGATGCCCGAAGCATTGAAAATGCCGGAACCTGAGCTTATTGAGCATGCGGGATTGGATTCTGTTGTATACTTGAGGATTTACTTGCTCGGCCTTAAGATTTTTGTTCCTATAGCGTTTCTTGCCTGGGCAGTTTTGGTGCCTGTTAATTATACAAATAGCACATTGGACATAGCAGCAAAAATAGCGAATGTAACTGCAAGCGACATTGATAAGCTTTCGATTTCAAATATCCCAGCTAAATCACAAAGGTATGAGAATTAGACCTCTGTCAATTAACACTTGCTAAGTTAAATTATCTTAGTCTCTATATTCATAGTGGCGCACAACATATGGTATTTTGAATGACCAAAAAATATAACAAGTTTAACTAAACCTGGAATCATTCTTTTCATGGGCCTGCAGGTTTTGGACTCATATTGTGATGGCTTATGCCTTTACCTTTTGGACATTGTATGTGTTGAAGGAGGAGTATGAAAAAGTTGCTGCTATGCGATTGCAATTTCTTGCATCAGAAAGACGTAGGCCGGATCAATTTACAGTAAGAAGATTTATTCTTTTCCTCGTTAGATTAGTTCAAATGTGTGGTTTTGTTTTCAAATAATTTAGAGATTAAGAGAAAAAAATTGCTTAAATTATTTCTCTTAGTTCACTAGATGTGAAAACTTTAATTTGTTTACCATGCTTCTATATCAAGGTTGTTTGATGGAATCTAATTGTTTCACAGGTCCTGGTTAGGAATGTTCCCCCAGACCCAGATGAATCTGTTAGTGAGCTTGTGGAGCATTTCTTTTTGGTTAATCACCCCGATCACTACATAACACATCAGGTTGATTTACTTGAAACTGAACATTTATATTTATATTCATTTGTAGAAATTTGTTGATGATATCATGTAATCTGATTCATGTTAAGAAGCAATGAATTCTGACATATGGGTACAGTGGGGGGTAGCCCTCTCCCTTTTTATGATTGGATTTGGTCCAAGTTTTTTGTTCAAAGGCAAGATTTTATTAGCTCTATCATGTGGTACTTGCAAAGTGTCAAAATTTTTTGTGTTTCAATATATTGAACCATGTACTATATATGTCCTGCAATTTTATCTATTTGGGAATTCTTTTTATGTCTAATTTATGACAATTTTGGTTTAGGTGGTAGTTAATGCAAATAAACTTGCCAAATTGGTGAAGAAGAGGAAAAGTTTGCAGAATTGGCTTGACTACTACCAAAATAAATTCTCCAGAAATGATTCAAAGAGGCCAATGATGAAGGTATTTATACTGTCATTTTAATATGTTAAGTTTGCTAATCTGTTGGTTTCTTCCTAAATTTTAGTTTTGACTTCTGCACATGTATGTTTTCTCTTGCCAGACTGGTTTTCTTGGGCTTTGGGGACAGAAAGTAGATGCAATTAATCATCACATTGCTGAAATTGAAAAATTGTCAACACAAGTGAGTATTCTTCATTCAATATCTTCTATATCATTTTCATTTTCATTACTTTTCAACTTAAAGAAAATAGTTTTTGCCATTGTAAGAATAATGTATATATGGGTTTGGTGTTTGCAATAATTACATGTCTCATTCATCAGCAATGCTCTTTATGGCCGCCTTTCACAAAGATGTAATGCATATCATGTGATGAAGTTGATATAGTGATTTTGATAATACTATAAGAGAGGAGTTGATATAGTGAACTTGTTATTGCATGCTTAGCTTTACTTGAAAAAATGATAGGTTATTCAGCCTCTTCTGTTATATTTGTGTTCAAAATTATTACTTAATGCCTAATCTGATTCAAAGGCATTGTTTCGGTCTTGTTCAGATAGCTGAAGAACGAAAAAGTGTTGTTAAGGATCCTAAGTCTATCATGCCAGCAGCATTTGTTTCCTTTAAAACGAGATGGGGTGCAGCTGTTTGTGCTCAAACTCAACAAACTAGAGATCCCACTTTGTGGTTGACAGAGTGGGCTCCTGAGCCACGTGATGTATTTTGGAAAAATCTGGCGATTCCATATTTTGAACTCGCGGTTCGGAGGCTGATTATGGGTGTCGCATTCTTTTTCCTCACCTTCTTTTTCATGATCCCCATTGCATTTGTACAATCTCTTGCCAGCATTGAGGGAATTGAAAAGGCAGCACCATTTCTAAAACCCATAATAGAAATGTAATTTTCCATTATCTTCAATACCTTTGAGCTAGTATTCAGATTTCATTATTATAAATAACTGAACTGATATTATTATAATTCTTTGTGCAGCAAATTTATCAAATCAGTGATCCAAGGTTTTCTTCCTGGGATTGTTTTAAAGCTTTTTCTCATCTTCCTTCCAACAATATTGATGATTATGTCTAAATTTGAAGGCTTTGTATCTCTATCATCTCTAGAAAGAAGATCAGCTTCTAGATACTATATTTTCAATATTGTGAATGTCTTCCTTGTGAGCATAATCGCTGGAACTGCATTTGAGCAGCTAAATTCTTTTATAAAGCAGTCGGCAAATGAGTAAGTTATTTTCACTGGCCAGTGATTTTTTCTCTTGATCCCGTATCTTAGTGTTGTTTTTATTTTTTGGATTCTGTGGGTGGCCTTGGTGCCAAATAGTCTAGTTGTAGCCTGACTTGCATTCAATTTTTGTAATCTTTTAGTTAAGACTTTCTTTCCTCTCTTTTGGCAGCATTCCCAAGACTATTGGTGTAGCTATACCACTTAAAGCAACTTTCTTCATAACTTATATCATGGTTGATGGATGGGCTGGTATAGCTGGAGAGATTTTAATGGTGAAACCGCTGATAATATACCACTTGAAGAATTTCTTCTTGGTGAAGACTGAAAAGGATAGGGAGGAGGCAATGGATCCAGGAAGTATTGGCTTTAACACTGGAGAACCTCGTATACAGTTCTATTTTCTACTGGGCCTTGTGTATGCTGCAGTGACACCTCTTTTGCTTCCTTTCATAATAGTTTTCTTTGGCCTCGCTTATGCGGTTTTCCGTCACCAGGTAAAATGTCAATCTTTGGTTTACAAAATGGTCTTTCTTTTGCAACTCAGCTATATGCATTTTTTTTTCGTGATCTTTCAGATTCGTATCTTAATGTATTTTTTTATTTGGCGATAACCATAGATCATAAATGTTTACAACCAAGAATACGAGAGTGGTGCAAGATTCTGGCCTGATGTACATGGACGGGTCATATTCGCATTGGTTGTATCACAGTTGCTTCTTATGGGATTGTTGAGCACGAAGGAAGCTGCTCAATCAACACCATTTCTCGTTGCTCTTCCTGTACTCACCATTTGGTTCCACCAAGTCTGCAAAGGCCGTTACGAATCTGCATTCATTAAAAACCCATTGCAGGTTTATTGTTTTTCCGCATTCAAATATATGATGCTTTCACCTTTCTTCCATTGATGTTTATCTCTCATTATTGAGATAAACTCGTTACAAAATTTGTTCTTTCTTCTGGGTTTCAGGAAGCAATGATGAAGGATACTTTAGAACGTGCTAGGGAACCAACCTTCAATTTGAAAGGATATCTTCAGAATGCATACGTCCACCCGGTGCTTAAAGAAGCTGATGAAGATGAAGAACCAGACGAGCTTTATAAAAGGGAAGAAAATGAAAGTGTGTTAGTCCTCACAAAACGCCAATCCCGGCTAAACACGCCAGTTCCCAGCAAAATTAGTGGCGCATCTTCGCCATCTTTGCCCGAGGCTGTTCAAGAAGATCCAGAGCCTTGATTCTATGCAAGACTTACACTTCGCTGTAAAAATTGTAATTAAATTAAGCAAGAAAGAGCATTGTTTGTTGTATAGACAGCAAGTGAATGAGAGAAGGGACCAGTTGAAGTCGGATCTCCGGAACAACAGGACTGAGTGGTTCAGGATTTTGTGGCGGTCGGTTGAAACGTAGTTGAACTTCCACGATGAATACATCTTTGCAGGGGAATGTTAAAATATAGAGATTGTGTGAAAAGATGCTACGAGATTTTTTTAAATTTGTCTGTACAATGACAAAATATGCTTACGACGGGCAATCAAAGAAATTTCTGCGTTTATTTCATATTTCTTCTTCTTTTCATTGCAGACTTGTAGTTTTATTGCTCTTGCAAGATATCCAAAGCAGGTAGGTGCATCAAGTCGACAAAGGATATTGTAAATTATGGATTTTGGTTGGGTCTAATTACTGTATGTATGAGTAAAGCATATTTTAAACTTACCAAAAAATTATAAATACGTGTATAAAAATCGTAATCGAATAAATAGAAGTTAAAAAATTGTAAATGAGTAAATAAAAATTATATAAAAGTCGTAATATAATTTTTATTTATGTGTTTACGACTTTCATATATTCATTTTAGATTTTGCAAAATTTTGAAATATAACGTGGGAATATAGCAATTATACTATAGCTCAACTTGTAAATTATCCAATTTATGATGCATAACTATATTAAAAGATATGCAAATATAGCAAAAAAAGATTAATTGATTGGAATAATAAATTCAGAAATTTGTGGCAGAAATTAGTTAATCAAACATTTTGGAACAAGCGAATCACCCTTGATTAAAACGATCAGCTTCAAGAGAATGATTTAGACTTCTTGCGAAGTAGAACCAGGTAATAAGAAACTGGAAATAGGTAAGGAACAAGACTTGTTTCTAATAAGCCAATTCATTTAAAACACCACATATCCGCTTTTTCTCTTATTTAAAGATCAATTCTTGTCCCTGTTTATATTCATATTAAATAAAGAATAATATTATTTTTATTCATAATTTTTTTATATAAACTGATATATCATAATTTTATTAAAAGAATGAATTTTAAATTTTAATTATTATAGATTATATGATAATTATTTAATAATCTCGTATAAATTTGTACAAATAAATTTGTTTAGATAATTTATAAAAATCGAGTTATTCTTAAATAAATTTAAATGAATTGATCCTGTGAGCGTTACAGAGAGACAATAGCAAACAAGTGTTAAGAATCCAAGGGACAATTTTACTGGCCCAAAACTGTGTACAATCATTTAGTACGAAGAATAGAAAACCGAGGGCGCCTCCTGATCCGGAGATCCCTTTTTTCTTTCTACGCAACTACCTACTGTTTTCAAATTTTTTCTAAAACTACAACAAACTTTTCAACCCATATAAAGTTTTGCCTCAAATCTGGAGGGAGAAACAGAGACAGCTTAAAAGCTCTACAGGGTCACAAATCACCCATTTTCTCATCGACCTGAAGAAAGTAGCGACCCAGGGGAAAACTTCATCAATTGGTCATTTTCAGAGGTAAGTCATCATTCTCAAATTTTATCTTTGTTTGCTTTGCTTCCTTAGTTGCAACATGATTTTGATTGCCAACCCAGTTTGATTTTGCCTGCTAATTCTTAACTTCGATCGATACACGTTTCCAATTCTTATAGGACTTCTTTTGATTAGCCGTAACGTGTATGATAAGTTTTTTTCCCAAATAATCTAACAATTATTTTTAATTTTAAAAAAATCTGAATTAAGTTTCGTGTGTTGATTTCTGGGACGGTGTGCAAAACATTTGTTATTGGCTGCATTTGAATGGAGGGGCCATGCGTGTAACAGCGTGTTGCGTGGTCCTGATTTCCTTGAAAAACGTTGCGTTTTAGTGTAATGTGATGGGTGAGGGCGACCGCTTAGACAGAGCCACGTGACGGAGCAATCTATCACGTTTTATTATATTACTTTCCCGAGTAAAAATAAATAAAACGAAGAGTATTTCTTATTGACACGTGTCACCATCCAGAAACGCAGGCGGGTCCCAACTTTCGAGTGATTCTATGTCGCCCAAACCCGACGCCACGGCCACAGCATAATAATAATAATAATCAAAGACTAGATAATTTTATATTAAGTCGAAAATACCAGGTCAAGTCAAGAGGTTATGATCATTATTAAATTAATTAATCGTTTAATATGTGTATTTATGGGGATTAATACGTTATCATACGGTAAAGACTAAAGATATTAATGGTGTCATTTATAAATAATATTTTATATTTATATTATTTTAATTTTTAAATTTATATAATTTATATTATTTAGATCTAATTGATAAATTCTATCTACCTTACATTTAAATTATGAAATGATTGTTTTACCTTTATCATAAAATAAAAAAAATTCAAATAAATTCTTTTTTTTCTCTCTCTCCCAGTCTTCTCTCATCTCTCAATCGCCCCTTCCCCACCGCCACAGCCGCCCTCCTCCTCCCCACAGCCACCCTCCCTCCTACTGTCGACTCCTTCCGCAACTGTCTCATGCTCTTCCCTTTCCTCCCTCAAATATGCGATCTTCCTCCCGCACCACCACAAGCTTTGTCGCGCCTCACGCAGCTGCCCTCCCTCCCGCCATCGACTCCCTCCGTGTTTCTCTCTCGCTCTCCCCTTTCCTCCCTAAAATTCGCCCTTTCTACCCTACTCCCTACCATCACTGCTGCCCCATCTCCTCCCTACTCTCCCTCTCCCTCCCCGTCTCCCACCATTTTCACCTTCAATCTTACCTCTCCATCTCCCTATGTTACTGCTTCTCTGCTCTGCTTCCCACTTCTCTCTGTCTCCTCCATTTCTGCTTTTCTGAAATTTATTATTGTTTCGTTAATTTAAAAGTTTTTCGATTTTTTTATCTTGATTCAATTATAGAAAATTTTCAAATTGTTTGATTTGTTTGCGGAGGAGTGAAGCTTTTGTGATATATTCAGTGTGGCTGGTTGGGTAGTGGTGGTGTTCGAATTGGTGGTTGGGTATTCTATTTGGTAGCTGCTGGCTAGGTGTTTGGTGGTGTTTGAGTTGATGGTTGGGCTGAGTTTTATAGTTGTGTGTTCTGTATACATGTATTTGGTAGCATGGATATTCCAGATCAATGGGCATCCATTGCCGTCAACTGTGCTTTGACGAAAATGCCCTCCCCCGTTGATAAAAAAGTTAACGGAAGGGCCTGGATAATATTAATACACAGATTTGCGGATTTGAACGATACAAATACGTAAACTTAAATATTAAAATGACACAAACATAAAATTTTATTTTCAAAAATATTACGTAAAAATTTAAGGGGGTGTATGATATTATCCCTTCTTTAAATCTATATTACATGTATATATAAAATTAAAAAAGAAAAATATGTAAAAATGAGAATACTTTCATTATCGTAATATGGGTGATTTATTAGGTTAAATTAATAGATTTTGTGAATCTTTACTTATCTATGCTTTAATGCCATTTTTGTAAAAAATTTATGTGAACCAAAAGTTTCACAATTAAATGACAAAAAGGGCATTACCACATCGATAAAAGAGCCATCCAAAATTGAAAATTCCTAATAAAAGCCACACCATTCCATTTCTTCCAACCCACCACAGAGAGTAGTTAGTATTGTTTCACCATTTCGGACAAGAGCAAAAGCAAAAGCAAGACCAAGACTTTCCATTTGCTTGCATTATATTAAATATTAAAAACTTTTGGAGCTCAAATGACTCTCTCGAGTCTAGTCTCTCTCGCATCTAAAACTATCAAATCTTGTTCATCAATTAAATTATATTCTAGGTTAGCTAATATTTATATTAAAAAATTTTAAAATTAATATTTTAAGACTTATACTATAACAAAAATTTACCTTAACAATAATAAAATTCGTGAAATTATATTAAAATTCATAGATCAAAATGCTTGTTATATTAATTTACTAGTAGAGTAGAGCGTGACCCCATTTGGTTTGGTGTTTTTGTTGTTTTTAATTTAGTTTAGGTACATGAAATTTGTGTAGAAGCTATTTGTTTGGTCATTCTTGTTTCAAAATAAATAAAACACAAAACTTAAATTCAACATATGTAACTAGTTTAAAAAAAAAATGAAAACAGAAAGCAAACAATTTTTTTCCTCTTCTCTCATTCTATCTAATTTAACTTTTCTTTCGTTTTTATTTTAAATAATTTTTATAATTTTAGTATAAAAATTTCATTCATTGAATACTATATTTTAATAATTTTATAATATTTAAAAATATAAAAAATATCTTTTAATTTTTCCTACTATCATTTATTTTTAAATAAAAACACAAAATTTACAAACAAACGGATCCTAATTTCTCCCATCTCTAAGTTTAAATCCTAACGAGGAAGTTTCCTTATTTTCACATTTTTAATATTAAAAAAAGGATAAAAATCTGAGACAGAATTAGATAGAGATGCCAATTACAATTCAGGAAATCGGAAAACGTATAATCACCAAATCCCACTCGAATACTGAAATCTGTTATTACTTGTTAATAAAGAAATATGAATTGGAGGTAACGCGCCAAAAGGCCGCGTGGTGGATTCACTCTTTTGTGGAGTCCATTCTGGCCTGGCCCATGCCTATATATATATATATATATATATATATATATATATATATATATAAATAAACGAGTTTAGAGTCCTCGTTGTTGCGAATCACACCAAAAAAACGTGAACGAACGCGAAGCAACGCAATATCTATCTTTTACAGATTCCCTCCCTCTGCTCTCGAACTATAGAAATAAAAAATATTTTTCTCCTTTTCGAAAAGGCTCCGCATTCTTTATTATATCGTTCGGAGTGTGAGAATTTTGTTTCGTGTTGTGGAGTCATCAAAACAGTGGAATTCGTTGACGTTTACATGTCTCTTGTTGACTTGGAGGAGTAAGGTCAGTTAAACTCTTCCTCTCTTGATCGAATCGTTTCGTTCGTCTCTGCATTTACCTCTGTGTCAATTTTGAGGTTTTGGATAGGTGAATTTTAATTCTAGCTGCGTTGACTTCGGTCAACGGATTTTTTGTCGTTTTTTTTTTATTTCTGTGTTGTCGGTGTTTGGCTAACGCAGTAAAGTGATGTCTAGCATTTTGTTTGCCGAGGATATTGTTTTTGTATTTTGTTCTCATTTGGTTTCTGTTTGTTTGCCGGGAAAGTTTTTGGTGACTGAGAGGTATTCAATTAATTTTTATTTTATGCGGAAGGGAACGTTATTTGAAACGATTTCACCGTGAATTGTTTGTAATTTTTTGGAGGGGATATTTTCGGGATGAGATAAATGAGGGTTGTGAGTTTGAATTATGATCTCTGATTGATGATGCGAAAGATGAGAATCATGGAAGCTTGATTTTGATGAATTATGAAACAGAAGATTGGTTGTTAAGTAAAGATTTTTTTTTTTGGGTGTTTTATCTGCAGTGAGAATGGCTGCTATGATCGATCAATTCACCGATGATAAACTGCAGAGGATTCGAGGAGCCTCAGATGTCTCCTGGCTCGAAACGAAGGGAAGAGCTCCGGAAGGTTTCTGCCGTGAAAATAGGAAGCATTTTGCCAAAAAGATGGAGAACGACAATGCGAGATCATCCCCAATAAGATCAAAGAAACGAAAGGTAAATCAAAGATGTGGAATCTCTGAGCTTAAGAGAATTCCAAAGAGGCCTCGCACTGGCTTAAAGAAGAACGTTTGTTTGGAAGATGAGTTGGAGTCTGATGATGAAACGATGGCTCTGATTAGAATCAGAGACCATCGGAGATCTAGAAGCTCTAATGGGGCATTGTGTAAAACAAGTCCAAGGAAAGAAAGAAGCAAGAGTAGCAGCATGAAGAATTCTTGTTCTTCATCTTCGCAGTCATCATCTTCTTCAAGCTCATCCTCTTCAGTTGTGAAAAGTGACAATTGTAACAACGATAGATGCACAACAAGGAATGTAAAGGTAATATATCTGGATTTTTCTGCTACTGTTGATTCTCCTTTCATTTATTTATTTATATTTATATCTTTTCAATGTTTTACTAACTGAAGGAGTGTGTTTGAACTCTTTTATGGACCAGGCTAAAGAATCAGAGCGCTTGAGATGTCATCAGTGTCTGAAAAATGAGCGCAGAATTGTCGTCCCTTGCACCAAATGCAGATGCAGAGTGTACTGTATCCAATGTATCAAGCAATGGTAAATTTGCAACCGATACAGAATCTTTTTTTTTCAGTAGTCTTTTTCAATAATTATTTATTATTATTTTTTTTTGGCGGCATAATAGGTATCCTCAGATGTCAGAAGAAGATGTAGCAGAACAATGCCCATTTTGCCGTAGAAATTGCAACTGCAGTGTATGCTTGCACACGAGTGGGTTGATTAAGGTTTTTTTCTATCTTTTCTCTCCTATTCTGCTCTCTTTTTCTGGTTCTGAGATTATGCGTAGAAAAAACTTCAGTAAGTTACCCCACCCAGACCCCAAAAAAAGAGTTACATAAGCTAAGTCATGTAACAGTAATCTAAACCATGAAGTCTCTAGAGATGTGTCTCTCCTTGAGACAGAATTCCTGACACTTATTTTTCTTTTTCTTTTTAACTTCTTGTATGTAAGATTTCCTCCCATATTTTTTTCCTGATGACAGATGAAATCCTGGCCCTGTTTGCCAGCACTGCTTTATGGCCATCATTCATAATGTCCCTACCTGCCTTCGTGGATTATCCAAATTATTATATGCTCTGAGATTTATTTTTTTTTCCACACAATATATTTGCTCAGTTGGTCTATTATATACCTAGTAGCCCCTTTGGTTTTTTATCAGCTTGCTTTAGAGTCTTGGGTTTCCAACCAGTTTACTTGTTTCTCCACTGTGGGCTCAAGGGTTTCTTTGTTATTGGTGGCTGATAAATAGGCAAATTGAGTTACTTCTCATGGAAGTAAGTATTTATAAAAAGAATGCCTTGAAATTTATCTGAAGGTATGCATTGTAATTTCTACCCTTCAGACTTCAAAGAGGAACATCACTGAGTATGAAAAGGTTCAGCATCTGCATTACTTAATTAAGTTACTGCTCCCCTATTTGAGGCAAATTTGTGAGGAACAGACTCAGGAGATCGAGATTGAGGCAATCATTCAAGGTGAGTGGTTTTCCAGCTTTGGATATGAGTTCTGTTGATGCTAAAAAAAGGTTATTTATTATTATTATTATTATTTTATTTTTATTGCATAGGGTTGCATTTGTCAGAGGTTGACATATCAGAGACACTCTGTGGTAATGATGAGCGCATGTATTGGTAAGCATCTCTTTCTGTATGAAGTGAAAAACATGTAATTGTTTGTATTATTTTGAAAGATCTAACTGGTTAATTTGGGGCTTAACCAGCAATCATTGTGCAACTTCAATTGTCGATCTTCACCGAAGCTGCCCAAATTGTTCTTATGAACTCTGTCTCAGTTGCTGTGAAGAAATTCGTGAGGGAAGACTTTCAGGCCGTGCTGAACTGAAGTTTCAGTATATCAACAGAGGCTATGACTACATGCATGGTGGAGATCCTCTACTGGAATCTTGCCACTCTGGAACATCCCATGATCATGTTCAGTGCCCAGTTCGGTGGAATGCCAATGATGATGGAAGTATTCCGTGTCCTCCAAACACAATGGGTGGTTGTGGTGACTGTGTGTTGGAGCTGAAACGTATTCTTCCAGAGGGATGGATTTCAGATTTGGAAAAGGAGGCTAATAATTTATTGGGAATGTTGAGAACCAAATTCACAAATTTTCAGTGCAGCCCTTCTGAAACATGTGCAGAGTTGTTATGTAAAGCTGCTTCTAGAGAAGGATCTGATGACAACTTCTTGTATTCTCCATCTTCAACAGACATTCAAGAGGAAGAAGAAATTTTGCGCTTTCAAAAGCACTGGGTTAAAGGTGAACCGGTTATAGTTCGGAATGTTCTTGATAAGGTGACTGGTCTGAGCTGGGAGCCAATGGTTATGTGGCGTGCGTTATGTGAAAATGTGGATGCAGCAGTCAGTTCTAAAATGTCAGAAGTGAAGGCTATTGATTGCTTGGCTGGTTGTGAGGTTTATTTCAATCATCCCTCTTGTTTTTTGGTTTAAATTTTCAATTATAAAAATTTTGGATGAAACAATCTGCTTGACATGATCAGCAGAAGATCTTGTCTGCTGCAATATTAGTTCTAGGAAAGGAAAGAGAAAAAGGTTTCCTATCATTATCAACTTGCTATGCTATTTTTTTATGTCATTCAACATGTGTCTCCCTAATATCTCGCCAACTAATTCAAATTCTATTTCTCAGTTTCATAGTAGTCATCTGCAGACCTCATGTCACAATTTGTTGTGGCTATGCATCACGAGTTGCAACATGCTTTTATATAGGATTTCTCCCTCTAGATATGTCTAGATTTTAAAACTGTTGATTTCTTTTTTTTCCCTCACTTTACTTTCTCAATTCTAAGCTGGTTAGAATTGCAGGTGGAGATCAATACTCGCCAATTTTTCAAAGGTTATTCATCAGGGAGAAGATATAAAAACTTCTGGCCTGAGATGCTCAAACTAAAGGACTGGCCCCCATCTGACAAGTTTGAAGATCTTTTGCCTCGCCACTGTGATGAGTTTATAAGTGCATTGCCATTTCAAGAATACAGTGACCCTAAGGCTGGGTTCCTCAACCTTGCAGTTAAGTTACCATCTAGTGTCTTGAAACCAGACCTGGGTCCAAAAACATATATTGCTTATGGGGTTGCTGAAGAGCTTGGAAGAGGGGACTCAGTAACAAAGCTTCATTGTGATATGTCAGATGCGGTATGTCTTCAAAATCTGACTTCCATTCTGATTTTGTGAACCTTGTCCACTCTATCTCTCTCGTTCCAGTCACTAATGGTATTTAATTTCTCGCACTTCTACTGTTTTCTTTCTTGTATGTTATGCAAGTCATTTCGTATTTCTCTAATAATTGTCTCTTCTCAGAGATGATACTAGAGGTATGCTAATTTATGTATTTTCTCTGGCTTGGATATTGCTTTTATACCAGAATTTCAAATCCATTTCTGTGATGTGTAAATTGGTGGGCTACTTTTGAAGAGAAATCATATTTGACAATACTTCTCCATGTCAATGTTTATAGACTTAAGAGAATTGAGAGCAGTGTGACATTTTGAAATTGTCATTATCAGTCAAATCTGTTGATGCCCATTTCTGAAGGAATTAATATTCAATTTGATGTTCCAAATTGTATGATTCTTATGGACCGGATTTAGCGAACGGGCAGGTGTGTTTTATTAGTTTATACCTTATGAAACTGTACAACCTCCTTTTTTTAAATCTTTTTTTTTTTTTTTTGCACAAAATGTTGATGCATGTTGATGGCTGCAGGTGAATATTTTGACGCACACAGCAGAAGTAATGCTAACAGAAGAGCAGCATTCTGCAGTTGAAAGATTGAAAAAGAAACACAGCATGCAGGATCTAAAAGAAGGGCTGGTGCAAGAGAGGATGGATCACATTGAAGAACACAATGGAGGCAGCGGCAGCATCAGTAATAATAGTCGAGCCTCAGAAATCACAGCCTTAGAAATGCCTTCTACTAGAATTAATGGAGACCTTTTTGGTGATGAGAACGGAGGAACTATGTCTCCTTGTGTCCCCAAAAGGGAGAATGAATCAGGTGGTGCGCTGTGGGATATTTTCAGGAGGGAAGATGTGCCCAAGTTGGAGGCATATCTCAGAAAGCACTTGAGAGAATTCAGACATACATACTGTTCACCAGTAGAGCAGGTTTTTTCCTAGGATCCGAAACTTCACTTTAGCATGTCATATGGGCACAATTTTCCTAATATTTATGCTTGTTTATGATCTCAGGTCAGTCATCCAATTCATGACCAATGTTTTTATTTGACTTCAGAGCATAAAAGGAAGTTGAAAGAAGAATTTGGTTAGTATATACTACGACTATGACAACTATGACAACATCATGCTTTTTCTTTTACTACAAGCTTTGACATGTTTGTTATACAATTTCCAGTTATCGAGCCCTGGACATTTGAACAAAGACTAGGAGAGGCTGTATTTATTCCAGCCGGATGCCCACACCAAGTAAGGAATCTCAAGGTAAGAAATTACTCATGACCATTCTTCTCCCACAAACAACTTTGGCTTCTTGTGCTGTTATCTGATTTATTAAGTTTACATTCAGTCATGTACAAAAGTCGCTGTGGACTTCGTTTCTCCTGAAAATGTCCATGAGTGCCTGCGCTTAACTAAGGAGTTCAGACTTCTGCCAAAGAACCACAGGGCCAGAGAAGACAAGCTTGAAGTAATACCCTCTTGTCTTTTGCATGATGTGCTATCTTATATACATAGTATGTCTTCTTCGATTTTTCACTTATTCTCCTAAACCTTCTTTTTTCTTCTTGTTCGAGCAGATCAAGAAAATGACACTCTATGCAGTTGAGCAAGCAGTTAAAGATGTAAAGAACTTGATGTTAACAGCACCAATTGAATCTCCCAAAAGGGGAAACTACTCCAGTTAGGAACATTGGTCAGTGACAAAATCTATACTTTTTAGTTCATCGGCTTTCGCTGTGCAAATGCTCGGCGTCAGCCTACTTGCCGATGTTGACCTTGGCAGGCTCCTATGCTGTGATTAGCTCAAGGTCAATTACAAATAAAAATCAGCAGCACAATAGGTATTTTAGGTGCAATTTTGTTCAGATTAAGGGTACGTTGATTCGGCTTCAGTCAGAATGTAGAGCTTATGAGACTAAATTTTATAGAAATAGAAGTTATAAAAATGTTGTAGTTTTTTATATGAAGTCATTGGTTAATTGTTTGGACAAATAAATCATAAGTTATTGGTTATAAAAATATACTATAAGAAATATTTTGTTATAAAAAAGGAAAAGAAAAAAGAAAAAAATTTTATTCGATATTCTATTTATTTGAAAAAAAATGAAAAAGAGTTTATTGGAAGACCTAAATTAAATTTTGAGCCTTTTCAAATAGACAAAATATATGCTCCCATAATCTTTTTTTAAAGTGAGACAAATAAAAGAAATAATTGTTCTAGAGCTTTTTATTAAAAAAAATTAGCAAATATATATGTCTAAGCAATCACATTTTAATTTATTGCACAAAAAATAATACCACATTAAATACCATATTATATACTATTCATACAAATTCATATGTGACGTCCGTTTGTACGGTAAATTTGTAAAAGAAAAGTTTGCAAAGATTATATTATATGTAAAGAATATAACATTAAAATGAGTAAGAATTATACTTACAAAATACTTCCAAAATAATTAGTGTATAAAATTGATGTGATATCAAGTGAATGTAAAGATTAATATGAGTTATTAATAATATACATACTGATGAGTCATGTGGTATTGAATATAAATTTTGTATATAGACTTTATAAGTATAACATTATTTAACTTTTATATACCAGGAAATAGCCAGAACTTTCCTAATTTCATATTCTAGTCAAATCAGTGCTAATTAACTTTATTTTCAAATTCCCTAAAACAAAGCAGTGCCTGTCTTCTTATTTTTTAATAAATAATTAACTCATTCAAATAATCTAGAATTTTATACAAGCCTTCTAGACATATGTATTTACCTTCTAGACATATGTATTTAACTCTATGTAAAATTTTATAGTATTCTAAATTTGTTAGGTATCTTAAATAATCAAGTTTTCAGATAAAATAATTCTCTCAAACAATTTTTAGAACTGACCTCTCTTTATTCAAAGATATATAACAATTCATGGTTAATTCCTAAAATCATAAAACTTTCTAGATTTAAGTTAGACATAAAGGCAAACAAATGTGCCAAATTTCATAAATTTATGAGACATATACACTCCTTTTATGAATCCAAATACTGTTTTCTGTGCTGCACATTTTCCAATGCAATTTACATTCAATCTCAACCACATATTCTTTTCAAAATTCAAAATAATTCAAAATCAACCACATATTCCTAAATTCAATTGAAAACAAAAATACTGGATTCATAAAAGAACACACTTAAGTACCTCAAGTTTCACAAAACTGACCTGTTGCAGGAAATTGAAAACTCCAGTATTGTATAGTCATTTTTAAAAATTCATAACAATTTAAATATTTAACATTTTTTAATGTAACTAATTTTAAACAAACTATTGGGATGTATATTTTAACACATATAAACCTAAAATTAAAATCAAAGCACATCAACTGTAAAAATTTCAAATTCCTGTATTGTTCACTATAAACCTTAGGTTTTCATCACCAATATTTAAAATACTAACCTTGCTATAAATAAACTCAACAAAAATCATGGGAAAGATGAAATACCTTAAATAACACTTCCAATTTCGTTAAAACATTTGATTGATTTTCCTTCGCTCTCTTAACTTTTCTCCATAGGGTTTCCTCCACTTGCCAACATTCCTTCTATTTGAGTTTTCATTAATGAAATACATAATGACTACTCTATATAGCTTAAAAAATATGAAACTTACCTAATTTTTCCTCTTCAAACAGTCCCAATTTTTACCTCTTCACCATTCTTCTTTTCCCTCTCCCAATCCTTGTCAGTTTTTTTTCCTCTCTTGTTTTCTATTTTTTCCCTCATTTATATTAAGGCACTAATATTAAACTATTAAAAAGGCAGAAGACCTATGCATTTAGGAAACTACTGGCTATTTTTGAAAATTTTGAAAAATTTAAATCTACAGACCGGTTAGCGATTGAGAACTTGTCAAAATTTTTTAAAGATTAAGAAGGGGCAACTTCTTATCTCCGTCTATGTTTATTTACAAAAAAATGTCACTCATTTATTTATAAATAATGCTACACTTACAAAGTTGATGTGGCTTTATATATCTCATTAATATTAACAACTCATATTAATCTTTTCATTTACTCGATGTCACATCATCTTTATAAGTATAGCATTATTGTTTATAACTCCTCATCAATTGAGGTCATCTTTGCATAAACCTTGTTTGGATTGGGCTAAAGAATACTTACTCATACATTTTACAAAAAAATTGGGAGTCTCATATACCCCAAAAAAATTAGGGTTTAATTCAATAAAATTAAATTTTGACTTCTTGAATAATGGATGATTTTTATCCTAAAATATTTCAATGGAGGATGGAATAGTACTAAAAGATTTTGTAAATTTAATTTTTCAAAAATACCATTCCCCCATTCTCATAGATTTGACCTTTAGACTTTTTGCTCAGATATATATAATCAATTATTAAGTTATCTTATTCCAATTGCGATAGATCTAGCCAACAACTAGATTATCAAATACACCATCAAGTTATGTTGTGAAAATTAGAAAAAAAAAATTATATCTCAAATATATTTTGAATTTAAAAGTAGTATTTTCCAGATCTTCTTTCAACAACATCTTCCATGTGAAAACTTTTGTATAAAAAATTTTTGATGCATTCAGTATCAAGAATTAATGTGAACTTTAAGTCACCCAAACAATAACATACCTGATTAGGTGGTGACTGCCTTTGAATCGCGAAGGAGAGCAAAGCTTTGGCGGAGGCTACAAGTCGAAGGAAAGCTTTTCCATTTATTTATTTTCTCTCTTCCTCTAGGAAGAGAGGAAGAGAGAAAGAATGGAAGTCCAAAAAGGTGGCTAGGGTTTTTAGATTATAATGACTCACAAGTCTCAATCACATAAAAGATTTATAATAGGAGAAGTAGGTGGGGGTATTTATATCCAAATTTTATTATTATTATTTATTTATTTAAAAGATAATTAATATTTAAAATCTTTATATTTATTATGATTTCAAATATAACCTTTATAATTAAAAAAAAAATAACTTTATTTACACATCCATCGCAATCATTTTCTTAAATAAATCCGCAAAAATATCTCCTTTCTCTTCTCTTCCAAATTTACCATACTCTACTAAAATCTTTAGCGTAGTTAATCTAAACTCTATCGCTTTGAAGAAACTTTTTTCACAATCTCTTAACATTCTTTTATGTACTTTTCTACATGGTTATCTTTTGGGTTTTCTTATTAGATTTTACTTGCTTAAAGATTTTTTGAGCAGTTTGCCGTTTCACAAATTAAGATCTGGTGACAAACTTTTTCTCCATGATATTTACAAAGATTAATCCTCCATGGAAGCTAAAGCCAAAGACCCTATTATGAAGGGTTTTCATTGCCATCAAGGGAAGTGGCAATCTCCATCTTTCTCAAGTTCGCAATAACAGTTCTATAAAGCCAATAATATTAACTTTTTCAAACACATAGAAATTGTATTCTTTTTTGTAGAATTTTGTGAAATATAATTTTACATGAAGGGGGTTCGTTAAAAAAAAGGCAAAGAGATGAAGTTTTGGATATATTTTCGTGTGTAGAGAGGAAAAATAATTTAATTAGAGGGGAGGTTATAAAGCTTTTTTTTTTTTTAATAAGTAGTACTACTCTTACAAACTCTTTATATAAACTTATATATAAAAACTAATGTCACATATTCATTTGTTAACACATCATCACTCTTTATTAAATAAATTGATTTTGTATATTTAATACTCCAATCAATGTATGACACAACAGTTTGTATGCAAGAATTTATATATAAAGTTTGTAAAACTAGTATTATTTTGTTTAATTATACAAAATCTATAAGAGTAATTTAGTTTTATAAACTTTTTATACAAACTGATACAGCATGATATAACTAAATGTATAAATGTTAATAATAAATGATATTAAGCATGATGTAATTGAATGAATAAATGATAATAATAAATGATATTAATTAAGACAAGTGATGTGAGTTTGTATAAATAAATTTGTATAAGTAGTTTATAATTGTAACATCTCTCCTTACAAATATTATAGACATTTAAATTGAAAACAATAATTCTAGATATACAAGAAAAAAAATTTGCCATTACTTATAGTAACTTAAAAAAAAAAAACAAAGAAAATAAGAAACATCTATCATGTTGAAATTTTTTTTTATCTTTATCAATTCTTTTTTTAATGTGTTTTATCTATATTTCCAAACGAAAATAGGAAATATTTATCATGGTGAAAAAAGTTTTTATCTGCATCCACTCGTTTTATAATGCGATTTATCTATATTATTCATGTTTCATGATCAAGAGAAGTAAAGTTATTAATATTAACTTGTTTAGTTGGTATAAACTTTACTTATGCAACTTGACGCATCACAGATTGATTTTATATGTACATTTAGTATTATTAAATAGATTGAATGGTTAAAATATTTTCCTCTAGGTTAACCTTCCAAGCAAACATGATGGCTTTTGTGGAACCCTTCAAGGAACCAAATACTGGAGTGGAGTGGTTTGATAAGTATGGAATGCAGCTTTTAGGGACAATGGTTTGGAGTTTGATTGTAGTAGAGCTTCTAGAGGATGTTGTCTGGGGATTGATTGGCCCAGACATGAGTTCAAATTTGCATTACCTCTGCAGTTGATGATGAGCCTTGGAAGTACCAGCTTTTGGCTCTGGATTAAAACTTCAATACTGGAAACAAACGAAACTATTTCTATAAAAGCACAATTAAATAGTTCAAAGAGGACCAAGAGTATAAACAAAAGGTGAAAAAGTACCGAATAATATTACATCTATAACTTATTTATAACTAACTCTCCTTATAATGTGGGTAGACAAAATCCCACTTAAGATAAAATTATTATATCATGTTTTGTAATTTTCTCCTATAAAATTATAAGAAGTTAGATTATAGAATTTGATTATAAATGTAATATTACTAAAAAAATGCCTTATTCTATTTTGGATGTTTACTTGTAGAAGTTGAAAAGACTAAGGTCCCGTTGTCGTTAAAGAAATCCAATCCGCTATTGTGGATGTTGCGATGGTTAACAAACAGTTAAAGCCCAAGCCCAAGTCCAAGCCCAAGCCCGAGACAAGAAAATCAAAGAGAACCCGATCATTTAACTGCAACCCGCCAACATAACCACATTATCCCCACGCAAGTGCCACTTCAATCCACGGCCACTCTCCGCTCTCCGCTCTCCGCTCTCCACTCACTCTCAGTCTCAGTTTCATGACCAAAAAACAATGAACACACAACTCATTCAAGTCCAACAATTTCTTCCTCAATCTTTTCATCCTCCAAACACTCCAATTTTCTTATCCCCACAGCACCTGCACCATAAGAAGCTTGTAACTTTTACTGTAAAGAAAAGCAGTTGTTTTAGACATTGTGGGGGTCGTTTTAGAGGGAGTAAAGTAAGGAGCTCAGTTCAGGAGGAGCAGAAACAAACGCAGCAGCAGCAAGTGGTGAAGAGGGCTTATCCATTTCACGAGATTGAGCCAAAATGGCAGAGTTATTGGGAAAAGAATCGAACTTTTAGAACCCCAGATGAAATTGACACTTCTAAACCCAAGTTCTATGTTCTTGACATGTTCCCTTACCCCAGGTTCCTCTCTCTCTGCGTGTTTCTCTCTTTGTTTATGTGTGTGTGAAAAATTAAGTAAGTTGCAATGAAAAGACTCAGTTTTTAGTGTGTGTATGTGATGTCATGTGCAATTGTTGTTAGCAACTGGGCTAGTATGAATATTGGCTTAAGTTGAATTTGGGGGTTTATTTTTGTGATTTATGTTTGTTGAGGGGTGTAATTTGTGGACTAATACTCATTGTTTAGTATCCACGATTGTTTTTCAATTTTTTATGGTCTGAGTACGGTGAAGTTTTATTAAGGTTTTGTGTGTGGGTTTGATGGGTTTGCAGTGGAGCTGGGTTACATGTGGGCCATCCACTGGGTTATACGGCCACAGATATTCTTGCAAGGTTAAAACGAATGCAAGGTTATAATGTTTTGCATCCAATGGGATGGGATGCATTTGGGCTGCCTGCTGAGCAATACGCAATTGAGGTATGCTCTCCTATTTTGATACTATATGGTTTACATCTTTTTGCATAATCATGATAGTTGTTCTCATTTGTTGATTGCTTGTCTTATGGGCAGACAGGAACTCACCCAAAAATCACAACATTGAGGAACATTAACCGCTTCCGTACCCAGGTAATACATCTCCTTCGTTGTTCAAATAATATATGGTTGCTGCCTGTTTGTGTCCTATCATCAAATTGGAATCAATTTTCCTAATTATGATTTTAATGAGTTGGCGTTATTGTTCCTACCTTTTGGTGTTTGCGGTGACTTTACCAAATGTTGATATCTCATTACTTTACAGCTCAAGTCAATAGGTTTTTCATATGACTGGGACCGTGAAATCTCTACAATAGAACCAGATTATTATAGATGGACCCAGTGGATCTTTCTTCAACTACTAAAGAGAGGATTGGCATACCAGGTATATGATTATATATAATTCACATATTCTTTTGTGCATTTTTTGACAAGAATTGTGACATTCTGGTGTAATTCAATTTAGGCTGAAGTGCCAGTCAATTGGTGTCCTGCTCTTGGCACTGTCTTAGCAAATGAGGAGGTGGTGGATGGTGTGAGTGAGCGTGGGGGTCATCCAGTTATGAGAAAGGTATGCTTGTTTCATGATTTTTTTTTTGTTCTCTTATATGTGTGTTCAGGCTCTGGTAGTTTGCTCTTGTTTCTTTTGTTTGAATGGTTCTATAATTTTACAGTGTCATTGTTTATTACCAAGCAGCCAATGAGGCAGTGGATGCTCAAGATAACCGCATATGCTGATCGTCTTCTTGAAGATTTAGATGACCTAGACTGGCCTGAAAGTGTAAAGGAAATGCAAAGGAACTGGATAGGGAGGTCAGAAGGGGGTGAGATGGACTTTTATGTTCTTGACAATGATGGACAGGAAAGAGACATAAAAATTACTGTTTATACTACCAGGCCCGATACAATATTTGGAGCAACGTAAGTTTCTTAAAGTTTGTTCTCATTATCTGCATTCAATAGAATTACATGGATTAATTGTACCTATACTTTGCCATGGATTATAATTTATTGTTTTCAGTTTTTTGTATGCAGATATCTAGTTCTAGCACCAGAGCATTTCTTGTTGTCATCATTAGTGTCGACAGCGCAGAGCAAATATGTATGTTCCTCTGTTGCCCTGCCTGATTTTGTCTTAAAGGTTTTATAACCATGGGTAATTAGAAGAAAATAATTCCTGAGCACAGGTGGAGGAATACAAAGACCTTGCCTCGAGAAAGAGTGATCTGGAGAGGACTGAGCTTCAGAAGGAAAAAACTGGGGTCTTCAGTGGTTGTTATGCAAGAAATCCAGCAAATGGGGAAGCAATCCCAATATGGGTTGCAGATTATGTCTTGGGGAGGTGTGTTTGACCATATGATTGATGTCTTCTGTTTATCATTTAGCAGATGCGTGCTATCATAATCTGTGCCGTCCACCTGTGGGTCTTGTTGTCAAAGTGAACCGCTTTTACTAAAGATGTTGAGTTCTTATGCAATTTTGTGTTGCTAAGTCACTGATAAGTGTTTATTGACTTTTATCAACATGAGTGAAGTATTTGTTTCTGGTTCAGTTATGGAACAGGAGCTATTATGGCAGTGCCAGCCCATGATGCTCGTGACTATGAGTTTGCTTTGAAGTATGATATTCCAGTTCGTTGGGTTGTGAGGCCGAATGATGAAAGTCGCACTGAAAAGGGGAAGGCTTATGCTGGTGAAGGCACTGTCATAAATTCATCAAATGGAACATTGGGTCTTGACATCAATGGCTTGACTTGCAAGGAAGCTGCTTCTAGAGTTATTGAGTGGGCTGAGAAGACTGGAAAAGGAAAGAAAAAGGTGCTTTCTGGTGTGTGGGTGTTTGGGGGGTGTGTGTTTGTGTCTTTTTGTTTATTTATTGAGTGATTATTATATATTTTTGGGGAGTTGGGGGAGATTGTTCATTGTTCTTATCTTTGATAATTTAGTATTAATTTGCATTAGTGCCTGCCTATTTTCAGGTGAATTTCAAGCTCAGGGACTGGCTTTTTGCTAGGCAACGTTACTGGGGGGAACCTATTCCTGTCATTTTTGTGGATGACAGTGGTGAGAGTGTTCCTCTTCATGAAACCGAATTGCCTCTTATGCTACCTGAGTTGGATGATTTCACTCCAACTGGTACAGGGGAACCACCATTAGCAAAAGCAGTGTCTTGGGTACAGATTTTTTCCCTCTTTTATCTATGGCTGTGGTTGAGTGATGTGCCTTATCTATATCACATTACTTTTCTAAATTTGTCTTGATATGCAAAACAATTTAGAGTAGTTGGCTTAAAATGAATGTGAATTTATCAACATTTTTTTTTTCTAAAAATTGCTTTTATTATCAGAGGATGGTTGTCTTCTGCTACTTGAGCAACGGATATGTTTGTTTAATTTTTTTGATGTAACCTAGAAGTCAACATGGTATATTAATGAACAATTTCCTACTGGATGGTAACATTTTTGCATATGAGAAAACACAGGGAAAGAAATTAAAATTAAGAGTATTTTTAAGGGTTGAGGTTAGTTGGCTATTCCAGGGATTCCACTTTTTCTTTCCTTTTCTGGTGTTGACTTCCACCTAAACTAAACTTGAGGACAGGAATTTTAGCAGGAGGGTTATGAAACACCTGTATTAGTGTCTTGCTTTGCAACTGTTGAATTTCATCTATGAAGGCAGACAGTTTATTTTCTAGCTCTCGGAAAATATTTTTGGATATAATCTTCATAATGTCTTTAAATTGCAAAGTAAGTCTCAAGCCCTGGGGCAAGTCTTTTCGAACTCTATATAAATAAACTAGTTCAATGTACATGTTAGTCTTCAATAGCTTTATTTCAGTCTCTTCTCATCTCTTTGAACTCTCAATCTATATTTTTGGCAGTATTATGGCTAATGTTGTCTCCTTTGCTTTCATGGTTTATTTTCAGGTTAAAACCACAGATCCTTCATCTGGAAAACCTGCTAGACGAGAAACAAGCACCATGCCACAATGGGCAGGTTCTTGCTGGTAATTGTGCTTGTTATTACTTTCACTAGTTGAATTTTATTAGTCCATGCCTCTCTCTGAGGTTTTTATTTTTATTTTTGTTTTTATAAGAAAAAATTAATTTTTACAATAATTATCCTGTTGACTCTCCTTTTGTTTTTGTTTTCAGGCAGAAACAATGAGTGTTTGTGCATCTATATAACCACTATTTTCATCATCACCTACAAAGTTTTCCTATTTTCTCTTACTCATAGTGAAGACAATAACTGATGATAATTCAGCATGACATTCTCTTTGTGATAAATATCATTCATTGTTTTTCCTTTTTTCTTTGGGAGTTACGTCTATGGTTTAATTATTTTTATTTTTTGATGACTGTGTGGTTAGATCAGATTGTCACTATTACGTATTTAACATTTCCTGGCGAGCAGTTTGTTTGATATCTGAATCTTTATACTTTCCTATTCATTTTAGGTACTATTTGAGATTTATGGACCCAAAAAATTCCCAAGAATTAGTTGATAATGCAAAAGAAAGGTAAGAGCGAATTATGCCAACTGAAAATTCTTCCCTTAATATTTTTTGAACTAACTTGTCTAGGACAATTTTACTCTCAAAATGATTAAAGTAAAAATTTTTTTCTGTGCAGTTATAGGTTTTGGTTTCTTATATTTTTTATGCTTATCATACCTGCAGGTACTGGGGTCCAGTTGATGTGTATGTTGGCGGTGCTGAACATGCTGTTCTTCACTTACTTTATTCTAGATTCTGGCACAAGGTTCGTGCATGGTCAGGAATTAATTAGTTTCAGTCTTTACCCACAGCACAGCAGTGTTAATAAAATTGTCTCATCTGTTACAATTGTAATCAATTCATATAATAATGTCAGGGATTATCATTTTTGTTATTATTCCTTGTTGTCTAAGATAAGAAATGTATGCTTCCTTATTGAAGAGATACTTTAAGAGTTGGGAACTTTATTGACTTGTGTGAGCCTAAGCCTTGAGGATAGTTGTTTGGGCTTAATGATCCAAAAATCAAGTGAAGAGTGACTGGTTTCTGGTTTTCAAGAGAGTTCTTGAGACTCACGCAAGTGTTAGTAATGACAGTGAGCTGCATACATCACATTAACAGGTTGTCCAGTTTTATTATATATTGATGCACTTCTCTTATACAATCTGACTATTTCAGGTTCTTTACGACATTGGTGTGGTGTCAACCATTGAGCCTTTCAAGTGTGTCATAAACCAGGGGATTATCCTTGGAGAAGTAAGAAAGTTTACCTCTACTTGTACAGGTAATACTTTTTCATTGGATGTTTCTGACTTTTGAGTTGCAGGTTCAATATATTGCTTATAAAGATGCAGATGGAAAGTATTTATCTGCAGACTTCACTGATATGTGGGGTGAACATCAACAGGAAACCATTTCTGAGGAGAAAGTGTGTGTTCTTACAAGTTTCAATATATTTTCTCTGTCATCACATGTCGACTGCTTTTGGATTAGGGCTATCATTTTTATGTTCATGTTAATTTTTTACCAAATCTCATTTTTATAATGTAGGTCACGAAATCTGGGGACTCTTTTGTGCTGAAAGACAACCCAAATATACGTTTAGTTGCTCGTGCTCATAAAATGAGTAAAAGTAGGGGAAATGTTGTCAATCCTGATGATGTTGTATCTGAGTATGGTGCAGATTCTCTTCGCTTATATGAAATGTTCATGGGGCCATTTAGGTAAACTTTGAATCACTTATTTTAATTGTTTTGGTATAGAAGGGGCACTGACAGGTATATTTTCTTCTTTTACACAATATTGCTGTTGATTGCATTGTGATTCTAGGGACTCCAAAACTTGGAATACAAGTGGTATTGAAGGTGTACATCGATTTTTGGGAAGAACGTGGAGGCTGATAGTTGGTTCACCTTTACCCAATGGTACATTCAAAGATGGTAGTGTAGTAACTGATGGGGAACCAACTCTGGAACAACTTCGTTCTCTCCATAAATGCATAGCGAAGGTATTTAATCTTTTGAAATATATGTTTTCTTTGTGACTAATCAATTTTTTATTATTTTCCCTTTTATTTTTTCTTGCTAGACTGCAATTTAGATGCATATCAATCTACATTGTGCCTGTTGTGACCTTTGAGTTTCTTATTAGAAGCGTCAGCTAAAAAAAGTTGGCATTGTACTGCGATATCTAAAACATTACAAAATTGTGAAAGGGTGCTTTATTTGTATTGAAGTCATCCATGAAACATATTGACAATAACTTATAATATAAACCTCTAATTTACACTAGATTTTATTTTCCAGGTTACAGAGGAAACTGAAGGGACTCGGTTCAACACTGGTATTTCTGCAATGATGGAGTTTATTAATGCGGCATATAAGGTTTTATCTTTGAATGTTCTTCAACTTGAAGTTCTTCTTTCTTCTTTTTTTATACCTATTCGGTCCCACATTCTAGTTTTCTGAATAGTAGTTAAGTTTGAGGGAATTTCCATCTGCATGTTCTAGTGCAATTTAAAAGAGTGCTATGGAAATTTCAGTTAAAGATTATAACTATGATCGATTTTTATGATTTTGTCCTGGCCTAGGAATTTACTTGAGTTGAGAGATCAGTTTTCTTGACTTTCTGATGGACTTATTTCTGTCAAGGAGGGTGGTAAATTTTGTCATGTATTGTAATAAGTTCATTGTGTATTGCTTTAAGAAAGCTGAGTTATCAATTTCTATAATTAGTGGTTCACTTCTGCATACAATTGACTGGCAATTATGAAACATTACAGACCTTATTCAATATTATTTGATTATTAAAGAATGCTTCTTTGTTTCCAAATTTCTTCCGAAATCAAACTCTTGTTTGTTAATTAATTTTATCTGTCCTCTATTTTGACATTTCAGTGGGATAAACATCCAAGAGCAATTATTGAACCATTTGTTTTGTTGCTCTCACCATATGCACCCCACATGGCAGAGGAGCTTTGGTATCGGATGGGACATTCAAATTCATTGGCATACGAATCCTTTCCTAAGGTAAATAATTGTCTCTTTCATGGTATTCTGCATGATTTATGCTTTACAGTGCATTCTCTCTTTCACAATATTACATTTATTAGGTAATTTCTAATAATCTTGAAATTGGTTACATGCTGAAATAAACTTGTCTTCAAGGTTATGAAGAGAGATGGACTTGTTGCTCAGTAGTAACTAATTTTCTTTCGTTTGTTGTACTGAATTGCAGGCTGATCCTGCTTACTTGAAGGACTCGACCGTAGTCCTACCAATTCAAATCAATGGCAAGACAAGGGGTACCATTCAGGTTGAAGAAGGATGTACTGAGGAGGAAGCTTTCACATTAGCATCGCTGGATGAGAAACTCTCCAAGTATATTGATGGGAAATCAATCAAAAAAAGAATTTATGTTCCTGGAAAGATCTTGAACATAATTTTGGACCGTCAAAATGTCAAGGTGGGTGCCAAATAGTCAATCTGACACAACAGGGTTGCTGCTGAGCATCAGCTTGGTTTGAGAAACACAACTGACTTTATTTTGTATGGCCAATTTAACATATATGTAGTGATTCAACGCAAAGCATACACAACAAGGAGGAAGAAGCAAGAATGCAATAGGCATTTCAGCCTGGAAGTCATGTTACAAATAAAATTTTCCTGCTAATTTGAACATGCTTAGGGATTGGAATGTGTCAAGGTAGGTGATTGGTTTGTGAAGAGTAGACATTTTCCAGAGGCAGCAAATAGCAAATGGGGTTTGAAAGAGGTGCTTGAACCGCTGCTTGGATGCATTAATGCTGTGTCGCCAAAGTAAAGCTCATTTATCACCCATTACTTGATGTTTGTAATGTAACATATTCAAATAGCATGTAGATCTCAGGTATCTAGAGGTGCATCTGCTTGTTTTAAGTTGTGTTATCCACTAACTTAATCGGCACATTTTAGTTGCATTCTCGTCAATTTTGTATTCAAAGAATTTGGAAAATGCTACCATACAATATTAATTAATATATGGTTGTAAATTTATAATTATATTTATGGCAATTATTAACTTGAAAGTTGTACTTAGATGAATAAAACATTTTCATTTAGAGGCTGTAAATGATGAATGAAGATGAAAACAATGTGTCATCTTATTCAATCTTAGAAGGAACCTTTGACCTGGTTCTTTTTGTTAGTTTCTTTCTCTAATCATTCTCTGCTAACCCATGTGACCCCGCAACCATTTCTCCCTCTCCCTTCCCCATTTACCAATTAAATCTTCTGATATATTTAGTTTTACTACGGTTGATGTGATGTTGATACATGTCAATTTCTTATCATTTATCAATATCTTATCATTTCTTACTCAAATAAGTCGTGTCTTTTTTATTCATAAGCGAAATTTAAAAAATACTTTAAATTTAAATTTAATTGTGAATGATAAAAATGACCGTATATATAGTTAAAAATTTAAATATTTTAATTCTTTATCGATTGTCAAACAATATTTGATATAATACTGTTAAATGCATTTTTCTGGATATCATCATGTCATATCGGATGTTATCAAACGTCGAAGAGAAAAACACGGAAATTTTTTAAAAGACCGTCCTTTTCTAATACTCCCCCATGCTCTTTTTAGGACTCCCCCAGAATAGGGGTGTTTTTGGAAATTGCCCTACATAAATTTGCTTCTCCATTTTACTATCGGAAAAGCATGTAACAATTATTTTAATAATTACGTTACTTACTATATAAATAATAATATAATAAAAATTATTAAAAAATTACCGTTTTGGTAATCCAATCAAATCAATGTCGGGGCCAAATGCTTCACCATGATTGATGGCCATATTATGTATCAGAAAAACTCTGAATCATGTCACCATCATTCATGAAATTAAACAACTAACTTTGATTTTCCTCCACTCAACGTCAAGTCATTCACTCCGTCTGCACCCCACCAAGACCCACAGTACCCACTTCGGCCTCAATCTCTGGCCCACCTCCTACGCATACGCCACCGTTTCACTCCTCCTTCTTTCTCTGACCTTGCCAATGCGCACGCTACACAGTTTCACATTCACATTCGCTTTCTACAAAATTTTAATTTTAAATCACAAACACAACAGATGCTCTCTCTCTCTATTAGTCTCCATCCATTTATCTCTTCAAATGTAAAAAATTAAAAAAAAGAATCTTTCTTTTTTCTTATTAAAAAATATATTTTTACTTTTTTTTTTCCTCTTTTGGTTTCGGTTTCTTCATATGTATGTGATAGGAAATGAGAAACGTTTGGTTGTCGTAATTGTTAAAGTTGGTTTTATCTTTGAAGGAGGAAGTGGAACAAGTATGATCAAGAAAGCTGCTGTACCGTTACAGGCGCCCAACTTGCTCTGGCTGAGCTGGAAGCTGCTGATCTTCCTCTGTATCTCCCTCTCTCTCGTGGCGCTTTATCGTCTTCACTTTCAATACGATATCTCCTCGTCCTCCACGCATCCCTTTTCTCGCCCGAGATCTCGGCTTTCGTCCGCGAGTTTTAATGGTCCCGCCAAGATCGCTTTTTTGTTCCTCGTTCGCCGTGATATCCCCCTCGATTTTCTCTGGGAAACCTTCTTCCAGGTTTCACACAACCCTTTAAAAAAAAAAAAATCCTTTTTATTTTATTGAAAAAAAAGTAATTTTGTTTGTAGTTTTCGGGTGGTTTCTGGGGAAAATTGAGCTCTGTTTGGATTGCTGCAGAATGGTGACGTGGCTAATTTTTCGATTTACGTGCACTCGGCGCCTGGGTTTGTGTTGGATGAGTCAACGACGAGGTCAAAGTTCTTTTACGGTCGCCAATTGAGTAACAGTATTCAGGTGATGATAATGATACATTTTTTCTGTTCTCCGTTTGGTTGCTGAGAAAACAGAAGAAAATTAACGAACAAAATTTTTTGTTTCAGCTGTTAAGTTTAAACAAGGAATTGCCATGAAAGTGATCGTTTTGATCTTGAATTGAGTTTCTTCGAAAGAAATGAGTTTATGATGGTGTAGATGTGTTTCAGGTGGCTTGGGGAGAAGCCAGTATGATTGCAGCAGAGAGGCTGCTACTTGAAGCTGCTTTAGAGGATCCTGCAAATCAAAGATTTGTCCTTGTTTCTGACAGGTTTTTTTTTAAATAATAAATCTGATTTTTTTTAATTGTTGATGATGTGGGTTTTTGAAGAGAAATTAATTTGACAATGGCTCATGTCATAATATTAGGCTTTTGTTTTTGTGTATTGCAGTTGTGTACCTCTGTACAATTTTACCTATATATACAACTATCTAATGGCTTCTTCAAGAAGTTTCGTGGACAGGTAGATGGAGGACTTTATTTTTGAGGTGCCGAGATTTGATTCTTTGCATATGGTTTACCATCAATAGAAATTTGGTACTTTGATGAGTATTCATCACTTTGAGTGCTTCTTGAAGAAATCGGAAAGCTGATGATTGTGTTGTTACTTTGTGTTTGTAGCTTTCTTGATGCGAAGGAAGGCCGCTACAATCCAAAAATGTCACCAATAATACCAAAAAACAAATGGCGGAAGGGATCCCAGGTTCTATTTATCATTTCTTTATCAACATGTACATCTAGTTCTTGATTACATTGTTGAGAATATGATATGCACTTGTACCCAAAGCATAATTCATCCTCTCACTTAAATTGATCTGTTGCAGTGGATCTCTTTAGTGCGAAGCCATGCAGAAGTCATTGCGGATGATGATATCATTTTTCCTGTCTTTAAGAAATTTTGCAAGGTATTAGTCCAGCATTTTTCTGTGTTAATCTTGGCAGAGTGATATTTCCAGTTTTTTTTAATAACTTTTTTTTTTTTGGGGTAAATACCACTGTCTTCTATTTTCATGTAAAATAAGACTAGCAGCATTATTACTTTTAGCCGTCTGATGCTGATTAGCACTGTTATACCCATTCTTAATTTGATTTCCGTAACGTCTGATGATTTCAGTCTTTTGTACTTTTATCAAATGAATTAAGAATTGATTTGCAATTTACACCAATTTTACTATAAACTATATCTGCGCAAATTTTCTCCACTGCTAATTATTTCTTTTAGCGAAACCTTTTTAGTTGTCCCTAATTAATGGCATATCTTGTCTTGTTTTACTTAAATTACTTATATGTCCGTAAGTGTTTTCATGGGAATGGCACATGCTCTTCAATAGTTACCATAAAGCAAATTGTCATTCTTAAACTGAAAATTTAGTGTCTGGTCTAGATTGTAAAATTTGTGTTTCTTCCGAATTATACAGGGACTAATATTCTTCTTCTCTCTTTACAGCGACGCCCACCTGTAGATGCCAGCAAGGGAAAGCTTAATAGTGTATGACATATTCATCCCTTATTTATATTGTGAATAAGAATGTTCGCCATAACTCTACACGATACATGCATTGCGTTATATATCATTTTGTATTTTATTTCATGGTTCTTACTACTATCTTAATGCTTAATCTGGAAATGGTTTAAAGATTTCTGGCTGAACCAGAGATGGCTTGGAACCAATAGTTAATTATTTAATGGATTTTTCTGTTCTAATACTCCATCCGAGAGTTGCTCATTAATTAAGAGGCTTAATACTGACATTAAGTGTTTGTTTCCTGTTAACACTACTGATCTATGTTCTATTTCCCTCTCGAGCGATTGATATATATTTCTGATTTGCTGTGAATGCCAAATACAGAAACTTCAAAAGCAGCACAATTGTATTCCAGATGAACACTATGTGCCGACACTGCTCACAGTAAGCAACAACCTTGTCCATCTTTCTTAATGTTTTCACTATGTTATGGTGGTTCTTCCTGGCAATACTTGTGATATCACTTCTTTCCTGTATTATTGCCATGTTGTTGAGTTTATGGCTCTACTTTACTTCGTCGTCACTGGTATTTCTGTTAGTTACTTATTCCTACATTCTCTTCTTAGATGAGTGGGCTTGAAGATGAACTCGAACGTAGGACATTGACCTATACACAGTGGAATGTCTCTGCAACAAAGATGGAGAATCAAGCCTGGCATCCTACTACATTCAGCTATGCGAGTGCTGGTCCTCAACAAATTAAGAAAATAAAGGTTCCTATTTTACTAAGTTTCTCGTATGGTTGTTACATTATATCTTTGAGGGATTACAACATGGATTTTTCCTGATATGTGGATCTTCTCACTCTTCCATGAGAAATAGAAATCCTTTTTTTAATAAGTGTAAAATATAGATTTATTGCCTGATCCTTGGTCTTTCCTATTTCTTTATTTTACTTTGCTGTTGTTCAATGGGGATTATATTTCCCTGCTTCTGTTCTCTAACTGCATATGTGACAATCGGAGAATTTTGCTAATACGATTATCTGGTATCAAGGTGCAATGGGTCATTGTGTGTTTTAGTTTTAGGCTGAAAACTGGGTACACACACACACACACGCACACACGCACACGCACACACACATATATATTAGATTGGAGTTTTCTGGAACTTGCACAGTACTTGGATCCTGAGCACAAGGTATTTAATTAGGCAAAGCAGTCAATGATGCTATCATGTGCTTCACTTTACTTTGTTTTTCTTTAACATGGTTTGGAGCCCATTGATATGGGTGTTCTTTCCATTTTACTTACTCTTTCATTTTTTTTTTCATGTTTTGTAAAATTGAACAGCTTATCAACCATGTATACTATGAGACTGAATTTCGGACAGAGTGGTGTCGTACTAATTCCACAATGGTTCCCTGCTTTCTATTCGCAAGGAAGTTTTCTCGCGGAGCTGCCATGCGCCTTCTGAGTGAGGAGGCGGTTGGCCCTTTTGATACTACTGCATTATTAGGCACAGCTGGATGATCTTCGGTTGGTAATCATCTCCTATAGCTCTCTCAACTGACCCACCCTCTTCAAAACATAATTTGGGTAGCTAGGGGGTAGCCCATTGAAGTTTTACTTGATACACCACATGATCATATACACAGAAGAATTTTGATACTAAGACAACCTAAACAGAGATACCGACTAATTCTTAAGGAAAATAAGTGGGAAGAACAGTGCAGTTTGCAGAGATTGGAATGTCATCTTTACTCGCCTGCCGGGAGATTCTTCAAAGAGTTAATCTAATTGTATCTTTATAGCGCTTTGATTTATCACATTCTACCTGTAATGCTTGTTATTGAAATACAGAATTATGGTAGTACTAAGGAATTCTTACTATTGTTTTGGATATCCCTACTGGATGCGGTGAGGGATATACCAATATAATCTTAGCAATAGCCAAAATATTTTTGTAGCTGTAGGGTTATATATTTATGTTTTACTTTTAATCTATTGGTTGCCAAGGCGAATATAACCTATTTGGAAACTTTTTATGACTCCATGTGACTTGAATTTAATTTTAAGAGTGAATTACATCTGGGACCAATTATATGTGACGAAATGTTCTGTTTTTATATCATTATAAAGTCTGTGATTTCAACTGCTCACCATAATGTTTTAACACCATCAAGTGAATCTGTTGAGGTTCCCTGATATACAGTTGCTGTGGATGCCATTTTATTTGAATCATGATTGACTGAGAGAACGCAAAAATAAAAAAATGGATATAGGAGCTGAAGTGGGAAGAAAAATTGTATAAAGAAGAATAGATTATAGTGTGACGATATTACAAACGACTGATTTTTTATTTATACATTTCTCTTGTTTACTCGGTTGCATATCCTTCTTATCTCGCCCTTTCTGTTGTTGAGGACATCTGTTACAGATAACTTAATGAATCCAGAAGAGAAAACCTGGAAAAAGTAATTCTTATCAGAAGCAAACCGATTGACAATCGATGCTGTGCGAGGATCAGTTGAGATGCTGGAGTCAACACCGAACAAGCCTTTCCCCATCATAATATCTTTGTAGTACTGGTTATCGAACACTACAGGCGTCAGGTCGTTGGGCACAACTGTCAGATTTGTCAGAGGAGTTCTAGTTGGGCATTGAAGTCGTAGCAAAAGTTTAAAGACTTGATTCATCTGGTCTCCAGGGTGTGGATCATACAATCTTCCAACTATGTTTATGCAATGTCCAACTCCTAGTGTATGTGCACCTGCATAGCACGTCATTGTTGTTTTAAAGTTCCTTTTCCTGGAAGAAACACAAGCTACCACTTTATATATGTAACTAAAGCATTACCCAAGATGGCAACTGACTCTTGAAGGTTCATTCCTTTGGACATAAAGATGTGAAGTAATTGATCAACTGTTATTCCTGAAGAGGGTAGATGAATATCAGCTTGTTTGTGACTACAAGTGGTGGAGTCTTTTCTTCCAAGAGGAATCTGAATTTGAGGTCCTCCGGAGAGTGCCACAGCTTCCTTGGCAGCTAAAGCGATTATGTCTGCACAAGATACTTGCCCTGGACACTCAGCTTCTAGTATAGTTTTTATATGTTGAATCTTTTCTCGATGTCTTATGCCAAAGTTCTTTGAGGAAACCATTTCAGAACCATCGGTCAAGCCGCATGAATCAAGCAAGATAGATGCATCACAACCCTGCATCATAAAAATGCAACACTCTTAGCACTTTCTTTTTCTCCCTTTTCCTAGTGAAAAACAAAACAACAAAGAAAATGGCAAGTAGGTTACCTGGACTTGGCAGTCATGAAACATTAGCCTGAGAAAAGCTGATGGTGCTGAAGCATCCAGGAAGAAAATGCTTAACACCTCTTTCTTCAAAATGGCTTCCAAATTTGGACAAGAATATTTGTAATAGTCATAAGCAAGTTTAGCTTCAACAACTCCTGCTGAAACCCCTACCACCGCAATCAATGCAACTAAATGAAGCAATAAAGAACAGCTTCCCATTCTCTCTCTCCCCCCTCCACACACAACTGAATGGCAAACTTTGCTAATAAATGTGAATATATAGAATATGGTGCCTATTTCTGTGCTCGGGAGGGGGGTGAGAGTGAGATCTTGGAAGTTTGTCACATCCTTAGAGCAATTACTTTAATAACTTCCGAGTACGGATAAACTGACAAAACCGACAGCTTGACAAGTTGTTGCCTACATTCATTGTAGTAATTTAAACTACATGAACGTTCATCTTTTTCTCATTGGTCCACAACCATACTTAAATTGTATGAACACTATACATTCTCTCTTTTGCTTATCAAATACAAATTGAAAGCAGCAGTACTGTTCCTTAAAGGGCATTTAAATTGAGAATGCAAAAGAATTTACAATATATTCTTCACATTTTCTCCAACAAGTCATGAGTCATCCCAAAGACGGAGGCTAAGCCTAAGCTAACGCAATCAGTGTCTTAAAATGAAGAAGTCTGACTTAAACGGAATGTATTTTTCACATGCCCTTGAAAATGTGATTGTAGTCAATGTCATTCTTGAGAATATTTGAAACAAGAGTTGGGCCTATCTCAACTCCCAACCGCGCAAGCTTCGTTTGACAACAAGAAGTCACGTTAGAGCCTTATCTTTATGTATAAAGAAGTGTTTTGTTTCACGATCATTCTGCCCCTACCAACAGCAAACCGTGCTGAACAGTGCTATTAACCATTGCTTCTGCTGACAGCCTATTAACGATGCTATTTGAAAACATCATTCTTGAAGCAAGTTTTTCTATCGGTTGCACACTTACACTTTAACATTTTCACTTTCCAGCTTACTAAATGGAAGGTTGCAAATTAGGTGGTCGTTGGAAATTTGTCGGTCATGAACGAGTCTCTTTGTCCACAAAGATTCTTCAATGACTGTGTTATCATTTAATTTGCCAACTAGCAGCTGCTTTCTTCTGATAACTGCTAGACTAATGAGACTGTGGTATTGGGTGAGCAACGATTTAGGTTTAAGAGTGCTAAAAATATAATGGGAAAGGGAAACCAGTTAGGCGTTTCTTTGGCTATAAGTGACACAGAAAAACAGAAAAATGACATGGAAGAGCTGCTCCCAACAAGCGAGCAAGTAAAATGTCGGCATTTCTATCAGGTCAATCTTTATAATGCAATAGCTACCGTACCACATTTTTTACAATTTTTTTTTGTTTGCTTCATTAAAAAATTTTTATACAAGGTTTATAACTTTTTTACACAAAAAAAAGTCAAGGGTCATGCTAAAATAGAGTAGCTACATCCATACATCCATTTTATTTATTTATTTTTTTAAAAGTTGCAAATATTATAAGAAAATCGTAAATAAAGAAAAACATTTGGTAAAAATCTGGATAAAATTGCTCCATGTCGCAAAGTCTAAGTGTGATAAACTCACCAAATCAATACGATGATTTTATAAGTTTATCTAATTAATTACGAAATAACAAGTATGTATAGATAATTAAGAAAATTAAGAAAGAGAAGACAGTTTAGTAATCTCATCTAATAAGATGATGACAAACGATTACACACGATTGAAAAAAATTAAAAAAATAAAAAATTAATCATCTTTAATAAATAACTTAATATTAATAGTTTGACATACTATATTAATATTGTGAGACCAAATTAATATGATGATTTTATAAGTTTATCTAATTAATTATGAAATAATAAGTATGTATGGATAATTAAAAAAATTAAGAAAGAGAAGACAATTTAGTAATCTCATCTAATAAGATGATGACAAATGATCACACACGATTGAAAAAATTAAAAAAATAAAAAATTAATCATCTTTAATAAATAACTTAATATTAATAGTTTGACATACTATATTAATATTGTGAGACGGTATATTTGTTTCACGTAAGTATTTTCGTGAAAACAAAACTAGTAGTAACGCGACTAGTCTTGGGTCCAGCCTCCACACCCATGTCCCCCTCGTAACGTAACCATGTGCAAGTAAGCCCCCCTACAATTGACAATTCAGCAGCGGTAACGTTTGTTTCTTCCAAGTGAAACACCTCCATCAAATCTTCTACAGTCTTGAAGATATGGTTTTGTATCTGCCAATGGCCCAGCATTAAAATGGAGGTAGATGTGCCCAACGAGTGCTTGTTTGTAGTTCCACCTTATTAACAGTAGAAGCATGTTTCACGGGAGATTAGACTTCCGGGATATCTATTTGTCCATTTAGCATTAAAAGAATCATTGCAATATCGATCGTAAATTGTAGAAGGATTTCCTTGGCTCTTCTGCCCACATTGTTTCCCTTAGAGTGGCTTCCTTCAACGCCATATATTCAATCTGAACAAGGTCCGATGTAATAAGTATTCAACAAAACTATGCTAGTTGTCTGCAAGCAAACGAGCAGAGTACCCAAGTTGCTCTTATCGAAAGCATTTGACATGACAAGAATCAATGAGAGATGAATTCCGATCCCATAGCCAGAGCTGCCAGGGAATTTCCTATACAAAGTTGTATGTCCCTCGTACGCATGTAATTTTTTAGAAGAGCTCAAAATTCCATTCTGAATGCATTCAATGTATAGCATTAAGAACTAATCAGGACATATCATCAACTCGACTGATGTTAGAATTGATGCTCGTTTTCCTCATTTCCCTATCCAAGGTTTTTAACAAAAATCTTAGTTCTTCAAACTCCGGATGAGAACTATGATCCATAAAAAAGGTTGTGATCACCCCATGTAATTCAATAAAACTCCACCCAGGGAGCTTTCTCAGACCAAGAGACCTCATTATATTCCATGCCTTGCCCACGCCATCCCATCTGTACAGTGAAGCATAGCAGTGTGCCACCTGAACATAATTTCCAGCGTTTGCAGTCCTCAACAAGAGAACATCATTGGCAATAATCTTACCAAGCTCTATTTTACCAAAGGCTCGACAAGCATTAAGGAGTACGCCTAAAACGTCTACTATGGGGTCTGAGAAATTCCTCTTATATAAGTTATAGGCCTCCTCTACCCTACCAGCTCGACAAAGCATATCAATGATGCATGCACCATGTTCAAGTTTTGGTTCAATTCCAAAATCTCTAGACATTGAATGGAATATGCCCAAACCCTCATGAACAAGCCCACTATGACTACATGCAGAGAGAACTCCAAGGAAAATCACATGGTTAGCTTCAATACCAGTCTGCAAAAACTCTTCATACAACCTCAAAGCAGCCTTTCCTTTGCCATGGGAACCATATCCAGCTATGATCGTGCTCCATGAGACCAAATCCTGGTGCAGCATCCTGTCAAAACACTTCTGAGCAGCATCTAAATCACCACATTTGCAGTACATGTCAACCAGAGCAGTATCAATTAAGATGGATGGTCCCGGGAAAATTCTAATAACAAAGTTGTGGATCCACTTTCCCTGGTGAAGTGCCCCAACGGAAGCACAAGCTTGGAGGAGGGAAACAACTGTTATCGAATCAGGTCTTTGAAGGGTTGTCCTCATTTTCGTAAAGAGGTTTAAGGCCTTTGATAAATGGCTGTTCTGAGCATATCCGGCAATTACTGCATTCCAAGAAACCAAATCTCTTTTAGCCATCCTATCAAAAACAGCACAACTCTGCTCCACTTGACCACATTTCGCATACATGGTAACAAGAGAGTTTTGGGCAGGGATGTCTAGTGTCATTCCTTGCCTTAAAATGAATCCATGAATTGACGTCCCTAAATCTAAGCAAACCAATTGAGCACAAGCTGAAAGAGCACTAGCGATGGTGGCATTAGATGGCTTAACTCCTGATTTCAGCATCTCACAGAAGACTAATAGTGCCTTATCCGCATAATCATTCTGCACAAGCCCCGATATCATTGCCGTCCACAAAACCACATCCTTACTAATAATCCATTCAAAAATCCGAAAAGCAATATCAACACTCTTACACTTCAAATACATAACTATAATCGATGTTACAACATGGACATCCAAGCTAAACCCGGATCTTATTGTCTGTCCATGTAACAACTTTCCCAATTCAAGATCATTCTCTATCGTATTTGCAGACACCAGAGCACCAAACGTCTGCTTGTCAGGCTCTACACCTTCAGTCCTCATTCTATGCAAAAGCCGCAATGTTTCTTTAACATCACCAATTTGGGCATACCCTGAAATCAGGGAATTCCAAGAAATTAAATCCCTTTTATCCATCAATTCAAACAAGCCCCTCGCATCATCAAGACTCCCGCATTTACTATACACATTAATCATTGAATTAACCAAAGCTGTATCAATCTCGAAACCATACAAAACAACACAACAATGCAAACACTGGACATGTTTAAGCTCCAAAACTCCACATACGAGCTCTAACAAAGTCACTACGCTAGGCTCAATCCCATGAAATCTCATTGAATTAAACATGCAAAACGACATCTTTATATCACCGGCACGGGAGTAACACCCAACGATTGCAGTCCAAGGAACCACGTCTCTTTCAGGCATCAAGTCAAACACTTTCCGCGCGTGGTTTGCGTGACCGAACCTCGCGTAGAAGTTAATCAAAGAAGAGGAAACATAAGGATCCGAAGAGAACCCATCAACGATTATGCATTGATGTAACGAGAGACCCAATGAAAAGAGGCTCAGCGAAGTGCAATATTTAAGGAGATTAGTGAATGTGTGAGAGTCTGGAGGCGTGTTGGCCATCAACACGGAAACGAATTCACGGTGCGCGTTTTGAGAAAAGCAGCTTTTTGGAAGCGAAGTGAAGAGTGATGGTTTGAACTTGTTCATAATTCATGCTCTAGTTCAACTCCGCAATAGGTTTAAGAAGAAGCTGAACAGCCTGAGTAAACTTCCTCTTTATTAATGTCGTGTTGCATGTCTTCGTTTTCGTCTTAATGGGTTGAAGGATATGTGGCATGTGGACATTCCTTTGGACGAGAAGGCGGACGACATGCCCGTCTCCGTGTCTCCGTTTTTAGTAGCATATACAAATGTATAAGCTTATAAGCATATATCAGTGGACAGCTACAGCTATGAAATTTTCAACTATCAAGTGTAAGTGTACCGTATAACAAATGAATATTTATTTAAATCAGATAAAGAGTCAGGGGAACCACTCTCATCTCCAACGTTCAGATTGCGAAAACTATGATTACTCTGATCCATACTTTGGTGCATTAAGAAGAATACATGAAGCTGCCTTGTGTTTTGAACGAAAATAGATTAAGCTCAATTTCAGTTCTTCTTTGGATATTCCCTTGCTCCAAATATTGTAGATCCGATTCTGACATTGGTACTACCCATTTCAATCTGTAAAAACACATAAAACCCGACATTAATTGTGTAACTCTTGCTGATCATGGCAGATCAGATAAGACATATATTTCGTCTTCCTTACGGCTAGCTCAAAGTCCCCAGACATGCCCATTGATAGTTCACATTGCTCTTCTGGAATTCCAATTGCCTTGCAAACCTCGCTTCTGCAGTTTGCTAATGTCTGATTACAAGACGCAAATTTATATCAGACAACTTTGTTTGTCCCAATATCAACAAAGCACATGAAAGACTGGAAAGGAGAAAGAAAGAAAATGAAAACAAGTAAAATCAGACTATTACCTTAAAGTTCTCCGGAGTTGATGTATAATCTGGCATTCCTATTGTCATTAGACCACAAAACTCAAGGTTTGGGCAGCTTTGACTAACGTATTTTGCAAGTTCCACGCACCCCGAGGGCTCAATACCAGATTTTGCTGCAACAGAGCAGAGATCAAACAACAGCTCAGAATTATTATCAAGTAGCAGATCAGAACCACTTAATCCCGTGAAATTTTAAGTGAAGTAATGATTACACGAGATTCAAGTTGTAGTCAATACTAAAATGCTTCTCACAACTATGAGATAGTAGCAGCTTTGTTTTGAAACATAAAAACAAAAAAGTTAACATTTCACATCCCGGAGAAGGATCACTCAGTAAAATTTGGTGGGAAGGAGATGTACAATATGCATTGCAAGGAAATCTATTTTGGCTTACCCCTTCGGTGTGATTTGAGATATCAGGAGGTCCCCAATTAAATATTTATGATTTTTTGCATGAGAAACTACGTAAATAACTTACTAAACCGAGAGTAAACAATATTCAATGGGACAATAAGAAACCATTTGATATAAATACTATGGGACATTACGTCTACATGACAGCAGGATGTGAGTGGAGGAGAAGAGCTAAAGGCAAAACAGATAGCTAATTGCACGGACTGGAAAACCAAATTACATTTACTTTGCTGTCTCCATAGATGAGAATTGAAGATTCAACTATCAGGCCACTAAAATTGTGAAAAACCAACAGCCCTTCCACAATTTTAAGTATTGATCAATATAATGATTTTAAGAACAAAATGGTACCAAATGAGCTAAGCAAGAGCATTGTTTACGAACTAGATTCCAACTTAAAGTAACTATTAACACAGTCCAGCCAAGGTCAGTTAGTATCTTTTTTTCTTTTTTTCTCTATCTCTCTTTTTACTAATAAAATCGGAAGAAAATATAATAAATTGAGATGACGGACAATGCTAAAGTTTCAGGATAACATAGACTCATTGACTTACATTCTTCTCCACTAGTATTAACTTGGACCAGAACCTTTAATGGCTTCCTTCCAATACTTGAAACCATACGATTAAGACGATCTGCTATCTGCAGAACAGAACAAGGTGTAGTGAAACAAATAGGGACACAGCAACCAAAGGGCTCACCAGGTTACTCAATTCATCAAAAAGTCAGTAGTTCCAGCATATCTTACTCAAATCTCAAAAGAACCACAAACTCAACTCTTTTACGACATTAAAAGATTTAATTTATCATTATTTAAAAAAAAAAAAGTCTTCCAGAAAAAACTAAACTTAGCAAAAGCATTACCTTCTGGTCGTCTACGGTTTCCACCATTGCAAGGTTTGGTACACCAGCTGCACGAGACCAGATGTTTATAAATCAGAACCAAATTTCCTTCTCTATCCATAGATGAAAGTTATGTAACATAAAATGAAAACAAAGAAAATCAAAAGCTTTATTACTGAGTAAAACTTTCACTTTATTGCTCTGTAAATTCCCAATAAAATGCCATTCTATATCCTCTGGAAGCTGCAGGTTCAAATCCACCCAACAAAGTCAAAAACTTTCCTTCACTATAAACACAAGAAAACCAACATCAAAATTTTCACTTTAAAATCTCAAGCTAAAAAGAAATTTGCAAACAATAGCAAAATGAAAAATCTTTCTCTAAAATCATCGCATAATTACACTAATCAACATAAAGAGGACCTGAGGAGCTTTCTCCACAAGTTCTTGAACATAATTTTCACCGAAGCATCGATGGCCGGCATCATAGACTTGGCGGACAAGAGAAACCGGCTTGGTCTTGCTCACGGCAACGAGTCGGACCCGGTCCGGCGCCCGACCAGACCGTTCGGCCGCTTGGCGAACTCTTTGGATCACAGAACGGAGAGCCGCCGCCGCGACGCCGTCTGTGGCTGCCGATGACGCGGCCATGCCTTCTGTATTCTCTTCTTCGTTGATGTTCTCTCTCTTGTTGCTTACTGGTTCCAGATTGTTCATGACTCTAACGCCTGTCCTTCCACTCTTTCGCTGCTACAGCTCAGATTGCGCCAAAACGATGCGTTTATAGCTTAATGAAACGACAGTCGGACAATGCGTTTATTTCATTTTTGGAAATAGAAATACGTATTTATGTTTGATTATTCAAAATTAGTTTTATTTTGATGGTTTAAATTTAATGATAATATTGGCAAAATGATTTGTTATTCAATTGCTTGAAATGGAAAAAATGGAATTATTTTAAATTATAGGATAAATGATCAATTTATTTGGGTGGACAATTGGGGAGATTCTCTTAAAGGAGATAATAAAATAATATCTATTATATAAATAATATATATATATAATATTATACATAAAAATATATAAATAAAAGGAAAGAAAACAAATTCAATTGAAATTGTAAATGTTGTTGTCAAATGTCGTTTGCTGGTGAAGCCTAGACTTTGTTGGGATATAATGATCAACTCAGAACAGAATTTGGGAGAAAAATTACTTGTATTAACAGAGAAAATTAATGTACAAGAATTATACAAAAACTCCCCTAAAATTTCTGGAGCTCTCCTGGCTCTCTCTCTCAATCCTAAACTCTCTGGTTTAGACTCTGGACTCTCTCTGGAATCTCTCTGATGCTTAAACAAGGCAGAATTCGTCCCATATTTATAGGGAAAATTCTGCATACAAATTCAAATCAAATTTGGCTACTTCCTTTGATTTTCAAAATTGGAGGTGCCTAACAAATTTGACTCTCAATGCATTCACATGGGAGGGATTCTGGAAGCCATGCATGTCATGCATGAGCTCAGCAGAATTCTAGAACTCATGCATGTCATGCATGAGCTCATCAATTCTCCCCCTCCATCCCATGTGAAAGGGAGTAACAACAAAAGTAATTAGACAGCTTCTAATCCAACTATGTCTCTGCATAGTTCTAGCTTGTCTCTGGTGACCACTTTTGTTAACATGTCGGCTGGATTCTCTTTAGTATGGATCTTCACTAGTTTCAACAGTTGCTTGTCCATCACCTCTCGTATCCAATGATAGCGGATGTCGATATGCTTCGTTCGAGAATGGTACACTGAATTTTTGCTCAAATCCAGAGCACTTTGACTGTCACAATGTACTTTATACTCCTTTTGCTCAATCCCAAGTTCTTGGAGAAACCGCTTCAGCCACAACATTTCTTTTCCAGCTTCCGCTGCGGCAATGTATTCTGCCTCTGTTGTGGATAGCGCAACACACTTCTTGTAGTCTTGACTGCCATGATACAGCTCCCCCTGCAAAAGTGTAAACAAAACCTGATGTAGATTTCCTACTGTCAGGTTCTCCGGCCATATCTGAATCTGTATAGCCTTCCAAGATTGGATCAGCTCCCCCGTAACACAAGCATATCTTCGAAGTACCTTTAAGGTATCTGAGAATCCACTTGACTGCCTCCCAATGTTCTTTCCCTGGATTGGAAAGAAATCTGCTCACGACTCCGACAGCATGAGCAATATCTGGCCTTGTACACACCATGGCATACATCAAACTTCCTACAGCAGAAGAATAGGGTACCGACGCCATGTCCTCTATCTCTTTCTTGGATGAGGGACATGATCTCTTGCTCAGCTTGAAATGATTAGCCAGTGGTACACTAACTGGCTTGGCACTATCCATGTTGAACCTTTGGATCACACGTTCAACATATTTTTCTTAAGACAGCCATAATTTCTTTTGTTTTCTGTCTCGACGAATGTGCATCCCCAAGATTTGCTGAGCTGGTCCCAAGTCCTTCATATCGAAGGTTTTTGATAGTTCATTCTTCAGCTGCTTTATTCTTGTTGCATCTTTTCCGACGATCAACATGTCGTCCACATATAACATTAATGCAACAAAGTCTCCACCTGGAAGTTTCTGAAAGTAGACGCATTGGTCTGCAGCGGTTCTTTTGTACCCATGACTCACCATGAAGGAGTCAAACTTCTTGTACCATTGCCTTGGTGCTTGTTTGAGGCCATACAAGCTCTTTTTGAGCTTGCACATGAGGTGTTCTTTTTCTTGAACCTCGAACCCTTCTGGCTGCTCCATGTAGATTTCTTCATGCAAGTCTCCATGAAGAAATGCTGTCTTCACATCCATCTGTTCAAGCTCCAAATCAAGACTTGCTGTTAATCCGAGGATGACGCGGATTGAGGACATTTTTACTACCGGTGAGAATATTTCATCAAAGTCAATTCCTTTCTTCTGAAGGAATCCTTTTACCACCAATCGGGCTTTGTGCTTTATCACTTTTCCTGTTCCATCTTTCTTGAGCTTGAATACCCACTTGTTCTTCAGTGCCTTCTTTCCGTCTGGGAGTTCGACCAGTTCATAAGTTTTGTTCTTCTCTAGAGAATTCATCTCATCTCGCATTGCATGCAGCCATCGTTCTTTGTATGGATGAGATAAAACTTCATGAAAGCTTTCTAGCTCCCCCTCATCAGTAAGCAGTGTGTACTTTGATTCCGGATATCTCTTCGACGGAATCCGACCTCGCTCAGATCGTCGTAACTGAGGTTCTTCATTTCCAGGAGGTATAGCAGCTTCTATAGGTGATTGTGGCTCCCCCGGCTCAGCAATCTCTTCATTTTCTTCCTCCTGATCTGCTTCTGGAACTTCGTCTGGTACCTCGTCATTTCTTGTAGCATTTGGTGTTGGGGTAGAATCTGCAACAATATCTGGGGCACTGCTAGTGGGATTTGTAGATATTGTTGTCTTTTCAGCGTCTTCATATGTTTGGTCTTCGTGAAATACGACATCTCTGCTCCGGATGACTTTCTTTTCTTTGGGATCCCATAATCTATATCCGAATTCTTCATCTCCATAACCGATGAAGATACATGGAATAGTTCTTGCATCGAGCTTCTGTCTGAGCTCCTTGGATACATGTACGAAGGCTAAACAACCAAACACTTTCAAATGATTATAGGAGGGCTTTTTGTTAGACCATACCTTTTCTGGAATCTCGAAGTTCAGTGGTGCTGATGGTGCTCTGTTGATTAAGTAACAGGCGGTGCGAACTGCCTCCCCCAGAATGGCTTGGGTAACTTAGCCAATCTGAGCATGCTTCTGACTCGTTCCATGATGGTTCGATTCATCCTCTCGGCCACTCCATTGTGTTGTGGTGTGCGTGGGACTGTTCTTTCATGTCGAATGCCATATCTTCGACAGTAGGCATTGAACTCTCTGGAGGTATACTCGCCTCCGTTATCTGATCGAAGGCATTTTAATTTCTTACCCGTTTCACGTTCTACCATGGCGTGAAACTCCTTGAACTTCTCCAGAACTTCATCCTTCGTTCTGAGGAAATACACCCACACTTTCCGAGATGCATCATCAATAAAGGTCAAGAAATACCTTTTACCGCCTAAGGACTCGACTTCGAGAGGTCCGCATACATCACTGTGTACTAGCTCCAATAGCTTTGATTTCTTCACTGATGAGGAGCTGAATGACACCCTCCGTTGTTTCCCGTACAAACAATAGTCGCAAGGATGAGATGCTGCATCCTTGGAAACAGTGATCAGCTTCTTTTTCTGAAGGGTTGATAAACCCTTTTCACCCATGTGACCGAGCCTTTTATGCCACAAATCTAGAGGTACCATGTGCTCTGCTACATGAAGGCTCTCTCCGTTTATCTTTACATGAGTCCTGTAAAGATTGTCACATAATTTACCTCGAGCAACCACCATGACCCCTTTCAACATCTTCCATGTACCGTTGGTGAAGCAGCTCTCATAACCTTGCTGATCAAAGGCTTTTACCGAGAGCAAATTGAGTCGAAGATCTGGCACATGACGAACGTCCTTCAAAGTTATCTTGCATCCGACGTTCGTTTGGAATTGAATATCACCAATTCCCATGATTTTGGCGGTGCTGTTGTTACCCATCTTCACTATCCCAAAGTCTCCTGCTTTGTACGTGGTGAAGATCTCTCTGCAAGGAGTGACGTGGCAGGAAGCTGCTGTGTCAATGACCCATTCTACTCCTTGATCTGCTGTGTGGAAGCACGTCTCTTCTGCACAGATGGTTACATCTTCTACCACTGTAACTCGTGGTTCTTCGTTGCTTTGTGCCTGTGAACTCTCCTGGTTCTGCTTCCGAAGACTGCGACAATTTCTCTTCAAATGTCCCTCTTTGTCACAGTTGTAGCACTTGTATGTTGGTCTCCGCCCATCTGATGACCTGCCCCTTGATCTGCCTCTGCTTTTGCTTCTACCTCTTCTCCAGTCTTCACCTCGAGACTGTCTTCCTCGATTCTCTGTGATGTAGGCTTCATCTTGACTGGCGCCTGCATCTTTTCTTCTTGCCTCCTCGTTCATTAAGGCATCTTTAACCATTGATAGGGTAAGTCTGCCTCCGGGTGCTGAATTACTGATGGAGACCACTAGTGTCTCCCATGAATCTGGAAGGGAACTGAGAAGTAGAAGTGCTTGTTCCTCGTCTCCAAGCTGTAACTCGACTGCCGTCAACTGATTCACCAAGTTCTGGAACTCACTTGTATGTTCTGCTACAGGAGTTCCGCTCCGCAACTTCAAGTTCACAAGCCGTCTCATCAGGATGGCTTTGTTTCGTGCTGACTTGGCTTGATACATACTCTCTAATTTTTTCCATAGAGTATATGCATCTGTTTCTTTGGCTAAATGGTGGAAGACACTATGATCGATCCATTGTCTGATCTGACCGATGCATTTTCTGTTAATTTTCTTCCACTCTGCCTCTTTTTCTGTCTCAGGTCTCTGCCCTTTAAATTCTATAGGGTCATATAGATCCTTACAACTAAGGAGATCCTCCATCCTGGGTCTCCATAGTGTGTAATTTGTAGCAGTCAATTTTATCATGGCTCCGGATGATTCTTCCATTTTAGAATAATTAATTCACTAAAATAGAAATTGAATTTCAAAAATCCGAGCCCACCGTTACGTCCGGAACGGTCAAATTAGGTGGAATAGCCTCTTCCGGGGCTCAAAAATTCTTTTTATACAATAAATACCAAGCTTGGAAACTTTAAGGACTAAACTGAAATTTCTTAAGGGCTAAACTGAAATTTCAGAAACTAAAAGGGGGCACAATGTCATTCTCCAGAACTACAGGGGCCAAACTGATATTTCCTAGGGACTGAAATGTAAATTTCATAAACTCAGGGGGTCAAAATGTAATTACCCGGAAATACAGGGGCCAAAATGAAATTTTCCAACGTTTTGCTGACGTGGCAGATGGGGTCCACTATGCTGACGTGGCTCTGACGTGGCGACACGTGGCACGCTGTCGTGGACGGATGACGTGGCTTGCTGGCGTGGCGATATGCTGACGTGGCCTGCTGACGTGGCAAAAAGGTCGCTGACGTGGCTGATGACGTGGCGCTGACGTGGTCGTCTTCTTCCTTGGAATGGCGCGTGCAGCGCGTGGGGCGAGTGACGCCCACTCGCAGACCAGGTCGGAGGCGCGTGCGGCGCGTGCGGCTTCTCTGCACGTCGGATCTGTCGTCGGAAAACAGAGCAAGTAAGAAAAGAAAGAGGAACGAGGAACAAGGCCAAGATAAGAGCACTAGATTAGCTTAAAAGCTTATACTTCCATAGAGTAGAGTCTCTAAGTACATACCCCAAAATGTACGAGGACAACAACTATTCACAAAAGTGAGAAATCAAGATTCATTGAGCCTAGGAGATAAAAAAAAGGAAGCCAAGAGAAAATGCTTTTAAAAAGCATTAAGCCTTGATTTAGGCATGATTTGAAAAAAAAAAAAAAAAAGACTCACCTAATAAAGGCCTAGATGGATTAGTGCTTCTTCAATTATGATCATAAAGCATTTACGGATTTGAATCAGTAGAAAGCTCTTTTTTAATATTTAGAATTCATTGTTTTTAGGTAATTTCAAAATTAGGCAACAAATGATATCGTTGGTAGATCAATATAAGCGATGTTGCTTTCATCAATAAATATTTCAACTTCTCAAATTTACTGTACAAGATTAGAAAAGGCAAGCAAGGCAACAGTAAAACAACAACAAAAATAAAAGCACAGAGAAGCAAAGCAATAATAAAAATAGAGTCGCAAATCAACAAGGAATGCATTGGCTTCAAAAATAAATGCATAGTAAAGTAAAGCAACAACAATAAGAGGCAGAGAAAGAGGACAACCAAAATGAAACTCTACTATTAAGGATAAGAGTAACACTGAGGTTTGTCCCAAGCAAAGTAGACTACTAAGCTCTGAACTAAGAATCAGAGGACAATTGAGGTTCGTCCAAACAAGGTAGACTACCAAGGTCTAATGTAAATAAGAGGACAACTAAGATTTGGTCAAAAAAGAAAAACCACCAGGCTCTGCATTAAGAGTAAGAAGATAAAGAACTAGATCTATCCTTTGAGAGCTCCGTATTAGTTTATAGGAAAGAATAAAAGTTGTATAAAACTTTACTTTAAAGTTTAGCTTTGTAAGGAGATGAGAAAAAGTTATAAAAAGCTTAAAAAGCTTAAAATTTAACTCCGTAATTCACTGTAAAGGAGAATAAATAACAGAGAAAGCTAGAGTTACCTCTGCACCTAGTAATTAATGGAGGAAAGTTGGAAGCTAGAGAAGCTTAGAGATACCTCTCCGCCTAATGATGGAGAAAAGTTAGAAGCTTGAGAAAAGCTAGCTAAGGTTACCTCGACACCTAGTGACGGCGAAAAGTCCTTCAAACTTAAAACTAATTATTTTAAGCTGTAAGGATATATAGAAAACATAATTAATTGTTATATATGGGTTCAAAAAATCAGAAATCGATAATTTGTTAAACCCAGTTTTCTTCTTTTATTCAAAAATTCTTAAATATCATTTGCAAACCAAATATCAACTGTAGATTGACTTCAGCAGCAGCTTAAATTAGAAAAATTATCAAGTCTTGACTCATTATCTCATTAAACAAAAAACATCACATTCATTTAAATTAAAATAATGAATAACGAAATGTAGTCCCTCTCGGCCCACGTCGACGGCCTCCAGTCCACTACATGGAATGGCCGAAAATTTTCAACTGCAAAACATTGGATATTATATGTTAATGTAAATTCAACTCTGCAAATTTGTTAATAAAAGTCAAATCCCAGAATTATTAAAAAAATATATGTAACTAATTATGCAGTAAAACTTTACGTTGTACTTGTACTTCTACATCAATACTCACGTAGCACCGTAACCTTGTTATTTTGTGCTTTCTTAGTAATACTCTCTTTTCTTTTTTAATATTTCATTCATCCCCTTTTAGTTAATTCTACAAATTTAATACTCGGTTATAAATAATTGACCAAGAAAAGTTAATCTTGCTAGCTTTTTAAATTTTAAATAATTATTTGTAATAAAATTATTAATTTTTGCTTTCGTATATTCGCCTCCACGATAGATATGCCATGCAAGCAATTGCTTGAATAGTCGCTGCGTTTACTTTGATTAATAATTATTAATTGATGGAAAACGAAAAACGAACAAGTTGGAATTATATTTAGCTTCGTGTCTGGTTAATTAGCAACGAATTAAGTGAAAGAGATTGTTAATCAACTACGTGAGACCTGGGATTGTTACTAAAAAGCCTGATAGAGACAAATTTGGTTATGGTTACCCATCTAATAGATTTGATTTTCTTTCCTAATTTTACCTAATTCCCACTATAACATTTCTCCAAGAGCCCAACTTCGTTTACTTCAATTTTATTATTCATTTCTTCATGACTTGCCCTTTGAATTAGACCACTCCACTAACAGTCCACAAAATTTGAGCTTAGGAGCCCGCCATGCATGCATTCTTGATCAAATCTCTATAAATATCTATTGAAGCCTCGCCATTCTTCCTCGCATCTAAAGCATTCATTTCTATTGCAATTACTTTCCTATAGCTTCAAGCTTCTCTATTAACATTATTAAAGCTCATCATGAAGTCCTTTAAAATCTTTCTTGCGTTGGCCATGCTCATGGCTATTGTAAATGCTCTTACGGCAACACCATCTGATGAAGAAGATCAACCATTCCATGAAATTCATAATGAAACTTCAGAGTTGATGACTTCTCTCAGAGGAGCGAGCCGCTTTCTTGCTTCGAAGCCTCGGGGCGTGATGACATGTGACAAATATCCTAGAGTTTGCCGTGTGAAGGGCAGCCGAGGGCGAGACTGCTGCAAGAAGAAATGTGTTGACGTGCAGACAGACAGGCTTAACTGTGGCAAGTGTGGTAAGAAGTGTAAGTACTCTGAGATTTGCTGCAAAGGTAAGTGTGTGAATCCTATGTTCAACAGCAAGCACTGTGGGGGTTGCTACAACAAGTGCCAAAAAGGGAATTCATGTTTGTATGGAATGTGCAGCTATGCATAGATCGATTGGTGTTGTGCCTGCAGAGATCATCACTTCAAGCTATCATGCATGGATGAAAATACAAGTATTAGCCCTTAAGTAGTGCCGCAAAACTGGATTAATTAATTAATTTGTTCATACTTTTAGTAGCTACATATATTTATGTGTCAAGTTGTTAATTTGTTGTGTGCCCAATAAAGGCAATTAGTCATCATTGATCGATCTTTGATGAGCTTTGCCCATGTTGTTTGTTTAATCTTTTAATTATTAATTCATGTAGCAGTATCATGCACAGAAGCATTTCTCAATATTTGATCGATGTTAATTGTCATAAGTGCCTCGAATAATAAATAAAAATTTATATATGTTTATTGTCAGTAGTATATTTACCTCTTGCATGCAAGTTTGCGATGGTTTCTAAATACCATAACGGATTCAGACTTGGCCAAAGAAAATTTATTATAGTTAACTACAGGGACCAAACTATAATTAAGGTTGCAATTAAGTAAACCACCTTATGTTCAAAAAATAATAAATAATTATAACCATAACAAGTATATGAACACTATTAACTGTGAGAGATTAAAAAATTATTGTACAAAAAAAAGGAAGAATTTTGTACATCAAATCTCAAGTAATTTACGACGATGAATGAATCTTAACTATTCGCTAAAGGTGAAGTAGCAGGAGAATATTAATTAATCATAGATCTTAAATATTTATCTCAAATGATATAATTAATTTAATATATAAATGATATATATAGTTATTGTTTAATATAACAAAGTGATTGAACTCATGGTAAATGATATATGCCTTCCTAAATGATTATCTCATTAGTCTTCACTTAGGATATAACTTGGAAAAGTTTCAAAAAATTAATGTAATATATTCAAAGTAATTGTGTAATTCTACATTAAATAAAATTAGTATATGTACAAAGTAATTTAATATTAATTATTTAATGTTATATAATTCTAAATATATATTACTTTAACTTTAATCTTGTATTCATCTTCCATTCTTTTTTCCTCCATTATATATTATATAAAGTTGTAAACAAATTTTATAAGTATAGTTTATACTTGAAGTTTTAGGGTGCATTTGCTGCTAATGTAGGTTTGAATTTTAAATCAAAATATCATATTGGTTTTCATTTAAATTAATTAATTATAAATCTGATTTTTTAATTATTATTTATATTCCTGTTCAATCTAATATTACACCAAAAACAGTACTCTATTACACTTCTCCAGTATTATCGCATTCAATTAGCACAATCCAATCCTAAACAATTAACACAATTTAACACCGTGTACTAAGAGAAATGATAGATTTCTCAAAACTTATTCCAAAATTACGCATCACATTGGCATGGGATTTATTGTAAATTATCACATCACCCTTTAAATCATCGTACCATCCATTTGACAAGTATTAATTAATTACATATAAGTTAGATACAATATTTAGGACATAATTTGAGATGAAAATCATTATTGGTGTACAAAAGGCATACCCTTAAGGGTAAGCTAGAAACAATAAATAATTAATGTTACCTAATCATTTAAAAATGTCAAACGTCCTATTTATTAGTACAAAAAAAAAAATTTACATGATAAATTGACTTTAAGAACTTAAACAATTTTATTTTATTTTTTTCTAATCATATTTCTTAGACAGATCACAGTTAGATAAGCTAATTTTTGTATGAAAATATCCACCATTTCTTATTCAAATTTATTATTTTTTTATTGAGAGAATGAAGATAATTAAAATAAAAGAATGTTAATATTGTCAATAGAAAACTACTTAAAATATACATTTAATTAACAATTTACGTTTAATCAACATTTTAATTGTTTAATTATTATAGGAATCTGATCCATGGAAAGAGACACTTAATTAAACACGATATAGCAACCACAGTAGCAGTAGCTTATAACAAAGAAGTGGATACTAATAACATTGGAACATTCTCCTCTGCCACCGCCCATATCTATATATCCATTGAATCCTTCGGAGACTCTGAATTGCTAGTATTTTATGGGTTCCCTAATCTAAAGAAAGGCAAGTCAACAAGCCAAAGAGCTCGTGCAGCCACGTTTTGCGTCGTACCAAAATTTTACCAGACGAATTAATGTGAGAAATTATAGCCCTTAAGTCGTGTGCACCACCTTTCCATTTGCTATATAATTATCTATGCATACTCTTTGTGACATGTATCTGAAACACAAACAATTAATGGCGCCCTCCATAACCCCTTTACTAGTATTGCTTTCATGTCTTTTCATAAACCTTGCTTCAACCCTGAATGCATATTCACTGGAGGGCTACAGCAGCTACTTGCCCAAAACTGTCAGTAGTACTACTTCTAAGAAAAATGCCATGAACGTAATAGACTCATGCTGGCGTGGCAAGTCCAATTGGGCTACCAATCGACAAGCTTTGGCTGATTGTGCGGTGGGGTTTGGAAAAGCTGCGATTGGAGGAAAATATGGTGCAATTTATGTCGTCAACAACCCTTCTGATGACCCCGAAAACCCTCGACCAGGCACGCTAAGGTATGGTGTCATCCAAGAAAAGCCACTTTGGATTATTTTCGCTAAGGACATGGTCATCAAGCTTAAAAATGAACTTATAATGAATAGTTATAAGACAATCGACGGTAGAGGCGCTAAAGTGGAGATTGCTTATGGACCTTGCATAACGATACAAGGTGTTAGCAATGTTATCGTACATGGGATTAGCATTCATGATTGTAAGCCAGGGAAAGCTGGCCGCGTTAGGAGCAGTCCTACACATGTTGGACGTCGCGGAGGCTCCGATGGAGATGCCATTTCAATATTCGCATCTTCGAATATCTGGATTGACCATTGCTACCTTGCTCGTTCTACTGATGGCCTAATTGATGTCATTCATGCTTCAACGGCGGTCACCATCTCGAATAACTACTTCTCGCAACATGATAAAGTATGCACATAATTTTATGGGGATTAGTAGTATATAGTTTAGTGTACAAAACATTTATCTTATATTGCTAGATAATAACTTCATTTACAGGTGATGCTGCTTGGACACAACGATAAATACACTGCAGATAAAGCTATGAAAGTTACAATAGTCTTTAACCGTTTTGGTGAAGGGCTTATCGAAAGGATGCCAAGGTGAGGGAAAAATAAGTTGCCACTGTCACATATTTCGATTAGTTAATTAGTGTGTGAAACAAATCTCATAAGCATCGGTTATTGCATTGCTTGCAGGGTCAGGCTAGGCTACGCCCATGTTGCCAACAATAGATACGACGAATGGAAGATGTATGCAATTGGTGGCAGCGCTAATCCAACAATTCTAAGTGAAGGGAACTACTTCATGGCTCCGGATGATCGTAACTCCAAAGAGGTGATTTGTGAATGTGTCATAATTTTCAATTCAAAAAAAAGTAGTCAACAGGTTCCCGGTACGTCAGTAGAAGATCAGTATAGTATTGTATAATATATTATATCTATTTATGGTTGTGTTTCTTGTTTAATTTAACAGGTGACCAAGAGAGAGGCGAAAAGTGGGTATAAAAATTGGAAATGGAGAACTTCCAAGGATGTCTTTCTAAATGGTGCTTATTTTGTTCAATCTGGTTATGGAAGTTGTGCACCAGGTTACTCCAAAGCTCAATCATTTACTGTGGCACCAGGCGCAATGGTTCCAGCTTTAACAGCTAGCGCGGGTCCTCTTCGCTGTGTTGCTAAAAAAGCATGTTGATATGCACATATATGTACATATATATGTGCATGATTAAACTTTGTTCTGTAATTTGTTTTACTCTTTCTTGTAATTTTCTCTTCTCATTTTCCTTTTTGAGAGGAAGTGCTAGAAGGCTTGATAACCTATAAAGTGCTTCAATATTCGAGAATTTCTGTACGTATTAAAATTCCCAGTGCTAGATTAATTGCTGGTTTTCGAATAGATAACAGTTGATGTCTTCTTAGAAATGGATTGGCAAACACATGTATTACTCCCAACATTAATAACACATGAAAATAAGAAGAAAAAAATTAAGATGCATTGGCAGCTAAGGAAAAATTGTCAAAAATGTGACACACTGTAAAAGAGCATTAATATTTGTGGTTCTCTCAACAGTGTATATAAACAGACAAAGAAACACATGGACTATCAATAAGGCTTGTTAAACTGCAAAATGCAATTAAAAAAATAATAACAATTAAACAAATAAAAAAAAGGAAGAAAAAATAAGGTGTTTGTTTCACTTTAGTTGATTGTTTTCAGAAAAGCCTATTCTCATTACTTTGAACCCCACATGTTACCGGTGCTTTTGCTCTCACTTTCCTCAAATACCACATACCAGCTCCAATTCCTATGGCTCCAGCAGCTGAAACTCCAGTCACTGTCCCTGAAACATCAAGAAATCAAGAATGAAGCCTTAATCATTCAATTCATTTGCCATATTCATTTACTCCAAAAGCATAAATATAGAACCTTATGGAAATCAAATGAAAAAATATATTTCACCTGCAATCACTCCCACCCTACTATGCTTAGAATTCTCATGATCTGCAAAAATCAATATACTGAGTTATGAAGTAATCAAGGGTGATCATCTGCAATTAACATTCTGCAAACTATAGCAATTAATAAATTTGTGATGAAAATCATTGTTTTGATGAACATATATGATGAAAATGTCTCCATATTAAACTGAAGTCTTAATTAAAGCAAAAACAAACCTTTACAATAAGTGGTGACATTTCCCTTGGGGCATACACACAAGAAATTCTGCGTTTCTACATCGAATCCGCAAGTACCTCCTCCCTTTGTCATGTCCTGACACTGCAAGCAACGTGTAGTCACCGGAATATCGAAATCAACCCTAATCCCGTACTCTGCAACCTGATCATACGGAGGATTGTTTCCAGTATTTCTCCAGTAAATGCTAGTATAAGAAGCGCAGTATTTGAGCATCAACCTTAAAGATTCGGTAGCTTTAGGGTAGTAAGAGCAGCAAGAACTACTATGCAATGCAGACGAACATTCTGGTAAGTGCCTGCATAGATAACTAGAACTATCACACGATGAATCACAACGTTCAGGGAAACAAATAGGGACACAGCAACCAAAGGGCTCACCAGGTTACTCAATTCATCAAAAAGTCAGTAGTTCCAGCATATCTTACTCAAATCTCAAAAGAACCACAAACTCAACTCTTTTACGACATTAAAAGATTTAATTTATCATTATTTAAAAAAAAAAGTCTTCCAGAAAAAACTAAACTTAGCAAAAGCATTACCTTCTGGTCGTCTACGGTTTCCACCATTGCAAGGTTTGGTACACCAGCTGCACGAGACCAGATGTTTATAAATCAGAACCAAATTTCCTTCTCTATCCATAGATGAAAGTTATGTAACATAAAATGAAAACAAAGAAAATCAAAAGCTTTATTACTGAGTAAAACTTTCACTTTATTGCTCTGTAAATTCCCAATAAAATGCCATTCTATATCCTCTGGAAGCTGCAGGTTCAAATCCACCCAACAAAGTCAAAAACTTTCCTTCACTATAAACACAAGAAAACCAACATCAAAATTTTCACTTTAAAATCTCAAGCTAAAAAGAAATTTGCAAACAATAGCAAAATGAAAAATCTTTCTCTAAAATCATCGCATAATTACACTAATCAACATAAAGAGGACCTGAGGAGCTTTCTCCACAAGTTCTTGAACATAATTTTCACCGAAGCATCGATGGCCGGCATCATAGACTTGGCGGACAAGAGAAACCGGCTTGGTCTTGCTCACGGCAACGAGTCGGACCCGGTCCGGCGCCCGACCAGACCGTTCGGCCGCTTGGCGAACTCTTTGGATCACAGAACGGAGAGCCGCCGCCGCGACGCCGTCTGTGGCTGCCGATGACGCGGCCATGCCTTCTGTATTCTCTTCTTCGTTGATGTTCTCTCTCTTGTTGCTTACTGGTTCCAGATTGTTCATGACTCTAACGCCTGTCCTTCCACTCTTTCGCTGCTACAGCTCAGATTGCGCCAAAACGATGCGTTTATAGCTTAATGAAACGACAGTCGGACAATGCGTTTATTTCATTTTTGGAAATAGAAATACGTATTTATGTTTGATTATTCAAAATTAGTTTTATTTTGATGGTTTAAATTTAATGATAATATTGGCAAAATGATTTGTTATTCAATTGCTTGAAATGGAAAAAATGGAATTATTTTAAATTATAGGATAAATGATCAATTTATTTGGGTGGACAATTGGGGAGATTCTCTTAAAGGAGATAATAAAATAATATCTATTATATAAATAATATATATATATAATATTATACATAAAAATATATAAATAAAAGGAAAGAAAACAAATTCAATTGAAATTGTAAATGTTGTTGTCAAATGTCGTTTGCTGGTGAAGCCTAGACTTTGTTGGGATGTAATGATCAACTCAGAACAGAATTTGGGAGAAAAATTACTTGTATTAACAGAGAAAATTAATGTACAAGAATTATACAAAAACTCCCCTAAAATTTCTGGAGCTCTCCTGGCTCTCTCTCTCAATCCTAAACTCTCTGGTTTAGACTCTGGAATCTCTCTGGAATCTCTCTGATTCTTAAACAAGGCAGAATTCGTCCCATATTTATAGGAAAAATTCTGCATACAAATTCAAATCAAATTGGCTACTTCCTTTGATTTTCAAAATTGGAGGTGCCTAACAAATTTGACTCTCAATGCATTCACATGGGAGGGATTCTGGAAGCCATGCATGTCATGCATGAGCTCAGCAGAATTCTAGAGCTCATGCATGTCATGCATGAGCTCATCAATTCTCCCCCTCCATCCCATGTGAAAGGGAGTAACAACAAAAGTAATTAGACAGCTTCTAATCCAACTATGTCTCTGCATAGTTCTAGCTTGTCTTTGGTGACCACTTTTGTTAACATGTCGGCTGGATTCTCTTTAGTATGGATCTTCACTAGTTTCAACAGTTGCTTGTCCATCACCTCTCGTATCCAATGATAGCGTATGTCGATATGCTTCGTTCGAGAATGGTACACTGAATTCTTGCTCAAATCCAGAGCACTTTGACTGTCACAGTGAACTTTGTACTCCTTTTGCTCAATCCCAAGTTCTTGGAGAAACCGCTTCAGCCACAACATTTCTTTTCCAGCTTCCGCTGTGGCAATGTATTCTGCCTCTGTCGTGGATAGCGCAACACACTTCTGTAGTCTTGACTGCCATGAGACAGCTCCCCCTGCAAAAGTGTAAACAAAACCTGATGTAGATTTCCTACTGTCAGGTTCTCCGGCCATATCTGAATCTGTATCGCCTTCCAAGATTGGATCAGCTCCCCCGTAACACAAGCATATCTTCGAAGTACCTTTAAGGTATCTGAGAATCCACTTGACTGCCTCCCAATGTTCTTTCCCTGAATTGGAAAGAAATCTGCTCACGACTCCGACAGCATGAGCAATATCTGGCCTTGTACACACCATGGCATACATCAAGCTTCCTACAGCAAAAGAATAGGGTACCGACGCCATGTCCTCTATCTCTTTCTTGGATGAGGGACATGATCTCTTGCTCAGCTTGAAATGATTAGCCAGTGGTACACTAACTGGCTTGGCACTATCCATGTTGAACCTTTGGATCACACGTTCAACATATTTTTCTTAAGACAGCCATAATTTCTTTTGTTTTCTGTCTCGACGAATGTGCATCCCCAAGATTTGCTGAGCTGGTCCCAAGTCCTTCATATCGAAGGTTTTTGATAGTTCATTCTTCAGCTGCTTTTTTCTTGTTGCATCTTTTCCGACGATCAACATGTCGTCCACATATAACATTAATGCAACAAAGTCTCCACCTGGAAGTTTCTGAAAGTAGACGCATTGGTCTGCAGCGGTTCTTTTGTATCCATGACTCACCATGAAGGAGTCAAACTTCTTGTACCATTGCCTTGGTGCTTGTTTGAGGCCATACAGGCTCTTTTTGAGCTTGCACACGAGGTGTTCTTTTTCTTGAACCTCGAACCCTTCTGGCTGCTCCATGTAGATTTCTTCATGCAAGTCTCCATGAAGAAATGCTGTCTTCACATCCATCTGTTCAAGCTCCAAATCAAGACTTGTTGTCAATCCGAGGATGACGCGGATTGAGGACATTTTTACTACCGGTGAGAATATTTCATCAAAGTCAATTCCTTTCTTCTGAAGGAATCCTTTTACCACCAATCGGGCTTTGTGCTTTATCACTTTTCCTGTTCCATCTTTCTTGAGCTTGAATACCCACTTGTTCTTCAGTGCCTTCTTTCCGTCTGTGAGTTCGACCAGTTCATAAGTTTTGTTCTTCTCTAGAGAATTCATCTCATCTCGCATTGCATGCAGCCATCGTTCTTTGTATGGATGAGATAAAACTTCATGAAAGCTTTCTAGCTCCCCCTCATCAGTAAGCAGTGTGTACTTTGATTCCGGATATCTCTTCGACGGAATCCGACCTCGCTCAGATCGTCGTAACTGAGGTTCTTCATTTCCAGGAGGTATAGCAGCTTCTATAGGTGATTGTGGCTCCCCCGGCTCAGCAATCTCTTCATTTTCTTCCTCCTGATCTGCTTCTGGAACTTCGTCTGGTACCTCGTCATTTCTTGTAGCATTTGGTGTTGGGGTATAATCTGCAACAATATCTGGGGCACTGCTAGTGGGATTTGTAGATATTGTTGTCTTTTCAGCGTCTTCATATGTTTGGTCTTCGTGAAATACGACATCTCTGCTCCGGATGACTTTCTTTTCTTTGGGATCCCATAATCTGTATCCGAATTCTTCATCTCCATAACCGATGAAGATACATGGAATAGTTCTTGCATCGAGCTTCTGTCTGAGCTCCTTGGATACATGTACGAAGGCTAAACACCCAAACACTTTCAAATGATTATAGGAGGGCTTTTTGTTAGACCATACCTTTTCTGGAATCTCGAAGTTCAGTGGTGCTGATGGTGCTCTGTTGATTAAGTAACAGGCGGTGCGAACTTCCTCCCCCCAGAATGGCTTGGGTAACTTAGCCAATCTGAGCATGCTTCTGACTCGTTCCATGATGGTTCGATTCATCCTCTCGGCCACTCCCTTATGTTGTGGTGTGCGTGGGACTGTTCTTTCATGTCGAATGCCATATCTTCGACAGTAGGCATTGAACTCTCTGGAGGTATACTCGCCTCCGTTATCTGATCGAAGGCATTTTAATTTCTTACCCGTTTCACGTTCTACCATGGTGTGAAACTCCTTGAACTTCTCCAGAACTTCATCCTTCGTCCTGAGGAAATACACCCACACTTTTCGAGATGCATCATCAATAAAGGTGAAGAAATACATTTTACCGCCTAAGGACTCGACTTCAAGAGGTCCGCATACATCACTGTGTACTAGCTCCAATAGCTTTGATTTCTTCACTGATGAGGAGCTGAATGACACCCTCCGTTGTTTCCCGTACAAACAATAGTCGCAAGGATGAGATGCTGCATCCTTGGAAACAGTGATCAGCTTCTTTTTCTGAAGGGTTGATAAACCCTTTTCACCCATGTGACCGAGCCTTTTATGCCACAAATCTAAAGTACCATGTGCTCTGCTACATGAAGGCTCTCTCCGTTTATCTTTACATGAGTCCTGTAAAGATTGTCACATAATTTACCTCGAGCAACCACCATGACCCCTTTCAACATCTTCCATGTACCGTTGGTGAAGCAGCTCTCATAACCTTGCTGATCAAAGGCTTTTACCGAGAGCAAATTGAGTCGAAGATCTGGCACATGACGAACGTCCTTCAAAGTTATCTTGCATCCGACGTTCGTTTGGAATTGAATATCACCAATTCCCATGATTTTGGCGGTGCTGTTGTTTCCCATCTTCACTATCCCAAAGTCTCCTGCTTTGTACGTGGTGAAGATCTCTCTGCAAGGAGTGACGTGGCAGGAAGCTGCTGTGTCAATGACCCATTCTACTCCTTGATCTGCTGTGTGGAAGCACGTCTCTTCTGCACAGATGGTTACATCTTCTACCACTGTAACTCGTGGTTCTTCGTTGCTTTGTGCCTGTGAACTCTCCTGGTTCTGCTTCCGAAGACTGCGACAATTTCTCTTCAAATGTCCCTCTTTGTCACAGTTGTAGAACTTGTATGTTGGTCTCCGCCCATCTGATGACCTGCCCCTTGATCTGCCTCTGCTTTTGCTTCTACCTCTTCTCCAGTCTTCACCTCGAGACTGTCTTCCTCGATTCTCTGTGATGTAGGCTTCATCTTGACTGGCGCCTGCATCTTTTCTTCTTGCCTCCTCGTTCATTAAGGCATCTTTAACCATTGATAGGGTAAGTCTGCCTCCGGGTGCTGAATTACTGATGGAGACCACTAGTGTCTCCCATGAATCTGGAAGAGAACTGAGAAGTAGAAGTGCTTGTTCCTCGTCTCCAAGCTGTAACTCGACTGCCGTCAACTGATTCACCAAGTTCTGGAACTCACTTGTATGTTCTACTACAGGAGTTCCGCTCCGCAACTTCAAGTTCACAAGCCGTCTCATCAGGATGGCTTTGTTTCGTGCTGACTTGGCTTGATACATACTCTCTAATTTTTTCCATAGAGTATATGCATCTGTTTCTTTGGCTAAATGGTGGAAGACACTATGATCGATCCATTGTCTGATCTGACCGATGCATTTTCTGTTAATTTTCTTCCACTCTGCCTCTTTTTCTGTCTCAGGTCTCTGCCCTTTAAATTCTATAGGGTCATATAGATCCTTACAACTAAGGAGATCCTCCATCCTGGGTCTCCATAGTGTGTAATTTGTAGCAGTCAATTTTATCATGGCTCCGGATGATTCTTCCATTTTAGAATAATTAATTCACTAAAATAGAAATTGAATTTCAAAAATCCGAGCCCACCGTTACGTCCGGAACGGTCAAATTAGGTGGAATAGCCTCTTCCGGGGCTCAAAAATTCTTTTTATACAATAAATACCAAGCTTGGAAACTTTAAGGACTAAACTGAAATTTCTTAAGGGCTAAACTGAAATTTCAGAAACTAAAAGGGGCACAATGTCATTCTCCAGAATTACAGGGGCCAAACTGATATTTTTTAGGGACTGAAATGTAAATTTCATAAACTGAGGGGGTCAAAATGTAATTACCCAGAAATACAGGGGCCAAAATGAAATTTTCCAACGTTTTGCTGACGTGGCAGGTGGGGTCCACAATGCTGACGTGGCTCTGACGTGGCGACACGTGGCACGCTGACGTGGACGGATGACGTGGCTTGCTGGCGTGGCGATATGCTGACGTGGCCTGCTGACGTGGCAAAAAGGTCGCTGACGTGGCTGATGACGTGGCGCTGACGTGGTCGTCTTCTTCCTTGGAATGGCGCGTGCAGCGCGTGGGGCGAGTGACGCCCACTCGCAGACCAGGTCGGAGGCGCGTGCGGCGCGTGCGGCTTCTCTGCACGTCGGATCTGTCGTCGGAAAATTGCAGAATGATCAGGACGACGTCACGAACATACTGGACACTTCAAATTCGAAATTCGATGACTTTCCGAAAAATCGAAATTTTCCAGAAACAGGGGACAAATTTTCTCTGAATTTTTTTCTTTCTGTTCTGACGTTCCAGGAGCTCAACGAGGCTCTGATACCACTTGTTGGGATGTAATGATCAACTCAGAACAGAATTTGGGAGAAAAATTACTTGTATTAACAGAGAAAATTAATGTACAAGAATTATACAAAAACTCCCCTAAAATTTCTGGAGCTCTCCTGGCTCTCTCTCTCAATCCTAAACTCTCTGGTTTAGACTCTGGACTCTCTCTGGAATCTCTCTGATGCTTAAACAAGACAGAATTCGTCCCATATTTATAGGGAAAATTCTGCATACAAATTCAAATCAAATTTGGCTACTTCCTTTGATTTTCAAAATTGGAGGTGCCTAACAAATTTGACTCTCAATGCATTCACATGGGAGGGATTCTGGAAGCCATGCATGTCATGCATGAGCTCAGCAGAATTCTAGAACTCATGCATGTCATGCATGAGCTCATCAGACTTGATGATCCATCTATAGAGCTCCAATGCAACAGCAAGGGAAGCCAAAGCTGCAAGTACTCCCACATAAAACCATCTCCATTTTTCAGCAGCATATGCATGAGCATGACTTAGATTTATGATCCCTTCAAATACATTTGCAATACTTAAAGCAATTATTGTGTAACCCATCATATGATGGCATCTCTGCCAACACTTGCGGCATTCATCTTCTCTTCTTGGTTGCAGTAAAGTGGTCAACATCTGGGAGGGAGCTACGGTGCAGCTGATGTACGGGTACATCAGCTGCTTTTTCAATTTTTTACTTGGGGCAAAAGTTGTATTTACAACTTTTGCACCCGCGTTTACAAGAAAAGCCAGCTGCGTATGGGTACGCAGCTGGACTGTAGTCAGTCCCCAACATCTGAACATCATACATACATAAAACTGCAATTATTGAAGAAGTCCGTACATAAACCGAATTTGAGAAGTGATGTTATAGCAAATTCATGTATGCACTTACTTGTATGGTTGCAAATGTGAATAAAATTATGCCAAGAATGCGATGTGTCTTGAGATTGTGATGTTTGGAAGAGTTTCCAAGCCATAAACCAATGCCCCATCCGATGGAACCAAGAATGTATCCCAGGCTTTGACACAGAACATGAAGAGGGTACCATTCATGATACTGCAATGGAAATTTTCTGAAGTATCTGGCAGTAATTGCTCCAATAGGCAACAGAGTCCCCCATCCTATGATGTTCAGAAACCCATGAACCTGTCAAGTTATCTTAATGAATCATGCTCATTATCATCAATTATATATTATAAGCTGAAAGAGCCAAATTATAACATCTAACAGTTGTTTGAGTAATATGTATATGCTTACACTCCTTAGGCTGTGCCGATGATGCAAGAGGCCGTGGCCCTTAGATGATCTTAGATTTGCACTAGTTGCTCTCACAACAGGCTGGGTGTGCTGAAGAGAAGAAGCATGTAGTTGGTTCTCCATATCTTCTAGATTTTTTTCAGCTTCCCGCACATTAGTTTTGCTTACAATTTCCACGAGAGAAATTTCTTCATTGAATGAAGAAGGCTGGGCTCTAACACAAGGCAAAGGAAAGATCAAACTGAGGATTATAAGGCAACAGGAAGTCATGGTCCTCCTCTCACAACAAACACAAATTTTGGCAACAAGAATTTCAATACCATTTACGAGTCAATCCTCGAACAGCTACTTATTGACATTGATGTGCAAGTTACAACATTAAATTAAAGGATCCCACTGAATATATATAAACAATAGTCACTTCCTTTGCTTTTTTTAATCACAGAAAATTGAAAATTCTAACATAAAATTTTCATGAGGTCATGGGTATATGACGCAACCTAGACTAGTTGCACATTGATGCTATACCTCAATTTTTTTTTAGACAAGAGGGCTGTTGAGAGAATAAGTGCTTTCCTTATCAGACTAGGGAATCGTGCAACTTGCTTTAATTTCTTCAGATTTTATTCCGTTTACTCTTTTCTCTTCCCCAAGTTATATGACCAGCTTTTCTATTCCTCCGAATAATATAAATGTTGCTTTTGATGATGCGAGTTTATATTCTCAATCCATGTAATTAAAATGAGTAACTAAGGATTTGTTTGTGATCATTGTACTGTGAGAAATTACTGTAAAAAAGTGTTATTAGAAAAATCAGATATTAGCTGTGCTATCTCAAAAAGTTATAGATGTTTCGTTAAGTAATTTTTCAAAATTGTTGTGCCGTCCAAAAGCTATAAATATATGTTTAGAATTCATTTGATCATAAGATGAAAGGGGAATATGTGTTTTGGATGAAAGCTAATTAGACTCATATGATCATCAGCTTTCATCCGAAATTGGAATGTATACAGTGAAAATTTCTATAAATTGGGTCCTGTAGTATCATGTAAACTAGTTAAAACCAATATTAACAAACAGCTACAGGCGGGCCAAGACCACCGCACTCTAGGTATGACATGGCAAAGAATGATTGGAAGCAAGATACCAGGCGAGATTCACTGTTTATTGAGTTTACTTTACAGTTGGGATACAGAATCACCAGGTCGGCCAACTTTCCTTTACATCTAATCAATTGGTTAATTTATAGCAAATTATAAAGAGGAATTCAGTACTTTGCAAGCAGTTTGCTGAATTAAGACCACACAGAAAAAGCAAAACTTGTGCATTCATTTTCCTTCAGTCAACTATCTCCCGCCAATTTTCTATATAAACAGATGCCCTTTCAGGATATTCCCACTTAGCTCGTCTTGCAAGTTTGCAACCATGAAGTTGCTAACAGTCTTCATTGCCCTCTCTGCAACAATAGCAATTGTTGCAGCTGTAAATTACGTAGATGTTGACAGTGAAGACTCGAATATGCAAAGTGATCAAGCGACTAGGGAGTCAGAAATGGCAGAAGTAACTTCTTTGCGAGGGGTGAGCCGCTTCCTGGCACAGCAAAACCTGATTGCCAATATGACTTGTGATAAGTTTCCTCGTGTTTGTCGCCTCAAGAGGAGCCCAGGACCGGACTGCTGCAAGAAAAAATGTGTCAATGTGAAGACGGATCGTTTGAATTGTGGAATGTGTGGCTACAAGTGCAAGTATACTGAAATATGTTGCAAGGGGCATTGCGTAAATGCTTCGTTCGATAAGAGACATTGTGGCGGGTGCAACAAGAAGTGCAAAAAAGGAGAGTTGTGTGTTTATGGGATGTGCAATTATGCATGAGTGCTTCACTACTATCACTTGCAGTCTTGCAGACAGTAATTTCTAGACACCTCCCTACTGAAATTTATGTTACATCATATTATGATAAGTTAATGTATTCTTTCCCAGAAAGGGATATATAAAGTCCTTTAAATTACATGAAATATTAACAGTTTGAAGGGAACAAACACATAATTATTTTAGCTCTTTTATTAATAAGTTTTTCTTATGACTTTAGTATGCCACTGTAATGTAATGCATTAGCAAGCCTTGATAATTGATATATATTTGACAATAAAGTCTGTTAATGAAGCTTTCTCGTTTTCAAAAACTGATTAGCCCATTAAAGACGCAAGTCTGCACATTTTAGTCTTGGACATTGTTTTCATAATTTCACTTTGTGGTGCAAATTGACAAAGTGAATATATTATTATGGATGATCCACCGCAATTTTTGAACTTACCAATAAATAATAGTACCATATATTTACAACCTACATATAACTTAAACTCTACAATTTGATATGACAGATCACATCGCAAAAATTCACTGGAGAATGAAAAAAAAAGAATTAAGAAAGTTACATATTTAATAGGATTTTGCTATGTAGACTGTCATATCAAATTGTAAAGTTTAAATTGTTTGTAGGTTCTAAATCTATCATGACTGATAAATAAAAGTTAGGCTGTTTTGGTCTGGACATCTCTGAGTTATTCCAGTTTTTATTATCAATCAACCAAAGCATCACACTATAGAGTATTTGTCTAGTTTATTGAAAAATTAATTTACAAGGGATAAAAGTGCGAGCGCATTTTTCTGACATTTATGGCCAATTATTTACAATTTAAAGAAAGATATTTGAACCGTTGATTCTTGGCGTAGCATAACAGATAAGTCAGGTCAAACTGAGAGAAAAAGTGTGATTGGGGAAGGTACATAGTATCAAATGGTTGCTTCATTTTGTAAAAGACAATAAACAGTTAATGCAGAGTCACTGTAATTTGTAAATTCTCATCAACTTGCATGCCGTCATATATCAGGGATTTACCATGTGATGTGATCCTGAAAAGCACGGTCCAATTCGGTCAAGGGCTGCAACATTGCAGGATAGCCAAACCCAGGCCAAATATTCTTGACTTGCATGCCAAGACGGTTCTTTGTACAAGTCAAAACACACATAACAGAGACGTCAAAGGCAAGGTGGCTAGCTGTTGTATAGATATCTTTAAGAGATTTCAAGTGCTTCTATAACTGATATTATCCAATTTTCAAATCGAAATTTAGAAAACGCAATGAATCGAAGTATAAAAACTGTTTTACTTGGCATTTGGCAATTGGCAACGTGGGCTGGTCGCTAGGCTGTGGGCATCGCGTTAATCACGTAAAGAAACCAAACCCCTGCTTATATCTTTGCTAAGAGCTGACGCAACAAATCTCGATCTGCCTCGCTGGCCGTTGATATAGCTTATATACATATCTCTGTTAAATAAATTAATCTACAAATAAGGACTGATCATCTCCATAAAAAATTGAACATGTTTATCATTATATGCTTTTACCAACTTGTACTAATTAGAGGAATATAAATCATTATAGAATAGTCTTAACTTGCGTCTTAAAGGCACATATTAAGCTTTTGAATATTATATTGATTCACTTGAAAGTTGTGCATTTAATGATTTTACACAGTTTTTTATATAATTTATAATTTTCTAGAGAATATACACAATTTTCAAAAAATTTATGTAATTTTTGAAAGCTTAACATATGCTCTTAGTACACACGGTAAGACCACTCATCATTATATACAAGTAAACATAAAATTATATAATGATTACTTAATTAATTAACTATAGTTAATATATAATCCCTGCCTTAAAATTTTCCAATTTTCCTACGTACGCAAGATTATTACTCAATTTCCTAACGAGGAAATTTCATGTACAACTTCATTGAATCGGTCGATTATATATACATTGAATTTGGGCGATCTGCTCCTTTTCCCAATTTTCCATGTCACTTTTGAATATATTTTCATATCAATTTTAAGCCTAACTTCCATTTATTTACACATTGATAACGATCGATCTAATTCCTTGAAAAAATGGTTCATGCCTTCCTGACCTCTCCCCATATAGTTTCGTATAAGTACCTTACCATTCTACCTCTCCTCAACAACAAGAAGAAGAAGCATTTTTCATTTATATTAGTTCTCTTTCAGAATTTAATAGTATTCTCTTAATTCTACTCAACTATGAAGTCATCAAACATCTTATTTATATTATTGTTGGCAACAATTGCTTTGGCCACTTCAGTGCCAAGCCTCCATGCAGCTACAGCCTTGCCCAAAACCGATCAAGGACGACCAATATCAAAAAATATTCTGAGAGGAACAGATCGCTTCCTTGCTGATAAGCCCCGGGCTGTGATGACTTGTGATAAGTACCCTACTGTTTGTCGCGCCAAGGGCAGTTCCGGCCCTGACTGCTGCAACAAACAATGCGTCAATGTGATGACAGACAAACTCAACTGTGGAAAGTGTGGCAGAAAGTGTAGCTACTCCCAAATGTGTTGCCAAGGAGATTGTGTGAATCCTTCTGCCAACGAGAAGCACTGCGGCCGCTGCAACAACAAGTGCAAGAAAGGAGGCTTGTGCGTTTATGGATTGTGCAGCTACGCTTAGTGTGCCATATTATCGTGCATGCATGATAATATATATATAATGTATGTCTTATTACCAATAGAGCTGGCTAGGGAAGCCAATATAACTCTTTGATGGGCTTCTGCATGGATTATAAAGTTTTCATTAATTTCATAATCCATGTCATCATCCTCATCTCAATATATAATCACATTTGTTTGATCCTTTTACCTCTGAGATTTAAGTATATTTCTGTTCCTCTTCTAATTTGATGAATGCTGGGTCGAACCATTGAAAAATTCTTGTCAAATTAATATGATCAAAGTACTACTACTTATACATCGATCTTTCAAACAGTACTGATTCAATCGATTAATCTGGTATAATTATAAGCTAGAAACAAATAATTAAGGGTCTGTTTCTAATATTATTAATCTATGAAACTATAGTAAGCTTTAGCCTAGAATAAAGAAATTAATTGGATTAATTAATTCACAACATAAAATATAGACTGCAACTAAAAGGTCAAGTTCACAAAAGTTATCGCGGGCCATTAACATATATATAATTATTTTAAGCTTTTAAAGATAGGAAACATAAATAATTAATTGTTATATATATGGGTTCAAAAAATCAGAACTCGATAATTTATTAAACCCAGTTTTCTTTTTCATTCAAAAAAAATTCTTAAAATATATAATCTGAAAACCAAATATCAACTATAGATTAACTTCAGCAGTCACTTAAATTGGAAAAATTATCAAGTCTTGACTCATTATCTCATTAAACAAATAACATCACATTCATTTAAATCAAAATAATCAATAACGAAATGTGGTCCCTCTCGGCCCACGTCGACAGCCTCCAGTCCACTTCATGGAATCGCCAAAAATATTCAACAGCAGCAAAGCAGAGGAAATTCCTTAATTATATGCTTATATAATGTCAACTCTGCTTAATTAATATAAGTCAAATCCTAGAATTATTATATATATATATATATATATATATATATATATATATATATATATGTAACTAATTATGCAGTAAAACTTTATGTTTTACATCTGCATCATTCCTGACGTAGTACTTTTTTGCTTTTAATATTTCAATCAGCTCCTTTTAGTTAATTCTACAAATATAATACTCGTTTATAAATAATTGACCAAGGAAAGTTAATTCTTGCTAGCTTTTTAAATTTTAATTAATTAATTATAATAATATTATTGATTTTTGCTTTCGTATATTAAACTTCACCATATCTATGCCATGCAAGCAATTGCTTGATTAGTCGCCGTCTTTACTTTAATTAACAATTATTAACTGAATGAAAACGAAAAACGAACAAGTTGGAAATATATTAATGTTCGTGTCTGGTTAATTAGCAACGAGCTAAGTGAAAGAGATTGCTAATCAACTACGTGAGACCTGGGATTGTTAGCTAAAAAGCCTAATAGAGACACGTTTGGTTACCCATCTAAATTTGGTATTTCTTTCCTAATTTTACCTAATTCCCACTATAACATTTCTCCAAGAGCCCAACTTCGTTTACTTCAATTTTATTATCCATTTCTTCGTGACTTGCCCTTTGAATTAGACCACTCCACTAAGAGTCCGCAAAATTTGAGCTTAGGAGCCCGCCATGCATGCATTCTTGATCAAATCTCTATAAATATCTATTCAAGCCTCCCCATTCTTCCTCGCATCCAAAGCATTCATTTCCATTGCAATTACTTTCCTATAGCTAGCTTCAAGCTTCTCTATTAACATTATTAAAGCTCATCATGAAGTCCTTTAAAATCTTTCTCGCGTTGGCCATGCTCATGGCTATTGTCATTACTCTTAGGGCAACACCATCTGATGAAGAAGATCAACCATTTGATGAAGTTCATAATGAAACTTCAGAGTTAATGACTTCTCTCAGAGGAGCGGGCCGCTTCCTTGCTTCGAAACCTCGGGGCACGATGACATGTGACAAATATCCTAGAATTTGCCGCGTGAGGGGCAGCCCAGGGCGAGACTGCTGCAAGAAGAAATGTGTTGACGTGCAGACAGACAGGCTCAACTGTGGCAAGTGTGGTAAGAAGTGTAAGTACTCAGAGATTTGCTGCAAAGGTAAGTGTGTGAATCCAATGTTCAACGGCAAGCACTGTGGAGGTTGCTACAACAAGTGCCAAAGAGGGAATTCATGTTTGTATGGAATGTGCAGCTACGCATAGATCGATTGGTGTTGTGCCTGCAGAGACCATCACTTCAAGCTATCACGCATGCATGCAAATACAAGTATTAGTCATCAAGTAGTGCAGCAAAACTGGATTCATTAATTAATTTGTTCATACTTTTAGTAGCTACATAAATATGTGTCAAGTTGTTAATTTGTTGTGTGTCCAATAAACGCAATTAGCCATCATCGGTCGATCTTTGATGAGCTTTGCCCATGTTGTTTGTTTAATCTTTTAATTATTAATTCATGTAGCAGTATCATGCACAGAAGCATTTGTCGACATTTGATCGGTGTCATTGTTATAAGTGCCTCGAATAATAAAGAAAAATTTGTATATGTTTATTGTTCGTAGTATATTAATTAGTTATTAACTCTTGCATGCAAGTTTGCCATGGTTTTCATTTTCTAAATACCATAACTGATTCAGACTTGGCCACAGAAAATTTATTGCAGTTAACTCGGGGAACAAATTATAATAAGGTTGAAATTAAAAATGAAAATGAAAAAAAAAAAACAAGTGAGAATTTTGTACATCAAATCTCAAGTACGACAATGAATTAATCCTAACTGCACGCGTAGGTGAAGTAGCAGGTAGAAGCTAGGGATAACACATGAGAGATGGACAAATCACTTCATTTATTTTGACAAGTTATAATACGATGAAGGGCAGCATTAATTTTCTATTAATTGAATACTTCTAAAATGTTTTGAAGTATCTTATACGCCTGTGATTAAAATTTGGAGTAAAATTAATGATTGATCTTAATATGTAATTAATTTAATGTATAAATTATATATGTAGTTATTCTTTAATATAACCAAAATGATTGAACTCATGTGGCGAATGATATATGGCTTTCTAAATGATTATATCATCACCTAGGATATAAATTGGAAAAGTATCAAGAAATTAATACAATTTATACAAAGTAATTGAGTAATTCTACATTAGATAAAATTTGTATATATACAAAGTAATGCAATATTACTTATTTAATGTTATATAATCCTAAATATTTATTACTTTTGTTATACCAAAAAATAAGATGAAATAAATACTAAATGATTAGCTTTGTAGCTCATTAATGGAGAAGAATAAAAGGCTTTTTAGCTCCTTTGCCCAACCTTCGGATGACCTATGTGATAGAAGATAAGTGATTCCACCAAAAAACTTCCTACCAAAAACTTCTAGTAAAACATGTGCTGTCAGAGCAGCTTCATTTAAAATGGCAAAAGACTTCCTTATAGATGAGGTTAATAGATAACACTCATAAGGAAAGATAACCTTATCCAACACAACTTCAGGAAGAGGATTAAAGCTATAATACTCAACTATAAAAAGCCTACACTTCTCATCCACTAGGTGCGACAAAACAAACACTAAAACCTACTAATCTCTTTGGCCACTGTTACAAATCTGATTTGAGTGTCGGATTGGTTTCCTTGGCAAGTTATATTGTGGAGTCTGATGTTTTGGAATGGGAAGTCTACGGATCGAAGAAACGACTTTATAAAATGTAGATGAGAAGACTGATAGACCTCTTATTAGAAGAGAGAAACTATTTTCACCCAAGAAATTTCGGAGGCAGATCTTCCTACAAAATTCAAGATGCCACCTATAAAACAATACGATGGCATAAGAGATTCGCCAGTGCATCTGGAGACATACAAGTCTTGGATGGAGTTGCAAGGCACCACAAGGCTAGCTATGTGTAGGGCATTCTTTATGACCCTCTCTGGTGCAGCTCGAAGATGGTACAAAAAACTAAAGCCTAGCTAGAATAATTTTGCCATTTGCGCAACTGAGCGAGGGCAGTTTGTAGGAGCAAGAGACCACCAATTGCCACCTACACATCTTCTGTCAGTAAAGCAAGGACGAGATGAGTCATTGAAACAATACATAACTCATTACAATGTGAAGGCAGTGAAGATTGAGAATTGTACGAACACTATAGCATTGACAACGATGATGGTTAGATTACGACCTGGCAGATTTTATTATTCTCTGGTAAAGAATCCTTCTAGAACTTTCACTGAATTGTTAGCCAGAGCACGAAAATACTCAATGATGATGAGTTAACAATGCGAAGAGGAATACTAACTAAGAGCAAAACAGAGCAAGTAAGAAAAGAAAGAGGAACGAGGAACAAGGCCAAGATAAGAGCACTAGATTAGCTTAAAAGCTTATACTTCCATAGAGTAGAGTCTCTAAGTACATACCCCAAAATGTACGAGGACAACAACTATTCACAAAAGTGAGAAATCAAGATTCATTGAGCCTAGGAGATAAAAAAAAGGAAGCCAAGAGAAAATGCTTTTAAAAAGCATTAAGCCTTGATTTAGGCATGATTTGAAAAAAAAAAAAAAAAAGACTCACCTAATAAAGGCCTAGATGGATTAGTGCTTCTTCAATTATGATCATAAAGCATTTACGGATTTGAATCAGTAGAAAGCTCTTTTTTAATATTTAGAATTCATTGTTTTTAGGTAATTTCAAAATTAGGCAACAAATGATATCGTTGGTAGATCAATATAAGCGATGTTGCTTTCATCAATAAATATTTCAACTTCTCAAATTTACTGTACAAGATTAGAAAAGGCAAGCAAGGCAACAGTAAAACAACAACAAAAATAAAAGCACAGAGAAGCAAAGCAATAATAAAAATAGAGTCGCAAATCAACAAGGAATGCATTGGCTTCAAAAATAAATGCATAGTAAAGTAAAGCAACAACAATAAGAGGCAGAGAAAGAGGACAACCAAAATGAAACTCTACTATTAAGGATAAGAGTAACACTGAGGTTTGTCCCAAGCAAAGTAGACTACTAAGCTCTGAACTAAGAATCAGAGGACAATTGAGGTTCGTCCAAACAAGGTAGACTACCAAGGTCTAATGTAAATAAGAGGACAACTAAGATTTGGTCAAAAAAGAAAAACCACCAGGCTCTGCATTAAGAGTAAGAAGATAAAGAACTAGATCTATCCTTTGAGAGCTCCGTATTAGTTTATAGGAAAGAATAAAAGTTGTATAAAACTTTACTTTAAAGTTTAGCTTTGTAAGGAGATGAGAAAAAGTTATAAAAAGCTTAAAAAGCTTAAAATTTAACTCCGTAATTCACTGTAAAGGAGAATAAATAACAGAGAAAGCTAGAGTTACCTCTGCACCTAGTAATTAATGGAGGAAAGTTGGAAGCTAGAGAAGCTTAGAGATACCTCTCCGCCTAATGATGGAGAAAAGTTAGAAGCTTGAGAAAAGCTAGCTAAGGTTACCTCGACACCTAGTGACGGCGAAAAGTCCTTCAAACTTAAAACTAATTATTTTAAGCTGTAAGGATATATAGAAAACATAATTAATTGTTATATATGGGTTCAAAAAATCAGAAATCGATAATTTGTTAAACCCAGTTTTCTTCTTTTATTCAAAAATTCTTAAATATCATTTGCAAACCAAATATCAACTGTAGATTGACTTCAGCAGCAGCTTAAATTAGAAAAATTATCAAGTCTTGACTCATTATCTCATTAAACAAAAAACATCACATTCATTTAAATTAAAATAATGAATAACGAAATGTAGTCCCTCTCGGCCCACGTCGACGGCCTCCAGTCCACTACATGGAATGGCCGAAAATTTTCAACTGCAAAACATTGGATATTATATGTTAATGTAAATTCAACTCTGCAAATTTGTTAATAAAAGTCAAATCCCAGAATTATTAAAAAAATATATGTAACTAATTATGCAGTAAAACTTTACGTTGTACTTGTACTTCTACATCAATACTCACGTAGCACCGTAACCTTGTTATTTTGTGCTTTCTTAGTAATACTCTCTTTTCTTTTTTAATATTTCATTCATCCCCTTTTAGTTAATTCTACAAATTTAATACTCGGTTATAAATAATTGACCAAGAAAAGTTAATCTTGCTAGCTTTTTAAATTTTAAATAATTATTTGTAATAAAATTATTAATTTTTGCTTTCGTATATTCGCCTCCACGATAGATATGCCATGCAAGCAATTGCTTGAATAGTCGCTGCGTTTACTTTGATTAATAATTATTAATTGATGGAAAACGAAAAACGAACAAGTTGGAATTATATTTAGCTTCGTGTCTGGTTAATTAGCAACGAATTAAGTGAAAGAGATTGTTAATCAACTACGTGAGACCTGGGATTGTTACTAAAAAGCCTGATAGAGACAAATTTGGTTATGGTTACCCATCTAATAGATTTGATTTTCTTTCCTAATTTTACCTAATTCCCACTATAACATTTCTCCAAGAGCCCAACTTCGTTTACTTCAATTTTATTATTCATTTCTTCATGACTTGCCCTTTGAATTAGACCACTCCACTAACAGTCCACAAAATTTGAGCTTAGGAGCCCGCCATGCATGCATTCTTGATCAAATCTCTATAAATATCTATTGAAGCCTCGCCATTCTTCCTCGCATCTAAAGCATTCATTTCTATTGCAATTACTTTCCTATAGCTTCAAGCTTCTCTATTAACATTATTAAAGCTCATCATGAAGTCCTTTAAAATCTTTCTTGCGTTGGCCATGCTCATGGCTATTGTAAATGCTCTTACGGCAACACCATCTGATGAAGAAGATCAACCATTCCATGAAATTCATAATGAAACTTCAGAGTTGATGACTTCTCTCAGAGGAGCGAGCCGCTTTCTTGCTTCGAAGCCTCGGGGCGTGATGACATGTGACAAATATCCTAGAGTTTGCCGTGTGAAGGGCAGCCGAGGGCGAGACTGCTGCAAGAAGAAATGTGTTGACGTGCAGACAGACAGGCTTAACTGTGGCAAGTGTGGTAAGAAGTGTAAGTACTCTGAGATTTGCTGCAAAGGTAAGTGTGTGAATCCTATGTTCAACAGCAAGCACTGTGGGGGTTGCTACAACAAGTGCCAAAAAGGGAATTCATGTTTGTATGGAATGTGCAGCTATGCATAGATCGATTGGTGTTGTGCCTGCAGAGATCATCACTTCAAGCTATCATGCATGGATGCAAATACAAGTATTAGCCCTTAAGTAGTGCCGCAAAACTGGATTAATTAATTAATTTGTTCATACTTTTAGTAGCTACATATATTTATGTGTCAAGTTGTTAATTTGTTGTGTGCCCAATAAAGGCAATTAGTCATCATTGATCGATCTTTGATGAGCTTTGCCCATGTTGTTTGTTTAATCTTTTAATTATTAATTCATGTAGCAGTATCATGCACAGAAGCATTTCTCAATATTTGATCGATGTTAATTGTCATAAGTGCCTCGAATAATAAATAAAAATTTATATATGTTTATTGTCAGTAGTATATTTACCTCTTGCATGCAAGTTTGCGATGGTTTCTAAATACCATAACGGATTCAGACTTGGCCAAAGAAAATTTATTATAGTTAACTACAGGGACCAAACTATAATTAAGGTTGCAATTAAGTAAACCACCTTATGTTCAAAAAATAATAAATAATTATAACCATAACAAGTATATGAACACTATTAACTGTGAGAGATTAAAAAATTATTGTACAAAAAAAAGGAAGAATTTTGTACATCAAATCTCAAGTAATTTACGACGATGAATGAATCTTAACTATTCGCTAAAGGTGAAGTAGCAGGAGAATATTAATTAATCATAGATCTTAAATATTTATCTCAAATGATATAATTAATTTAATATATAAATGATATATATAGTTATTGTTTAATATAACAAAGTGATTGAACTCATGGTAAATGATATATGCCTTCCTAAATGATTATCTCATTAGTCTTCACTTAGGATATAACTTGGAAAAGTTTCAAAAAATTAATGTAATATATTCAAAGTAATTGTGTAATTCTACATTAAATAAAATTAGTATATGTACAAAGTAATTTAATATTAATTATTTAATGTTATATAATTCTAAATATATATTACTTTAACTTTAATCTTGTATTCATCTTCCATTCTTTTTTCCTCCATTATATATTATATAAAGTTGTAAACAAATTTTATAAGTATAGTTTATACTTGAAGTTTTAGGGTGCATTTGCTGCTAATGTAGGTTTGAATTTTAAATCAAAATATCATATTGGTTTTCATTTAAATTAATTAATTATAAATCTGATTTTTTAATTATTATTTATATTCCTGTTCAATCTAATATTACACCAAAAACAGTACTCTATTACACTTCTCCAGTATTATCGCATTCAATTAGCACAATCCAATCCTAAACAATTAACACAATTTAACACCGTGTACTAAGAGAAATGATAGATTTCTCAAAACTTATTCCAAAATTACGCATCACATTGGCATGGGATTTATTGTAAATTATCACATCACCCTTTAAATCATCGTACCATCCATTTGACAAGTATTAATTAATTACATATAAGTTAGATACAATATTTAGGACATAATTTGAGATGAAAATCATTATTGGTGTACAAAAGGCATACCCTTAAGGGTAAGCTAGAAACAATAAATAATTAATGTTACCTAATCATTTAAAAATGTCAAACGTCCTATTTATTAGTACAAAAAAAAAAATTTACATGATAAATTGACTTTAAGAACTTAAACAATTTTATTTTATTTTTTTCTAATCATATTTCTTAGACAGATCACAGTTAGATAAGCTAATTTTTGTATGAAAATATCCACCATTTCTTATTCAAATTTATTATTTTTTTATTGAGAGAATGAAGATAATTAAAATAAAAGAATGTTAATATTGTCAATAGAAAACTACTTAAAATATACATTTAATTAACAATTTACGTTTAATCAACATTTTAATTGTTTAATTATTATAGGAATCTGATCCATGGAAAGAGACACTTAATTAAACACGATATAGCAACCACAGTAGCAGTAGCTTATAACAAAGAAGTGGATACTAATAACATTGGAACATTCTCCTCTGCCACCGCCCATATCTATATATCCATTGAATCCTTCGGAGACTCTGAATTGCTAGTATTTTATGGGTTCCCTAATCTAAAGAAAGGCAAGTCAACAAGCCAAAGAGCTCGTGCAGCCACGTTTTGCGTCGTACCAAAATTTTACCAGACGAATTAATGTGAGAAATTATAGCCCTTAAGTCGTGTGCACCACCTTTCCATTTGCTATATAATTATCTATGCATACTCTTTGTGACATGTATCTGAAACACAAACAATTAATGGCGCCCTCCATAACCCCTTTACTAGTATTGCTTTCATGTCTTTTCATAAACCTTGCTTCAACCCTGAATGCATATTCACTGGAGGGCTACAGCAGCTACTTGCCCAAAACTGTCAGTAGTACTACTTCTAAGAAAAATGCCATGAACGTAATAGACTCATGCTGGCGTGGCAAGTCCAATTGGGCTACCAATCGACAAGCTTTGGCTGATTGTGCGGTGGGGTTTGGAAAAGCTGCGATTGGAGGAAAATATGGTGCAATTTATGTCGTCAACAACCCTTCTGATGACCCCGAAAACCCTCGACCAGGCACGCTAAGGTATGGTGTCATCCAAGAAAAGCCACTTTGGATTATTTTCGCTAAGGACATGGTCATCAAGCTTAAAAATGAACTTATAATGAATAGTTATAAGACAATCGACGGTAGAGGCGCTAAAGTGGAGATTGCTTATGGACCTTGCATAACGATACAAGGTGTTAGCAATGTTATCGTACATGGGATTAGCATTCATGATTGTAAGCCAGGGAAAGCTGGCCGCGTTAGGAGCAGTCCTACACATGTTGGACGTCGCGGAGGCTCCGATGGAGATGCCATTTCAATATTCGCATCTTCGAATATCTGGATTGACCATTGCTACCTTGCTCGTTCTACTGATGGCCTAATTGATGTCATTCATGCTTCAACGGCGGTCACCATCTCGAATAACTACTTCTCGCAACATGATAAAGTATGCACATAATTTTATGGGGATTAGTAGTATATAGTTTAGTGTACAAAACATTTATCTTATATTGCTAGATAATAACTTCATTTACAGGTGATGCTGCTTGGACACAACGATAAATACACTGCAGATAAAGCTATGAAAGTTACAATAGTCTTTAACCGTTTTGGTGAAGGGCTTATCGAAAGGATGCCAAGGTGAGGGAAAAATAAGTTGCCACTGTCACATATTTCGATTAGTTAATTAGTGTGTGAAACAAATCTCATAAGCATCGGTTATTGCATTGCTTGCAGGGTCAGGCTAGGCTACGCCCATGTTGCCAACAATAGATACGACGAATGGAAGATGTATGCAATTGGTGGCAGCGCTAATCCAACAATTCTAAGTGAAGGGAACTACTTCATGGCTCCGGATGATCGTAACTCCAAAGAGGTGATTTGTGAATGTGTCATAATTTTCAATTCAAAAAAAAGTAGTCAACAGGTTCCCGGTACGTCAGTAGAAGATCAGTATAGTATTGTATAATATATTATATCTATTTATGGTTGTGTTTCTTGTTTAATTTAACAGGTGACCAAGAGAGAGGCGAAAAGTGGGTATAAAAATTGGAAATGGAGAACTTCCAAGGATGTCTTTCTAAATGGTGCTTATTTTGTTCAATCTGGTTATGGAAGTTGTGCACCAGGTTACTCCAAAGCTCAATCATTTACTGTGGCACCAGGCGCAATGGTTCCAGCTTTAACAGCTAGCGCGGGTCCTCTTCGCTGTGTTGCTAAAAAAGCATGTTGATATGCACATATATGTACATATATATGTGCATGATTAAACTTTGTTCTGTAATTTGTTTTACTCTTTCTTGTAATTTTCTCTTCTCATTTTCCTTTTTGAGAGGAAGTGCTAGAAGGCTTGATAACCTATAAAGTGCTTCAATATTCGAGAATTTCTGTACGTATTAAAATTCCCAGTGCTAGATTAATTGCTGGTTTTCGAATAGATAACAGTTGATGTCTTCTTAGAAATGGATTGGCAAACACATGTATTACTCCCAACATTAATAACACATGAAAATAAGAAGAAAAAAATTAAGATGCATTGGCAGCTAAGGAAAAATTGTCAAAAATGTGACACACTGTAAAAGAGCATTAATATTTGTGGTTCTCTCAACAGTGTATATAAACAGACAAAGAAACACATGGACTATCAATAAGGCTTGTTAAACTGCAAAATGCAATTAAAAAAATAATAACAATTAAACAAATAAAAAAAAGGAAGAAAAAATAAGGTGTTTGTTTCACTTTAGTTGATTGTTTTCAGAAAAGCCTATTCTCATTACTTTGAACCCCACATGTTACCGGTGCTTTTGCTCTCACTTTCCTCAAATACCACATACCAGCTCCAATTCCTATGGCTCCAGCAGCTGAAACTCCAGTCACTGTCCCTGAAACATCAAGAAATCAAGAATGAAGCCTTAATCATTCAATTCATTTGCCATATTCATTTACTCCAAAAGCATAAATATAGAACCTTATGGAAATCAAATGAAAAAATATATTTCACCTGCAATCACTCCCACCCTACTATGCTTAGAATTCTCATGATCTGCAAAAATCAATATACTGAGTTATGAAGTAATCAAGGGTGATCATCTGCAATTAACATTCTGCAAACTATAGCAATTAATAAATTTGTGATGAAAATCATTGTTTTGATGAACATATATGATGAAAATGTCTCCATATTAAACTGAAGTCTTAATTAAAGCAAAAACAAACCTTTACAATAAGTGGTGACATTTCCCTTGGGGCATACACACAAGAAATTCTGCGTTTCTACATCGAATCCGCAAGTACCTCCTCCCTTTGTCATGTCCTGACACTGCAAGCAACGTGTAGTCACCGGAATATCGAAATCAACCCTAATCCCGTACTCTGCAACCTGATCATACGGAGGATTGTTTCCAGTATTTCTCCAGTAAATGCTAGTATAAGAAGCGCAGTATTTGAGCATCAACCTTAAAGATTCGGTAGCTTTAGGGTAGTAAGAGCAGCAAGAACTACTATGCAATGCAGACGAACATTCTGGTAAGTGCCTGCATAGATAACTAGAACTATCACACGATGAATCACAACGTTCAGGGAACCGCTCGCAGAAGATAGGCTTTGGCTCAACGATGACATTATCTTCACTACAGTTGAAGAAGAGATAGTCATTTTGAGGGGAGAGTGAGAAATGTGTGCTTGTGTCGAGGCTGAACGGCCTTGTTGGACGAAAGTTATCTCCATCTTGGCAATGCCACATGAATGGATCGGTGAGTAGAATGTGAGGATCGGAGTAGCTTATGCTGCGGACTGGATATCTACCAGATGGTGTTCGGAGCTCGAGCTTTCCATAATCCGAGCAAACAAGCATGTGTCTGTAGTAAGGGCTGCCACAGCCATCATCAATGCCGAAAGGATAGTTGATTGGAATGTCGCCACAAGAGGTTTTACAAACGCTAGCTTGTGCCGTCGTACTGAGACTGATCAGAAGTGGACAGACAAATAGAACAATATCTAAGAAACATGAGCGATTTGAACAACATGAAGAGGAACCCATTAGAGCTGTGTGATGAAAGTTGCGATAGTGTCACATTGATGGATTTGTTTGCTCTAAGAATATAAGCAATCAAGATGAGTAAAGTGGAGTAGTCTTAATGTGAGGGGAAAAAGCAAAGAATCTGCAGGTGTTCTTTCAAAATCTTTAGCTTTAATTTTCTTTAGTATTCTTTTACGTACACATACTTTAATTTGTTTCTAGTTGCAGCTCGCTAGCTTTTGCTTTATGGTTTTGTGAGAAGGAGCATATTTAGCTAAGTAATGATTGATAAGCATGTGAAAATACAATGAAAAAGAAGATTAATTATTACTTCATAATTTCTTTGATCCAGAATGATTCAATTTCTGATAATGAAATTAGTAGAATCGATCTGAAATTTAGAATGTTTAATTAACTTATCATGAAATGTAACAGAGGACCACACTGGCAATGTCATCAACCTACAGAACTGTGGCTGCATAACTTGGGAACTAATTGGGAATACAGTATTATTGATATTTAAGCCCTTCTAAAACTCTTTTTAAATTCCTTCACTATATTTTATTAAAATTAAAGGTATATATTAAATTAAATTACTAAAAAGGGCATTTTTTTGTTTTGAGTATAACCTATTTAACCTTTTTGCGTATGTTGTATATAAAAATCTTTTTCCTTAAACCCTAAATCTTTTTAGAACATTTGAAAATATCTTCTATGCTCATAATGAAATTGATGCTTTACTTTTTTTTCCTTCCTAACATAGCTTCCTCTATTTGGTTGCCATGAGCATTTGGGAAGAAATCAAATTTATGGAGTAATAGTTTGAGAAAGTATGAAATAGGTTTCACCGTTTCAGTTCTGGCCAAGGAAATTGTTCATATCAAATGCATCATTAGACTACAGCCAACAAAACTTTATGAATTTAAAATTGATTCTTAATCAACCTCGAATAATTTTAAAAGCAGGGGAATTTATGTGTTTAAGATCATTTTCATTGAATATCATACTGCACCCAGCAAGGCTGCCATGGTAATCTGTGAAGACATAAATTTTCCTTGAGTTAATTTTCTTTCAAAATTTCAATTAATAGAGTTAACAGATAATGAAGCAGCAATTTACAGAAAAGGGTATTATTGATAGAAAATAAAATATGTTTATGAAATCAAAATCTTATAAGTAATTAAATTTAAAGACGGGTTTAGGGAAAGTTTTAATGCGCTTAAATAATAACACTCTTTGGAGTTTGATTGAAGTTATGAATATGAGCTCCAGCCCATATTGCTATGCTAATGGACCTCTCCAAGCTGGGTCTACATATTGCCACACTGGGCTTCAAATTTGTTAAAGTTGAAACAAAGATCCAGATCTTACACCAACAAGATTCAATAGCACGGAACGGGGTTGGTGTTTGATATTGTGAGAGAAGTCTTGAAAATTGAAATAAGTTATTGCCGTAGAACTTATAGTTTTGACCTAATAGCATAAGTAGTTATCAAAGCATTATATAACACAAATTAATAATCCGAGTCACGAGAAAATTAGAGTCAAGAGGTGACAAGAAAATTCTAATTTTCACGTTTGGCTCAGTCACTCTGAAAAAAAATGCTCGAGTTTGAAAAACAAAAGAAAAGAACAGCAAATAGAAAATAGGAACAAATGAAAGGCCTCTTGACAGTAGAAGGAAATGAATTTTCAATTTCAGCAATTGTTGAAAATTCTCTGGATTGAAGGAAACGCCATTCATTTGGAAAATTCAGACATTTCCCAAAACTTTTATCATATGTAATATTATACTCTACCCCAATGCTTGGATTTCCTTTATTAATCATCTAAGAGAGTGGATGTCCAATTAAATTCGATTTCTTTGTATTTGTGTGGTGAAATGATATCTTCTATAATTCATGCCTATTGGAGCACTTAATTGATTCATCACTTTTCACCATGAATACAAATAGATCCAACGCTCATGCTATTTGTAACGATTTGCTCACACATAATATAACATATTGTCCGCTATGACGACCCATTGATACATGTTTGAGGATGTAATTTCATTCATTATTTTCACCATTAATATTCATTAATCTTCACAATGAATATCAATAGATTCATCTCTAATACCATTTGCAACAACTCGTTCCCACATAATAAAATATAATAATCAAATTCGATATGATACCACATGCTCCCACATAATAATATAATATTATAATCGAATTCGATATAATACCATTTGTAACTACATTGTATATATGATATTTTCATATAGTATATGACTCGATGCATAATCAAATTTCACAGAATAATATAGCCCGCACCATGACTGTTTTAGTCGTAGAATTTCACCAATAGGTTCCATATATACTAATGGAAGCACATAATATTATTATCTAGCCACTTTGAATTTGAGTTTTGTTCTTGGATCACTTCTACGAAAGGCCTCATACTACAGGGAGAAATGTTTTTACATATATAGCTCACCAGCATTCTCCAATAAGGAGGTGTAAGATTCTAATAGGAGAAATAGTTTAGCTGGAATTCAAAATACAAACACGTTTAATTAAATTTCTAGAGATTCAGGTAACCAAAACCTTTCATTACGGAATTACTCTTGCGCGCATTCATATGATTTTGATTAATTATTTAAACGCTTTTGAATAATTAAGGATCAAGGAAGTTTCCCATAGTAATACCACTGAAATTAACAAACACATATTATAAGGTTGAAATTAATGTGAAGCACGTTGCATTAATTTCTCGAGGTTGAATAATATTATAAGACATTTGGAAAAATATACAATAATGGTCATGTGGAATAATATTATAAAATAAGTAGGATACATTGGTATCTATAATATGTATAATTGTTAAGTTTGTCACTATATCTAAAAGCTTAAGCTAGTAAATGTGAGCTTACTTGTTAAACCCTTTGACCCAACGTGGTTTAAGGCTTGAATCCCCACTATAAATTAATATATATATATACATATACATATATTTGCCGACAAAAAAAAAAGTCCAAAAGAGGTGATATCTGGTCCACCTGCAAGAAAAGCCCCCACACACCCACTCCCAACCCCCTTCTCACCCCAAACTCCAAACTACAATTAAAAAAAAAATTGTATTGCATTAAAAAGCCCCAAAAGAGGTTTAATGAAAAATTATATTCGCCGACATAAAAAAACCAAAAAGAAGTTGTAAGACCTTGTCCACGTGCAAGATTACGCGAGGCCTTGCACGTGAGGAGTTGTATTAAAGTATAAAGCTATTGTAGAGGGTGTATTAAAGTATAAAATTATGTTGAACTAACACCTACTAGCTTAAACTTTTAGATAAAGTGATAAACTTAATAGTATTTGTATATGTATAAAGGTTAAGCTTGTTTATGCATAAGGTAGTGTGGACTCGAGAGTCATCAACGTAGAAAAGTTAGGTCAAGAATATGGTATGAAAATCTAATTAAATCTAAACTTACGTGCTCTAATCTTTCTAAATTTCCCTTCTTCTAATTGGTTCGTCAAAAGAATAAAATAAAACAAACCAAATCAAACTATTTCTACGATCGAGACTTTGCACACCTCGTGTGCCGAAAAGCATATCCGCTTAAATTTGAGTAGAGTTGTGAACATATGTATAGCAAAGGCTTCAATTAACGTGTAGCTAGCTGTGATTCACTACTTAGGCTGCAAAGATGCTCTTGAATATTACAATCATATATGTGGGAACAGGGAACTAGCATCACCAGAACTTATGGATTAAAAATCAAAACGGTGATCTAAATAATGCAAAAAGCAAAGCTTTTTCCACACAATTTCTTATCTTTAGTCTCGAAAAGGGATAATCAACATTTTCAATGGATGTGGTCGCCCATAGCTTGGGCAAACCAATCCCAAGAAAATAGGTGTGTAAGGTATCTTTTGATTGTATCACGACTCATGTCATTCACTTGCAACTTTCCTTTTAAAGTCTACCCAATTGCCAAATTGTTCCTCCAAGTGTCCATGTTTCTTCTTTGGTTTTGACGATTCAATTCAATACAGCCAGCAGCAACTTTCCATCGCCAGCGATGAAAGCCGTATGCAATTTGTAATAGAAGCAGTAATGATTTGTCGTGTCTCCTTTACCAAATGTCAAATTGCAGATCAATTTCCTTCCAATTGTGGCATGACCAAATATTGAAAGGTCCATTTCACTCGTGATAATGAGTAAACTTTTACAATTAAGATTAAGACACTTAAGCATGCTATAAAGGTAATTAATTTTAAAATTAAGTAAAACATCATTTTCAATTACCCATTTCTTAATTTTGGTCAAGTTAATTAAGATAACAAGATGACTGATCTCCATCAACATGTAATATCCTATCTATAAGTCAATACAATACTACTCTTGGAGCTTAATTATATCACCATCACTGCATTGTCCCATCCACTAAACTAATGTCAATCAAAGCAATCTAAAATAAACTCTACATAATTCAAAGCAATATTTATTATATAGATATATAACTTATCATGCATTCGTCCAACCCTGCAGATAACTCCTACCACAATTAACCTAATCTTTATTAATTTGAGATTACCAATCAATTAACAACAACTCCTCACGTAACAAAGCGAATCCTGCCATCAATTATCATCTCCTCAGAGAGAAAAACTAAAGTTGCTAGGCGTCACGGAATCATATCAGAAGCAGAAGCAGGTAGGTTTTGAATATTTTATAATTGGGTCCAATTAAGTTTCATTCTCAATTATATATACTACATATATATGTAGTGTTATATGCTAAAACAAGCAGAAGTGGACTAAAATCATGATCAAGTTTCCTGTTTATTGACAACGAATGATGGGTACCTTTATGTTTTTATTCGATAAAAAAAGGAGAAAAGTGCCCAAAATTTCGATATTTTTGTCAACATGTAAGGTATGGCCATCACTAGCAGGGTAACACCCTTTTGTCGGTCTCTCAAGAGGGTTTTTCAAGTTTGAAAATAAGAGAAATTTGTTTGAACCATGTAATTAAATTAAAGAAAGGAAACAAAGCGATGATTATTATATAGTGTGAAAAGTATCGCAAAAATTAATATTTGCTTCAGGCTGCAAGCAACCTGTCTCAGTAGCGTTTACCTTATGGCTCTCCATGGTCTGCAAATCCTGGCTGTCTAACCTAACCACACACCAAATTTCTACGTCATGCAACTTAGCCACGTGGGTGGCATCACTCTGGTCAACATATATATCTCAGTCAACCCTGTCTTTTTGTTCTATGTTGATTTTATTTTCCGTTTGGTTTGAAAATGTTTTCATAATTTAATGAGAGAGGTGGCATTGAATCATATATATAGATATATGAAATGCTGCTCTTTATCTGATCTCTCTTGGTCGACTTGGCTGCTTCCTTTTAACCACATCGTAAATGATCAAATAATACATTAAACCAGATTTTCCTGATCAAGTAGCCAAATTCTCTATCTCATGTTCAATAATATTTTAAGAAATTTTTAATTATAATGAGAACCCCATTACAAATTGATTAAACGATTCGAATCATTTGATTAGCATACAATAATATTATAATTACTGCGTGAGATCGTTATCCCTTAATTACGTATACTTGAAAGGAAAATCAAACCTATCTATATATATTTGGAGGCCAGCTCCAGCTAGGTGAATATTAAAGGAATAATGCGACGATACTGCAATCAATATTTAAGTGATATTCTTATCTATATATAAAATTAATTGCTAGCTGCAATGGAAGACCAAGAAAGTCGTCGTTTTGAACAGAGAAAGCATGGGGTGTCGTTGATCTTTGAAAGAGAGAAGCGTAAACATTGATGAGTTTATACATTGATTGTCACCTGCATCTGTTGACTGCAACAATTAACAATTTTGTTTTCATATTTTTTGGACTAATTCGAAGCAATAATTTGACTAGGAGTGCAAATTAGCTTACATCATTCTACAAGTAAAACAATAGTAATGTATATGTATATACATCTGCATTATTCTTGCAGATAATTAATTGGCCTTTCGATACAATTTTGGTTGGGAAGTTCCAATTTCACCAAACAAGTAAAAAAAAAAAAAAGCAAAAAAAAAAAATTGTCAAAGGAATTCAAATTATAATTTTTCTTATATATCTAACTGAAAGGCATCACTGATCGATTCTTCAGGGTTGAGTTTATACAGTATGTCATGACATCTCCATCTAATAATTAATTTTTGATTATATTCATAATTAAAAAAAATTATGTAGATTAGTTTTATTTGTATTTGTTATAAAATTTAAATATATTTACTATTTATAATCTTGTTTACATAAAGGTCATGTTTGGTACACAACATTGTATTCTAACATTCTATTAAATAGTATAATACATGTGTTTGGTTACAATTTTGCATAGTATTAAAAAATACAAAGTATAACTTTTCTATATGTATGTCTATTGTATTAAGTTATGCAAAGTTAATATGTGGCACAAAGATTATGATGTATGCACTAAATTCAAAAAAAATTTAATTGATTATTAATAATAAATTATTATTAATAATAAAAATTTTTTTAATGATATTTAAAATTTTAATAATTTTTGAAAATATAAATACTTTATGGAGAACTTATTGGACGGTCGCCTGCATCGTCACCAAGGACCGGTTGTCAAGCTTATATGATCACAAATCTTATATAAAAATGATTAAGAGAACTTGATCTATGCCATGGTGATGGAGTTGTTGGCATCTAAACTGACTGAATTTTCCACTAACTTCTACGGCCAAAACATGACTTAGATGCCGACAACTCCACCACCACTATGTAGATAATCAGCTCTTTCTGATCATTTTGGTACTAATAGTGTCTCAAATGCACTAGTGAAACGGCCGGTGACCAGTGGCCAACGACGATCCAGCCAATTCCGATGAAAACCTTCAACAACTAATTAAAAATATTTAACGTTTTATAAAACAATAAAAATTTTATATTATCTATATTTAAAATATATTTATCATTCTTTTATTATAAATTAATACAATGCATAGGTGTACCAATCACAATTTATATTTTATACAGCAGTATTTTTATGTATACAATACAATGTAATACAATACAGTACAATATTATACAATATCATGCACAAACATACCCTAATTCTATGCAATATAGTCACAGTCGTAGTTATATTCAGTCCACTCCAATATTATGCGATTCAATCCTATTCAATGAAATATGAAAGATGTGTTAAATGCACTTTAATATTGCTTACAATTATATAATTCAATTAATCCAATACAGTACAATATGAAAGATGTGTGAAATGTATTTTAACATTACCTTATGCAATCCCATTAATCCAATTCAATACAATATGAAAGATGTGTTAAACGTATTTTAACACTGCATATGTATAGACAATTGTACAAATTTATATATTTTTACTAGATTGTGTTTCTTTTAGTACAATATGAAAGATGTGTTAAACGTATTTCAACACTGCATATGCATAGACAATTGTACAAATTTATATATTTTACCAGATTGTGTTTCTTTTAGTACAATATGAAAGATGTGTTAAACGTATTTTAACATTGCATACAATTGTACGAATTTATATATATTTACTAGATTGTGTTTGTTTAAAACAATAAAAAAGATCCATTAAAACGTGTTTTAGCACTGCATATACAATTGCACAAATATGCTTTTAGTAGATTTTGTTTCTTCTTTTGTTAATGGCGACTCTTGAAAAGGACTAGCTAATAGAAGCAATATGAACCAAAAGAGAAAAGAAAGATATATACTTCATAAAATATTTTCATTTTCATTTTCTTGAAGTTGTCGACATTTGAAGCATTCTTGACTATTTTCAATGAAGCAAGTCAGTGGTTTTAAGTAGTTTCCATCATGCACGTTTGAGAAATATGAGTATACTACAATACTTTTCCTTAATTAATACAGTTAGGTATAATTCATCATGTAGATGCAAGCCATTACTAGTTAGCCAGTTTGCCAACTACCATCTAACTTTCATCATTTAACGAAACGAAAAAGCCCATTAATTTTGACAAACCTATATTGCTTTGCTTGCTTGAAGGAGTAGCTTGTCTTGATCAAACCCTAGTGTGCTCCACGTTGTAAACCTGTTGTTTTAACTTATGATGAACAAAACACAACTTTTCTTTAATGTTTTGAATGGAATCTCAGTTAAGAATATTATCTTTCCATTCTACTGCTTTACTTTTCTTTTCTTTCATCGGGCGCCGTCTGTTTGAACAGAATAGTTTTCTCTATTTTTCTTCTTTTTCTCCTAATAAGACGATGCATGCATGTACATATGTAGATAAAGATATCAACGTTAGCTTTTCCACTATTTTCCACTATTCAATAGAATTCCAAAGCAAAGTTCTCCTAATTCTACCCCACGAGAGTTTGGCTAACTTAGAAAGAAGATTGGATAACAATTGCACTAGCGTACGGTAGCCTACAATTTACAAAATCTGTTCAAAGTGTGATGAGTCTTTCGATTTGATCAAATCAATTTGTCAAATTTAGGCCGACGTCTTTCCCATTCTAAGGTTCGATGTTGAACTTTAGAACCACTTTAATTAATCCTTTATTAATTAGTCAAGGGAAATAAATATAAAGGATGCTCAGCAGCATAAGCTTTTCTAATTTTTTTTCTATGGTGGCATACCCTACAAGTCATTCGTTAAACCCTCTTCGTCAAAGCGGAGCCATTTTCAAAAGGAACATTAAATGTTATTAAAGGAGCAAGTAAACCGAAAGATTGTCACCAGAGGTTGAAAGTTAAAGACGAAATTGAGTGCATGAAAAGAATGAAAAGTTACGTATACATGAGGGTGATATACGCAAAAAATAAAAACTACGTTAATTATTTCTTGTAACTCTTAACTTTATTTATAATGGGTTGAAGTGAAGCTAGTAATATGATTAGAATATTGCTTTCTTGGCTATTAAGAATCATTTGGGCATTATTATTATAAAAATTAGTATTTAATTAGAATTAATAAAATAATGTATTTTAGAAGGTTGTATACTGATACGGTCCAGCTAGCCTGCAGGCACTACTTACACCAGTGCAGGATAGAAGAAATGAGAAGATGTAAAATTAAAATAAAAGTCTAAAAAGTCAAAGCAAGTGACTCGGTCCCACGGTAAACAGTCAACAAGGTTCCCGGGGCCAAGATCCAAAACGTGGTGTTTCGTGTTCGCGTTCATATGTATGTTAATGTCAGGCTTTAGTTTGGTGGGTCCAAGCAGAGACTGGGTTACTGCTCCACCCGGTCGCCGGTCACACAAAGAGAGAGAGAGCCGGGCCGTCAAATTCGTTGACTTGGCTCAATCTTGTAATGCAATTTTCTTTTACCTCACGTGGAACGCGCCGCACTATTCGGGGCGGTGGGATTTCTTTCTTTCTTTCTTTCTTTCTTTCTTTTGATTTAAGAACCAGTCAATATCTTCCTTGACGAAATGTAGACGAAACCCCCCTCCTCGCTCTCTCTTTCTAGACCGTCAACACTTTCACCCCACCCATCACACTTTTATTTTTAATTTTTTACACAAATAATTTTGATTACAACTATATTTTAAAATTAGACGGTCAAATACGTTAAAATATTTATATTGTTAATTTAAATGTATAGATTTAATTATAAAATATATTTTAAAATATATTTGATAAATTATTAATGGACTAATAACACTAGTCTTCTCTATGGTTCCACAAATTTTAAACTAAAAACATATTTTAGAAATATATCAATGACGAGAAAGTCTTAGGTAGATTGGTTATATCACGTCAGTCGTGCATCCCTCTAATCAGAGAAGAGAAAAGTGAAAACAGTGTCGTAAACAGTATTTAAATAGTAGCTTAAATAGTGTCTTGTCCCCTCCTTATTTCTTCTCTGATTGATGGGATGCACAGCTGATATAGTACAGTCGAGATAGTAAGACTCTCTCATCAATAAGATTTTATATGTTTGTATTTTTGTATTATTTAGGTCTATCAAAATGAACTTAGATGATACAAAAAATACAAATATTTAATGTCAGGGTAATATATTTTACAAATATGTTTTCTATCTGATACTATGTCAAACTATAGGTGTGATGTTACTCAATTACTAATTGATGAAATACAGGAGGAATCAATCTGTGTGCTCTTAGTTACATCTGAAATTCGAAAGAGTCTAAAATTGATTAAAAGTAGAAAGTCGTTGGATCAAGAGATTTTTAGTAAAATTATGGAAAATGAAACAAGAAATGACCTGAAATGGGCATTCTAACAGTGAGTTATGAAAGCTGACTTGAAAAGATAAGCTAAGCGGGTACCCAAATGAAAAGAAGTTGAAGACCCGAGTGTTTCTCTCTCTAGAGGAATAAGAATAGGAAAAGGACGGCCAGCTGGCGAACTGACGCACCATCTTACGTAAAAAATATCAAATCCCATGAATTTCTGAAAATATCCAATCTATTCAATTCCACTTTGGTCTACGTCCAAACCCTTTTAATAGCCGAGCCCATTGCAGCGGTAAAAGACTTCACAGACTTCACACACATAACCCCTTAAACTGCTCTCTCCTTTATCTTTCAACACTTTCTCCAACTCTCTCTATATCTTCATCTTCATCTTCTTCTTCTTCTTCCCTCCTCTTTAATTATATTCTTGCTTCATCGTTTCTTTTGATTTTGATTTATGGACAAAGGATGGGGTCTTACTCTTGATTCTGATCCGATCAGTTTCTTCACAAAAAAGTCTTCACCGGCAGCAGCGTCTGCAGCTTCTTTCTCCAGGTTTAGAACCGGTACTAGCACCAGCACGGTTCGTGATCATCACACGGGTGACTCTTCGTCTGTCAGGAATATGTTTCACTTCGCTGCAGCCGCTCCTCCTTCGCCTTCCCGTGATGATAATCGGGTGGCTGTTGATGAGGTTGACTTCTTCTCTGATAACAAGAACAGGGTTGGTGATCGTCATCATCATGATGATCATGACAGCCAGACAACTCGTGTAAATGTCAAGAAAGAGAATTCTCATGACGATGTGGGCCGTCCCAGGACTTCTTTGGATGTAAATGTAAGAAGATAATTTTATTTCCTTCTTGTTTAGATTTCACCAACTGAAATTTATTATTAATATTTTCTTTTTTATAAAATTTTGTTAAACTAAATGTAGACTGGGTTGCACCTCCTCACTGCTAACACTGGAAGTGATCAATCAATGGTGGATGATGGGGTTTCATCGGATATGGAAGATAAGCGAGCCAAGGGTCACGAGGTGAGAACAAAAGAAGACCATCAATATCAATATTTCGTTAATTTTTTGTCGATTATGGCGACTAAAGGGTTATGTGTATATGGTTGTTTCAGCAGCTTGCACAATTGCAAGGGGAGCTGCAACATATGAATGCAGAAAACCAGAAGTTGAGAGACATGCTCAGTCAAGTTACAACCAATTATAATGCTCTTCAGATGCACCTCGTTGCGTTAATGCAACAGCAGCAAAGTCAGAGAGCAGCAGCTGAAAGCGCACAGGAACATGAGGTAATTATTATTCATTTAATTCTTTTAAACTCTTTTACATTTATATAATGTAGAGGCTTATAAGTTGTATTTGTATTCACATATCTGACTTGATTATTATTTTCAACTTCTTAGGCTGTTGAAGGTAAATCCGAAGATAAAAAGCATGAAGCAATTGTGCCTAGACAGTTCATTGATCTGGGTCCTTCAGCCACAGCCGAGACCGACGAGGCCGTATCCAATTCTTCATCAGAAGAGAGAACTCTATCTGGAACGCCTCCAAACAATAACGAAGCTGCATCAAAGGATCAGTACACTAAAAGTAATGGAAAAAATGAGGTGGTTGCCTTTGATCAAGAAAACTCTAGTTTACGAGATGGCAAAAGAGTCGGTAGGGAAGAGAGCCCAGAATCCGAAACACAGGGTTGGGGTCCTAACAAGGCACAGAAGTTGAATTCTGCTAAACCTATTGATCAATCTACTGAGGCCACCATGAGGAAAGCCCGTGTTTCAGTCCGTGCACGATCAGAAGCGCCCATGGTATGTTATTGCCATAGTTAATCTTGAACAAAATTTTTAATCGAGCTTTTTCAGGTAGATTTGAAACTTATTAATTTCATTGAATTGGTTGATTGTAGATCACTGATGGATGCCAATGGAGAAAATATGGACAAAAAATGGCCAAAGGAAACCCGTGCCCTCGTGCTTATTATCGGTGCACTATGGCAGTCGGTTGTCCAGTTCGTAAACAAGTATGTTAATTTCATCCTTTGAGGGGTTTCATTGATTTTATAGTAGTTTTGCAAGCTGAAACTAATGCAAATTATACGGCAATTCTGATCAGGTTCAACGTTGTGCGGAAGATAGGACGATTCTTATCACTACTTACGAGGGGAATCACAATCACCCTCTGCCACCAGCTGCAATGGCCATGGCATCTACGACAACAGCAGCCGCAAACATGTTACTTTCAGGATCAATGTCAAGTGCAGATGGGATAATGAACCCCAATTTGCTAGCCAGAGCCATTCTTCCATGCTCATCAAGCATGGCTACAATTTCAGCTTCTGCCCCATTTCCAACTGTAACATTAGACCTCACACATTCACCCAATCCATTACAATTCCAAAGATCAGCCACACAATTCCAGGTTTCATTTCCAGGGCAACCACAAAACTTTGCCTCAGTATCAAACCCTCAGTTGCCTCAAGTTTTCGGTCAAGGTCTTTATAATCAATCAAAATTCTCCGGACTTCAGTTATCTCAAGAAATGGGCTCAAATTCCCAGTTGGGCCACCAGACTCTCCCCCCACCACCGCAACAACCACAGCAGTCCTCCTCCCTGGTTGACACAGTGAGTGCCGCCACAGCTGCCATCACAGCTGACCCCAACTTCACTGCAGCTCTAGCAGCCGCCATCACCTCCATCATCGGTGGTGCAAATCCATATACTAACGGCAACACCTCCAACAGTAACAGCAATCCCACCAACACCACAAGCAACAGCAATAAAATCGGCAGCTTCTCAGGAAATTAGAAATGGGCCGGCTTCTTTTAATTTTTTTTTCATCATTTCAAATGTTGTTAGTCTTTTATTTTTCTTCTGGGGATGAGAATGAGATTACATGTTCATAAATTTTTTTTTTGGTCCATCTTGTGGGGGAGGGGTACGTTGGAACACAAATTTCATTCTTTCTTTTCTTATTATTTCATTATGAATAATTCCTGATTGATATTTTTTCAGTAAATACACAAGAACAAGAAAGTATGAATATGATATATCATCGGCTCATTCACTGCTTCAATGATTGATCTTTATCTTACATTATCTTTAGACTTTTCTTTATTTCCGTCTCTGTACATCGATGCAGAAAACAAAACAAAACAAAACAAAACAATGTTTGCAAATGAAAGAAAAGACAACCCAATAATCCAAGACTGGAGGTCAATAAATACGGCTAATACTGTCAGACACGTAAATGTGTTATCAATTAAATAAGATAAAAGAACCGGAAATGGTAGACTTTAGACTTTGGAGAGACTTCCAGGCAACTACGTGAGCAATAATGAATGAATGTGAAGAGTAGTTGTTCAGATCGATAAGGAGTCAAATTGGTTCAATAAAAAAAGGGCAAGCAGAAGTTTCGTGGATTGTGGTGAAGGGGCAACTAATTAATTGGACAACTCAGATACGTTTTTGACTTTCCGTGCACCTTCATTGACACCATGCCAAGCTAAACCAATCAATTATGCGATTTGTAGAAACTGGAAAATATTTCCGAGAACTGATCATGAACGTGGAACATTGTGGGTCGCAACCGTACTTTCTCCACCGTACACTCTCGTCTTCTTCTTAACTTTTACCAACGGCTTTGTGTATCGAGAGAATAAGATTATCATCAACATGATTCATGCCACATGCTTCCATGTGCCCTTTGCTTTCTTTTATTTTTTATTTTTTTAGCTTTCTTTACTCCGTTCACTGTACTTCAATTGCTGTATATCTCCGTGTGAAATGAACCTAATTAATGATAGCGAAACAAAATTAAAACCCTGCGGCCTTCTCGCGTTTGATCATTTGGTCCACCTCTTGCTTTACTTAATTCTCAAAAATAAGAAAAATAAAAATTTATGGAGGTTGTATCCCGTAAATACATTTATGATAAGTCACCTTAGATTTAAAATATAAATATAATTTAAAGTCTATGATATGATATAATAACTTAAATAACAAAATCTTATTAGAGATATTTTTTATTTCTCGAGTGAATTTTTATCACATAGGCTGGCACATTATATTATAAACTTTTGATATAAATTTTGCTTTCATTCGTTTTCCATTTTACTGAGAAAAATGAAGGCTGAATAATAAATTAATTAATACATGAAGTAGCATTAGTTGTATATATTCGATTGATTTGTTTTATTTGTCATGTCAACCATTTAAGATCTAAGAATTGAGATATAAACTTCAAATCCATCGTATTATTCTCTGTAACATTGATGTTCTACAGAAATAAGTTTTCATTTAATTGGAATTTTCTTCTTATTGCTGGTTAGAAATCAATTCACCTGTTTTTAGAAATCAATTATGTTTCTGAATTAGAATTAATACAAGCAAATTAGAACCTAGAGGGAGATGACTTCCCATTAACCGTATTTGAAATGCTGTTGGACTACAACGACCCGAGGGAATTGTTGGGCCTTCAGCGTGTTTCGCCCCAACTACTCGACCCAACCCTAACACTGGCATGACCCCACGTCCCAGGTTGCCAACGCGAATCAAGGGCATTTTCTAGCTCACCGATAGAGCAATAATGTTAAACTTATAATTTAAAATATATAGTCTGATGTGTCAATTTAAGTAATAAAATTTTAGTACAAATGTGTACCTTTCCTCATTCATTTTTTTCTTCCTCTAGTAAATTTTTATCACTTAAACTGTCACATTATGTCGTAGACTTTTGATTGTATTTGAGTTGTAAATTTGATATTACTATTAAGAGAATTTGTGCCACCTAAAGTCACCCGGTACCCAGATAAAATTTTTATACCATTGCAATGACCTGTATTACTTTAATTGATACTTTTTCAGATTTCAACGGCCTTTGGATTTTTTTCTTTTTGAATAAATCTATTTTTGTAGCAATTGTGTTTTAAGTTTAAATTTCAACTCTAAAATCCAAAAAAAATCTCATGTAAATCATGAATCGAGTTAAAGGAGTAATATGTGAAAGTTTTCCCTGGAAAAGTTTTAATTGTCATCGATTATCATGAATCAGATCCAATATTTCATTTTTTGTCAAGGGAGTGACAGTAAGACCCATAAATGCTCTTGCTCTTAATGTTAATGTTGGATGGTATTAGCATTTGTATATATTCCTTCGTTGCCTTGGCCTACAAGAGCAGCCTTTAGTTGGGCCGTTTTGCATCATTATTATTGAATATTGATAATCCAAAGTTACAATTGCTTCTCGGCAACATCTTCCTTCCAAACCTTCCTTCTTCGTTGTTGAAAACAACTTTTCATGAACAAATGTGCTCGAAAAGCTCCCCACAGAATGTTGTTTTACGTGCACACAATTAATTGCGTTTAGTGATAAATAAAATGATTATAGCTCATTCTAACCTATTAATGATAGTGGATTTTAGCATGTTATTAGTATTTGTACAGGATGTAATCCCACTTAAATGATAGCGCTTAGTTGCCGGCCCAATGAGTTTATTGACGTGGTTGTGATGATTAAGTGTGGATATTACTTAACCCGTAAGTGTTCTCGTCACTAGGGGTGGACATATGTCGGTTCGGGTCGGGTTTGAAGATAATCGATCATACCCGAGTATTCATCGAGTTTGATAATTTAGAACCGAAATCGGATAATTTTTTTGAACTACCCGAAAGGAACCGAAGTTGTCGGGTCGGATCGGGTTTATCGGGTATGTCGGGTTGGACTGGACTTTTATTTTGATGTTATTTTGGGTTGGGCTTTTGTCATTTTTAATTAAAATTCTTAGTTAATACTCCTAGTAATTAATATTTGCTGGGTTATTTTTGTTGGCTGAAGCCCATTTAGCCTTTAATAAACGAAATATAATAGAAATGCAGCAAAATAACTTTCAATTCAATTACTTGTGATAACTAAATATACATGTAACAAACAGTACGTGAATGCAATGCAGAGTTCAAAGTCAAAATCTCAACTCCAAACAGATCATTGAAACCAAAATCTCAACTCCAAATCGAAACATGCAATATTCAAAAGCAACACTAAATGAGAAATAACACAATGCTACATGCTAATCTTATGAACAAAACCATAAAATCTAGACCCAAATCAATCAACACATTATTAATAATACAAAGATAGAGATCTCCCAGCATGATTACCTAAACCACACTAAAAATAATACAAACAAACATTCCTTTCTAGTAATCTCACAAGCCAGTTGTCACAAACAATCTTTCTAGTTTCAATAAGACAACAAATTAAATCAAAGCAACATGCTAAAAAGACAATATGAATACAGTACTAGATATGGAGAAAAAAATTCCGCAAACTCATGAATAAAATTTCATGAGTAAACTCCACAACAATTCCACAAACAAAAACAACAATTACAATCCAAGAGATGAAGCAAACTCCATAACAGTCAATCAAAACAAAATATTAGAATTTGAATTGTCCGCAAACTCTAAATTCCACAAACTCTCACATTTGAAGCCCCAACTCCAAGTTCCAGCTCCACAAAAATAGAAGTCCCTAACGAATAAAGGATCCATCCTTCACTAAATAAATAAACAAATAAAACAAATCAGAGTTCAAAAGCAATATACTTTAACAAAACAAAAAAGCAGAAATTAATAGTAGCAAACTACGGTAGAGTAGAAATATAGAATCTCCAATTGCCAAATGAGTAGATGTCAAAACCAGAAACATAAAAAAAAAAATTAAGCGTTAGTGCTAGACAATAGACATCGCATCACCAATGTGATTCAACTTGAAAGAGGTAACTCAACAGAAGAAAAAGCTATGCAGCAGCTTGAAAACTAGCTAACAATCTCGTAAAGCAGAAGCAAAGTTCAATTAATTGAAGCAGAAATTCATCACCATATATTCAATGCAGTAAAAGGCTATATATCCGCACATGTTTTTCCTTAGAATCTAGTTACTGTAATCAATTTTTGGCTTCACATTTCACAAAGACATGAAACTTTATTACCTGGTCAAAGAGAGAAACCCAGCTCCCATTCACACGCGAAACAGACGAAGGGGTGCAGATGGTCGGAGACATGGAGTTGTGGTGACTGGCGAGCCACTGTCTGTCGGCCTCTGAGGTCCACTGTGGTCGCCGGCGCCTTGAAATGAGGCAGTGAGAGTTGTTGATAAGGGGACGTTGAAGTCAGAGACTTGGAGTCGTGGGCCTCGTTGCAACTGGCGAGCCACCGTGTGTTGGCCGCTGTGAACGAGTCGTTGAAGTCAGGCGTCGTTGAGGTTCAGGACGTTGATCGAGTCACTGACGTGTTGAAGTCAGGCCGTGAGAGTCGTTGAAGAGGGGATGTTGAACGGTTGAAGTCGGCTGGGCTGAGAGAAAACTGAAGTTCAGAGAGAAAATTGAATGGTTGAAGTCGGCTTACTAGGGCTAAGAAACAATGGAAAGTATAAAGTTATATATATATATACAGTGATTCTATGCGGTAAGGTCTACAATAATAATTTTCACATATCCAATTAAATTATGCCACGTGGAAAATTCAATTATTTTTAATAAAAAATATTCGGGTCGGGTATAACTCAGGTTTGTTATATTACATCCGATATCGGGTCGGATATCATCGGGTATTTCAATATTATACCCGTCATCGGTTATTTTTCCTCCTTTACCCGATCATACCCGAATTGGGTCCGATAAACCCGATCGGGTCGGGTCGGGTCGGGGAATTATGCCCACCCCTACTCGCCACGATAAGAAGTCCACCAATTTCTCAATCCTTTCCATCTCCAACGTAACAACGTTTAAGTTAAAAAAGGGCTCATTTTCTAAATCTACGAGAAAAAGATAATCTTTATGAATATTTTAAATGTATATATTAATATCTTAAAGATTACACACATTCGTGAAAAATTACATTTAATGGTTTAAAAATCTATTAAAAGTACGTCATTAAATTATCAATACAATATCAAAATCATTTTCTAAAAATCAAATTAAAAATCTTTGCAAGCTATTATATGTTCAGTAATACTAGACTTGTAACGGTTATACAATTTAAACTATACAATCTGATGTGGTAACTTACATGATCTACAATAGATTGGTTCAAATGATAAGGGAAATTTCAGAAGAAATAAACAGATTAAGCAAGGGAAATAGCTCAATAACAAAAAATAAATTACGGTATGCATGAATTTCTTCATCAAAATCACAATCAACTCTTCCGATGTCAAAATGAAGTTTATACCCAGAATCCAATCATGCGTAAGGTCAGTGAGCATAAATTCAACAACATATGTTTATAAATGCAATTCAGGAAAAATATTCACAGCATTCAGCATTAATGCCAAAACGTGACACTTAAAGAGTTACAGTGAGCAATAAGCATCATTAATCAAAAAACCAATCACCATTAATCAAAAAAGCAATCAATAAGCAACGTTACGCAAAAAAAGCAAGCAAAATTACTGATTACTCATATTATCAAAGACGGTGACAAACACAGAGGAGAGGAAAACGTCACAATTACATTGAACAACAGAGACGATGACCGGTTGCGGTGGAGATGGCCAACTGTAGGCCGTGGCGAGCGCGACAGACGGTGGACTGGGTGTGGGCGGCGATCTCGACAAAGAGTCAGAGACGGTGGTGAATGGATTGAACATCACCGCGACAGAGGACTGAGATGTTCAAGGAGCCTGGACACGAGGAAACAGCTTCGACCGACGACAGTGGACACTAGACAGTGCAGATCGTGGGCGCTTGGGTGGGTAATGCGGTGAAGCCGTGGAGGTGTAGGCTAGGGATTTCAGATTTCAGATTAGGAATTTGGGGTGCTGAATAGAATTAACGATATTTATATGGTTTGTCATATGTCATAGAAACCCATATATATTAAAAGTTAACAAAATAACCCCTTTTAACTTCTTAAAATCCCTATATTTTAATTTTTTTTAATTTTTAACTTTTTACTGTACAGGACGGAGCAGGTCCAACGGGTCTAGATGAAGGACTTGATTCCGGACCAGCCCCAGACGGGTCTTAAACTTTGCAGCCCCATACCCGCTCCAATGATGCTTCGGGGCGGGTCTTGCCCCGTCTTATTTGGCCGGGTTCGACAGGGACCCCGAACCCAACGGGCCAAATGTTCAAGCCTAAAATCAAAGGCATTTTCTAGTTCAGCAAGAGGGCAATAATGTTAAACTTATAATTTAATATTTATAATCTGATGTGATAGTTTAAATGACAAAAACTTACTACAAATGTGTAACTTTATTTATTTATTTTTATTTTTTTCTTCTAATAAATTTTTATCATTTAGACTGTCACATAAGATCACAGACTTTTTATTGTATTGGAGTTACAAATCTGCACCTAAAGTCACACGATACCCAGATAAAATTTTTAGACCATTGCAATGACCTGCATTACTTTAATTGATACTTTTCCAGATTTCAATGGCCTTTGGATTTTTAGACCATTGCAATGATATGCGTTACTTTAATTGATACTTTTTCAGATTTCAACGGCCTTTGGATTTTTTTTTTCTTTTCGAATAAATCTATTTTTGTAGCAATTGTGTTTTTAGTTTAAATTTCAACTCTAAAATCCAAAAAAGAAACTCATGCAAATCATGAATCGAGTTAAAGGAGTAATATGTGAAAGTTTTCCCTTGAAAAGTTTTAATTGTCATCGAGTATCATGAATCAGATCCAATATTTCATTTTTTGTCAAGGGCGTGACGGTAAGACCCATATATTCCTTCGCTGCCTGGGCCTACAAGAGCAGCCTTTAGTTGGGCCGTTTTGCATCATTATTATTGAATATTGATAATCTAAAGTTACAATTGCTTCTCGGCAACATCTTCTTTCCAAAACTGCCTTCTTCGTTGTTGAAAACAACTTTTCATTAACAAATGTGCTCGAAAATCTCACCACAGAATGTTGTTTTACGTGCACACAATTAATTGCGTTTAGTGATAAATAAAATGATTATAGCTTATTCTAACCTATTAATGATAGTGGATTTTAGCATGTTATTAGTATTTGTACAGGATGTAATCCCACTTAAATGATAGCGCTTAGTTGGCGGCCCAATGAGTCTATTGACGTGATTGTGATGTGTGGATATTACTTGACCCGTAAGTGTTCTCGCCACGACAATAAGTCCACCAATTTCTCCATCCTTTCCATCTCCAACGTAACAGCATTCAAGTTAAAAAAAGGGCTCATTTTCTAAATCTAGGAGAAAAAGATAATCTTTATGAATATTTTAAATGTATATATTAATATCTTAAAGATTACACAGTATTCATGAAAAATTACATTTAATGATTTAAAAATCTATTAAAAGTACGTCATTAAATTTTCAATACAATATCAAAATCATTTTTCTAAAAATTAAATTAAGAATCTTTGTAAGTTATCATACGTTTAGTAATACTAGACTTACAACGTTTATACAATTTAAACTATACAATCCGATGTGGTAACTTACATGACAAAATAGATATAACTTATTTTATTTTATTATTTTTTTCTCCTTTAATGAGTAGACTATCGTTTATGAAGTTTAGATTGTATTTATGTAATAAACCTAACACTTTGTTATATGTTTTAAGATATTAACATGTGTTTTTATAACACGTACTATGACTACCATTATGCATGCTAAAAAATTTTCTTGATATTATCTAAAATTCTAATAAGTATTTTCCACGTTATTTATACTATATAATTTTTTATAGGTAAGATCATTTTCAAGGTTATTTTGAAATTTTTACAAGTACTTATAAGGGATATTATTGTTTTATCAAATATTGACAACATTTTAATTTCTAGAAAAATAAAAATAAAAATACAAAATGGCACTATTTAAAGGAGGAAACCACAAACGAATCGCCAAAACCTTCTGTACACCCCAAACCAGCGTGTAACTTCCCACACTAACCTACCAAAAAGCTCCCTCAAAGCAAGCAAGGAAGGAGTATGTGTCGCGTGCTAAGCAACCAAACACATACTTTACTGACACGTAAGCACGTTTTCAGTTACAACTCTTCCCGCGTGTCGTTATCCTTAAAACTTACCCACATCAAAACCTACCATATCAACGCGCACCGAAACTCCTCACGCAAAGTTCACCGTTAATTCAAATATCAACGGCTATGATCCTCGAGTAACCTCCTAGTAATTTACGCGCAAAGCAGGGAATCGCGTAGCTTCCTGGGCCATATTTGGGGTTCCCCAAAACGGGGGCTTCGTGAACCTCCTAGATCGACGGTTAAAAGCCAGCTCCTCGATAAAGATCTAACGGCTGGTATTTAAAAAGTAGATAAAACGCGAACTGAAGCTGATGGGCCCCGCTGTCTGCAAGCTTCTTTGCTCTTTATAGTGAGCCTCTGTTTCGCTCGAAATTCATTTCACTTTATCTCTCTTTTGCTTCACGAGTCGGTGTTATAGTTTCGGTGAGTAATGCAATGCTTCGTCTCAATTTCGTTCCTTTCATATTTAAGTTTCGTTTTTAGTGTTTATAATTTTCTGGTTGGATTATATTGATTTCTTTTTCCTTTTTTGAAGTTTAAGAAGTGTTGTAATCTAGTTGAAATTGGTTTTGTTGCTGAGAAAATTTTATGTAGAATAATTTCGTGAATTTTGGTAATTTGAAATAGGTATTTTGCTTTGGAAATGTGCAGAGGAAGACAGGTTTTTGATTAACTTTAGAAAATGTTGAACCAGGTCTTGACTGTTTTGACTTTTCAAGGGTGTTTATGACAATTCCAAAACTTAGGGGGAGGCCTTTTCATATTTTCTAAGCTTGGATTTTCATGTAATTAGTTCAAAACCTCAAGAGAGAGGTCAACTATTAGTATTATTATTATTGTTTTGTGAAGTTCAATTTTTTGGCCTTGTGTTGTTGATAAATGAACAGTTGAATAGAGCAAGATTGTAGATTGATTATATTTTGTATGATTGTGATTTTTAATTGCATTTTCTTGTATGAATTTTGGAATGTGGATGTTGTAGGTAATCATGGGAACCAAAACCAGTGCAGTGGCGTTCTTGTTCGTTTCGACCCTTCTGTATTGTTTGGTCGCCTCTGCGTCCAATGATGGATTGGTTAGGATGGGCTTGAAAAAGATGCAAATGGATGCAAACAACCGGCTTGCAGCCCGGCTTGAGTCCAAGCATGCAGAGGCTTTAAAAGCTTCTATTAAGAAGTATGGATTCCGTAATAATCTTGGAGACTTTCAGGATACTGACATTGTTGCATTGAAGAACTATATGGATGCTCAGTACTATGGTGAGATTGGTATTGGTACTCCTCCACAGCCGTTCACTGTAATCTTTGACACAGGCAGCTCTAATTTATGGGTGCCATCGTCTAAGTGCTATTTCTCGGTGAGCACTTACATTTGTTTCTATTGTATGCGTCTCAAAATGCAATTTGTTGAAAAGATAGAGTTGATTTGTGCTCACTGGTTTATAATCTTTGGCATTCTTGCTAGGTCGCTTGTTTCTTGCATAATAAGTACAAGTCAAGCCAGTCACGTTCCTACAGGAAGAATGGTTAGTTTCTTCCTACAGAGACTTGAGGATTTTCTTCAATCCGATGTTGAATTGTTAACCGATTAACTTGAGAAGGAAGATCTTTTTCATGATTTTTACAGTTTCATGAAAATGTAGAATGACATTAATATTTCATGGAATAATACTCTTATATAAATTGAGGTTTTTGTACTTACATTTTTTACTATAGAGGTCTATCATATGGATGATCATATCACTTCTAGAAACTTGTATATTGATAATTGTTCTATATCGTCCCTATGCAGGTCAATCTGCTTCTATTCAGTATGGTACTGGAGCTATCTCAGGTTTTTTTAGTTATGACAATGTCAAAGTTGGCGACGTGATTGTGAAAGATCAGGTAAACCTAAGTTTCTGTTGTCTTCTGAATGCATTGTAGTATTCTTGCTAGAGTAACATGTATGGAGTATTAGTCTTTCCTCCCTTCCCTCTACAGGAATTCATTGAGGCAACCAGCGAACCTGGTGTCACGTTTTTGGTGGCCAAGTTTGATGGCATATTGGGACTTGGGTTTCAAGAAATTTCAGTTGGAAATGCTACCCCTGTCTGGTGTATCTGTCAATCCTTAATTCATATAGCCAATTTGCTATTTTCGTTTTTTAAAATGTAATAGTATTTATGTTTAACATACTGCTTTTGTATGTCTTACAGGTATAACATGGTTAAACAGGGTCTTATTAAGGAGCCAGTTTTTTCATTTTGGCTGAATCGCAATCAAGGGGAACAAGAAGGTGGCGAACTTGTGTTTGGAGGAGTTGATCCAAGTCATTACAAGGGCAAGCACACATATGTTCCTGTGACAAGGAAAGGCTATTGGCAGGTTGGTCATGAAAACTTGTAACCTTTTGCATTCTTGATCAATATCATGATAGATCCCTATGTTCTAATTTTGTTTCAAAATAATTTTTGATTTGTAGTTCGACATGGGCGATGTTCTTATCGGCGGCAAACCAACAGGTACACTCTTACTGTTGCCTACAGTTCTTTCACTAGAAAATTAGAACAAATTAGTTTTAGCTTCATAATTCGAAAAAGATGTATTTTTCTTTTTCACAAAGATATGGAGCCTCACATTATTTTTTTCCCCTTATATTATGTTTTTTTGACTTTCACTGTTGCACATACTCTTTTCCAGGAGTTTGTTCTGGAGGTTGTTCAGCAATTGCAGATTCTGGGACATCATTGCTGGCAGGTCCAACGGTATGAATAAATCCTTCAATTTGGTGACAATTCTATTTCTGGGATATGGTTTACTTATTTCCTGCTTGGTTTTTGGCCTGGATTTCAGTTGTGGTATGAGAAATAATCCTGTCTCAGTTGTATGGAGATATTGTGAGGAACTGATATTTATCAAACTCCAGATGGGATAAATTAAGAAATGAAATTGAGCTACAAATTTATTTTGAATTCATAGGCATTTTAGGAATGTCCTCTTGGTATAAGCTTTCAGTATATAATCTTGCTTATGTTAGCCTAGGCGTCTTCTGCAGACATGGTTTGGATATTCTCAATTGAATAATATGGTAATGGTTTTTGTTTATGTATTTTGATTATGAGTATAAAAGTCTTTTGCTGTTTCAAATATTGGAACATAAACAATAATTTATATAACTGTTGAGCTGTAGTGTCTACTTTGTGATTGACCATGAATTGTGTTATTGGAAAATGTTTTGCAGGCTGTGATTACTATGATAAATCAAGCCATTGGAGCCTCTGGAGTTGTTAGCCAGCAATGTAAGGCAGTCGTTGAGCAGTATGGGCAAACGATTATGGATCTACTTCTATCTGAGGTAAGTACCAGATCAAAATTTATTGTCAGTTCCCTCTTTTTTATACGTGAGTTGGCTGACTATTTTTATCCTAGCATTCTCCTAATTTTGGGATTTCCTATTTTAACTATTAGGCACAGCCTAAGAAGATCTGCTCTCAAATGGGATTGTGCACCTTTGATGGAAAACGGGGTGTTAGGTCAGTCTTTCAGGATGTACTTTCATGTTTATTCTTTGGGTGTTTCAATCCTATTCATTTTCTATTGTTGCATCTCCATTTCTTGGCCTGCATGTTTCAAACGGTTGTGATAAACTAAAATATGTCTGTGTAGTATGGGCATTGAGAGTGTTGTGGATGAGAGCAACGGCAAATCCTCTGGTGTTCTTGATGATGCTATGTGCTCTGCTTGTGAGATGGCAGTTGTATGGATGCAAAACCAGTTACTGCAGAACCAAACTCAGGAGCGTATATTGGAATATGCCAATGAGGTGAGATGATAGACATATCATTATTTTGGTTGATAATTCTAGAGTCATTGCTTCCCAAGCTAATCCACCTTATTCTGCTTTTGTAGCTCTGTGACCGTATGCCAAGTCCAATGGGACAATCAGCTGTTGACTGTGGAAAGCTTTCTTCCATGCCTCCTGTTTCCTTCACCATTGGTGGCAAAGAGTTTAGGCTTTCATCAGATGAGGTATAACGTTACCAAAATTTTATTCATTTGTTATAATCTGTTCGAACTTGGATGATTCTCTTCTTGCGCAATGATTTTCTACAGTTTGTAATAGGTGGATTTTATTTGCCCTTATCTGCTTGCTATTATAATTGGTTTTCTTGACCTAAAAATCAAATTACGATGCTATGAATGCATTAATTCAACATGATGGGGGAAGACTTTAAGGATGAGAGGGGATGATTAAATGGGAATTACATGTGGTTCGCGTATCAATAATCTTATCTACATGTTACTTTCCCTCCTCTGCTGGCTTCGTTATGTTTCTCTGGCGTACTAAATTAAATTACGGGGGTGATGCAACATGCTACGTTTGTGTATCTGTGATAAGTATTCCTTGACTTGGCAATCAAGTACTTTGCTTATAATGACTAGTCAGTGGTTGGATAATTAGCAATAGCTCAAACGACATGTATTTTATCTTGGAAATTTTACTATTTGTCTCATGGCATTCTTTGTGGTTGTTATGATCAGTACATTCTCAAAGTGGGTGAGGGTTCTTCTGCTCAGTGCATTAGTGGCTTTACTGCTATAGATATTCCCCCTCCTCGTGGACCTCTCTGGTATACTTTTCGCATCTTGTTTACTTTTTCAAGAATTTGAATCTCTCTCTTTATGTCCTGTTGTTAAAATTGGTCTTCATTTTAATGCAGGATCCTGGGAGACATTTTCATGGGTAAGTACCACACCGTCTTTGATTACGGTAATATGAGAGTTGGGTTTGCCTTGGCAGCGTAAATGGGTCGATTCTGGGCCTCTACTCTTTTTATGATCTGTCTTTATTAAATTATGCTTTCTGTACCCTTATAAAGATAAAGATAATTGAGTGATAAAGTATGAAGCTATTTGGTCTCTTTGCCTAAGACGATTACTTGTTGCTTGTAAATAGCGTCAGCTCTTGTCAATATAAGTTACTTTTGCTTCATGTTTTGTGTTCTGTTAATTTATCATCAATTCTTCTAGGACCAGCAATAGCACGTCAAATCAAAATGCTAACATTTGCGATTTCCGAGTCTAATAAGTAACCTCGTGGGTTGCACTTTAAGGTTGGGAAGTGGATGCTCGAGTCATCCACTTCCTAGTCTTTGAAAGAGACTTAAGATGGTAACATATGGCATGTTAGTAGATCCAAACTAAGTTCAATGGTGACAGGTGACTGTAAAGGCCTCTCATGTAGTGTTCAATAGAATCGGATGTGGAGTGTGAAGAAAAGAAGGGTTGATGCTCGACAGATAGAAAGTGATTGGTACGGTTTGAGTCTCAAGGGTCGAGACTTTAGCCGAAAGTTGAAACATGAAAGTGAAAACTATGAGAGGCCAAGTGGGTAGCATCACTACCACATGAAGCAAGCAGTTGTGTATGATTGGGCTTGGCTTAAAAGGAACGTATCACATTACATGTACAATGAGGATGAGCACACGCAAGTGACGAAACCAAAAGCTTCCAAACTGAGCTGAAAATAGTAATTTACAACTAACTAATCAGATAGAATCGCAGACACCAAAACAGGTTGGTGTGAGTGTGAGAACTATCGAACATGAGTTGGGTTTGGGGGGCAGTTTCTTTGCCCTTCTGCAACTAAATTCCAAATGTTCTTTGCTTTCTGGAGTTTATTACAATAAACGCCTATTGTTCTACGAATCCTTTACCTTTGCTTTGAGTGTTCTTGTTTGTTTCTTAGTAAACTTAGCCTCCAAGTCCAACTCAACAAAAGTAATCATACAAGACAATACTTACCTCTAGAAATTGGATAACTATTGTGTCTCAATTATATCACATGTCTAGGCAACAATTATTCCATCCATTTGACGTTGAGTGTGAGTGGTAACTTACTTGCCTCTAGATACAAATGAATCGACTCCCCAAATTGTAAATCGTAATAGGTTCATGGTATCTCCAAAAGTGAAGTTTTACTTGTAAATTATCTCCACAAAGTCAAGCAGTCTTGGCCTAAGTTATAAATTATAGTATGGAATATCCCAACAGTACCAAACCCTGATCCATTGTATTCTATCTAAATTTAACGAGTTATCCTCCGTAAGCACGTGCCCCCATATGGGTAGCACAATTGGTTGATAAGCTAAGCAATCCCTTCCCTCCCGCCGCCCCAGTCGGCCAAGTCTTCTATCACCCTCCTTTTGCCACGTGGAACCCTCAGCTTTGTAAAGAGAAGAGAAACGGCGGCCGTCCATTGGCTACAAAGCAAAAATGCAAAAGAAGTTAAAAAGTTTTAAAAGCAAAACTTATCGCATCAGAGCCAATCATATACCAACACAGAAACTTAGGCATATATATATGTAAATGCATTTTGAGCACCTAACAAACGAAACAAACAGACCAAACCTTCTCTTAACTTCTAAAATGAACTGGGTACGGGGTCAAACCATTGGCCGTGGCTCAACGGCTACCGTCTCCATTGCTACTGTGAACCAGTCCGGTGAGGTCTTTGCAGTCAAGACAGCTGATCTCTCAAATTCAGAATTTCTCAAACAGGAACAGAGAATTCTCTCCACATTAATGTGTCCTCAAATTGTAGCATACAAGGGGTGTGACATTTCATCCGAAAATGGTAAGGTTCTATACAATCTTTTCTTGGAGTATGCGCCCGGTGGCACGCTCACGGATGCAATTCGCGAGCATGGTGGTCGTCTTGATGAGGATAGAATCCGATCATGCACGCATGCAATCTTACGAGGTCTACAGTACCTTCACGGTAACGGAACAGTGCATTGTGACATCAAGTGTCAGAACGTTTTGGTCACTAGTGATGGAGCAAAAATTGCTGACTTGGGTTGTGCTAGACGGGTTGATGAGGTATTGAGTGCCGATACAGGTTCAAGTATCCGAATTGGTGGCACACCTATCTACATGGCACCTGAGGTGGCGCGTGGTGAAGAACAGAGCTTCCCTGCTGACGTGTGGGCTCTTGGGTGTGCTGTGATCGAGATGGCTTCCGGGCAGCCTCCATGGGGTGATGTTTCTGACCCAGTATCTGCTCTTTACAGAATTGGGTTCTCAACAGATGTGCCTGGGATTCCAAGGTTCATGTCAGAGCAAGCTGTGGACTTCTTGAGTAAGTGTTTGAAAAGAGAACCAGGGGAGAGATGGTCAGCTAGTGAACTTCTTAAACATGACTTTGTTAACCAACCCAATTCATTCTCGAATGGTTGTTATTATAAGTTGGAGACTCCTACAAGTGTATTGGACCAAGGCGTGTGGCAATCAGTGGAAGGATTAGAGATCCCCAGCTGGAAGTGGGATTCCAGTGCCACCCACAAAAGGTGTTCAAGTTCTCCTCTGGAAAGAATCAGGCAATTGGGTGAACAATACTCAAGTTGCTCATCAAAAATGCTGAGCTGGGAATGGGATGAAACTTGGGTAACAGTGAGGAGCAATGGCAGGCGAGAGCCGGAGGGAGAGGTGGTTACGAGCAGCCAGGATGATTCCCTGTTAATGTTATGTGGCAATGGAGTCATCACAAAAGCTAGTGGGGGAAACTCAACTTGGATTGGTCAGGAATATGATTATAATTCGGATACTCCTAATCAATCCATTAGTGAGATGAACACGTGTATCACTAGCTGTAAAAGCAATAACAGTAATCATGAGAAAAGCTCACTGATGACATGTAAATGTATGAACCATATTTTACAAAGAAGTCTAATAAACAAAAATGTTCGTTTTCTAATTATGCATTCCATACTGTTCTGTCGGCTGTGACCCAATAATCGCCCTTGACTCTTTTTTTTTTTTTTTTGTCCGCCCCTTTATACTACATAAGAGCCATCTCTATCCTTAAATCTGGCCTCAAATTCCACTTGCCCGCTTCATAACATGAATGGTGTTGCTGGAGGCAAAAGAGATTGAGCCAAGTCAAATAAGGCACCAAGGCAAGACATTCTAGGCTGCTTTTCTTGAAAACCTTGAAATCAGGGCTATTATATTGTGACTGAGCAATTGCTTATTTTCCACTTACCACTTTTATAATTTGTCTTGTCAATATGGAAGAGAAGGCTTCAAATTGGTTTAAGAAGCCTCTAACCCACAAAATCGTGCAGCCTCTAACCCACTTTTTTTTTCCAATATTTATTATTAACCTCGGCTCTAACCCACAAAATCGTGCAGCCTCTAATCCACTTTTTTTTTCCAATATTTATTATTAACCTCGGCTCTAAATCAAGGACAGGACTTTGTCCCACAAAATCGTGCAGCCTCTAACCCAAAATAGATACCTTATAGAGACGCAATTCTTATAGAATCCATACATCTACTATTAGCGTCATAAGAGGAACTACTCCTCTTTCTTAATAAGAGCCTTTTTTAAGACAAACCCGTATATATATTGACAATACTATATAGAGACGCAAGCTCAATAAATTTATGTATCAATATTTATAAAATCGATAATCTCAATTAAACATCATTTTATTCGAGATAAAAAATGAAGAGATAAGCTAAAAAATATAATTCAAGAAATATTATTAATAAAAATGTAATTGAATGAGTGGGCGGAATATTATAATCTCAGTTGGATATGTGTACTTCAAAAAGGCTGTGGGGTGGGTTAATTAATGCCCAATTAAAAAACGTCTCCTGGGCCGGGGTGACCTTCAACTCCTCCTAAATCAACATGTGGCCCACTATATCTATATAACTGAGGCCTGATTTGGCCATAATTGATGATACTCAAAAGCCACCTAATTAGCTGCTTTGATTTGACGTGAAATAATTTAGAACCTAAACAAAAATATCGATAAGCCAATCTTATCCCTCGTAGGCACTTGGGAGTTGGGTGCGCACTCCAATGTTCATCGTTACATGCCTTGCTTTCTGCATCATCAAAACAAAATGTACATAGCCCACATGAAAAGCAATCTCTCTTTTGAATTTCTTTTTCTCATTTTCTAGTATTTCTTGTTTCGAAGGAGTAGTTCTGTGTAATATAATAAGAATTGAACTCGTGGCAACAAGAAATTAATGAAAGGCTGATGTGTTGCCTGTGCTCAATTTGAGTTACTTTAGACACGAGTAAGAGCTTCCCAAAAGGGCTGCTGGCAAACTAAAATTTGGGTGCAGATAGCTTAGTTCCCACTCAAGAACTTGGCATCTTTTTTAAGTTCTATTCTCAAATGAAAGCATGGTCTACGGTTAAAGTTTTTTCCTGAGCTGCAAAGCGAGAATATTGTTAATTGTCTTTTGTTATAAGTCTCTCTACCTCTCACAATTTATTGCATGTCAAACGCTCTCAATGACCATTCATTTAATTTCTTAATTCTATCCTTTCAGAAGAATAAACAAATATTTTTTTCTTAATTTCACAAAAGTGAATGTGTTACTAATCGATTGACGGAACTAAGGGACCAACAACATACAAGTTTAACTTTCTCGATGTTACGTATATATTGGGTGATTATTTGTTAATTTCACAAAAGCAAATGTCTTACTAATCGATGGACAGAACTAAGGGACTAAAAATATACAAGCTTAATTTCCTCGATGTTATGCATACATTGGGTATAACTCATCCTTAAAAATTAGCTTGTAAAGTAAGGAGGATCGAGGTATTTATAAGCCCAATTGTCAGGTTAATGTAAGACTTAATTGGGTTGTCATAACCAATTGTTATGCACACATTGGATAGAATTCATCCTTAAAAATCGACTTATGAAGGAAGAGTGCCAAGGTGCTTATAAACTCAGTTGCGAGGCCTTGTATTAACAATGTGGGACTTAACTGGGTCGTTACACTCAAATTATAGAGTTGATAATTTGATCTGTTTACATTTTGTTGCTATCACAATTATTTCTGTCCAGTGGCTCTTCACAGGCCGGCAGTCGATGAGAATGAGATATTATATGCTCTCAATAGTTGGAAATAGGAAGAGAGGCTAAAATTTATTTGAAGAATAAAATTAAAGAATAAGCTAGCGAAGCGTGAAGTGGAATCCATAACATTAACCTAACTTCAAACTAGGAAAAAGCAAAAAGAATGAAACCTTTTCCATTAGCCAATATAAAGTTAGGCTGCTACATGTCAAGACCATTGCTTTATCTCTTCCATTTCGCTTAGGTAACACCATTCATTTTATCCATGAATTTGTTATCCTCCCTTTTGTCACCACTCATCTTGTAGCTAGTTGAAAATTATTCATTTAAATTATTATTATTATTATTATTTTTTGCCCAGTGAAGTCCTCACTGTCGAGTCTACGACGTGTGCGTGCGTGCTTGCAAGTAATTAACTCGAAAACTTTCCCTTTCGTTTCGGTAGTTTCATGAACTTGAAGAGCATTACAACCACCGGAACCGGGCTCATCATCCATGTTGTAGAATGAATATCTTTATCATCTCCGACTTCATATATATAATTTATACTTGATTGATCGAGATTCGAAGAAGTAAGTTTAAGGGTTGTCGGCCTTGATCTTTTCTTGTCTCTTGAGATATTGCTTTCTCATTAATCATATGATATATAGTTTTCGCTAATTTGAGGAAACTAGTTAATTAACAATTTTAAATTTGTCTCATCTCAACGTTACTCTCTTCATATATAAGTACCACTAATGTACAACAAATGCAAATCGTCTTATGAACATATAACCCTATAAGGACTCGATCTTATCATTCTAATAATGGCACTTGAGATCGTAATCGATGCTTCCATCACTACCAGACAAGAAAATAATGGTCAATCGGTCCAAGTCTCTAAGCCATCGCAGTCTTCCATCTTGACTAGGTTCCATGCAGGCTATTTCAGAATAAGCATATCTCTTGGAGGCCAAGCTTTACTATGGAAGATTTTGACTCAGCCCAAGAATGACTCAAAAGATATCGGCGACACACTCCGCGCACTCCCTTCTATAACGTTTATTTTGCTTTGGTGGCTTGCGCTTTTAACACAAGTGTCACTCTCTTTGCTCTATATCTTCAGATGTTTCTTTCACTTTCGCCTGGTGAAGGCAGAGTTCTTGCACCATGTAGCAGTGAACTATTTGTATGCTCCATGGATATCACTGCTTATTTTGATACAATCAGCACCAGAGATTGTTCTCAGGAGACTTTCCTATCCGGTTCTTTGTTGGGTATTTGCCATTCCAGTTTTGATACTTGATATAAAGATTTATGGACAGTGGTTCACAACAGAGAAGCGCTTTTTATCCATATTCGCAAATCCAACTAGCCAGATATCGGTGATTGGGAACTTCGTGGTTGCACGAGCAGCAGCAGAGATGGGATGGAAAGAGAGTGCGGTTTGCATGTTCTCTCTTGGCTTGGTGCACTATTTGGTACTCTTTATAACACTTTATCAGCGTCTATCAGGTGGCCATAATTTCCCTACGATACTGCGGCCAGCTTTCTTCTTGTTCTTCGCTGCACCCAGCGTGGGTAGCTTAGCTTGGAACTCGATTTCTGGAGCTTTTGATACCGCATCCAAGATGCTTTTCTTCCTGTCCGTCTTCCTGTTCACATCTCTGGTAATTTCCCATCTAAAATTTATGTTAAGAGAATGCTGTATTTAATATATATAGCATATATACCAAAATCTATCATGGGCCAATTTTATTTACTTGCATATATTTGATCTCCACTTGACCCCTCACTTTAATTTATAGAAAGATTTAAACTAAAAAACGTCTGTCTTGTTTCTAACAGGCTTCCAGACCGGCCATTTTCAAGAAATCTATGAAAAAATTCAATATTGCATGGTGGGCTTACTCGTTCCCCTTGACGTTCCTTTCTCTAGCCTCTGTTCAATATGCACAAGAGGTGAAAGGTCATGCAGCATCCTGGTTGATGCTTACATTAACATCGCTCTCGGTCATGGTTTTCGTTGGCATGATGCTGCTCACAGTAGCCAGCACCAATAGGCTCTTGAATGAAGATGACCCCCTAATGAATTTTGTTATTAATTCAAAATCGAATACTTCTACTCAGCACTAAGCAGAAGATGCATGTTGTGCAGCGTGTGTATTGGTCAAAAATAATAATCACAAGCTATCTTTAATCCCAATCTCCGTTTCCCATTTCTCTTGAAGGCGACAAGTCATCCACAAACTTAATTAGGACATTTCCTGACATTATTAATTCTTGTCCACAGTTCCCTCAAACAAGTTGTACTACAAATTTTCGGGACAAGTTTTAGCTTCTACTTGAGCAATCAGAACTACATGCTCTAAAAATTATCATAAAGAAACATTTCTCCATTTTCCCCCAGAAAAATTTTCTTCACACTTACAAATTGCATACGTGACACTGAGAGATATGTTGATCAACAAAATCATTATGTGCAGTAAGGAAATAACTATTTGGAAAAACTCCTTAGATATTCTTCATGATACCCAAATGTGACGATTTCATTTTCGGTCCTAAAATTCCAACTGATTTTGGTTCTCCTCCAGCTTACTATCGATTATAGTCAAGATAAATAATTCTTCAGATGCTTCCTTAAAGCAACTGCAAGCGTTAATTAGAATTCACTTTCTTCGACTTTGTCTCAAGTTCAGATTGCAGTGGCTTAAATTTGTGCTTTACTGTAGACATCTCTTCCTCCAAGGCTTCAGTTTCTTCTGAACTACCAGCGTTGGCATCCTCAAAACATATTACTCTTCAGAAGAATTACTAAGGATCTCAATGAAATAGAAAGTGCGTAAGCACTCAGAAGCTAAAAATAGCATAAAGAAAACATGTCATCGAACGGGTTTTAATATTTCGGTCTAGCTGAAGGAAAGAAATTGCAAAAAATATTACGGTTGCATGCACTTTATGTTTATACAAAGTCTACTTAAATGGACAATATAAAAAATGCAGGAAATGTCTATGAGTGCATCGAGTACAAAAAGAAAAATGTACTTAATTATTGAAGTACATGTTAATATAAAAATCGAGTCAATACAAGATTTTCATATCAGTGTGTTACCATAATTGCCGTTTCACAACAAGTAGATAATGGAAAACAGAAAATCAAAGGCAATAATCAAGAGAGACCATTTTGGTTTTTCTTTTCTTTACGTTTGAAACTCTCATGAATGTACTGGATCACGAATTGATATAATATAGTCCAATAGTCATCTTTCTCTAAGCTATTGCCCAATATCGTCAAACAAATGCCACGGCTGGATGGGCATCAATTTCCCAGTGATCTTGATTTTGTGTCCGCTTCTCTTTCTGCTTTCTAATCTTCATCGGTTCATGTGGGCAAAAGAGATTGAGCCAGGTTTTGGTCAAATAAGGCATCTGGGCAGGCTTTAAGGGGCTAGGCCATCCTAGACTGCTTTTCCTGCGAATCTTGAAACCAAATCTTATATTACAACTAATAAGCAATTGCTTAATTTGGCTTGATTTAAGAAGTTTTTTATTCAGGGTTTTTGTTGTTTATTGAATAATGTCACTCATGATTTGTTGGATGAGGGTACTTAAAAGTTGTTAAAAGGGAGGGAAACTCAATGGCCAATAATTTAATTGAAAAACTTCTCCATGGGTGACCTATACCAACTTTACTACAAGAATTTGGCCTTATTTTGTGCCCAAATGCATGCATTATCATAAGTCATATCCACCTAATTAAATCTAATGAGCTTTCGGTTTTGGTCCTCTACTTTGATGTAAATTAAACACATAATCAATATCTAAACATCGAATTCTTTCCCCTCGATCTTAGCCACCCACCCCCCAATTTTTTTTTTTTATTCATCTTTTTAAAGTTCTAATGGGTAGTACGTACATGGGTTGTCTTTTGCATCATTAAAGCAAGATATACACAAGCACACGTGGTTCGTTAGGTTTCCGCTTCATGTGGTGGAAACAAAGTTGGTTTAGCCCAATTGAAAATAAAACCCGTGAAAGATTAAAATTAAAAAAAAAATGAAAAATGAACAAGACAAAAAACATAAAGTGAAGTGAAGTGGGCGTTCGTGAAGGTGGGAGTGCGTGAATGAAAAATTAGAAAAGAAGAGAAAAAGAAGTGGAGCCGAGAGGTGTTTCAGAGAAAATGGGGTTAGGGATTGAAGCTTGAATTTCAAGATAAAAGTGGATAAATCAACTCTAAATGAGCTTAAATTTGGAGTAGACTTTGGCAATATCCTCTAAAGATCTATTTGTTTGATTTCTCCATTTAATCTATCTTTTATCTAATTTTTTAGATCTATTGTTAGGAGCATTAAACTTACTTTTTGAAATTGTTTGTAGATACCATCATTTGGTACTGAAATTTTGTTGTTGAGCCAAGATGTTTACTCCTTATGTTTATTATTGTTTGTACCCCTTATTTTGTATTAACGAAATGAACTTTGTGTACCTATTATCACAATAGCAGAAGATTTAGTATCGGACAACGATCCCGTAGTTTTTCCTGTTTTACGGATTTTTTAAGTAAAAATTTGACGTTCTTGATTTGTAGTTAATTGTTGATTTTGTTGAGATTTTAATTACCTTCTGTTTGGTGATTGTTGATTTTATCGAGAATTTAGTTGCCTCATGTTTGATGATTGTCGATTGATTTGCTAGCCCATTTAATTACACAAAGAGAGGAAAAAAAGTTTGATTACTTCGCAACTAAAGTTACTGATTTGTGTTTTGTTTTTCAAACATAGTTGAATAGCAATTCTCTTCTGAATTAATTTCAGTGCTTCTCTCTCATTTTATAACATTTCTTAATTTTATTGTAACGAATAACAATTGAATGGCCGATGAGTAGTTTGCCATTTCTGATGTTGAGTACTTCGGGCGCTAGCTGAGCCGTTCATTAATGAGTTCCCAGTGCGGCATCTTTTTCCATGCGGTTAAAGTTATTCTCGAGTGCAAAGTGAGCGATTATTATTGTTTTTTTTCTTCATCAGTATCCTCCGCCTCATTCTCACTCACTCTATCTACGTGATTCACGTCAATGCATGCTGGCCTTAATCACCATTATTATTACTTTCCTACTTTGACGACGAATATTTAATCGACAATTTCTTTCACAAAAGTGCACAGCATGCGTGCCTCACTTATTAAGGGAACCTATAAAATTCAATCCTTTTGAGATATATAGTGAATAATTTTGTAATTTTTAATTTATATGGTAAGATACGAGGTACAAGCTAGCTAGCTAAATATAGAATTCGTAAGAGATGGTATCGAAGAGCTGTTTCAGATGACCAAGATTTAAAGGAGAGAAGAAGCCAGCATGAGCATTGTGAATAATAAAGTGGAATCCGCATTAACCTGACTTTCAAAAAAGTTAATAATTAGGAAAAGGGAAGAAGAATTAATGCAGATATGCTGAAATAAGGATCGCTATATATAACACCATTCATTTTATGCATATCTTACCCAGCATCTTCTTCTACCTGCTTGCACGCCCTTATTTGACTTCCTCAGGAGCCTGAATTCCTTTACTTTTGCTTAGTCAAGCCAAAAAGAAGTCCTTTTTAACTAAACCTAAGTTGATTTCACATTAATTTAATTAATTAATTAGCACGTTCAATTATTGCTAGAACTAATAAAAAAATGATATCAGCAATGCCAAACTTATAATCTATATACAATTTAAATTTTACAATATGATATAAGAGTTTATATGATAAAGTCCTATTGGACACGTCAGGTTGTAGAATTTAGGTTTTAAAATTGAAAGCCCGGAAAATTCCATTCAGGTTCCGTCCACCACCCCTATTGAAAGGCTATACATGCATGGGAAATTCCATTGGGGTTCCGTCCACCGCTATTGAAAGGCTATATATTTATGGGAAATTCCATTCGGTTCCGTCCACTTTGATACATTAACGAAGCAAGTTTTGTTTTATATATTGTCAATCACGGAATCTCTCTCTCTCTCTGTTAGCACACCGTTAGCTGATCATGACGTTTCATGCATGAGTAGGCAAGGTTAATACTTTCAAACTTCTTTAATCGGAGAATATATATATATATAGTTTTTGGTTTCCTTAAGACTTAAAATCACTGATAGTGATAGCTAACCTTAACTGTTAGAATTTCTAATTAGCTCTAGTGTGTGTGTGTGTATATTTATATAGATGTGATATGCTAATTAATTAGAATTTGAAGTTAATTTGTCCCAATCTTTAATTAATCTCCTTATAAAAGCACCATTGATGCAAACACAAGAAGTGCAAATGGCGTGATTATAGTTATGGCACTAGACACATTAATCGATGCTCCCATCGCTACAACAAACTACTACACAATTAGAAAATAAAGGGCAATTAGTATCAGTCCAAGCTCTCTAAGCAACCCAAGTCTTCCATCTTCACCAGGATACACGCAGGCTATTTCAGAATAAGCAACGCTCTTGGTGGCCAAGCTCTACCATGGAAGATTTTGACCGAGCCAAATATCTTCCACCTACTCTGCAGCTCCCTTCTAGTACAGCTTTTCATTTGCTTTGGTGGTTCGCACCTCTAGCACAAGTGTCACTCTCTTTATATCTTCAGATGTTTCTTTCACTTTCGCATGGTGAAGGCAGAGTTCTTGCACCATGTAGCAGTGAACTACTTGTATGCTTCATGGATATATATCACTGCTTATTTTGATTCAATCAGCACCAGCGATGTTCTCCAGACACTTTCCTATCCGATTCTTTGTTGGGTGTTGTCTACTCCAGTGCTGATACTTGATAGTATCCAGATTTATGGGCAGTGATTTACAACAGAGAAGAGGTTTTTATCCATATTTGCAAATCCAACAAGCCAGATATCGGCGATCGCGAACCTCGTGCATGGTTGCACGAGCAGCAGCAGAGATTGGATGGAGAGAGAGTGCTGTTTGCATGTTCTCTCTTGGCTTGGTCATGTTGCACTCTATGGTACTCTTTATAACACTTCTATCAGCTAGCGTCTACAAGGTGGCCATCGTTTCCCTATGATACTGCGGCCTGCTTTCTTCTTGTTCTTGACTGCACCTAGCATGGTTGGTTTAGCTTGGAATTCCATAACTGGAGCTTTTGATACACCATCCAAGATGCTTTTCTTTCTGTCTGTGTTACTCTTCAAATCTCTGGTAATTTAATTTACATCTAAATTAGTTATTACGAGACCGCTATTATATAGTATGGTATACCAAAATTATCACGGGGCCAATTTTACTTTCGTATTTGTTTTCTTAACCATTAATCATTCTAGTTGAGAATATAATGATCAATTGGTCAATTTCATGAAGGATTATGAAATTTGAGATTAATTGAACAAAGTTAAACGTTCCCCTTGACCTTTCTTGCTCTAGCCTCTGTTCAATATGCACAAGAGGTGAAAGGTCATGCAGCAGCTGCATTGATGCTTACATTAACATCGCTCTCAGTTCTAGTTTTCCTTGGTATATATGATGCTGCGCGCTCACTGCAGCCCATACCAATATAGTCTCTTGCATGAAGATGATCCCCTAATGAATTTTGTTATCAATTCAAAATCAAAGACCTCTGCTTAGCAGTAGGTGCAAGATGCTATGTGTAATGTGTATTTGTCAAAAATTAAATAGTAATCATACCTTACAAGCCATCTTTAATCCCTATCCACATTTCGCATTTCTCTTAAGGCGAACAAGTCATTCACAAAAGGATACATATTTCCTGACATTCTTGTCCACATCTCCCTCATGATGTATTATAAAATTTTGAAATTAACAAGATTGAGCCATTATTCTACTTCAGCAATCAGCACTAAAAAATTTTAAAAAATGAAAAACTATTCTCTCGATCCCTTTTTTCCCAGAAAAATTTTCTTCACACTTACCACAAAGCATACGTGACAAAAGTATCCAACAAATTCATTATGGGCAAAAACTGTGAAAAAATGCAGACGAACTCGGAAAATATTTGGCAAAAACTCCTTAGCTGTTCTTCTTGCTACCTGAATGTGACAATTTCTGGTCCAAAGATTGCAACCGACCACGTAGGTTATGGTTCTCCTGAAGCAAACAATCGTACTCAAGAAGAAATCCTTCAAATAGCATCCTTAAAGTAACTTTGATGGCTTCTGCAGCATTTACTTCCTCTGACTTTGTCTCAAGTTCAGATTCCAGCTGCTTAAATTTTGCCTTCAGTGTAATAATCTCTTCCTCCAAGGCTTTAGTTTCCTCTAAACCAGCAGCTTTCCCGTCCTCAAAACTCTGATTTTGTTTCTTCAGAGCCTTGATGCTTTTCCTTAAAGTGCGCAGTTCTTTAATATAATAATGAAGTCTGCCCATTATCAGTGTGAGGAAAAGTGAGGCTCCTGCAAGCAGTTATCCAAAATTGGAACTCCCATTAATAATATCCAAAATTAATTCCTGATAATTGATAATTATGGTAATTCACAATAATTTCTGGCAACAATATCGTCAAAACAGAAAAAGCTTCAAAGTCGCACTCATCTTCTCCAAAGAGTGAAACAAAATCAACAAATCTAAACACATCCCAATATTTCCCAAGCACCAAATCAGGCACATTCCAATTCTAAAATCATCAATCAAACCTCATAAATTAAGCTCACAACTTCAGTCACCACAGCCAATAACAAAACATAAATAGCAATCCAAGAAATGAATCAATACCCATTAGAGTTGCTTCAAGAAGTTGGTTGGCCACGAGGACTTGCTCAGTCGAATTGAATGCACCCTCATCGGTCCTGCGCTTGATAAACAAACTTGACATCAGCAAAACAAAGACCGTTGCAGCCACCGTCTTGACCACAACAGGCCCGTGGCCACGCTTTGCTTGATCAAGCCACATGATGACCAGGTTCCTTAAAGGGGTCTTGAACAACAATACCATTATCAATGCCATCTGGGAAAATACGACAATGAACAAGAGCTGCTGCATGGTTTCAGGATGAGTGAAAGGTGAAAATTTTCTTGTTTTGTTTCGGATAGAATGGGAGCAATGAAGATGGATGAAGATAGAGTGGAGAGTGAGTCAAGAGAGGAAGAAGAAGAAAAACAAGGACATGGTTGGACTCGGTAGTTTGATTTTGGTTGTGGGGAAATTTTAAAAGTAAACGACATTATCGTCCACAAGTTTGGGAAACTAAAACTAACATAACATCCAAAAATTTTAACAACGGTTAATGAGAGAAGGAAGACCAATTTCTATAATATCTCTGCCCTTGCCAACTCCCTTCTAGCACAGCTTTTCTCTACTCTTGCTTTGGTGGCTCCCACTTTTAACACAAATATCGCTCTCTTTGCTCTATATCCTCAGATGTTTCTTTCACTTTCACATGGCGATGGCAGAGTTCGTGCACCATGTGGCAGTGAACTACTACTTTAATGCTCCATGGATATCAGTCAGGACTGCTTCTTTTGCTTCAATCAGCACCAGAGATTGTTCTCAAGATAGATAAAGGCGAACAATATTGTAATTCACACTTGACACTAATTCTTACCTATAGTGCCCCTTATCGTGTTACAAATTTGTGGGGCCAAGCTAGATTTAGCCATTATTTGCTTTAGCAATCACCACGAAATGGTCTTAAAATTAGCATAAATTAAGAAACTATACTCAAGAATTAAGGAATTCTTCAGATTTCTAGCTTCCTTAAAGCATCTGCAGCATTTACTTGATTAAGTCCTTGGACTTTGTCTCAAGTGCATATTCCAGCTGCTTATTTTGCCTTCAGTGTGGTCATCATTTCTTCCACCAAGGCTTCAGTTACCTCTGAACCACAGGGTTTACCATCCTCAAGAGGAATTACTAAAGATCCCAATGAAATAGAAAACGTAAGCCCCTTAGAAAAAACAATGTGCAATTTCAATACAAGATTTTCATAACGTGATGATAACGTCTCCTCACATGCCTTAGCGGGTCATGACGACTTTAATATCACGTTAAGTTTGTAATTTTTTTAAAAGATTTTGTCAACGTGAACTTAATTTTAATACTTTTATTCTTTACTATTAAACAATTGCTTTGCTTGATTTAACTGAAACTTTATGTCGTTGGAGACGTAAAAATTAAAATACAAACTAGCTAGAAATATTAATAAAAAAGAAGTGAGTGGATACAATACTCAAATGTGCTTAACTTATTAAATAATGTTACTAATGATTTATTGGACGAGGGTACATACTTAAAAGTTGATGCTCCATTGCAAATCTTCTGTTCGGGTAACCTTTCCCACCATCACTTCAACTTGATTTTGCGGCTAAAAACAAAATAGTTACTTTTGGTACAGTAATATGAACAAAAAATGATGGTCCTTTTGTTAATTAGTATTCTTGACCTCTTAACTCTCGCTAAATCACATGATTCGCGTCAATGCATGCCCTCGATCACCATTGTTTCTTTTCTTTCTTTCATTCTTACTTTTCCAAAGAATCAACAATTTCTTTCACAAAAGTTGCACTGCTGCATGCCTCAACCGATTAACGGAACCGACAAAGTTAAATCCTTTTGAGAAATATATAGTTAATTTTGTTCTTACATATATGGTAAAGGCATATATTAGATTAGATATATGCTATATAAAGATAAGGGAAGCATTTTTTAACACAATTTTTTGACACAAAAGTTTATAACCTTTGCTATTACCGAATCCAACAATTAAGTTTGAAAGTCAAAAAATTAAATTAAATTCTGTGAGTCAATAATTAAAAATTTGAGTTTGATTTTGTATCAAAAGATCTCTCTGAATAGGTAATAAGACATTGCGAAGAATGGTTTCAGTTGACTAAGATTTAAGGAGAAGATGCGTGAGAAATTATGAAGTGAAATCACAATAACCCAACTTTAACAAAAGTTAAGTAGGAAAAGGAAAAAGAATTAATTCTAATTAATATGCGGAAATCATGTTAAACACCATTTTCATTTCATATTTCTTACCTAGTAACTTCTTCTAGTACCTTGCACACGGCCTTTATTCAACTTCTTCAGGAGTCTCTGAATTGCTTTACTTTGCTTAGCCAAAATAAAAAATAAAAATCTTCAATCCCAATCTCCATTTCCCATTACTCTTTAAGGCGAACAAGTCATTCACAAAAGGATATTTCCTCACATTCTTGTCCACAATCCCCCCCTAATGGATTACAATGTTTTGGGACAAGATTTAGCCATTCTACTTCAGCAATCAGCACTAAATGCTCTAACAATTAGCAGGAAGAAAAAAAAAACTAAAAATAAAAAAAGAAAAAGAAAAACTATCTCCCCCTTTTTCCCCTGAAAAATTTTCTTCACACTTACAATATTGCATACATGACAAAGTATCGAACAAAATCATTATGGGTAAAGATTGCAAAAAATGTAGACGAACTTGGAAATATTTGGCAAAATTCCTTAGCTGTTTTTCTTGCTACCTGAATGTGACAATTTCCGGTCCAAAGATTGCAATTGACTCCGTAGGTTTTGGTTCTCCTCAAGCAGACGATCGTACTCAAGAAGGAATCCTTCTGATTGCTTTCTCAAAGCAACTGCATTGGCTTCTGCAGCTGTTACTTCCTTCGACTTTGTCCCAAGTTCAGATTCCAGCTGCTTAAATTTTGCCTTCAGTCTAGTCATCTCTTCCTCCAAGGCTTTAGCTTCCTCTGAACCAGCAGCTTTCCCGTCCTCAAAACTTCGACTTTGTTTCTTTACAGCCTCCATGCTCTTCCTCCGTATGCGCAGTTCTCTAATATGATGATGAAGTCTGTCTATCATTAGTGCGAGAAAAAGAGAGGCTCCTGCAAGCAATTATCTAAAAGATTAAATAAAGGTCCAAAGGCCAAAAGAAACTTCCAAACCAATTGGTAATTCAGTTGAAATGAAATGCCCAGTCCTAAACAATATTGACATTATAGGAAGTTAAGAAGACCAACAAAATATTGAGTTCTCTAGCTATAATGCCTGTGAAAAAGATATAAAAAGGCAAGAAAGAAGGCTACTGACACAAATGGAATATAAGGAAGCACTAAGAAACCAAAAACAGCATAAAGAAAAGATGCCATTCAATGGGTTTTATTCTTTCATTTTGAAGGAGAAATTGCAAAAACATCATGAAATCTCTAGAGAATTCTCCTGCAATCTCATATAAATAGAATTACAATAACCATTCTGAAATTAAAGCAGACAGACAATGCTTTTCTAAAACACATACCATGCTACAAAGTCATAATTACCAACCTTGATCCAAAGACATTCCTACTCAAATTAACATGGGTTAAAAATGAGGACAAAAAGGAAAACAACCAGCTTTTCAAACTTGACATACTCAGTTCAAAATGAACATAACTTTCTCATGACAATAGAAAAGATTTTTCACCATATTTAAAGAGTTTTAGACCCCAAAATATAACTGCAGTTTACCACAAAGTTTAAGGAGCATGTGAGTCTACTTAAAGAGAAAAAAGACCTCTCAATTTGATATCAATAAAAAATTACAAATCAATACAAGATTTTTATATCTATGTGAACACAGCCGTAAGAAATCACTCTGAGAAATCTAAAATGAGAAACGGAACATCAAAAGCAATAAGGCATTGTTATATGCAGGCCCAAATTTCATTGGTCAATGTGAGTTAGAACACCTTAGATGGCCTAGACAACAATTACCGAATTGATGTTAGCTAATCTTGGGCACACATGCATCAATGACTCTGCCGATGATGCAAAATGATGAGACCAAGACTGGATAATACATAAAAAGATAGAATCTTTTATTATTATTATTATGTTTCAAATTCTTATGAATATGAAGAATCAATATTTGCTGCAGAAAACAGAACCGAATATCAATTCCTGATTATAATTCAGAAATATGGTCATTCACAATAATGTCTAGCAACAACATCTTCAAAAAAAGAGCAAGTTTCAAAGTGGCAGTCATCAATATTCGAAACAATGAATTCATGGAAACAAAATTCACTAAATCCAAACACATCCCAATTCCCAAAGCATCAAATCAGGCACATCCAATCCAAAATCATCAATCGAACCACATAAAGTTCACAACTTTATTAACCACAAGTCAACAATCAATAGCACAGAACATAAAGAGCAATTCAAGAAAGTAAAAAAATACCCATTAGAGTGGCTTCGAGAAGGTGCTTGGCCATGAGGACTTGGTCAGTGGGATTGAAAGTACCCTCATCGATCCGACGCTTCTGGATCTTCGCCATACTAAACAAACTTGACATCAACAAGACAAAGACCGTTGCCGCCACCGTCTTGACCACCACAGGGCCACGGCCACGCTTCACCCGATCAAGGGTCAAGAGGAGGAGCTTCCTCAAAGGGGTCTTGAACGACAACAGCATTATCAATCCCATCTGGGAGAAAATGACCGCGAACAAGAGCTGCTGCATGGTTTCGGGAGGAGACAAAGGTGGGAAATTTTCTTTGCTTTCGTTGGATAAAGGGGATTGGAAGAGAAAGTGGACGTGTGTTAGTTATTATGATGGAATGGGAAAGAGGGGAGCAATGAAGATGAATGAGAGACAGAGCGGAGAGTGAGTCAAGAGAGGAAGAAGACAGGCATGGTTGGACTCGGACTCGGTCGTTTAAGTTTTCGAAGTTGTTGGGATCTTTTATTTTGGTTTTTTCAGATTCCTTCAAGCTATTTGAATTCGAGGGCCTATGTGTAATTATATAAATTACAATTTTGATTTTAAATAAGCAAAAAAAAAATTCCTATAATTTTAAAACTGTAGTAATCTTACCACATTCAATTCTTCTTAATCAATATATTACTGTTTAGGATCAATGCCCCAACCCTCCACTGAGGTTTGTCAAAGTCGCACGTAATAATCTCCGGCTATGAAAATCTCACGTGCCTCCTATTTCTGTTAAGATCAGTTAGCAATTTATGTTAAAAATGTATATTTTTTCAAATCACATTTAAGTGGCTACTAAAAATATTTAAAATTCTAAAAATCTAAAAAAAATAAATTAGAAAAATAAGATATATCCTTGAAAGAGTTAAATTTCTTAACATAATTTTTTATGACACAAATGCGACAAGCTTTTTTTATTATTTCAAGATTTTAATAAATAATTTTAATGTAAATTTTTTTAATAAAAAGTTCTTTTTAAATCTATATATAATTTATTATGACAGTAATTTTTTTCAAGACTTTCTGGATAGAGGTTGATGGAAGACTATAAATTTTAAGTTTTATTTTTATTTTTAAAAATTTTAAATATATTTAAATAGTCAACTATGATAATTTGAAATTTTCGTATTTATTTAATGAAATTTTTAACCATTCTTAGTGAAAAGAGGTTGTACGTGAAATTTTTAGAATTAGAGGTGATTACGAAAGATTTCAGCAAAACAAACCTGAAGGGGGCTTTGGAGAATTGATACCACTTTTTATAAACTTTAAATCATCCAATACAATTTTCAAAGAATATTACGTAATCTTTGAAGTGGTAATATATACTCAAATAAAATGATTAGATTTCTGATAGCTATTACCACTTAACAATCCTTCTGGTTTAGTTGTTTTAAATGCAAATTAAGTGGCTGATGGTAATAATGGATAACAATGAATATTCATTTACTAATATTTATGTATAAAACTCTTCCTACCAAAAAGGTTTTTATTTGTTTTTCAATGTAGTGGTGCGTATAGCAAAGGGCAGTGACACATTTCGTACGATGATATAGGTTTAAAGAAGGTGAAATCGTTAGGTGGTGGCAAGTGATCTCCCAATGTAGCAGTTCTCATCAGAACAGAATTTGTAAAATATATATATATATATATATATGTTTATTCACATCTTAGATCTTAATTATTTATAATCATATACCTGGATAGGCTGGATTGGTGTCAGCGACCATGTAGCAAAAGCTAGAGTTAGAGCAAGCAATCTGCAATTACCAACCAGGTAATAATTATTTATTGCTTAGTTGTTTGATCTGATTAGTGGGTGACTAACCACATCCATCATGAACACCTGTTGCCTAAGCTAAAGGCATTTCTTGTTTAATTACCCTTTCTTCTTCAATCAAATAAAACAAGTGCGACTTTCCACATACATTGTGGCTCCTATCATATTCTGGGGATGGATCAGGCTCTCCAATTGTATCTTTCTTCTGTATAAACTATAGTTAAAGAAGAAAAAAAAATTAGAATAAAGAGGGAAAGATGCAGTGAACCGACCATGATCTAATTACTTCTCAGCACGCCTTCATGCCAATAGGTAGTTGTAAGTTGTAACCAACTCTATGGCTGAGGTGCCATAAATATTATTGTTGAAGACTTGAGCTACTGTAGCTAGCTAGCTGCGATGGTTTAAATGGGAGTCATCGACTTCATACCAAGTCTGCTGGCTTGCTGCAGAAAGTAAGTTAATATTAGATTACTCATATTATGTAGTCAACTAATTAATTAACTCAACAGTCTGATGAAGGATGGTACATTTTTTGTGGGCAATTAAATTAACGCTTTTTAGAAACCAAAGAGTATTGGCAACCTAAATTTGACTTGGGCAGATTGATCAGAGAGAGCTCTTCAGACCACAACATATACTTCTATTTTATGACATTTGATACTTGGACGAAAGCAATAAAGCTGTAGATCAACAGCTCCACTTAATATTTCTATCTTTGTATATGAGTTTTGTAAAACACATCATTCTGATTATAGATTAAATCTAAACCCAGTACTAGCTATTGGTTCATTTGTAACCGTGAAGTGTGGCTCAACTTGAGTAGAATCAGAGTATGCAAACAGCAGGCATAGCATTGGGGGTGCTAGGTGCATAGAGCTGCGGCGCTCTAGAAGATCTAGAAATTCAAGTCTGAGTCAGAGATCTAAGGATAAATTTTTAGCCAAGATTTTATAGTGGGTCCATTCTTAGTCTAGCTAATTAAGGGCCCATAAGGATTCATTGTGAATCTAAAACCAATGTATCATCTATGGTCCAATGAAATTTATAGACATAGGAAGAAGTCTTATCACCATGACACCGTTCAGAAAGGATAGCATGCTAGTTTGGGGCTGCGGCTCTTTTCAGGTAGGGTTTCGGCGCTACTTTCTATATTTTTGCTTCAATGAACTACGAGTGCCGCTACAGTTTTCGTATAATAACGGTATACTTATATAAAAGTTATAAATAAATATATAAAAAAAATCGTAAATAAAGTTTACAATTTTTATTCATTTATTTACAACTTTACAATTTTTATTCACTCATTTACGACTTTTATATATTGTTTATGATTTTTACACATTTAAAACAGTTACTGTACCGATATCTTTTCTCATGAATTACACATGGTAATTGAGCAATGAAGCATCACGCATTTATTCCTTCGGGTATAAAAGGGACTTGATTTTATTGTAAATGTAGAGAGAAAAGATAAGGAATTGGGATTGTAAGGGTTTATGAAAGTGGGGTTATCTACAGAGAAAGAGAAAGTTGATCCATTTCTTCTTGGTTCTTCCTTGAAAATCTCATGTAACCAATCTTGTAACTCTCTGTGATTACCATAGTAAATTGCTCATCACCAACAATACTTGTGTTCCTTGTTGTCTTGTTGGGTGTGTACTTTGTGCCTCTAACTAATTCGATATTTAGCTACTTGTGAGTATGTGTCTATCATCCTTCAACAGTTACTACTATTAGATAAGAAGTGTACACCCGCTTAGTGGATCCTTCGCTTTAAATTGGTGCTCAAAGCAAAACCGACAAACTTTGCATTAATTTTTTACACCTATTATCATTCTCGATCTTACTACTCGTATATTAGTTAGTTAGGTCCATATTTATATTTTAAAATTAGTCATATGATAAATAAGATCATGAAGGACTGTGAACGCATATGATCAAGATTAAATTGCCAAGCAGATCAGTGGAACAAGTGAAGCGCGCTATCATGTGAAGGGCGCACGGACGAGTTTTGCATACACAAAAGCAGTAAGAGAAGATAAATTTCATGTCAATGGTAAAGAATCAGGAACATATAAATGTTCACTTTATGAATTATGCTCATGTATATTCAAATAATGAGTCAACAAATCGTACATGTATATACAGTAGTACTCTGATTAATACCAGATTAATAATGAATCGAATTGTTCTATATATCCATGTTGAAGTTAATTATGGACAAAACTGTTGTCACGTTCTTTACAACAATATACATCAAATTGGACTGAAGCAAAAGCATCAAAAGAGCTTGCTTGCAAACTCTTCAGTGGCCTCGCCATTCCTTGGAGAAGAAGATGCTGCAAGATGCCTGAGTTCCGATAGACTCCTGCCCAGTTGTAGAGCCACCTTCATTTCTAACAATTCTGCATTTTCTCTTCTCTCGACATCCCTTTCATTGATATTTGACTCTATAGTCTCTTGCATAAGTTTGAAGAAACCGGCATTACTACGATACATCTCAAACACCATCCCAACTTGACCTCCGTGCTCAAATGTGTTTATGGCACTAGCCAAGGCGCCAGCAGTAACTCCAAGCATCACAGCCCAGGAGCCATGAGAAGTTCCCACAAACGCAGAACCAATGGCTGCAAGTCCAGTCAACAAGGGACCAGAAATCGCCAAGATTTTGTTGAGTTTCAAAGCTTTTTCACCCAACCTCAGGTAATCATCCATGTCCTTCCTCTTCAAAACACCAATAAGGTGTCCCATTTGCTCTTCCAACTTTGTGTTCCAGCCATTCCTATTTATCTTCCCCTCCAGCCACTGTTTTCTTTTCTGTTGAGGCCACCAAACTGCAGGTTCAACACCAGAAGGGAATTTGTCAAGCATGGCGCCCAGTAATGGAAGTGGGTATGCCTTGTCAAGCGCCAGGACTTTCTCTATCGCCTCATTCACATCCACGATAGTAGGATTGCCGATAGATACTAACGTTTCAAGCTCTCCATGAAGCTGCTTGAATAATCTAGAAGCGTTTCTTTGTTCTTCAGCAAGTTGAGAAGGCTGAATACTGTTCATCATCACCAACATGCCGGTGGCTGCTGCGTAAAGAATGGTAGAGGAGAGCTTGAGTGCCAGAAGAGGTGATCCTCCATTTACTGTTGTGGCTGCTAGACCTGTCATTGTAGCGGCAGTGAGAGTGATAGCATTAATAGATGTTAGAAGGAGGTGATTCCAGTTGTTCCGCTGCTCTCCAACACTCTTGTGCATCTCTACTCTATCTGCTACCGTTTCCATGATTCCATACAGCTTCGAAATCACGGCTGGATCAGAAGCATCTGCTCGTAATTTTGTAGAAGTGTTTGGACTGACGCCAGCAGAGCTGGAATCTTTCTCCACTTGTGTAGTGCTTGCAATCCCGTAACCACTTCTCATATTCAACTCCTCAACCAATCCCCTAGTTGTTGAGAGCTTTGGAAGAGAGAGATGATTCAACCGGATCTTGGGAGCATTGATTGTGGCTCTTACAACTCCTCTACGACAGCACAATGAAGCTGGTGAACTAGCTGAAGACATGATGCTTGAAGCTTGAATTGTTGCCATGTTATCTACTAATTAATTACAATATAAATCTACTTCTTCAAGTTGATTTTCTGCAAGAATGTGTGGTTGGCTTTGTGAATGCTTTTAGGCTTTAGAAAGAGAGAATAAAGTTAAATTGGGTTTTGAGATATGACTTGCTCTGGTTGGTATTTATATAGAGATGATCGTAGTAGAGGACCAAGTGGTCTATAGACAAGGTCTAATCGTTGAATATTGAATAGTACTTAAAGTTTATTAATCAGACTTCTTCAACTGTACGTCGTCCTGTCATTTTCTTCAATTTATTTTTAGTCTTCGAGTTTCCTATGCTGACTTTCAACTACGATTAACGAGTAAAATCTTGAAATGGCCAACCGCATTCTATATTACGCTATTTCAGCTCAAACAAATTAATAACGATATATAATAATGTCACTTGCCACATTTGGTAACCCATTCACGTGATAGTTCATATAGTTAATAGTAAGATTAACCAATAATATATTTCTGCATGCAAAATGCACATGGCAAAGTTGATATTCACGGGGATACCTTCTTCAATCCAATTAATAATTTTTTTTTTTTTAATCTTCGTGATCATGCAATTTGCTTCGTATTTAGAACTTGGGCTTCTAAATTAAGCAGCAAGAATCTCTACTAGATTTTCGTGCCTATCAGAGGAAATATTTACGAAAGAATAATATTACATCCATAACTTATTTACTACTTCTCTTTTCTGTTATATGAGTTAATAAAATTCTATTAAAGCTATAATTATCATAGATTATAACTTTTATTATTCACTTTTATTTTTCCTTCCTCCAGTGAATTTTTACCAACTCAAATTGTAAAAATTTGATTATTTAGTTGGAGATATAATATTGCCTTTTATGGAAGGATATATAGAGAGTAGAGTATTCTTTTCGTACCAATTAAAGTAAAATCAAATAATTTCAAAACATTATTTATTTTTACGAAGAATATTATTAGATTTAAATAAATAGAAATATTGAAATAAAATTCAAGAAGTTCTATTTATGAACAATACAAAATTTCTCTAGTGTGGAGCTAGTTAGGGTCTTCGTGAGATTGAGAACATATATCATTTCACTATTTTCTTCGAAGATCACTGCCTAAACTGTTATCTCCCGCAAGTTTAAACATGAAATGACATTTATCAAGTACTATAATTTTTTTTTTTTTCACAGGCAGGTGACAAGTACTCTTTTGTTACAAAGTATTGCATCTTTACTAAGATTTACCGAGGCAGGCACCAATCGGTACAGTTTGAATTTTCAAAAGCTTTAAAATTGTGTCAAGTTTGGCCATAGACATGGTCTCACAGAACCCAGAAGGGAAACAGTCTGCTAATGTTAATTGGTCAAAAGTGAAAATGGTCAATAATTTAACAGGACCAAACCCAGGCTGCTCATCCAAACTGGATCACTATTAGTCCGGGCTGCTTGATGGCTTATGGGAAAGAGAAGAAAAAGGGCAGGTCAGTCAGGGACCACCACTCCTATTCAGAAAGACTAACAAAATTTTGAAGGGCAATCCATTCATCAACAAGGCTTACTCAACCGCGTAGTCCATGATTTACTACCAAATATATCCATGGCATATGACTCATAATGTTTCACTCAGTTGGAGGGCATGTTATTACCAACTGAGCCGTAGAAAATATTCAAGAATTTCCTTGATAGCAATGGATCAAAAGGTGATCTTATCATTAACAGTAAGGAAAAAGAAATCAAGACTCTGTAAACTTGAGACAAGAATGACTTAATGGTGAACCTTGCAATCTATTAATATTCAGAGTACATAATAAAGAAATCAAGCGCTAGTATTTATGGTTGCTTAAACGATCTTCTGGACTACATAAAATGTGCAAATAAATTTAGCATTAATCAATAACTGATTTTTCCTTTCAGACTTTAGCCTTCGGCAATGCCATAGACCTTGCACGTAGATTCAGAAATATCCCCCTGCAATAAGAACAGAAACAAACCATTTTTTTTCCCTTGGTGTAAAATTTAGAAAGAAATATTTACAGTGGATCTGAAGAGTATTAACATAAAGAGAAGTAAAAGGTTAAGAAAAACACGTACCAACACATTGCAACAAAGCTGTGGAAAATGACACGGAACTGCAGAGGCACATACTGATGATTTATCCACCCCACAACCGGCCAGAACTGCATTTAGATTCATTGAGGATGTAAAGATATTGAAGTGATGCATGCTTTTATGCGAACACAATCACAAAGTTGACAATGGGAACATAAGCATACCGTCCATGCTGTATACTGCACTGATGGATAATCCTTCTTGATTTTAGCTTTCACATGCACCCAAGGTCTTCCTGCATGTCAAACTTTTGTTAAACTACATGTGGAAAGGAGTTTTAATGTGCCAATGAAATATACAACTCATTTCCATAAAATCTCAAGACAGAGCCATCTGAGACAGTCTATATCTTAGCCAATGAATGATTCTTCATGCTAACTTTGTTCAAAAAGTTGACAGATATTAGACACCAAACTCACCACACTAGAACTACGGGTAGATTGTGAAACTAAATGACCTTGCTTGAACTACTTTTCGCATGCATTTGGCATTTCATTACAGGATCATGGTACCAAAGAACCATTGTTTGTGACATCCATTTGCTCCACCTAGTATTTATATGCAAGATGCAGCATTCTATATGTAAAATTTACATTCTCGTGCAACTCACCCTCAACAACCACTCCATAGTAAATCATGAAAAGCAAGTTGTTCCAAGGTGAAGATGTCAACTGTTCCAATACCACCTGAAACAATATATTTCAAAATTTTAGAATAATTGCTTCTTTTGTCTCTATATTCGCTTCAGCCAGAAGAATCTTGCATTGAAGAGCCTGTGGTACTCACATAGGACACAGGAATAGCTTCAATTAGTATGATTAATTTTGGGTCAAAATAATATTTGATGTAACTTCCTTATCTGGATCTGGAAGATTACAGCTTTTGTAGTTGTAAAGGCAGTAATTTACCTTCTGGGCAACAGTTTTTGTATCCTTCTTCCCTTTGAAAATTTTATCCAGTATTAGATGCAAGAAATGTCCAAATGGTCCAAGATATGCAAATCCAAAGACCTGTATTAAGCCATATTAAATAGATGTTTGGAGATAAATATAAAAGGACAACCCGGACATGCATGTAAATCAAAACTTTAGCAGTTGCTATGCATACATATATATGGTAACAAAGGTTAGCCATTTCTTTTCTTCATCTTCCATTTTAATACCACCTGATATTGTCTGCTCCGAACAGGCAGAGGCCCAACAGAAAGAAGATGAAACCAAATTTAAAACAATTGATGAAATCAAACTAACATTAATTATATATAAGGTAGGTCAAAAGAGAAAATGTTGTTATAATTCGTTTATAAGGTAACAGAGTTTCTATGCCATCACGAAACACTTGATAAGACCAAAGTTCCATTTTTGTTTTGATCATTTGAAAAAAGTCTGGAGTTACTATTGCTCTCTAGAACAGAACAACAGATAACAAAATTAAAAAAAAAAAAAAAGTGTGATGACAGAGTAAAATCCAGGCAAGCCTGAGTGTGCTGAAAGCAAATTAAACCCTCCACATGTCAACCCATAGCCAGTCATCCGGTTTCCCAATTCCCGATCTAGCAATATTTGTTTACAAGCATTCACTGAAATAAACCACCGCACTTAGAAGTCCAGCTACTATATGCAACCCAAAAGCAAGTGAAAGCAACTAATTCAAAAGTAATTATAAAGCAGCATGTACTCACAGTTTCACCAAAATCTACATGGACAAACAGACTACCTTCTCATTCAACTAGATCCTGGAAACAGTAGTTGTTCTTCTGCCAGTAAGTAGATTTTCGCAAAGCTATATGCTCGACACAAAATAAACGACCAAAAAATGCATAATTGCCTGATTTCAGTTGTTGGGAACGTCAATAACCCACAATATAAAGAAAATATGAAATGAGCACAGTGTCCCTCATGTCCTGAGACAGTACCATTAAGCACTCGCTCATCAATATAATAGGGGTACTTAATACTACTCAATAGTCATGGACAAAAACAACACAGTGAAGACAATAATATCAGTACACAACACTGCAATTATTCAATTAATTTCAAAATATAAACATAAAGAAGATGAGATGAGAAAGAAACTAACCACTTTCAGAATTAACCGCCTCAATTGAAGTTTCTGTATACCAGAGAGCTTCTGCGCAATAATATCACTTATTGCTGACAAAACCGCTGCAGTTATTGCCTGCATAAAAATTAAAAATTGTCACCAAAAATTCCCAGAAATTAAAACAAGAATTACGAAATCATCTTCGAAAGAAAAAAGAATAAACCCATTTAACAACAAAAAGAAAATAAAAAAAATTCAAGCTTTAATTTCTCACTCTTTCCTGCACTTTCTCAACCACCAAACAAGAAGATTATGCAAAACAAGAAAAATCCATCAGAGAAGAGACATAAAAACAAGACAAAAAGGGTACCTTTGTTCTCAAGGGATGTTGTTGAAGCTGTATCAAGTACTTTTTCAATCCCGTCTTTGCTATCGAACCCATTTCTCAGTTCTCGCCAAAATTTCTTCTTCAGGGCTTTCAACTTTCGAGCAGGAACAGGGAAAGAGACCCAGAGGAGTTGCTTCAACAAGCCACTTGGATCACTCTGGCTTCCGCTTGGCTTGTGCTGGCTAACTGCACTTCACCAAAATATCTTGCAAGAGAGTGCAGACAATCTTTGGTGGTGTGGGCCCTCGTACCAAACTGTGACGGGCTGTCCAATAATTGGTGAAAAGTAAGTTATTAGTCAGTAATGAAATTGTGATTGTGATTCTTTCCGTATATTCTGAATTCTCCTGCAGCTGCTGCTGCAGTACCAATGCCTCGGTCAAACACTCAAGGCTCGATCACCTCATTTCTTGGCCTTAGCCATGTCCTCATCCTCTCTTTTCGTGGGATCGTTGGATAATTAATTAGTCGTAATCGAACTCAAATAAAATTTATAAAATATTCACTTTTACTACAAAATTAACAAATTTTCGTTTTTATTTTATATTTTAATCAACAATCCGTGTTTAGTAATATATATCTCCCCGAGGTAATATCATTATTATCTTAAAGTTTCATAAAATATCATTAAAAAACGTAGTTTCTTATTTGTATTATATTAGTTCTTAAAATTTATGTATTTATATCTAGTAACAAGCATATCTAGAAATTTATCAAATGAAGGATACCATTATATTTTAATATTTATAATTTATTTAATAGATTTTGATGATACGAGAAAGTTTGTTAAAAAATAATAAAAAATATCCTTAGTGATAGAGACAAAATGAGCCTTAACCTTTAGAAAAATTTCTCAAACATAATTTTCTAATAATATTTATTATTTGTTTACCCTAATTAATACACATAAATCAATATCAAAAGAAAGACATGATACAATTGTATAAATATCATAATATGTTATTAAATTAGTTAGTCATTACCATTCACCAAAGTTCTTTAAATTTGTACTTATCTAATAACAATTGTTTTTTATTGGCAAAACATAGAGAAGATTAAAAGCAACCACATAATTTATGTCAAACTAATTAAATAAGAACTAAAAATGTCTAAAATTTTATTTATGAATATAATAATAGAAATTAACTAAAATATAACATAAATTTACATATTGTAGGTGTAGTTGCATGCAATAGTCTAAGACTAAGGGATAAGTGGTTCAGCATTTAGGAAAAAAAATGATACTAAAACTTCAAAATTAGGTTTATTTTCAAAAAAAAAAAGGAGATTTAACTCTAAAAAATAAGTGGGGGTCAACGAAATTTTCCAGATTTAAGAGGGGCACGGGCTTCCTGGGGTCTCTATGTAGGTCTGCCTCTGTTTGTATCATCTAGATCCAATTGACTAATTTTCTTTACTTTTTCACAAACTATATTATAATTGAATAATTATTTATGATAAAAATAAAATCAATGTTGTCCCATACTTATTGAATATCTAGGCCTAGTTGACAATATCCTTATCCATTTTTTAATTAAAAAGCAAACAGAATTAGTTAACTAGACTAGATGAATAAATACGCAAACATGAAGGACTGAAATGATATAAATACGAAATTACATTTTTAAATGAGACTACGTGAAACCCTAGGGGTAATATATGATATTACCGGATATAACTTTAGTAAATTATGACAAGTAATTGAGTTGTGAAGTGCTTTTTTTTTAATCCTATTTCCTTTTTCATTTTCAAAAAATATTTTTTTTGTTTTATATATTTTTCAATACAATTCAAATAAGTATAAATCAATCATATGGATTTTTTAAAAATCAATACTATATCCATGAATACAGCCTAAAAAATAAAAATATTTTAAAAAATTTAGATGTCAAAAGCAAATTAAATACAAATACCAATTTTACTTAGTTCTTAAAATACGAACTTTTTACTCAATTGTTTAATACATTGCTCTATAAACATTACTTAACAATCATCATTTAACAACTCAATACTTTCATAGATGGTTGTTTGACATTGTCGGATAACATTGAGAGATAAACTAATTGTATAGCTCGGCATTTAGCTAGGGAATACAAAGAAATTGAAGTTTGACTCATTAATTCTAATGGCACTCCCAAGAATTTGGCTATTTTTGCTTTTGTAGAATCTAAAACAAAATTAAACAAAAATATAAATAGTTTGGTTCAATAAATTGGCTAATAAGTCATATGATGGTGTTGAATTAACATCACTGATTATGTATTAGAGTTGAATATATATTACTTATGAATTCAAGACCATGGATCAATTCAATTCAATGGTAGTGTATTAATTAAGTATACAAGTTCAATAATCTTAGAGGAAGATAATGAAAATAGATTTTTGTTTTTACTTTTCAATATTTTACTTAGTAGCAACTCAAAAAGGTTTGACAAATTCCATGCATGCTATTAAATACACTTCTTAAATTATGATTTTACTTTATATAGAACTAATTAACCCTTGTGAAAAATATTTATAAAGCAATTAATCAACATTTAAAGTACATATTTGTGTTTAAAAAATGAATAGTACAATTTAACTTGTTTTCTGGTGTCAAGTACTTGGGGTACAAGTCAAATTTAAAAATAAGAATGTATACTAAAATCCAGGCAGTGTGGAAACAGGGACACTGTTGATGACGCGCTCAATGATCCATGCAACTTTTGAAGTAAATTAAATAAGGTTTGCGGTAAGTTTCCCAAGAGGTGTCATCAGGTGATAGAGCAATAAGGGCGTGAAAGAAATATTATGTTGACAAGGAAGGAAACATAAGAGGCTAGTCATGGACTCATGGCAGGGTGGAATTGTTAGACTAGAAATTATGTTCTGAAGGGCACGCCAGCGCCGGTAAGCTTTGCTCAGTCTAATTCCGAGACTGCTGGATGCCGGTCAATATAGATATGATATGACCAATTCTTTTGTTCAGTTAATATCGTTCGTTACCAATTAATATAAATAAGGTTCATTGTGTATACTCTTATCATCATTCGATCTCAACCTTCACAAACGAAAACATAAAGAAACCAAGTGTAGTAGAAATCTTCATAATTCACAAACACAATATCATTATAGATAAACACCCTTTATATATGGCTTCTTTAAGGGCCTCCAATCTTCTTTTCTCTTTGTCTTCATCATGTTGTTCTGCGACTAGAATTAACGCTGCTGTATCTATCCCGAAACTTCCGAGAATCAGATTTTCACCTACAAAACAACCCAGTAGGGAATCGGCTGAGGAGCTGAAAATGAGAGAGAATGGATTTACAAACCCAATACCTAAAGAAAAGATTGCTCCCAGCACGGCAATACGAGAAGAAAATGGTGTCAAGTTTGAGTCCTCTATGGTGACGGCCCAACTTTACGCAATCTTGGAGGCTGTTGGCGATAGAGTGGAGATGCATAACAACCTTGGCGAGCAACGTGACAACTGGAACACCCATCTCTTGAACTCTATCAACGTGATTACTCTCACCGCTGCCACCATGGCTGGTATCGCATCAACTGGTGGAGAAGGTGTTTCGCTGTTGGCTTTGAAGCTGTCGTCGACTCTTTTGTTCTCCGCAGCCACGGGGATGTTGGTTATAACGAGCAAGATGCAGCCCTCACAACTTGCTGAAGAACAGCGCAATGCAGTGAGGCTTTTCAAGCAGCTACAGAATCAAATAAGAACTCTACTTGCTCTTAGGGTTCCCGATAAAGAAGATGTGGAGGAAGCAATGGAGAAGGTGTTGGCACTTGACAAAGCATACCCGCTTCCCTTGCTAGGTGGTAAAATGATTGAGAAGTTCCCTAAAGCATTTGAGCCTGCTGTTTGGTGGACATCAAATTATCGCTCCACGAAAGACAATGAATTTCCTGAAAAAAAAAAGAATGGCAGAAAGGGTGAGAAGAATGGGTGGAGTGAGGATTTGGAATTGGAAATGCGAGAGATCATTGAAGTGATGAAGGGAAAAGATACCGAAGATTACATGAGACTTGGCAACTTGGTGTTGAAGATAAACAAGATTTTAGCCATCTCAGGGCCATTACTCACCGCCATTGCAGCTTTAGGGTCTGCTTTCGTGGGTTCTAGTACTCAAGGCTCATGGGCAGCGGTTGTAGCAGTGGCTGCAGGGGCATTAGCTAGCGCAGTTAACAGTTTTGAGCATGGTGCACAAGTTGGTATGGTGTTAGAGATGTATAGATGCTGTGCTGGCTTCTTTACCCTTTTGGAGGAAAACATTGAATCCAATCTTAATGAAAGCGAAATGGAGAATAGAGAAAACGCGGAGATGTTTGAAATGAAAGTGGCTTTACAATTGGGAAGAAGCACATCACAGCTGAGAGAACTTGCCCAAAAATCAAGTTATTCTCGGATAAATGGAACCGAGATAGATGAGTTTGCAAGCAAGCTTTTCTGAAAAAACTAATTACATTTAATCTGTAACTGTATACTCTTTGATACAGCAAAGATCAATTATATCTTTGTAAAATAGAATCATGTAGAGTGAAGATATACATACGTAGTGGCCTGGACACCTTGTAACTTAATTTTATTTCTTAGAGGAAAAAAATAATGAAGTTAAGACAAGTCTTTTTGTTTATTGCTATACATAATGCAAAATTGTTCATTTATTAATATCATATATTTATCTAATCACTGTATTTATTTATCAAATCACATCATATCAGTTTGCATAAGATGAATTTATATAACTAGTTTGTAAGAGTAGTATTACTCTTGAAATATCTGAGAACTTGGAGTTCAATAATATGCATCATAAGCACACGATAATTAAGTCGCTTTTAAACTCTCTGTGAAAATAATTTGAATCAAACGATCGAGAAAGAGTCTGACGTTGAGCAGTTCCAAAAAAATAATTAAGAAAATAAAAATACGTTCAAGTGCTCTTCACAAGAATGAATATATGTATGCATGGGTACGTACGTCGTTGCAAGGGTATTAATTTACTGAGTCGACAGAGGGTTGCTTAAGTAGACTATATATAAAATATATGCTTTATTGACTGTGATTGGTTTGTTATTTATACTCAATTAAATATATATTTTACAAGTTATTTAATTGTCAACTTTAATTCAAACTGGGTTTTTGATATGGGAATGGTTCAAAATTAAGTAGTTGAATGAGAAAGATAGATCGATAAAATTATCATTGAATAGTTTGAATTAATCAAATGAATTATGTATGATAAAAATTTAGATTAGTAGCAGAGAGATACCAATAACAACTGTAAAGGGCTTTTCACGGCTTTGAATTAATTAACCGGAAATCACTTTAATCACGAGCCCATCAACTCGGCCATACAAATAAAGATAGATGATAATTAATAACGAGAGCGAGAGCTTTTAATTTTAACTATCGTTTCCTTTCAAAAGTATGTTCACTTTCACAAGCTACAAACATCAATCACTCGCTTCTTCAGCTGGCTGAATTTGAATCATATACATGAATTTGAGGCTGAGTCAGATCCTCATCATTTTCTTTTCTATTTCAAAGCTTTAATTAAAATAAGGTTAATTAGATGCATGATAAGGCTCAAAATTAATGAAAACACAACTTAATTTTAGGGTTTATAAGAAAGAATCAAAGGTTTGATTTGATCCATGAAAACAAGTGCGTAACAAATAAGTTGAGCAGACTCCATATATACGTAGGTTGATGGTGGAGAGCAAATAGTGAATTGAGAACGAGTTAGACTAGTACTGAAGGGAGAAAATCTTGACTTTCAAAGAAAAGAAAATTACAGATGAGGAAAGAATCAACCAGGACAACGTCAATTTTATACATAGTATTAGTAGTAATAAATGTCAACATATATGACTTGTTCTTTTCAGTTATGTATAGTTGGTTGCTATAAATATGATTCATTGAGCAATACCTTCATTATATTCTCAACCTTCACAAACATAAAGAAAAGCTATTACAAACACCATTCAATTTCATGGCTTCCTTACAAGCATCAAATCTTCTGTTGTTTTCTTCTTCTACCTCATCTTGCTCTTCAAAAAGAACAATTAATGCTGCTCTATCCGTCCCAAAACTTCCAAGAATCAGTTTCTCACCTACAAAACAGCCAACTGCTGACTTGGTTGAGGAACTGAAGATCAGAGATTCTGGTTACAGGAACTCAATCCGGACAATAGAGAAGAATGCCCCTAGCACAGAAATGCAACAACAAAACGAAACCTCTTCAGATTCTCTGGTCACAGCCCAATTTTTTGTGATCTTAGAGGCTGTTGCTGATAGAGTGGAGATGCACAAGAATATCGGCAAGCAACGTGACAACTGGAACACTCTTCTTTTGAACTCAATCAACATGATCACTCTCACTGCTGTAACCATGGCTGGTGTTGCAGCCGCTGGTGCAGCAGGTGCTTCGCTTCTGGCTTTGAAGTTATCATCAACACTTCTGTTCTCTGCAGCGACGGGGATGCTGGTTATGGTGAATAAGATCCAGCCTTCTCAACTTGCCGAAGAACAACGCAACGCAGCAAGACTATTCAAGCAGCTCCAGAGTCAAATACAAACTGTACTTGCTCTGCGGGAACCTAATAAAGAAGATGTGAAAGAAGCAATGGAGAAAGTTTTGGCACTTGACAAAGCATACCCACTTCCGTTGCTAGGTAAAATGATCGAGAAATTCCCTAAAACATTTGAGCCTGCAGTTTGGTGGACGTCAAATCACTTCCAGAAAAACAACCAAGCACTCGAAACAAAACAGAATGGATGGAGTGAGGATCTGGAAGTGGAAATGAGAGAGATTATTGAGGTGATAAAGAGAAAAGATACAGAAGACTATATGAGACTAGGCAACTTGGTGTTGAAGATAAACAAGATTTTGGCAATCTCCGGGCCATTACTCACAGGCATTGCAGCTGTCGGATCTGCTTTCGTAGGTCATGGATCATGGGCTGCAGTTGTTGCGGTGGCTGCAGGCGCATTGGCTACCACAGTTAACACTTTGGAGCACGGTGGGCAAGTTGGTATGGTGTTAGAGATGTATAGAAACTGTGCCGGCTTCTTTACACTTTTGGAGGAATCCATTGAATCCAGTACTCTAAACGGAAGCCAAGTGGAGAAGAGAGAAAACGGGGAGATGTTTGAAATGAAATTGGCTTTACAGCTGGGCAGAAGCACATCAGAGCTGAGAGAACTTGCCAAAAAATCAAGTTATTCTCGCATAAATGGAGCCGAGATAGACGAATTTGCAAGCAAACTTTTCTAAATTTTTTAATTTAGGCAAAAACAATATATTCCTTGATTCTTCACACAACTAATTCTTTGTATAATCATGTATATATAGAGAAGATGTTAATGTACATTAATTCTCTGTAGTTAATTTAATTGGTTCTTACATTTTTTTTATTATATAAAAGAAATAGCTAGCGTCCTCGCAATTTTCTGATACCTACTACCGTATACAACAAATGACTGCTACTTTGTATATTGTTATCTGCAAGTTTAATTATACGAGTCTTTTTTTGGTACTTACATTAATCCAAACTCTTCATATATCTTGATGCATAATTTATCCCTTGTTTAATAATTTGTCAATGCTGCAAGGGCTCGATAACATGAGTATTAATATATAATCTAAAGATAAAGCTTGGTATCTTCTTGTTTCCATATATTAAAATATATATTTATTTTGCGACTTACAGAAGTGTCGCCTTTAGTTCAAAGTAGCAGTAATGAGAAAGCTACAAGGAGTGGCCGTAATTTGTCAGGTTCAAAATTAATTAAGGAGTTGAATTAGTAGTAATCACCATTGATATATTTTAATTAATGAAGTCGCAGTCTGCAGACACAGAGCAATAAAGAAAGGTATTCGATGTCTTTGACTACATGGAAATTGTCGACTATGACTTGCTCATCAACTTCCACATTTTAATTACCAACTACGCACAATTAAAGTTGATGAAGAGGGGGATAGCTTGTAAACTTTCATTTTAAATGAGTATTTGCTTAATCAATCACTCTCTTTACTTCTAGCTGAATTAAATTATGTTAATTAAGAACCTAATTTGGTCTTTGAAAAATAAGAAAATAACTTATTAAAAATATTGTAACTTCCAATTGTGACAGGTATATGAAAGATGATCCTAAAAGGCAAATAGAAGTATAAAATTATTGTTAAACCCATACCTACTTACTTGAGCTTTTAAATAAAGTTACAAACTTAACATAATATCACAATCCTTAGACCTAACGATCTAATTAAAGTTCTAATCCATTCACTGCAAAACAGAAAAAGAAACTATATTGCCCCGCATAAAAAACTCAAAAAAGATTATAAAACCTGGTCCATATGCAAGAACTTGCACATGAGAGAGCGTATCAAAGTATAAAACTATTATTAAGCTTAAACATACTAACTTAAACCTTTCAGAAAAAATTGCAAACTTATTGATTATAAATAGTATAAAAATTAGACGATATATTGATTATAAATGAGGTAAAAATGAGAGGACATACTAATCATAAAAAAAAAATATTATACATATAAAATTAATTGAAAAAAATAAAAATCAACAACATAATAAATGATAATATAAAGGCGTAGTATCAATATACAAAAAGGTACGATTATATGAATTTTGTTGCATTAATCAGCTTTGAATCTTCCATCCCACATTGTTTATAATTCATTTGTCCTTCAAAGAGACACACACACATATAAAGACAAAATAAAAAGGGATGATATAAAGTTTCAACTATTTATAGCTAAAAATATCTACATATGATTGAAACATTAGCTAGTCATGGATAAATCTTATTATAATTATATTTAATAAAATAATTTATATCCATTGAAATTTGGGAAACTAAATGTTTTAGAATAATATTCATGAAAAGTAATAGAGAATAAATGGAAATTTAATCCCAAGGGCATGAATAAGGAGTGCCAGGAGAGCCAGGGCTCCAGGGAGGAAGGAAATCTTGACTTCAAACTGTTAATTAGAAAATTATAATTGCATATGTGGGAAATGGTCAAGACAATGAGCCAAGTCTTTTCCGAGACTTCTGGTCAAAACTTTAAACGTATCTGAGTATGACTTTCTCCTTTTTCAGCTAGTAAAGTCTATAAATATCGTCTACCTTCACAAATACCAAACAAACAAACCAAAAAAAAGAGCTTTCATAATTAAACACCATTCATGTCTTCCCTACAAGCTTCAAATCTTCTGCTATCTTCTTCTTCTTCTTCTTCTTCATGTTGCTATTCAAATAGAGTATTTTATGCTGCTCTATCTGTCCCAAAACTTCCAAGTTTCTCACCCACAAGAAAACCAATTAGTAGAGGCCTGTCTGAGGAACTGAAGATAAGAGATTATGGTTTCACAAACCCAATCCCAATAGAAAAGATTCTCCCCACCAAAACAATGCACCAAGAAAGCGGCTCTTCTAGCAATTCTATGTTGACAGCCCGACTTTACGCGATCTTAGAGGCTGTTGCTGATAGGGTAGAGATGCACAACAACATTGGCGAGCAACGTGACAACTGGAACACCCTTCTTTTGAACTCTATCAACATGATAACTCTCACTGCTGCAACCATGGCTGGTGTTGCCGCCACTGGTGGAGCAGGTGTTTCACTTCTGGCTTTGAAGTTATCATCTACTCTTCTGTTCTCCGCAGCCACGGGGATGTTGGTTATGATGAACAAGATTCAGCCCTCTCAACTTGCTGAAGAGCAGCGCAACGCAGCAAGATTATTCAAGCAGCTTCAGGGCCAATTACAAACCCTACTTGCTTTAAGAGTTCCCAATAAAGAAGATGTGAAAGAAGCAATGGAGAAAGTTTTGGCGCTTGACAAAGCATACCCACTTCCCTTGCTAGGTAAAATGATCGAGAAGTTCCCAAAAACATTCGAGCCTGCTGTTTGGCGGACATCAAATCACTCCCAGGAAAACAACCGAGTACCTGAAACAAAACAGAATGGATGGAGTGAGGATCTAGAAGTGGAAATGAGAGAGATTATCGAAGTGATGAAGAGAAAAGATACCGAAGACTACATGAGACTAGGCAACTTGGTATTAAAGATAAACAAGATTTTAGCCATCTCAGGTCCATTACTCACCGGCATTGCAGCGGCAGGGTCTGCTTTCGTGGGGTCTACTCACGGGTCATGTGCAGCGGTTGCAGCAGTGGCCGCAGGCGCATTAGCTACCACAGTTAATACTTTGGAACATGGTGGGCAAGTTGGTATGGTGTTGGAGATGTATAGAAACTGTGCTGGCTTCTTTACACTTTTGGAGGAATCCATTCAATCCACTCTTAATGAAAGCCAATTGGAGAAGAGAGAAAACGGGGAGATTTTTGAAATGAAGTTGGCTTTACAACTGGGAAGAAGCACATCACAGCTGAGAGAACTTGCCAAAAAATCAAGTTACGCTAGCTTAGAGGGAACCGAGATAGAAGAATTTGCAAGCAAACTTCTCTATTTTTTTAAGATTTTAGGCAAATTAACAATACATTCTTTTATTCTTTACACGACTAATTGTATTTTTGTTATCTGCAAAAATTTACTTTGTATATTGTTATCTGCAAGTTTAATTATACGAGTCTTTTTTTGGTATTTACATTAATCCAAACTATTCATATATCTTAATATATAATTTATCCCTTGTTTAATATTTTGTTAATGCATGCAAGGGCTCGATGACATGGTATTAATATATAATCTAAAGATAAAGCTTGGTGTCTTCTTGTTTCCATATATTAAAATATATATTTATTTTGCGACTTGCGGAAGTGTCGCCTTTAGTTCGAAGTAGCAGTAATGAGTAAGCTACAAGGAGTGGCCGTAATTTGTCAGGTTGAAAATTAAGGAGTTGAATTAGTAGTAATCATCATTGATATCTTTTAATTAATGAAAGTCGCAGTCTGCAGACACAGAGCAATAAAGAAAGGTATTCGATGGCTTTGACTACATGGAAATTGTCGACTATGACTTGCTCATCAACTTCCACATTTTAATTACCAACTACGTACAATTAAAGTTGATGAAGAGGGGGAGAGCTTGTAAACTTTCATCTTAAATGAATATTTGCTTAATCAATCACTCTCTTTACTTCTAGCTGAATTAAATTATGTTAATTAAGAAACCAATTTAGTCTTTTCAAAATAAGAAAATAACTTATTAAAATATTGTAACTTTCAATTGTGACAGGTATACGAAAGATGATCCTAAAATGCAAGTAAAAGTATAAAATTATTGTTAAACTCATACCTACTTACTTGAGCTTTTAGTTAAAGTTACAAATTTAACATAATATCATAGTCATCTGACCTAACGATCTAATTAAAGTTCGAATCCATCCACTGTAAAACAGAAAAAGAAACTATATTGCCCCGCATAAAAAACTCAAAAAAGATTGTGAAGCCTGGTCCACATGCAAGAACTTGCACATGAGAGAGCGTATCAAAGTATAAAACTATTATTAAGCTTAAATCTACTAACTTAAACTTTTAGGAAAAATTACAAACTTATTGATTATAAATAGTGTGAAAATTAGACGATATATTGATTATACATGAGGTAAAAATGAGAGGACACAATAATCATAAAAAAAATATTATACATATAAAATTAATTGAAAAAAATAAAAATCAACAACATAATAAATGATAATATAAAGGCGTAGTATTAATATACAAAAAGGTACGATTATATGAATTTTGTTGCATTAATCAGCTTTGAATCTTCCATCCCACATTGTTTATAATTCATTTGTCCTTCAAAGAGACACACACACATATAAAGACAAAATAAAAAGGGATGATATAAAGTTTCAGCTAGTTATAGCTAAAAATATCTACATATGATTGAAACATTAGCTAGTCATGGATAAATCTTATTATAATTATATTTAATAAAATAATTTATATCCATTGAAATTTGGGAAACTAAATGTTTTAGAATAATATTCATGAAAAGTAATAGAGAATAAATGGAAATTTAATCCCAAGGGCATGAATAAGGAGTGCCAGGAGAGCCAGGGCTCCAGGGAGGAAGGAAATCTTGACTTCAAACTGTTAATTAGAAAATTATAATTACATATGTGGGAAATGGTCAAGACAATGAGCCAAGTCTTTTCCGAGACTTCTGGTCAAAACTTTAAACGTATCTGAGTATGACTTTCTCCTTTTTCAGCTAGTAAAGTCTATAAATATCGTCTACCTTCACAAATACCAAACAAACAAACCGAAAAAAAGAGCTTTCATAATTAAACACCATTCATGTCTTCCCTACAAGCTTCAAATCTTCTGCTATCTTCTTCTTCTTCTTCTTCTTCATGTTGCTATTCAAATAGAGTATTTTATGCTGCTCTATCTGTCCCAAAACTTCCAAGTTTCTCACCCACAAGAAAACCAATTAGTAGAGGCCTGTCTGAGGAACTGAAGATAAGAGATTATGGTTTCACAAACCCAATCCCAATAGAAAAGATTCTCCCCACCAAAACAATGCACCAAGAAAGCGGCTCTTCTAGCAATTCTATGTTGACAGCCCGACTTTACGCGATCTTAGAGGCTGTTGCTGATAGGGTAGAGATGCACAACAACATTGGCGAGCAACGTGACAACTGGAACACCCTTCTTTTGAACTCTATCAACATGATAACTCTCACTGCTGCAACCATGGCTGGTGTTGCCGCCACTGGTGGAGCAGGTGTTTCACTTCTGGCTTTGAAGTTATCATCTACGCTTCTGTTCTCCGCAGCCACGGGGATGTTGGTTATGATGAACAAGATTCAGCCCTCTCAACTTGCTGAAGAACAACGCAATGCAGCAAGATTATTCAAGCAGCTTCAGAACCAATTACAAACCCTACTTGCTTTAAGAGTTCCCAGTAAAGAAGATGTGAAAGAAGCAATGGAGAAAGTTTTGGCGCTTGACAAAGCATACCCACTTCCCTTGCTAGGTAAAATGATCGAGAAGTTCCCCAAAACATTCCAGCCTGCTGTTTGGTGGACATCAAACCACTCCCAGGAAAACAACCTAGTACCTGAAACAAAGCAGAATGGATGGAGTGATGATCTAGAAGTGGATATGAGAGAGATTATTGAAGTGATGAAGAGAAAAGATACCGAAGACTACATGAGACTAGGCAACTTGGTATTAAAGATAAACAAGATTTTAGCCATCTCAGGTCCATTACTCACCGGCATTGCAGCGGCAGGGTCTGCTTTCGTGGGGTCTACTCACGGGTCATGTGCAGCGGTTGCAGCAGTGGCCGCAGGCGCATTAGCTACCACAGTTAATACTTTGGAACATGGTGGGCAAGTTGGTATGGTGTTGGAGATGTATAGAAACTGTGCTGGCTTCTTTACACTTTTGGAGGAATCCATTCAATCCAATCTTAATGAAGGCCAAGTGGAGAAGAGAGAAAACGGGGAGATTTTTGAAATGAAGTTGGCTTTACAACTGGGAAGAAGCACATCACAGCTGAGAGAACTTACCAAAAAATCAAGTTACGCTAGCTTAGAGGGAACCGAGATAGAAGAATTTGCAAGCAAACTTTTCTAATTTTATAAGATTTTAGGCAAAAATTAACAATATATTCTTTTATTCTTTACACGACTAATTGTTTTGTATAATCATGTATAGAAAAGATGTTAATGTACATTAATCCTCTAGTTAATATGGTTCTTGCATTTTCTTTTTTGTATACAAGAAATAGTGTCTGCAATTTTCTGATACATGCTACACTATACGGTAAATTAGTAACTCCTGCATTGTCGACTGTTATCCGCTAGTTAATTATACTAGATCTTTGTTGTTATGTACATTAATCCAACTATATGTTATTAGTTCAAACTTTTATCCCTTGATTAATATATTAATTGTCAAACATATGCAAGTCTGTCAATGGCATGCATGACCACTAATATAACTAAAGATGCATTTGTTACTAACAAGTTGGGTTTAGTTGCGTTGATATGGGTAGTTTGCGATCGGATGGTTCAAAATTATAAGGATTTGGATGAGAAAGCTTTTTGGCTAAAATAGTTTGAAGTGGTAACCATCCATTGATATATTTTAATGAAGCAGCAGTCCGCAGACGCAGAACAAATTGGAAAGGGATTCGACGTACGGCTTTGATTATTTTGAAAGTGTTGACTATGTCGTGCTTATCACCTTCCTCATTTTGATAATTACCGACCACAATTGAAGTTGATAAGAGAGTAAGAGCTTCTAAAATTTTCGTTTTAGATGTGTACATTTGCTTAACAACATCCACTCTCTGCTATTAGCTGGATTAATTAAAGTAACCTAGGGTTAGTTTAGGGTTATTATTGCCGTAAAAATAAGCAGTTTTTGCTTTGTTTTAGAAAAAATCAGCTTAAAAAAAAAAGTAGAGTGGTGTTTTGTAAACCAATTTTTAAAAAGTATTTTGGTTTTCAAAGGCACGATAGAAGTGTTTGGGTTTACTATTGTTGTAGCTTTTGTTATGTGCAAATAACCAAAATGGGTGTATACATTATTCCTTTGCAATATTTAATTATTAATATTTTATAATCAATTCTTTTTCTTTTTCTTTTTATAATTAGTTTTACCAATGTCTATATAAATTATTTAAATAATATTTCATAATCAATTCTTTTTTTTTGAACTATTTCCCACAGATTTTGTATAATTATTTACAACAATATTTTATAATTAATTCTATATATAAATTATTTATAATAATATTTTACAATTAAATCTATATTTAAGTTATTTACAATAGTATTAAAAATAATATTTTGAACCAAAATAATTTAAAATTAATATTATAATATCAAAATAGATATATTTATTTATGAAATGATTTAAATTTTATACATACAAATTATAAATTTACATAACATGAATTTAAATTTAATATATATTTAATTATAAAATATATATATATTCATAAGTACAATAAATTTAAAAATATTATATTCATTAAGTAATTATTTGATTAAATAAATTATTATGAAATTTTAAATAATTAAAATTTTTTAAAAAATTAAAATAAATGAAAATAAAAAAAATTTATAAAAAAAATTAAGAAAATAAATCAATAGATTTTTATAATTTTTTTCTTATTAATTAAGTATAACTTTTTCTCACTCTTAAAATTTGTGTATTTATATCATCTAACTCTAACTGACTAATTCCTTTACTTTTTTTACAAACTAAATTATAATTAAATAATTATTTATGATAAAAATGAAATCAATATGACCCCATACTTATAAAATGTTTAGGTTCAGTTGATAAAAATATCCTTATCCATTTATTAAAAAGCAAACGAAATTAGTCAACTAGACCTAAATAATACAAATACGCATAAACCCGATTCCCTAAAGGATTGAAATGATACAACTTTATGGTTAATGTATGATATTATATTACCTAATATAACTTTTGTAAATTGTGAAGTGTTTTTTTAATCATATTTTCTTTTAAATTTTCAAAAAAAAATTTCTGTTTTGTATATTTTTCAATACAATTTAAATAAGTATATATCAATCATATAGAATTTTTTTAAAAAAAAAATCAACACTATATTCTTGAATGCAGCCTAAAAAATAAAAAATTCAAAAAAATTTAGCTGTTAAAAACAAATTAAATACAAATATCAATTTTGCTTAGTTCTTAAAATACAAACTTTATACTCAATTGTTTAATACATTGCTCTATAAATATTACTTAACAACTCAATACTTTGATAGACAGCTGTTCGACATTGTTGGATAACATTGAGAGAAAATAAACTAATTTTATAACTAGGAATTTAGTTAGGGGATACAAAGAAATTGAAGTTTGACTCATTAATTCTTATGGCACTCCCAAGAATTTGGCTATTTTTTCCATTGTAGAATCTAAAACAAAATTAAACAAAAATATAAATAGTTTGGTTCAATAAATTGACTAATAAGTCATATGATGGTGTTGAATTAACATCAGTGATTATGTATTAGAGTTGAGTATATATTACTTATGAATTCAAGACCATGGATCTATTCAATTCCATGGTAGTGTATTAATTAAGTATACATGTTCAATAATCTTAGATGAAGATAATGAAAATAGATTTTTTTTTTTTTTACTTTTCAATATTTTACTTAGTAGCAACTCAAAAAGGTTTGACATATTCCATGCATGCTATTAAATACACTTCTTAAATTATGATTTTACTTTATATAGAACTAATTCACTCTTGTGAAAAATATTTATAAAGCAATTAATCAACATTTAAAGTACATATTCGGTGTTTAAAAAATGAATAGTACAATTTAACTTGTTTTCTGGTGTCAAGTACTTGGGGTACAAGTCAAATTTAGAAATAAGATTAATGTATACTAAAATCCAGGCAGTGTGGAAACAGGAACACTGTTGATGACGCGCTCAATGATCCATGCAAGTTTTCAAGTAAATTAAATAAGGTTTGCGATAAGTTTCCCAAGAGGTGTCATCAGGTGATAGAGCAATAAGGGCGTGAAAGAAATATTATGTTGACAAGGAAGGAAACATAAGAGGCTAGTCATGGACTCATGACAGGGTGGAATTGTTAGACTAGAAATTATGTTTTGAAGGGCACGCCAGAGCCGGTAAGCTTTGCTCAGTCTAATTCCGCGACTGCTGGATGCCGGTCAATATAGATATGATATGACCAATTCTTTTGTTCAGTTAATATCGTTCGTTACCAATTAATATAAATAAGGTTCATTGTGTATACTCTTATCATCATTCGATCTCAACCTTCACAAACGAAAACATAAAGAAACCAAGTGTAGTAGAAATCTTCATAATTCACAAGCACAATATTATTATTGATAAATATGGCTTCTTTAAGGGCCTCCAATCTTCTTTTCTCCTTGTCTTCATCATGTTGTTCTGCGACTAGAATTAACGCTGCTGTATCTATCCCGAAACTTCCGAGAATCAGATTTTCACCTACAAAACAACCCAGTAGGGAATCGGCTGAGGAGCTGAAAATGAGAGAGAATGGACTTACAAACCCAATCCCAAAAGAAAAGATTGCTCCCAGCACGGCAATACAAGAAGAAAATGGTGTCAAGTATGAGCCCTCTATGGTGACGGCCCAACTTTACGCAATCTTGGAGGCTGTTGGCGATAGAGTGGAGATGCATAACAACCTTGGCGAGCAACGTGACAACTGGAACACCCATCTCTTGAACTCTATCAACGTGATTACTCTCACCGCTGCCACCATGGCTGGTATCGCATCAACTGGTGGAGAAGGTGTTTCGCTGTTGGCTTTGAAGTTGTCATCGACTCTTTTGTTCTCCGCAGCCACGGGGATGTTGGTTATAATGAGCAAGATGCAGCCCTCTCAACTTGCTGAAGAACAGCGCAATGCAGTGAGGCTTTTCAAGCAGCTAAAGAATCAAATAAGAACTGTACTCGCTCTTAGGGTTCCCGATAAAGAAGATGTGAAGGAAGCAATGGAGAAGGTTTTGGCACTTGACAAAGCATACCCGCTTCCCTTGCTAGGTGGTAAAATGATTGAGAAGTTCCCTAAAGAATTTGAGCCTGCTGTTTGGTGGACATCAAATTATCCCTCCACGAAAGACAATGAATTACCTGAAACAAAACAGACTGGCAGAAAGGGTGAGAAGAATGGGTGGAGTGAGGATTTGGAAATGGAAATGCGAGAGATCATTGAAGTGATGAAGGAAAAAGATACCGAAGATTACATGAGACTTGGCAACTTGGTGTTGAAGATAAACAAGATTTTAGCCATCTCAGGGCCATTACTCACCGGCATTGCAGCTGTAGGGTCTGCTTTCGTGGGTTCCAGTACTCATGGCTCATGGACAGCGGTTGTAGCAGTGGCTGCAGGGGCATTAGCTAGCGCAGTTAACAGTTTTGAGCATGGTGCACAAGTTGGTATGGTGCTAGAGATGTATAGATACTGTGCTGGCTTCTTTACCCTTTTGGAGGAAAACATTGAATCCAATCTTAATGAAAGCGAAATGGAGAATAGAGAAAACGCGGAGATGTTTGAAATGAAAGTGGCTTTACAATTGGGAAGAAGCACATCACAGCTGAGAGAACTTGCCCAAAAATCAAGTTATTCTCGGATAAATGGAACCGAGATAGATGATTTTGCAAGCAAGCTTTTCTGAAAAAACTAATTCGATTTAATTTGTAACCGTATGCTCTTTGATACAGCAAAGATCATCAATTATATCTTTGTAGAATAGAATCATGTAGAATGAAGATATACGTACGTAGTAGATACCCTGTAATTTAATTTATTTCTCAAAGAAAAAAATAATGAAAGACAAGTCTTTTTGTTTGTTGCTATACATAATGCAAAATTGTTCATTTATTAATATCATATATTTATCTAGTCACCGTAGTTATTTATCAAATCACATCATATCAGTTTACAAAAGATGAATTTATATAACTAATTTGTAAGAAAGTATTATTCTGAAAATATCTGAAAACTTGCAATTCAATAATATGTATCATAAGCATACGATAATTAAGTCACGTTTAAACTCTCCGTGAAAATAGTTTGAATCAAATGATCCACAAAGTGCCCGACGTTGAGCAGTTCCAAAAAATAATTAAAAAAATAAAAATACCTTCAAGTGCTCTTCAGAAGAATGAATATATGTATGCATGGGTACGTACGTCTTTGCAAGGGTATTAATTTACTGAGTCGACCGAGGGTTGCTTAAGTAGATAATATGTAAAATATATGCTTTATTGACTGTAATTGGTTTGTTGTTTATACTCAATTAAATATATATTTTACAAGTTATTTAATTGTCAACTTTAATTCAAACTGGGTTTTTGATATGGGCATGGTTCAAAGTTAAGTAGTTGAATGAGAAAGATAGATCGATAAAATTATCATTGAATAGTTTGAATTAATCAAATGAATCATGTATGATAAAAATTTAGATTAGTAGCAGAGAGATCACTAATTACAACTGTAAAGGGCTTTTCACGGGTTTGAATTAATTAACTGTAAATCACTTTAATCACAAGCCCATCGACTCGGCCACACAAATAAAGATAGACGTTAGTTAATAACGAGAGCGAGAGCTTTTAATTTTAACTATCGTTTCCCAAGCTACAAACATCAATCACTCGCTTCTTCAGCTGGCTGAATTTGAATCATATACATGACTTTGAGGCTGAGTCAAATCCTCATCATTTTCTTTTCTATTTTCAAAGCTTTAATTAAAGTTAAGGTTAATTAGATGCATGATAAGGCGTAAAATCACTGAAAAACACAACTTAATTTTAGGGTTTATAAGAAAGAATCAAAAGTTTGATTTCATCCGTGAAAACAAGTACGTAACAAATAAGTTGAGCAGACTCCATATATAAGTAGGTTGATGGTAGAGAGCAAATAGTGAATTGAGAACGAGTTAGACTAGTACTGAAGGGAGAAGATCTTGACTTTCAAAGAAAAGAAAATTACAGATGAGGAAAGAATCAACCAGGACAAAGTCAATTTTATACATAGTATTAGTAGTAATAAATGTCAACATATATGACTTGTTCTTTTCAGTTATGTCTAGTTGGTTGCTATAAATATGATTCATTGAGCAACTCTACCTTCATTATATTCTCAACCTTCACAAACATAAAGAAAAGCTGATTACAAACACCATTCAATTTCATGGCTTCCTTACAAGCATCAAATCTTCTGTTGTTTTCTTCTTCTACCTCATCTTGCCCTTCAAGAAGAAGAATTAATGCTGCTCTATCCGTCCCAAAACTTCCTAGAATCAGTTTCTCACCTAAAAAACAGCCAACTACAGACTTGGTTGAGGAACTGAAGATCAGAGATTCTGGTTACACGAACTCAATCCGGACAATAGAGAAGAATGTTCCTAGCACAGAAATGCAACAACAAAACGAAACCTCTTCAGATTCTATGGTCAAAGCCCAACTTTTTGTGATCTTAGAGGCTGTTGCTGATAGAGTGGAGATGCACAAGAATATCGGCAAGCAACGTGACAACTGGAACACCCTTCTTTTGAACTCAATCAACATGATCACTCTCACTGCTGTAACCATGGCTGGTGTTGCAGCCACTGGTGCAGCAGGTGCTTCGCTTCTGGCTTTGAAGTTATCATCAACACTTCTGTTCTCTGCAGCGACGGGGATGCTGGTTATGGTGAATGAGATCCAGCCTTCTCAACTTGCCGAAGAACAACGCAACGTAGCAAGACTATTCAAGCAGCTCCAAAGTCAAATACAAAATGTACTTGCTCTGCGGGAACCTAATAAAGAAGATGTGAAAGAAGCAATGGAGAAAGTTTTGGCGCTTGACAAAGCATACCCACTTCCCTTGCTAGGTAAAATGATCGAGAAGTTCCCAAAAACATTCGAGCCTGCTGTTTGGTGGACATCAAATCACTCCCAGGAAAACAACCGAGTACCTGAAACAAAACAGAATGGATGGAGTGAGGATCTAGAAGTGGAAATGAGAGAGATTATCGAAGTGATGAAGAGAAAAGATACCGAAGACTATATGAGACTAGGCAACTTGGTATTAAAGATAAACAAGATTTTAGCCATCTCAGGTCCATTACTCACCGGCATTGCAGCGGCAGGGTCTGCTTTCGTGGGGTCTACTCACGGGTCATGTGCAGCGGTTGTTGCAGTGGCTGCAGGCGCATTAGCTACCACAGTTAATACTTTGGAACATGGTGGGCAAGTTGGCATGGTGCTGGAGATGTATAGAAACTGTGCTGGCTCCTTTACACTTTTGGAGGAATCCATTCAATCCACTCTTAATGAAAGCCGAGCGGAGAAGAGAGAAAACGGGGAGATGTTTGAAATGAAGTTGGCTTTACAACTGGGAAGAAGCACATCAGAGCTAAGAGAACTTGCCAAAAGATCAAGTTATGCTAGCTTAGAGGGAACCGAGATAGAAGAATTTGCAAGCAAACTTTTCTAATTTTATAAGATTTTAGGCAAAAATTAACAATATGTTCTTTTCTTCTTTACACCATTAAAACTTTTATATAATCATGTACAGAGAAGGAAGATGTTAATGTATATTTATCAATCCTCTAGTTAATATGGTTCTTACATTTTTTTTTTTTAAAATAAAAGAAATACCGTCTGCAATTTTGCAATACATACTACTGAGTACAGCAAATTAGTAACTCCTGCATTTTCTATTGTTATCCGCTGTTAATTGTACATTAAACATTAATTATCAAACATTTAAAAAAAAAAAACTCTTCGTATACATGCATTAATCCAAGCTCTTCGTATATGTTATTAGTTAATACTATTATCCATTGATTAACATAGTAAATTAATGTCAAACATATGCAAGTGGGTCAATGCATGGCATGCATGTCTACTAATATAATCTAAAGATAAAGCTTGATTTCTTGTTCCTATTACTGACAAGTTGGGCTTAGCTGCAATGAGAAAACTGTGAGGAGTTGATATGGGGTCGCAGTTTGTGATCGGATTGTCCAAAATTATAAGGATTTGGATGATAACGCTTTTTAGCTAAAATAGTTTGAAGTGGTAATCATCCACTGACATATTTTAATGAAGCAGCAGTCTGCCAAAAAAAAAAAAAAAAGGATTCGACGTGCGGCTTTGATTATTTTGAAAGTGTCGATTTTGCGGTGCTTATCGCCTTCCTCGTTTTGATAATTACCAACCATAATTGAAGTTGATAAGAGGCTAAAATCTTCAAAAATTTTCGTTTTAGGTGTACATTTGCTTAACAACATCCACTCTCGTCTATTAGCTGGATTAATTAAAGCTACCTAGGGCTAGTTTAGGGTTACTGGTGCCTGTAAAAATAAGTAGTTTTTGCTTTGCTTTAGAAAAAGTCAGCTTTCAAAAAAAGTTGAAGGGTGTTTTATAAACCAAATTTTAAGAACTATTTTAGTTTTCAAAAGTATGATAGAAATGTTTGGGATTGCTTTTGTTATAACTTTTATTATATACAAATGACTAAAATGGGCCTTTGTAATATTTAATTATTAATATTTTATAATCAAATTTTCTCCATTTTTGAATTATTTCCAACATTGTCTATATAAATTAATGAAATAATGTTTTATAATCAATTCTTTTTCTTTTTCTTTTAATAATTAGTTTCAACAATGTCTATATAAATTATTTAAATAATATTTCGTAATCAATTCTTTTTCTTTCTTTTTTTTTGAACTATTTCCCACAAATTCTATAAAAATTATTTACAACAATATTTTATAATTAATTCTATATATAAATTATTTATAATAATATTTTATAATTAAATCTATATATAAGTTTATTTACAATAGTATTAGAAATAATATTTTGAACCAAAAAAATTTAAAATTAATATTATAATATCAAAATAGATATATTTATTTATGAAATAATTTAAATTTTATACACAAATATTATAAATTTACATAACATGAAGTTAAATTTAACATATATTTTAATTATAAAATATAAATATATAGGTTCATAAGTACAATAAATTTAAAAATATTATATTCATCAAGTAATTATTCGATTAAAATAAATTATTATGAAATTTTAAAGTAATTAAAAAATTAAGAATAAATGAACATAAAATTTATTAAATTTTTTAGGAAAATAAATCTATAAATATTTATAATTTTTTCTTTTTAATCAAGTATAATTTAAGAAAAACTTTAACAACAAAAATAATTTTGTATTTTTTTAGTGAGGATACTTTAGACTTATTACATTTCAAAAGCATAAGCAAGTCTTTAATAGCCAAGCCTTGCTTTTGGGGTCCTCCAACAAATTTTTACTGTGTTGTTATAGAACGCTTAAATTTTGTGATAAAAAATAAATTAAAAAGAAAATAACTTAAAATGTTGTAAATTACTAGTATATCCTCCACGGATTAATTGCATGCATGTGCCATTTATGACAATTGACAGGTCGGTATATATGGAGTAAAATTGACCATACAACGAACAAGTGGGGATGAATATTTCTTGGATATAAGTGATGTTGGGATTCGATGACATTATAATCACGTGAATGTATAATATACAACAATCTGATGTAACATAAAATATCAACAACTTTATAAATGACAATATAATGTATTATTATTAATATAGGTAATACAATCAGCTGTTTGTATGACTCTGTTGTTTTTGTTTTTGTTATTTCTTCTTTTCTTTTTCGAAACATTAGTCATCTTTGAATATTCCTCCCCGCACTGTTTATGATTTATTTGTTTTTAAGAAAAAAAAAGACAAAATTAAAAAGGGACAAGATAAAGTTTAAAGAATTATAATTAACTGTCTCAGTGAAAAAATTATACAGATGGATATAGAGGTTTTATTATAATAATATGAGTACTGCTAGACTTATAACATTCGTATATCTCAAACTCTGTATCAGATGTGGTAGTGTAGATGGTAAAAATTCACTGCAGGATGAAAAACGTAAAAGAACTAATGAGAGAAGTTATATTTTCAGTATGATTTTGTCATGTAGATTGCCATATGGGTTTGTAAAGTTTGAGTTGTTATAAAGTTTGAGTTGTATGAATGTTATAAATATGATAAAAGAAATGTTTAAAATAGTACATTTAAATGAAAACATGGAGAATATATGGAAATTTATAAGGAGAGCCAGGACACTGAGGGGGGAGGAAATCTTGACTTCAAATAATCATAAAATTAAAAAATTATACGGGGGAAAGGGTCAAGCTCAAGCCAAATTGGCTGCGTTGATCTTTTCCAAAACCGATAGTCAAAAATTTCAACATATATATTTGAGTATGACCTTTTCCATTTTTAGCTACTATAAATACGATCCATTATGCAATTCTACATTCACAAAACAAACCAAAGACAAAGAGTAATCATAAACACCATTCATGGCTTCCTTACAAGCTTCAAATCTTCTGCTATCTTCTTCTTCTTCATGTTGCCATTCAAATAGAGTCGTTTATGCTGCTCTATCCGTCCCAAAACTTCCAACTTTCTCACCTACAAGAAAACCAGTTCGCAGAGGCTTGGCCGAGGAACTGAAGATAAGAGATTATGGTTTCACAAGCCCAATCCCAATAGAAAAGATTCTCCCCACCAAAAAAATGCACCAAGAAAACGACTCGTCTAGCAATTCTATGGTGCCAGCCCAACTTTATGGGATCTTAGAGGCTGTTGCTGATCGGGTAGAGATGCACAACAACATTGGCGAGCAACGTGACAACTGGAACACCCTTCTTTTGAACTCTATCAACATGATAACTCTCACTGCTGCAACCATGGCTGGTGTTGCCGCCACTGGTGGAGCAGGTGTTTCACTTCTGGCTTTGAAGTTATCATCTACTCTTCTGTTCTCCGCAGCCACTGGGATGTTGGTTATGATGAACAAGATTCAGCCCTCTCAACTTGCTGAAGAGCAGCGCAACGCAGCAAGATTATTCAAGCAGCTTCAGGGCCAATTACAAACCCTACTTGCTTTAAGAGTTCCCACTAAAGAAGATGTGAAAGAAGCAATGGAGAAAGTTTTGGCGCTTGACAAAGCATACCCACTTCCCTTGCTAGGTAAAATGATCGAGAAGTTCCCAAAAACATTCGAGCCTGCTGTTTGGTGGACATCAAATCACTCCCAGGAAAACAACCGAGTACCTGAAACAAAACAGAATGGATGGAGTGAGGATCTAGAAGTGGAAATGAGAGAGATTATCGAAGTGATGAAGAGAAAAGATACCGAAGACTACATGAGACTCGGCAACTTGGTATTAAAGATAAACAAGATTTTAGCCAACTCAGGTCCATTACTCACCGGCATTGCAGCTGCAGGGTCTGCTTTCGTGGGGTCTACTCACGGGTCATGGGCAGCGGTTGTTGCAGTGGCTGCAGGCGCATTAGCTACCACAGTTAATACATTGGAACATGGTGGGCAAGTTGGTATGGTGCTGGAGATGTATAGAAACTGTGCTGGCTCCTTTACACTTTTGGAGGAATCCATTCAATCCGCTCTTAATGAAAGCCGAGCGGAGAAGAGAGAAAACGGGGAGATGTTTGAAATGAAGTTGGCTTTACAACTGGGAAGAAGCACATCACAGCTAAGAGAACTTGCCAAAAGATCAAGTTGTGCTAGCCTAGAGGGAACCGAGATAGACGAATTTGCAAGCAAACTTTTCTGATCCAATGAGTTCGTAATTTTTTTTTTAGTCATAACCTGACAAATTCTTTATATTCTTTGATTCTTCACCTTCCTTTTTTTTTTTCGTAATCATGTATAGAAAAGATGTAAATATATGTCCTCTAGCTAGTCCGGCTTCATTTTGTTTTTGTGCTTACAAAAGGAACAGAGCTAATATTCCCTTAGATTTTTAATCAAATTAATGCACGATTATGCATGCTATTTTGCTGGATACTTCTGTTTATACCAAGTCAATGTCAAAGCGTTATTTACTAAACTAAGCTTTACCAATTAAATTACAGGTTCGGTTTATAATTTAATTTACTATCAAGTATACTTTAATTTCACATTATTGGTTTCTTGATTATATAAGATTTGATTCGAATATAAATAGTTTAACAAGTGGATGAAAAGTCTTAGTTTCAAACTCTTATACGAGGTCGTAGTGTATTGATAGAAGGTGGTTCAGTCTTACTGGTTGAAAGTAAAACTTTCAAGGACACGCCGGATCGAATAAACTAGAAATTTCATGAGCTCCTGGCGGCTGGATTGAAGGGCTTTGCTTATGCAGAGTATGTCAAAAGTTTGACGTCAAGATCACCTCGACCGTGCGATTACCTACTGCTGGCCTTCCTCTTGACAAAATCTAATTTTACCCAGTAAAATTAAACTAAAAGATTTTTATTAATTCAGATCATCATCATTTAGGACATAAATGAGGCCATATAATAGAACTTATACTGCTTTATGTCCCTTTTAGCTAGCTTGGAGATCATGTGAATTCTCTCATGGAGTTTGTCTGTACATTTGACTAATTTATCTTGTCTTTATTCTGGATTTTAGACCATATTTTATATATATATAAAAGATGCATACATATCTAATCATTATTTGAGCAGTTATCACTTTGTTGCTTTTAGGGGTCTTGTGTGTCCTGTAATCCAATTGGCAACGCAGATGAGAAGATCAATTTTGCTTAAACAATGCAAATTAATCCTAGCTAGCGAAGAAGGCAAATGTACATTGTACCGACATATAGCCACTTTTGGTACTAAAGATGTTGCAGAGGATACTCGGAGGGAGGCTGCTTCTTGATGTATGAATACGATAATACCAAAAGCAACTTTCAGATTTCTGTTTAGTTTATTCTTTTTTCCTCATTCCCCTTGAAAGCATCAATAGCAATGATTCTTGATAATCAAGAACTAGAAGAATATGCAAGACATAAGAAACAGTAAAAGAGTGATCAATCAGCAGCAGCCGATGTCCTTATCAAACAAGTCAAGACAGGAACTGACTAGAATTCCAGTACTGATGGAGCAAGCGAGAATTAAGATGGCTTGTAATATTTTGTTGCTACGAAAGGCATTTTTGTGATATTCCCATCATAGGTCTTTCCTCGAATCTCAATCTTAACCTTGGTGCCTGCCTTGTGCACTCCAGATTTCACATACCCCATGGCTATGTTCTTCTTGAGGCAGGGGCTAAACCCTCCGCTGGTGATTTCCCCAATGGGATTCCCTTTCTCATTCTGAACCTTGCTGTGTGATCTAGCTGGTGGACCTGCAGAGAAGAATCCTACACGTCTGACTGGCGGACCCTCTTCAAGTTGTTTGAGTATTTTCTCAGCACCTAGAAAGCCACCTTCTGCTCTCCTCCTCTTTCCTATTGCCCATGTAAGCCCTGCTTCTACAGGTGTCACATGTTGTTCCATGTCATTACCATATAAACATAGCCCAGCCTCAAGACGGAGACTGTCTCGAGCACCAAGCCCTGTCAACCTCACCTTTCCTTCAGATTTCTCCAGGATTGCTTTGGCAAGATCCACTGCATGCTCTGAAGGAACTGAAATTTCAAATCCATCTTCACCAGTGTACCTGAGAACTCAGCAGAGAAAGAATAGTAAAAAACCCTGAGCATCTACTTCTTAAGACTCAGACAAAAATTACAGATGAATGAAGAATTTCAAAAGTGAACCAAATCCATGTTAAGAAAGCATTTCACAGATTCAATCTTATCAGTCCACACACAAAAGGGAAGTTGAGGATGAGATAGGAAACAGAAGCATACCCTGTCCTAGTGAGAAAGCAGGATACCCCATTGATATTCAAAATCCGGAACTCCCCAAAGTATAGCTTGCTCAAATCGTCTTTTGTCAAGTGTTGAAGAACCGGTGCAGCAAGCGGACCCTGCCAGAGTCATCATCAAGAAGACTTTAGAATGTTACTAGAGGGGAATTCTTGTGAGTCAAAGAAACATAATCATCAAAACAATATATAACTTTAAGCTAGCTTCATTCACATAATTGAAGCAGATCTAATTGGAAAATTATCATAAAAGTCATGCAAATTTTGTTCAACATGTTGAGTTCAAGTGTGTCAAAACTTAGATTTTTAATGTGATGAAAGAGGAAAAGAAAAGCTAGAAAGGAAAGAAAACAAGCAAAAAAAAAAATTATAGAAACAACAACCACAGCAAATAATGATGCTCAATTGTCACAATGGTATTGCAGCCTTTGCCAACAAGCTCGGCATGTTTGATCATACCAATCATCTCAAAAGGAGTCGTTAATGACTTATCAGATGTCCCAATTTTAACCAGAAAAACAAATTTTTGCAGGGATGACTGAATCCATAAACATACTCACACACCCACAGATGCTGTATCTAAAACTATAGTACATTAACTCAGAGAAACAGAAGTAACTAATTCATCAATTTTGTAGCAAAAAGATTAAAAGGTGAACAAAAATCAAATCCAAGACATAAAAAACTATATCAGTGTAATGACTAACCTGGAGAGCAAGAAGAGATCTCTCATCATGGATGTGCCAAGAGACATCACCACCTTTGCTTGTGAAGCTCTTCATATGCGCCTCAATGTGAGCAAGATCCTTATCTCTACAGCCAGCATTAACAACAAGGTATATGTGATCATCCGTCACCTTTGTGATGACAGAATCATCAATTGCCCCACCCTTCTCATTTGTAAAGACTGTAAGAGTCCCAGTTCCAGGGGCAAGTCCAGCAACATCAGCAATCACAAGCTTTTCAAGAAAAGGAATGCAGTCCTTCCCCTTGAGACTCAGCCCACACATGTGGGAGACGTCGAAGAGGCTACCATTCTCCCTACAATTCAAAGTAGATTCCATAATTGAATCCTTGTATTGAATGGGCATGCTCCATCCAGCAAATGGAACCATCTTTCCACCATTAGCAACATGGAAATCATAAAGAACAGTCTTTTTGAGGCTGTCAGCTTCTGAGGCGAAGTACCGACGAGCTACTGCCTTCTTATCAGCCTGAGCCAGACGGCGGGTGATTGATTGTCCAAGTTGCCACAGACCACCTCCTCTCATTTTCTTATATAAAAATCTCTGACCAAAACAATGAAAGGGTTTTCCAAATAAGAACAATGCATTTCAGATTGGATCTAATAATCTTAAAAAGAACAACAAAACATATTCTTACATAACAACGAAACATCTAGCGTGGACAGGGACCTTATTCAACAAATAAACAAATAGCCAAAAATAAAAAAATAAATAAAACACCGAGTCTGCAAGTATGTTTAGTTGTGTAAATCAAATAATTCCCACTGAGTGTATTCTATATCATGCAACCAGATGCATTTTATTGAATGAAACAACTCTTGGTGTTGATAAACAATATCACAGACATACATTCAAGTCAGCCAGTTACCAAGATGCTTAAAAATCACTCTTTTACAACAAGAATGTATATTTATAGAAAAGGGAGACATCAAATTACAACAAAAACACAGTCGAATCATTAAAAGAAGATAACAGATCTTTTCTTAAGCAACTCAACTCAACTAAGTTTGTTGATTAGCAACGACAAGTTAAACCACAAGCAACGCCGCCATTTCAAGGCTGAGATGCTCAACAAACAAGCTAGAGTTATTGCAGCGTAAACGAGATAGAGAGAAATCACACTTACGGAGATGGGTTTTCTTCCTTGTTTACTGTTGTTTCAGAAACAAGCAAATCTGAGAACTCAAAAGAGCATCTCCACGCAGCAGTGGATAGTAGATAGAGAAAAGAAAATAAATATAAATATATGGGCTTTATATATGTCATGATATAATCGCTTTTATATATTATAATTAAAAGATTAAAAAAAGGAAAATAATTTAAAAACAATATTGAAAATGAGAGATGGTTGGTGGAGTTTGAAGTTGGTGGAGGAGGGTTTCTAAGCCAAATCAAGAGACAGCCAAGAAAAGAAACAAAACCCCATCGTCAGTGAGTGGTTGCACTTTGAGTACCCCAATCTCTCTGTTTCGTTTTTGGTTCATGTGTTGCTTACTTATCATCCTTGGCCAATGTCCTCTAAATATCAATGGATGTCACACTACGTGGCATCATATGAATATCTTTGCCATTCTTTTGCCTAGAAGTACGGCCAAAGACTGAAGTAGGGGTGGCAATCATATCGTGTCGGTCCATTTAATTATTCGTATCAAAATATGAAATCCAAACCCACCCAATTATTAAACGTGTTACTCACGTGTCGTAATCGTATCATATTTAATTCGCATAATTTACTTAATTATTTAACTTAGTTATACATAATATATTATATTCTCTATATTTAAATCAATTAAAATTATTTTTAGAATATAAACCATTGTTAGTATAAAATATTATTAAAATCATCATAATTTATTATTTTATAAATTAATTTATTTTATAGTATAAAAATTTTAATTTTATAATATATATATATTGTAAGTAGGTAGTAATTTATATCATTGAATGAATTTACATATTAATAATGTACAAAATATATTTAATTATTCGTGTCATTAAACGGGTTGGCGTGTTGAACACCTTCAACACTAACCCGACCCATTTATTAATCGTGTAACGTATTCGTGTCGTGTTCGTGTCGTGTTCACGGGTCGTGTCAAAAATTGCCACCCCTAGTCTGAAGTTAGATGGGTGTAAGATTCCTTATAATGGAACTGAGTGCAGGATATTCAATATTCGGGACAGGCAACCAAAGTTGGTGGGAGATCGCTGTGGAGAGCACAAAAGGAATACAAGACTCAACAATGCACGTAAGAGTTGTTGAATTAGAGTACAGGGACTACTAAATACTAATATGCTATTGGGAGGTCAGTATTTTCTTCCTTTTTTATTTTTAATAACCCAATCTCTCTCATCGAATCGAACCATTTATATGATCATTCCAACTGGATGATTAATCGGACATCCCAACCCCATAACCCTGGGACAACAAAGGGCAAAGGCCATTATTCACCGTTGTTATCAACATGTTTCACTCAAAAGTGACCTATTTTATTTGACATCTATTTTATTTATACCCTTTCTAACTGGACGGATATATACAACTACTGTATTATAGACTTTCTTTCTAAGGAGCCTATGAGATGGACTTGGAAGTAGGAAAGCAGAATAATATTTGCGCACAAACTCTTCATGGGTTAGAAAAGATTTTTCCAATGTGCAAGGACAAGGTATTCCTAGCCCAAACAAGGTACAAATTGGTCTATATCACAAATGATATGAAGGGCTTCGGCCCAACAAGGAAAGTTGTTTTAACTGAACTGCACGAGGAACACAAGTACCCGTAGGTGTTTCTGTTTGTGCAAGCTTGGCGGTCATCGAAAGCGAGGCTGTATGACTGGAGAAGTCCCCACGTCTTGTTTCTCACTTTCTCATAGCAGCCAGAAAAAATATTATAAATGAGAATCCAACGGAATCTTGACAACCATTCAAAAGATTGGTGGCTTCAGTTGAACCTTTTAGATTCTTTCTTTAAACTCATTCACTTGATTTGGTCTTACATTTTAGATATTCTGACTTCTCAATTGTCCTTTCAGTATCAAACTGATTAAACGCCTGCTTCGCTTCTGTTGTTGCTTCCACTCCCACATGACTTCATCTATATACTAAAACGGGTAAGGACTTTCTTCTTTCATTTCTTTATGTTTCTTCTCAAAGTTTGAATCTTTCTGTTTAAAACTTCAAGTTTTTTCTTTTTTAAGATGAGAGGAATTGATGATGATAGGATATTGATTGCTATTGTGTTTAAGTTCAGTTAAAAATTTATCATAACCCATTCAGTGAAAATTTACAGAATCTATGTCTAATTGAATTGTCAATTGGTCTTCAAATCCAACTATGTCTGATTAAATTTTTGTGATGTTCTGGGTTCAATTAAAGGGAAGTATATGATGGTTCTACAATGTTAACGGTCTATCCTCCGGGAGCTATCAGCAATTGCCTGGCAAATCTAGGCTATAATACACTTCATGATGCTTCTTCCTGCAAGATTACACATGTTAATTCCTTGACTAGCATTGCAATTCCTCCTAGCCCTTTACAGAGTCCTTCTAGTAATGTTGTTTGTAGTTCCTTCTTTTCTTGGAAAGGCCGTAATCAGCTTGATATTCATCATTTACCGCATAGAGTGGCTTCAAAGAAATGGCTGGTAAGCAATAAGTTTCAATCTTGGTGGTAAAAATTTGTCCTACCAATTTTTGATGATTTTAACTTCATGTATTGCATGATTTGAAATATTATAGTGCCAATCACATGATGCTATGTCACCGGACAATGAGTATCGTTCATCGCGCAACATAGCAATCAGCTTGTTCAGGCGGTACAGGAATGTCATTGACCGTGGAGGAGGTGACAACCTAAAAGTATATTCAGCTTTTTGGTCGATCTGTTGATTAAGGTTCCTATGCTGCGTTCTTCAAATAATAGGTTTGAATATTGTATGTCAGGAGTTCATTAGTGCGGGAGTGAATGCGTATGCACTAGGCTGTACGGATGAAGGATTAAGGAAAGAACTCACTTCTATGAAGGAATCTGGTTTTGAAATTGAAGCAATGCAAAGCTATGGTGGAGGCACCAGTCTGAAATCCAAGATTTTCGCAGAAGAGGTGACCCACTTCCATCTAGTTTAACTTCAATTCCCATTTCTACTTATTCAATTAATGCAAAATTGAATCATTACAGTTCTAATCTCAGAATTAAGAATGACCTCCAGGTCTGTTGATATTAGTCTATGACATCATAAGCATTGGCACTCTTGTTAAAGAAGGCAATTTAGCAGGCTCTTAAAAGTCACCTCTAGTTGAATCTTATTGGCCTATTAAAGGATACCCACAATATAGTCAGACCACAGAAAAACTAATTTAAAATGAAAAATAAAAAGAGAAAAGGAGTAATAGGAGAGGGAAAAAAAAAAATTCTGTATACAGTGATATGTAACTAACTAATTAAGTCCATCTTTTCTGATGCAAAGAATGATAGTGTTATCTGTGTAATCTTGAGCGGAAGGTAGACATGATAGCAAGTTTTTTAAAATTGGGACTACACCCTACCTGGTGATTGGGGTTTTATATGTATGGTATGAAGAAGATAGCTAGCAAACTACTCAACAGTTTGGTGGATCCACATTTTCCTATTTTGTGATACAGGTTGATGAATGTATTCTGTGGTTGAGCATTATATTTATCACCATCTTGTGCACGCCACAACCAACTATAGTTAGGTGGTCATCAACACCACCTGTGTCGGACGAAATACTGCCCAAGTGGAAAGGGTTCTGTGCTCTTATAGCAAATGCATATTATGTACGAGGAATGGCATGGTAAGGTTCTATCAGAAGTTTTTATTTTGCTGGAAATAAACCTGTAGTTGATTTTATAGGATCCCGAGCGGAGATACAATTCTAAGATATTTCTGTAAAGTTGCTTTTACGTTTAATTTTTTTACTCAATCGGCAGTTCTGAGAAGTAGTTTTTACCGAATGATTTATAATTTTGGTTAATCTTTAAATTTCTAACCTCTCTCTCTCTCTCTCTCTCTCTCTCTCTCTCTCTCTCTCTCTCTCTCGGGATGGGAAACATGATTAATTTGTTTGATGAATATCTTAATTATATTTACTTGTCCTGTTTAATTTCTTCCATCCATTGATAATTATATTTAATCTTTTGTCAAGTATGAGAGAAGCTTACTACACTTTTGCTTGAATTATCTCATGTGCTCACCAAAGGCTTCCGGTGAAGACTCTTCAGTTAGAGCAGATGGCAGTGATGGGACAAGCTGAGGAACCATCGGTTGTTGCCAGCCGAATGCGATTAGTTTTTAGCACATTAGAGGTTAGTAAAATTTGTACTCTTTTTTTTTCCTTTCTTTTCATTAAATCATATTCATTTTAGCCTTAAGGAACATTGAAACTGGAGCATTTGAATGTTGCCAGTTGAACTTTCTTTTATTAGGTTGACAATATGTTAACAGAAGAGTGATTTTTTAGATGATTATGGACCTGAAGTTTGTTGATGTTGTTGTGTAATACTGAATTAGATTAGTGCTGTTCTAGAATAGAATGCCCGAGCAGGCCAAAAAAACAAAAAAAGGGTTTGGTTGCCTTTTTCTGCTAATAACACATTTAGAAATTTCAATGGCTTTTGCAGGTAGTAAGTCCACAATGGCCAAGAGTCTAGTCGGTGTACTTCAATATCCATAAAAATTCGTTTTCCAAGAATCAATCCCCGGTTCAGATTATGGTTTCATTTGAAAATTGTAAATTAGTATAGCATATCATACAACTTCTCCCATAGAAAAATCTCCTTGCAAGCTTATTGCTGTTACAGTATTATCAATGGTATATGTTGCTGTTCTCTTGGCATTCTTGGATGGCCACTTCTTATAGAGTTATATAATTCTCAATATAAATATTGTCTGGTGTTCATGGTGCCTTTGATTATTACCTGTTCTTTTGTAACACACGCTTAATCGAGACATCTATAGGGAACAAAAATATAACACGATTCAGTTGAAAAAAAATACTAACATTACCACCTTTCATCTGTTCTCTTCATACAAAGAAATAAGGAAACAAGGTCAAAATTGATGGGTGTTTAGCGTACAATTGTGGAACTATAATGGATCAGGCAAGGCTGTAAATGCAGCAGAGTCCTTCAGTGTCTTACGGGCACGCCAATAGACAGCAGTAGCAGTTTCTGTTGTTCCCAACTATTGAAGCAACGAAATCATGTTAAACGAGATTTAAGCTATATCATAACAAATGAAAAAAGTTAATTCAACAAAATATGGGCTTGAACTAAAATGCAGGGAGAAGAAATTGTATAACTTAATTAAAGAAGCACGACAAAAACGCTGGTGGCCTCTGACACCTAATCATGTTACAATTAGGCTAATAACGAATAAAAAAATTAGAAGACATGGATTGCACCAACTAAAATATTTCTTGCATGTAGGAAAACTGAGAAGGAGCAACCTATCCTAATCCATAAATTCTTTAATTAAAGCAGAGGAAATCTCACCTTAGTCTCCATAGAATAGTAATCTCGCCACAAGCTCGAGTCTTGGTCGTATGTTGCAAGTGCAGATTCAAACAACTTCCGGGCACTTACAAGACAATCTTTATAACCAACAGATGCAAGGTTCGATTCCAATTCAATGCAATTTCGATATAAAGCCAAACCGGGATGGGGTAGAGAAAGAAACCTGCAAAATTAAAACAAAACTGGAGTTAGACACCCCAACATAGGCAGAAAGAATAATTTAGACTCATATTTAGTGATAAATGAACACATTCAATGAATTGCAGGGACCCTCTTACCGAATTGGTCTTACACAAATTACCAACAAAATTATAGTGTACAAACAGTTCACAGGAGGGCATGCAGATTAACTGTGAATACTAAGACAATCATCAGAACAATGGTCAGGTTTCATGAATTACTGACATACCGCTTATACATTTCTCGTGCATGCTGAATGCCATCTTTCTGCACAACAAAATTGATTAAAGCAGAAGGGAGCGAAAATCCATCATTGCTGCCACCATCTTTAGCAACAGAAATAAGGGAAATTTCAACCAACTTTTCAAAATAATCTTTCTGATTTGCAAAGAATTTGAGGCCCTGCAGTAAAGGATAATGTTAGAAGCTGTAGATTAACCTTTGAACTTCGTCAATTAGTTGTTTATAACCCAAAAGTTAGATTTAATCTTGAAGCAAAAGTTTTAAAGAGTGATAATTAAGAATAAAAGACTTTTGAATCTTTCATCATTTCTATTAATATGAACAATTTCGGTGTTTGATAACATACCATAAGCCACAAGCTCTCAGCCTCTGATATTGATACTTTTGTCAAAATGCTTTTTAGGAGTTCAAAGATAGATAGCATATCAGCCTTCGTGGGAGAAGAGGAACTCCTTGTAACACATTTAACTTCTGCTGAGACCCTTAAAAGCCATAACTGAACCGAATCTGAAAGTTTTCCACAGCAAAGCTTTTCAGCTAGTCTCCGAGCCTCTTCCAATCTCCCAAGTTGCAAGTAAACTGTAATATATCTGCAAGCAATATCCTCTGTCAAGCAACCCATTGCTTCGGCCTTTTCATATACCGACAAGAGATTTGAAATACAATATTCGGTATGACTGGATGGCTCCAAAACTTTTGCTTCTCCTGTTTTGGGAGCAATAATATCCATCAAAAAGTTTATATAATGATTAAACATCCTGCCTGAAGCCGCATTTTCTAGTGCCTCTTCATAGACCTGAAAATGACAACATCCAAGGTGATCATTAGGCAAAACAATCACAAGCTCTTACGATGTTTATCATCATTCAAATTCTCAAGAAAAGCACATTTTCTCATAAGCATCTAATACTTGTCAATCTACGGATAATGCAGCTAAAAACAGAGCTTTAAAAAACCATAGGCAACAGGATACGTATCTTTCAGGATTTCACCAAGTCACACTGACAAATACCTGAACAGCTTTTTGCATTTGAGAAAGCATTAAATCTTCACTCATCTCTGTCTTATTTATGGTATCAGTCATTTTAAGTCTAGCAAGCCAATCCCAATAATCCGGATCTGCTGAGAAGTCTCTCTTCATGTCACTTAATATCTCCTCACGCATATCCTCTGATTGTGCCAAGTCTGTTGCTTCCAATATCTCAAAAAACCGATGTCTCAAGCTGAAACTAGAAGGAAGAGCTTCAATAGCTCCACTATAGATAGTCTGAAGAACCTTCAAACCTTGCTCTCTAAATAAATCTTCTTTCTTTTCAGACTCCACATTTTCGACGGCTGATCCATCATTATTTCTCTTTTCTTCATCAAGTGGCATAAATAAATCTTTGTTATCATCTATCCATTGTTTTTCTTCCACATCTCTGCGATCACGGACCAGAGTTCCTTTATCCTCTCCCAGAGCAACCTTCCGAGCCTTTAATTTATTAAGGTAGGTGAGTTCCATGCGAAGATACTCTACCCAAAGATCTTCCGAAGCTGGGCAGATTCTCAAACCGCTCTGCATCAGAGCACGAGCAGCATTGACATTTAAGTTATGATCAAATTCCCATGCTGCAGCATATATCCAAACTCCAGGAACCTTTGGATGAAACCTAATCACCTGAGCCAGTACCTGAAAATGTTGAATTGCAAAGAGAGTTATAACATTACACCACTTGAGCCAAACGGCACTTTACCAATAAACACAGCAATTTGTTTTAGCAATTCATTTCAAATAACAACATAACTTGCAAAACTTATTCCTTTTTATCTCTTTTTCATTTTCTCAGCAGCCAAACAGCATAGTAATAACAAATCAAAAGATTAAATTTTTTTTCTAAAAAATTCTCAAAATCTTTACTTTCCTCCACTTTCTCACCAACCAAACAAAGCGAAAAAGCAAAAACAAAACAATTTACCTTCTTCATTCTGCCATTCTTCCGCTGCCTACAAAACTCCAGGTACCTGAACCACAATTCAATGTCTCCTTTAAACCTCATAACAGCCAATCTATAAATCTCCAAAATCCTAGAAACTCCGGCGAAATCCGAAACCGACTTTTTCATCCTCTTCCTCTTCTTCTTGGAGCTCTTCTCGACGTTTTCCGTCTCAAGCACCACGGACTTCTTCCTGAGGCGGCGGAGTGCGTCCAGCTGAGTCTCGTACTCGATGTACGCTAAGTAGTCTTGTTTGAGAGGACTCGGTCGCTTCAGCCTGTACTCGAACTTCCGCCGCTGTTTAACGATTTCCGTGATTTCACGGCGTGTGAAGAGGCCGCGCCGTTCCAAGTCGTCCAGCTCGTCCACCATGCGCTCGAGGTGGTACTGTACCACGTCAGCCATTGCTGGTTGTCAAGAGGAGAGTTAACTCGTCGGAACTCGAAGGAAGAGAAGGAAAGCAATCGTGTGACTGCCTTAGGGCTTATGCAGTTGAGAACAGAGAGGGAAAATGAGAAACTGAAGTATGGGCTGGTCCGGGTCGGGCTTAGCTTCGGCCTGGATCTGGCCCAAAACTTAACCCGGTCCAATCGATAATGGAAAAGAGTAACGTATTGTAAAGCATATTTAAGATGGATGTGTTGTGCATCACGATTCACCCGCACTTCAAAGGGATTATATTTTACCACTCTTCACCCTCTCATATTTCTCTTCTTTACAATTTCAACCTTGATATCATTTTATTTATTATATAATATATCGGTCTTTTTTATTCATATTTTATTTGTATGTTACTTAAAATATTCTATTCAATTGAACCAATTTTTAAATAGAAAGATATTTACAACTCCTTCAGTTTTTATTTTTTAAATATTATTATTTTATTTTTTAAGTTTGGGTTTAATGAAATCCGACGGCTAAGATTGCTTCTTTTTTGCTTTATTTTATTAACGGTAAATGATGTATCCAACGGCAAAGACCGCTTGCAGTAACCATAAACCGACCAATCAAATTCGATTATACGTACAAAATAATATCTTTTCTTAATAAATTATTCTGAATAATTGAAAAAATAAAATGAAATAAAACACAGGTAATTTTAGCTACAATTACTATTACAATTGCAAATTAGCAAGACCGCAACAGGCAACTGGGAGATAAATTACTGAAGACTGTAACTACAACAACAAAGACTGATACACCGATGTGGCGTTTATGTGTTCTTTTCGGTACATCCCCTATAAACCAGACACCCGTCCTACAATTCTCTCGTCACCTGATTTGACAGTAAATTTAACACGACTCGTTTCAAGTGTAATGTTTAGTTATATTTTCTCCCGTGTATACCCGAATCTGCTTTTACTACAGTAGATTTAAATTTATATAAAAATTTTATAAACGAGTAAATAAAAATTAACATGTGTATGTAGCTTAACTTGTGTATACCATAACAGTTCCCCAACCCCACACTACATACAACGGGAGCCAGCCTATCCATCGATCACAACTTCCAAAGTTGTCCCTTCAACCCTTTCAATCTCTTCAAGTTGAAGAAGAACTGGGTCTGGGTTTTCTGGACTCTGGTGAACCCAGGTGATGAGGAATGTGGGAAGGGATCGTAGGTTTTGATGAAAGCAGCGGAAGCAGCGTTCAATCAGACTCCACAGAAATGAACACGAGGTTGATATGATAATGAAGCACAAATAGACAACCCAGAAAGCTGAGGGTTGGAAAAAGGAAGAGGCCAGGATTGACAGCAACAAGACAGCCGAGAAATCTCCACTGCGCGCGGTGATGGGACGAATGGCAGTGAGGCGAAGTCTAATAGGTGTAAAGAGGAAAAAGAGTAGAAACGGAACCAAAATTATCGAGATTAGTGTGGACCAATTAGGATGTTGAAGAATCTCCTGAGCAACATCTTCGTAACTACAAAAGATAAAAAAAATATTTAAGAGGGGTGGTAAGAAAAACCTCAAATCAATTGAGAAACCCATCTTCGATAATGAGGTTTAGCTCTAAGAGAGAATCAGAATTCGAAGGCCTCAAATCATGCAGGGGCAGGGCTCATACTTGAGGTGACAACCTATTTATAATAATGCAATAGCCAGTACGTAAGACAACCTAATCATAAAAATGCAGCGGTCATAGGCGCACCTACACTTTATCCGCAGGGAGGCCGCCGGGGCCGGCCTGGGCTCCACTTAAACTTTAAAATCTAATTACACCCCCTTAAATTTTAACTGTTACGATATATCATCATATAAAATTAGTTACACCCCTTAAATCCTTATATAAAAATTACTTCATTTTAACGATTATACTTTCTTATAAAAATTATATGAATTTAACAATTATAATTCATGCCATTGGATTCATCTTTAATTTTAGGTACTGTTTTTACTAAACTCTCTTAGAGTTACATAATTAGTTATGTTCACTTATGTGTTTCTATTTTATGTTATTACACGATGAAAATATCATAATATATATATTTATACAATTTATTTAGAATGTATTTCGAATATAAATAATCATAACAGATTTGAAAGAATATTTGCAATATATATACACACACACTACATCATCAATCTAAATTTTTATAATTTTATTTGAACTCAATTCATCGTTAATATGTTAATTTACACGGAATCTTAAATTTATATAATCAAATATTAAAAAAATAAATTCTCTAATTATAGAATATCAAAATCCAAATGTTAAATATAAAGTGTTAAAACAATGTTATTCAAAACATATTAATTTAATTATAATTAAAATACTTTAAAACTTATATATATATATATATATATATATATATATGATATAAAACTTTTTCAAACTATAATGTATAATTTTAGTCTTACACACATATATTTAGTTTTATATATATTTTAATTATAAACTAAATGGTGCCCCCTCTAAATAAAATTTATGAGTTGTGGCTTTCATTTTTTATTATTACCAATGTTTATCCTTGATTTTGCTATGTAGCTTTTCATTGTTTATGGCTTTATGCTCTATGACCAATGTCTACACTCAGTTTTTTGACTTTTTGGACTTCCCTTACCTGGACGTGGCTGGGATGTGGACGAGTTTGTGGACTTATAGGAATAACAGCATAGATATATAAACGAATAAGTATATAAAAATTATAAATACGGTTTTTTATATTTATTTATAATTTTCATACACTTATTTATAATTTTATAAGCTCATTTATAATTTTTACATATTCATTAAAGAAAAGTTGTATTTATAATTTATACATATTGATATATAACTTTTACATATTCATTTATAATTTTTATATAATTTTAAAAAATTAATGTACCGATACATCAAATGCATCATAATCAAACTCTAAGGATCTCTACTTTTTTACTTTTTTAACGGCCATTAGATTGCGTCAAATCACCAAATTACAGAGTATTATAAAAAATAAAATAAAATAAATTACAATAACCTAGCTCTTCTCGAAGCGTTGGAGGCTAAAAAAGTAGAATACTCCTGTATTTACTAATCGTGCAGTCAACTTACTTACTGTTACTTACCGAATAATAATAAATGACTAATTGAGCAGATTGATGTGGTAGTGCCAACTCAGCAGCGATATCAGTTTGTAAAAGGTCAGTTTGTATGCCAGTTCGTATGAATAAGGTTACTGCATATAAGTAATCAGGAAGAGCCAAAAGTCGCGGAATGACAACATGGGCAGCACGTGAATATGACAAAACAGTCAAAATATTCTCCCAACACAGAAGATGAATAGAAAATGCTATCAATCTTAGTTGAATTTTAATATTAATAAGGGATGAAAATGCTATTTTATTATTATTTTTTAAAAGAATCTTCAGATTGTTTTATCTTTATCTGATATTAAAAAAAAAAAAAGTGATTGATGTTTACATAAATTAAATAAATAAAGATAAACCTTAACCGTTTGTATTCAAAAATCATGTCAATAACGCAGAGGATTCTTACTCCTAACGCCATGTGGCCTTTTCCTTTCGCATCCTCGCTTCCGTCCCAACTCCTTTAAATAATCAAAAATAACTTAAATAAATTTTAATCTTTTTAAATAGAAAATAGAAAATTTTAATATTTGAAAGCTTTTTTTATCTTAATTATTTTGTAAAGATAATTTTAATATTTTTATCTATCTAAATTTTTACTTTTTAAAATTTAATTTTTAAAAATTAGTCTCTGTCTACTTTTATAATTTAATATAAAGGTATATTCTTCAAGCAGTACTAGTACTTTATAGACAAATTAATTTTTAAATAATTGATTAAATACTAAAATAATTGTAACTAATAATAAAATCTAAAAGCTCTTGTCCGAAGATGCGGGGTTAAACGCACCCTTAATCTTATTCTAAAAAATTGAAGAGTAAGAAATTGCCTCGAAATTTCTGAACGTCGAAACGGAAGTTCAGGCAAGCTTTTGTTCAATTAAAGAAGAATAATAGATAGAGATCAGGAATACTGTGGTATTGACATGTCGTTTAGTGGTTAGTTGATTCATTTGTTATATTTAAATCAAAGGAGGAAAGGGACGGAGGAGCACAGAGGACAACGCTTGTTGTACAAGCTTTGCATGTACCGTCTACAAATAAATGAGACTAGGTCAAAACTACTGACAATATAAAACACTAATATATTACTTATAATATAAGGAATGATATTTTGATACAAGATTATATATAATTTTTTAGTTATTGATCTATAAAATCTAACAATTGAAATGATTGATGAGTTGATAACATTAAATATAATTTATTGATTTTTAATCTCAATCATTAGATTTTATGAGATCAATGACTATAAATGGTTATATTGATTTTTAAATATTAGTAGAAGTACGTGTACATATTCGGAGGAATTTAATTTACTTTAAATTTGCATTTGCATGACCAATGAATGTGTAAACAATAGTTACAGGAATTCTATTCCTGAAAATAGAAGCAAAAGAATTCTTAACAAACTATGAGCTCCAATTTGTCACACAACACCAACTTGCTGAATAGAAATCAACCAAAAATCTCTACAGAATGTTTGAAAAAACAATGAAGTAGCTGGTGATGAAGGCAGCTGATGAAATAAAAACCAAAACAAAATTACCAAAAAAAAAAAATCAACCTAGGAACAAATAGGTTAAATGAAATATGCGAAAATTATAGATAACATCAATAGCAGAATTCTGAAATCCTTATAAAATCTCTCTGGTTGCTAAAAAAATATTGAAGAAGTTGATACACTAAAGCTTTGAATACCTTTCATAGAAAAGGGACATTGAGACAAAACTCGTCAGCTCTTTCAAACTTTCGATGATTTGTCATCTCTTCCACATTCTTTCTAAAGTCAATCACGAAATATTGTTTGTAAAAGCCCATCTTTGAGCCACGATCAAAACATCAGGAACCGAATTTTTAAAATTCTATTTGAAAGCATCGAAATATCACTCATTGTAGTACCACATCAGTTTACTTGGCACAAGAACCCATAATTTTCCATGCAGTGAGAGAATATATGAAAATCGCATAATAAAATTCAAAAATTGATTACTAAAGTCATCAAAAATACAAACATTTATTCGTGTATATACTCGAAAATGTACAAAAAGCAGAGAACTACAGCCAGAATATTGAGAGGTCGAAGGTACAAGAGGAGGCGCAGAGGTGAACTAGGGAATCACGAACAAAAGTAATTAAATCTCGGCAGGGGTAATTTTGAAAATTTTCATTTTTAAAGGGGTGCCTAAAACATCAATTAAATATACGAGACTTTATGAAGACTTGTAAAAAAATTTTCAGACAACGGCCGACTGAAAATTTGACCAAATTTTTTAAAGATTGAGAAGGGGCGACCATCGAGCCTCGCCCTTCTTCGCTCCAAATTGGTCGGAACTCGAAGGAAGAGAGGGAAAGCTAGTGTGTGATTGGCTGCCTTTGGGCTTCTGCAGTTAGTTAAGGCGAGAGGGAAAAGGAGCAATCAAAGTATGGGCTGGTTCTGGCCGGTACGGGCCATCCATCTGCTTCGGCCTGGCTCTGGCCCAAAACTTGACCTTCTCCAATCAATATGGAAAAGATTAATGAATTGTACAAGTAAAGATCGTTTTGTGCATCGAGTTGTGTGTGGAAGCTCCACGACTCAAATTACACATACCCATATGCTTCTGCAAATTCAACCCCAAGTCTCTGATGAGACTTTACATTTTGCATTACAAGTCTGATGCAAATAAACTTTTGATGACACGTTGATTTACACTTGACCGACTATAATAACCTATATGGCATTGGGTGGCTGTAACGCTTAAATAAACGCTTGAGTGGGCTTGAATTTTGGGCTGTAAGTTATGCAATTTCAGGTAGAGATGACAATTTTCTCCGGTTGGGCCGGGTACCCAGATTTTACCCACACGGCCCGGCCGAAAAAAAGCCCGGATTTTGAGAATTAGGCCCGGGTGCGGGGCTGCTAAATGCACACAGGCCCGGGTATAGTGCGGGGGCCGGATTGCTGAGGAAACCTTATCCCCGGCCCGCACCCGCACAACCCAATCTTTTTTTTAAATTTTGTATTACAAAATGTGTATGACGAGACTTGAACCCGTGACCTGATACTTGAATTCTTGGTCGTTGAACGCCAAGCTACTCACCTTTTCCAACTATATTTTGCACACAATTTAATAATATCAATTTCCTTTTATATATATAATTAAAAGTAGTAAACTGACGAAGCTGGGATTTGAACCTTGGCCACCAAAAGCCATTACACGCCCTTTGCCAACAGTGCTAGCCACGTCCTTTGTCAAAGTTCTGGAACATTACGCTATTTTACTCTATCCAAAGTGTAAAAAAATTAAAAAATAAAAATAAAAGCAGGGATTTTTCCGGGTTTTTTTTCGGGTGCGGGTGCATCATCTCAACACCCGCAAATACCCGCATCCGGAAAAATCCGAAAAAATCTGGGAATTTTGGGGACCGGGGATGAATTTTTTGATCCGATGTGAGTGCGGAAACGCAAAACCCGCACCCACACCCGTATTTTGCGATCCTAATTTCAGGTTTGAAGCTTTGAAAGCTTAATAAAGAGATTATGTTATATTGCATGTTCACCCTCTTATATTTCTGTTCTCTACAATTTCAGCCTTCATAGTATTTTATATATTATATAATATATAGGTCATTTTTATTCATATTTTACTTGTATGTAACTTACAATATTCTATTCAATTGAATCAATTTTTAAATATAAGTTATTTACAACTCCTTCAGTTTTTTTTTTAATAAGAATGTAGGATATGTTAAAAAAATTAAAGGAAATTAATGAAGTAGAACTATAAGGTTCACGTTTGAGATTATATTTAAGTTTAATTTGAACAAATTGGTTTGCTTATAAGCTGCATGTCAAGTTTAACTAATTATAAAGCTCATTTAACACAATTCAAAGAGTGGTATCATACGTCATATTCTTATAACTATATATTGTGGAATCAATATTTGTATAATATATGGTATTCTCAATGAATATAGTTAAATTTAAAGACAAAAGGTGGCATAAGTTCATTTATATAGTTAAATTTGAACAATGAATTAGATTGCTACTAGAAAAGAGAGAGGCAGAAGTGAAAGTACTGATAAAGTATTAACCAAGCATTTTTACTAAAGATTGATTGGAATGACCATTTTTCCGGAGAAAAGGGCAATTTTGTTAGCATATTGTCACGCCCCGCACGACATGCGCATTGTTTCACACCAAGCTTGCTCGGAAGAACGCCAAAGAATGGGAATTCAGGGCAAGTGTTATGGTGATTTAGGACCCTCGTGTCAAGAAGAACTCAATGGCGTGAAGAATAGGCATAGTGTTCTGGAAGCTTCTAGAAGGTTTCGGGACGTTCCGGGACATTCCGGAGAGATTCGAAGGAATCCGGAAAATAAGAGATGAACATGGAAGACTCAAGAAGGCTCAGGAGGATTCTAGAAGGTGAAGGAATATGATAGAAGGCCGCGGATGATTCTAGAAGCATGGAGAAATATCTTGAGTCTAGAATATTCTAGGGATGCCTGGCAATTTGTGGATGTCTCTAGAATTACTTGGCCTCCAAGTAAGGCTAGTAAATATCTAAGATATTTTGGAAAGTCACATGCAAAATATCTAGATATTATAGGAGATAGTTCTAAAGAGTCAATAATGACCGTCGGATGTAATGAATCTTAGCTGTCCATTGAGGAGGTGGATTACTATAAATACCCCTCCTAGGCTCATTTGCAAGCCAATCCACAATCAAGGCAATCAAGCCAAGTTCCATATAAGCCTTTGTAAAGAGTTCTCTTGAGTAATACAAAGATTTCTTCTCTAGCAACACTCATTCTCAATCGTCCCATCTCTTCTCTTTGCCTAAAAAGCTCTTTAACTCAACGGTCCTAACTTCTCCTTGAGCGAGAAGCAAACTATAAGGCTTACTTAGCAACTTTCGGGTTCAAGTTGCCTAAGTGCCGCACGAGCAGCTGTGCTAAACTCTAAGCTCGTGACAATATGGTCCAAATGGGCTTCCAAGTGTAATAGGTAATGTTGCAGAAACCACTAAACTGTCCCGTGACTTTTGTCTGTCTTGCCCGTCATATTTTTCAACATCTCAAAATGTTTTTTAATTTTGAAAGAAGAAAGTAAAAAACAAAATCCTAATTTTTCCTCCAACCTATAATATTAAAGCTTAAGAACAAAAAAAAAAGGAAAAAAAAAATAAAAATTCTTGACTCTATTGAGCAGCGTATTCTGAAAAGAAGGCATCACAAAATTCATCAATTTCAGTCCTTTCTGGGAACTAAATACAGCATGGGATCACCATGCAGTCAAAAGAAAGGCATATCCGAAACACTGACTTATGTACACTCTGGACCGTTAACCGTCAAATTGCCCATAGAGACGCGGACATCACAAACAAGGCATTAATGCACACTTGGCACTGTCATACCTAAAAGTTTCCACAAGGCAGAATTAGTGCTGCAGAGCCTATCACAATATGAAACAACAAATTCTCGTTCATGCTTCCTCAATCCACAAACAAGCATCATTTAGGCCACAAAATGAACTCTGAAATCCAGAAAGGATAATATAAATTAGCAATTGGTAAATGAACACATAAAACAAAGCATCTGAATACAAATCCAGCAGGATCAATCATTGTACTGAATAAACGTTCGTTATAAGTCCAGTACCGTTGCTTCTTCACCTTTCAAGACTGGAGCTCCAGTAGCATCCTGCATAAAACAATGCAAGTAAACTCCTTTTGAACTTCAAATACAAAGCAAAAGCAAATAATGAAGATACTCCCGCGTAATTTATCAAATAGAATATCCCCAGTAGGCTTAATTGGAGATAAGGGAGGATCAATGTTTTCAAAGCCCCTTTTGCTGTTTCTTAGTCTTCTACAGGACACTAAAACCTTAAAAATTTTACGTGCACTAGATTTCAAGTCAAGTTTTAGGGGAGAAGATAAAGCAAGAAGCCTGCAGTATAACTTATCCTATACTTCCATCAATTCTCCTGCTAGAACACACCCTATTTTACCTTCTCCACGTCTGAATCTTCCGCGTTCTTTTTTAGTTCCTCGTCTTCAACTTCTTCCTCAAATAGAATGCTCAAACACATTTTTTTTTTTTTTTGCCAAAACAAATGTGATCCATAAACTCATGAGAAGTTCTTGAATGAGGATAACTGGGAAAGCCTTCAAAAGTGCTTGTTAAATTCTGTTATTGTTCTTCTTGTTTTTGAGTAGTCTCATCTACTGATCAATATGTACAAATAGCTCTGCATTGCCCATGTCTATGTCAATTGATTTTGCCATTCCTGCATCATCCTCAGCATATGCCCAAAGAGACTTCTGGTAAAGCTGCTGCCATCTAGGTCCCTTGAGCCAAAAGCTTCTTGATCCCCTGAATGGCACAGCTTAATCTCAATTTCCTCTAGTTCCTTCTCAAGATTTCAACTTTGCTGTGCACTAGAGCAGTATCTTTTTTCCATTCTCCGCTCCAATTCAATAAATTCCTTCTCAGACGCTACTACAATTTTTTCCTCAACTAAGGTTTCAGAACCTGAGTTCAGTCAGTCACCTTCTGGTCAATTTCTTTTTCAATTACGTTGGATTCTGTACCGTTGAACCTCAAGTTTTTTGCTCTCAAGTCTCAACTAAGCAACTTTTCCTTCTTTCTTTTTGAGATTTGCTTGCACTTCATTTTGCTCTTGCTCACTTTGAACTTGGTTTCCATTTGCAGCTTATAAAAAAGGTGGTCCATGGCAGCAGTCCTTGATACTAAAATGACTGCAGATGAAGATCTTCAGTGCCAAATTTACCTTTCATTGGCATATGATGGCCACGAATGATACAATTTACTTTTTGCTTCATATTCAAGATTGCAAGTAGTCTCTGCATATCGCCTTGGAGGTTTGGCCTTGCAAACAGTACCTAAAATTTTTTTATTTATCATCCTTGCAAGAATCCTGAAGCATTAAAAAACTCATCAAACAGAGACACCAGACAAAGCTCACGAAAAGTCACCATAATTTGTAGGACTGGAACCTTCCTGCAGAAGCATAGTCAGTTTGACATAAGGCTAATATCAAAAGGCACACCTGAAAATCTTTTTTTTTTTTTTCAGCCGTTGCCACAAAACTAGAATTTCTATTGTCCTCCCAAAACGTACAAATTCTATAATCCAAAACTCTAAAAACAGGAACATGTCAAACCACATAGAATGCACATAAGTGAAAATGGAATTGGATAATTATTTTTCACTTACATGTAGCAGCCAAGGAAGGCAGCCATTTTACTGAAATAAGAGCAAGCATTCTCCGTAAGAACTTCAACTACAATGCAAATACAAAATTAATATCATGAATACATCTTTTATAGCACTATAATCTCACAATAGTTGATGCTCTGTTCGCTAGATCATGAACAATCCAGAAAAGCCGAACAAAGGTCGGAACTGGATGAAGAAAACATTGCTCCAACCATACATTGCAAAGACGATCAGTGGACAGGGACTTGTAGTATTTCGCTTTTACACTTTCTAAGCTGAAAGTGCGGCCATTGATGGTAAAACAAATAACCTTTTTGTTTAATCTTTCGGTTTTTGTTAAAAGATAATTACAACGTAATTGAATCTCAGAACTTGAAAAAAAAAACACATTAAAGACGAAAGAATCATGAGGAAGGGGAGAGAAACATGAATGAACAAGCTTCATTAAATAATAAGTTAAGTAAAGCTTAGGAATTAATGCTTTAAAAATGCACTCCAAGAATCTTCTTCATCAAATTTCCAATGAAAATGAACTGAAATCACAGATTAGCAGCTTCAAATCGACAGATTCACACAAACCAATCGTTGCTTTCCAAAATTAGAAACAAATTAACGCAATCCCCAAACATGAATGGCTTAATCTCTGCCTCCCAAGTAATATCGAACGTACAATTTTCTAAATTTCTATGACAGAATAGTCCAAATCTTGAACACAGAAGCACGGAGGAACGACTTCGAGGAAAAAGCTGCAAGCGTTGACCACAAAATCGAAATAGAGCCAGCCAGAGGAAAAGGCCACCACTTTTGGTCGAGGTTAAGAGAACGAGAGCGAGCTGCAAAACAGTGGCTGTAATCCTTTATTTGTTGCCGGAGGGTTTTTTTATTTTCCTCTTCGCATTCTTTTTAGCTTTTTTTTCAATATTATTATTTTATTTTTTTAGTTTGGGTTTAATGAAATCCAACGGCTAAGATTGCTTCTTTTTGCTCAATTTTTTAACAGAAGAGATGTATCCGACGGCAAAGACCGGTTGCAATAACCATTAACCGACCAATCAAATTCGATTATGCGTACAAATTAAATAATATCTTTCCTTAATAAATTATTCTGAATAATTGAAATAATAATTTAATAAAACACAGGTGACTTTAGCTGCAATTGCAATTACAAGCAAGCAAACTCCAAGAATGCCACTGGGAGATAAATTACTAATAACTGTAACTGCAACGACAAAGATTGATACACCGATATGGCGTTTGTGTGTTCTTTCCCGTACATCCCCTAAAAACCAGACACCTGTCCTACAATTCCCTCGTCACCTGAATTAACAGAAAATTTAACACGACTCATTTCACGTGTAATGTTTATTTCTATTTTCTCCCGTGTACACGATAACACACTCCCTAACCCCATACAACATACAACGGGAGCCAGCCTATCCATCGATCACAACTTGTTCCAAAGTTGTCTCTTCAACCCTTTCAATCTCTTCAAGTTGAAGAAGCACTGGGTCTAGGTTTTGTGGGCTCTGATGAACCCAGGTGATGAGGAATGTGGGAAGGGATCGTAGGTTTTGACGAAGGCAGCCGAAGCAGCGTTCAATCGGAACCCACAGAAATGAACACAAGGGGAATATGATAATGAGGCACAAAAAGACAACCCAGAAATCTGAGGGTTGCAAAAAGGGAGAGGCCAGGATTGACAGCAGCAATACAGCCGAGAAATCTCCACTGCGCGCGATGATGTGACGATTTGCACGGAGGCCAAGTCTAATAGGTGTAAAGAGGATGAGGAGTAGTAACGGAACAAAAAATATCAAGAATAGCATGAACACAATAGGATGTTGAAGAATCTGCTGAGCAATATTTTGGTAACTGCAAAAGATAACAGTAATATTTAAGAGGGGTGGTAAGAAAAATCTCAAATCAATGATGAAGAAATGCATGCTGAACGATGAGTTTAGCTCAATAAGCACTCGCACCGAAGTAACCTACTTATTTTGTTTTGGGGAAAGGAAGAGGGCGAGAGGGAAGAGGGCGGGGGGTGGAGGAGAGGGAAGGGGAAGCAATCTATTTATTTTGCTTTTCGTGGGGTCCGGGATGACGTGGTGGGGTCGTTTCCCGAAGTTGAAACTATTTCCCATTTTTGGGATTGTCTTCACTTGAATCACTTCCCCTAAGACGCAGTCTGAGCTGACTGCTGCTACAGTATCATGTGCACTTTTCGGTGGCGCAAGTATGTGGTACATCACTGCAGCAGATGCAATGTCATATAAAAGTCACATCAATGTGAGACGTTTATATAATACAATCTGGGTCGTCTGCTGCAACAGCGCAGCATCTGTACCACATAATTACTCCTTTTGGTGATCTCCTCAGTTAAATATTGAAAATATCACTGTCATTCCCGCTTTATAGTTGTGGGGGCTTTTATGCTTCTGTAGCAGGTCTTTCAGGAGAGGTGCGTCCGGAGGTCAATTCTCCGCAAGTCTTTGCCCAAATATTTACGAAGCTTCCTATTTTGAAGGCTTGGTACAGATACGGATCTGCTTGGGTCGAGCTGTTGTATATATATAAAGTTTAAATTATAGTTGGGATGAAATAGCTTCTAGTTTTTTAATGGTTTCCAACTAAATATACTTGCAAAACTATTATAAATAGGAAAAATATAATAATAATTTTTAAATTATTACTTACTATAAATTGGCCAAGTTAAAGGACTTCTTTCTTTCAGATATAACAATTTTATTTTTTATTACCTAATCAAAGTGTCGAGAGATTGAATTATTTTTTAAAATTATGAATCCATACTTGCATGTTAAAATTGTTATTCTGAATTTTAATATTAATAAATGATCAAAATGAGTTTTTATTATTTTATTTTACAGGCTCTGATTGTTTTATCTTTATCTGATTTTTTTTTAAAATTGTGATTGATATTTACATAAATTGAATAAATCAATAAAAAATAAAGATAAATTTTAACTATTTATATTAAAAAATAATATCAACATTGCAAAGGACGCTTGCTCCTAACGCTATATAGACTTTTCTTTTCCCATCCAGCCATGAGCCGTCCTACTCCTGCCCGTCCCTTCTCTTCTACCAACTCGTTTTAATATATTTGACGAGGAAGAAATTGCTATGAATTTGCAGAAAGTTTAAACAGCGTCGGTTCAATTTTCAAAGGAGGAGAAAAGAAAGTGAGAATACGGTGCCACTGACATGTCGTTCAGTAATTAGTTGATTAATTTATTATATTCAAATGGGTAACTAGAGTATTCGCCGTTCCGTCTGCAAATAGATAAGGGTGAAAACGACTGATTATATTTTTTTTCTTTTTTTTTTTTATTAATAAGAATGTAGAATACAAAAAAAAATCAAAGGAAATTAATTAATGAAGTAGTACTATAAGCTTCACATTTGAGATTATATTTAAGTTTAATTTGAACAAATTGATTTCCTTATAAGTTGCACACGTCAAGTTTGACTAATGATAAAGCTTATTTAACACAATCTTCAGACTTAAGAGAGTGGCATCATACGTCACATTCTTGTACATATATATTGCGGAATTAATACGTGTATAATATATGGTACTGTAAACAATTAATTATAATTTTATTTCGAGTTTGTAATGAGTAAGTATCCAAATTACAGCTTCAAATGAATTCGATTAAGATTAATGAGTTGGTTCATATAATTTCAGTAAGTACTAAGAATAAATATATATTTCTCTTTTATATATAATATGATTTGAAGCAATGCCCATTTCATGAAATCACAAGTGCTATTCTGTTTTGCTTTGGGAGTATATATAGTTCATATAGTGTGTCGAAGGATCCAAAAGAGAAGATGATGAAAATTAATATTCCCAGATCATTGCAAGAATTGAATTATAGTAAACTCGAAAATATTAATTTATTTGCTTTGTTTTATTTCAAACAAAATGCAAGAACATTAGATTGATGATATTCAAGTTATAAGGATTACTACAAAGAATAAAGCTAGCATTGTTTTCTCTGACTGGTAATGGTATTATGTGAAGGCATGCAATGCAACAGTTGTAGACAAACGCTATTCATTGATTTCATTGTGTAGCAAGCTGAAGCTAGTGATGTCCATTGCTAGTATCGTTGTAGTTGGCATCACCATTAGCGGTGGCGTCTTCACCTCCACCTCCTCCGCTGTTTCCGCTACCAATTCCAATTCCAAATCCAAATCCAATTCCCATGCCAAAGCCTACGTTAATGTTGCCATTGTTCGGATCACCTCCGGTGCGTCCTTTGCCACCATTTGACCCACCACCCATTCCTCCTCCTGCTCCATAGCCACTACCTTCTCAATGTCCATTTCCTTCACCACCACCTCCTCCTCCTCCACCACCACTTCCTCCTGCTCCAGCTCCTGCACCATAACCACTCCCATGACCATACCCTCCACTGGAACCCCAACCACCTCCACCTACATATTCAAGTGTAGTAATTAGTTGATTCAGTTGTTATATTTAAATCAAAGGCGGAAAGGGACGGAGGAGCATAGAGGACAACGCTCGTTGTACAAACTTTGTATGTACCGTCTGCAAATAAATGAGACTAGGTCAAAACTCCTGACAATATAAAACAATAATATATAACTTATAAGGAGATGAATATTTTGATACAACATTAAACATAATTTTGTAGTCATTGATTCATAAAATCTAATGATTAAGATGACTGATGAGTTGACAGTATTAAATGTATTTAATTTGTTGATTTTCAATCTCAATCACTGGATTTTGTGAGATCAATGATTATCAATGATTATAAATATTGATTCTTAAATATTAGTAGGAATACATGTACATATTAGGAGGAATTTAATTTAGTTTAAATTTGCATTTGCATGACCAGTGAATGTGTTCAGTGGATTTGCATTGTCGTATCTTTTTGCAACTTATACCTCTTTATACTGATACGTGTAAACAATAGTTACAGGAATTCTGTTCCTAGAAATGGAAGCAAAAGAATTCTTAACAAATTATTAGCTCCAATTTGTCATATAACACCAACTTGCTGAATAGAAATCAACCAAAAATCTCTACAGAATGTTTGAAAAAACAATGATGTAGCTGGTGATGAAGGCAGCTGATGAAATAAAAACCAAAACAAAATTAACAAAAAAAAAATCAACCTAGGAACAAATAGATAAAATCAAATATGCGAAAATTATAGATAACAGAAGAGAAAGACATAACATCAATAGCAGAATTCTGAAATCCTTATAAAATCTCTCTGGTTGCTAAAAAAAATATTGGAGAAGTTAATACACTAAAGCTTTGAATACCTTTCATAGAAAAGGGCCATTGAGACAAAACTCCTCAGCTCTTTCAAACTTTTAATGATTTGTCATTTCTTCCATATTCTTTCTAAAGTCAATCACGAAACATTGTTTGTAAAAGCCCATCTTTGAGCCACGATCAAAACATCAGGAGCCGAATTTTTAAAATTTTATTTGAAAGCATCAAAATTTCACTCATCTATAGACTATAGTACCACATCAGTTTACTTGGCAAAAGAACCTATAATTTTCCATACAGTGGGAGAATATATGAAAATCGCATAATAAAATTCAAAAATTGATTACTAAAGTCATAAAAAATACAAACATTTATTAGTGTATATACACGAAAATGTACAAAAAGCATAGAACTACAACCAGAATATTGAAAGGTCGAAGGTACAAGAGGAGGTGCAGAGGTGAATTAGGGAATCACGAACAAAAGTAATTAGTTCGTTTATGAATTCAAATCCTGTTTTCTGTGCTGCACATTTTCCAATACAATTTACATCCAGTCTCAATCATATATCTTTTTTTAAAATTCAAAATAATTTAAAATCAATAACATATTTCTAAATTCAATTGAAAACAAAAATATCGGATTCATAAACGAACAAACTTTAAATCTCGAAAGGATAATTTTGAAAATTTTCAAATTTATAGGGGCGCCTAAGGAACAATAATTAAATATTCGAGACTTCATTAAGACTTGTAAACAAATTTTCAAACAAGGGCCGACTGAGCAGTTGTCCAAATATTTTAAAGATCGAGAAGGGGCGACTACCGACCCTCGCCCTTCTTTGCTCCAAATTGGTCGGAACTCAAAAGGAAGAGAAGGAAAGCTAGTGTGTGATTGGCTGCCTTTGGGCTTCTGCAGTTGGTTAAGGCGAGAGGGAAAAGGAGAAATCAAAGTACGGGCTGATTCTGGCCGGTACGGGCCTACCCTCTGCTTCGGCCTGGGTCTGGGCCAAAACTTGAGCTCCTCCAATCAATATGGAAAAGATGAATGAATCGTACAAGTAAAGATCGTTTTGTGCATCAAGTTGTGTGCGGAAGCTCCACGACTCAAATTACACATACCCATATGCTTCTGCAAATTCAACTCCAAGTCTCTGATGCCGCTTTACATTATGCATTACAAGTCTGATGCAAATAAACTTTTGATGACACGTTGATCTACACTTGACTGATTATAATAACCTATATGGGATTGGGTGGCTGTAAAGCTTATAATAAACGCTTGAGTGGGCTTGAATTTTTGGGCTGTAAGACACATGCAGTTTCAGGTTTGAAGCTTTGAGAGGTTAATAAAGAGATTATGTTTTTTGGCATGTTCACCCTCTTATATTTCTGTTCTCTACAATTTCAGCCTTCATAGTATTTTATATATTATATAATATATAGGTCATTTTTATTCATATTTTACTTGTATGTAACTTACAATATTCTATTCAATTGAATCAAATTTTTAAATATAAGTTATTTACAACTCCTTCAGTTTTTTTTTTTTTAATAAGAATGTAGGATATGTTAAAAAAAATTAAAGGAAATTAATGAAGTAGAACTATAAGGTTCATGTTTGAGATTATATTTAAGTTTAATTTGAACAAATTGGTTTGCTTATAAGCTGCATGTCAAGTTTAACTAATTATAAAGCTCGTTTAACACAATTTAAAGAGTGGTATCATACGTCATATTCCTATAAATATATATTGTGGAATCAATATGTGTCTAATATATGGCACTCTCAATGAATATAGTTAAATTTAAAGAGTTCAAAAGGTGGCATAAGTTCATTTATATAGTTAAATTTGAACAATGAATTAGATTGCTACTAGAAAAGAGAGATGAAGAAGCGAAAGTACTGATAAAGTATTAACCAAGCATTTTTACTAAAGATTGATTGGAATGACCATTTTTCCGGAGAAAAGGGCAATTTTGTTAGCATATGGTCCAAATGGGCTTCCAAGTGTCATAGGTAATGTTGCAGAAACCACTAAACTGTCCCGTGACTTTTGTCTGTCTTGCCCGTCATATTTTTCAACATCTAAAAATGTTTTTTAATTTTGAAAGAAGCAAGTAAAAAACAAAATCCTAATTTTTCCTCTAACCTATAATATTAAAGCTTAAGAACACCAAAAAAAGGGAAAAATTAATAAAAATTCTTGACTCTATTGAGCAGCGTATTCTGAAAAGAAGGCAGACAAAAGTTTTAAGGCGGAAGGAAATTATTATTTATAATCTGACTTTTGGCATCACAAAATTCATCAATTTCAGTCCTTTCTGGAAACTAAATACAGCATGGGATCACCATGCAGTCAAAAGAAAGGCATATCCAAAACACTGACTTATGTACACTCCGGACCGTTAAACGTCAAAGTGCCCATAGAGACGCGGAGATCACAAACAAGGCATTAACACACACTTGACACTGTCATGCCTAAAAGTTTCCACAAGGCAGAATTAGTGCTGCAGAGCATATCACAATCAAAATTAGTGCTGCAGAGCATATCACAATATCAAACAACAAATTCTCGTTTATGCTTCCTCAATCCACAAACAAGCATCATTTAGGCCACAAAATGAACTCTGAAATCCAGAAAGGCCAATATAAAATTAGCAATTGGTAAATGAACACATAAAACAAAGCATCTGAATACAAATCCAGTAGGATTAATCATTGTACTGAATAAACGTTCGTTATAAGTCCAGTACCGTTGCTTCTTCACCTTTCAAGACTGGAGCTCCAGTGGCATCCTGCATAAAACAATGCAAGTAAACTCCTTTAGAACTTCAAATACAAAGCAAAAGCAAATAATGAAAATACTCTTGCGTAATTTATCAAAAAGAATTTACTCTTTTTTTTTTTTTTTTTTTTTGGTTGTTGGGGGCAGGGGAGTGAGGGGCTTATGGGTATGCATATCCCCAGTAGGCTTAATTGGAGATACGGGAGGGTCAATGTTTTCAAAGCCCCTTTTGCTGTCTGGGGAGTTCTAATCTGTTTAAAAGGCACTCTATCACTGCCTAAAAGAGTAGATATTTATTGAATTATTAGTCTTCTACAGGACCCTAAAACCTCAATTTTAAGTGCACTAGATTTCAAGTCAGTTTTCAGGGGAGAAGATAAAGCAAGAAGCCTGCAGTATAACTTATCCTATACTTCCATAATTTTCCTGCTAGAACACACCCTCTTTTACCTTCTCCACTTCTGCATCTTCCGCATTCTTTTTTAGATCCTCGTCTTCAACTTCTTCCTCAAATAGAATGCTAAAACACATTTTTTTTTTTTTTTGCCAAAACAAATGTGATCAATAAACTCATGAGAAGTTCTTGAATGAGGATAACGGGGAAAGCCTTCAAAAGTGTTTGTTAAATTCTGTTATTGTTCTTGTTGTTTTTGAGTAGTCTCATCGTCTGATCAATATGTACAAATAGCTCTGCATTGCCCATGTCTATGTCAATTGATTTTGCCATTCCTGCATCATCCTTAGCATATGCCCAAAGAGACTTCTGGTAAAGCTGCTGCCATCTAAGTCTGCTGCCATCTAGGTCCCTTGAGCCAAAAGCTTCTTGATCCCCTGAATGGCACAGCTTAATCTCAATTTCCTCTAGTTCCTTACAAGATTTCAACTTTGCTGTGCACTAGAGCAGTATCCTTTCTTCCATTCTCCGCTCCAATTCAATAAATTCCTTCTCAGACGCTACTACAATTTTTTCCTCAACTAAGGTTTCAGAACCTGAGTTCAGTCAGTCGCCTTCTGGTCAATTTCTTTTTCAATTATGTCGGATTCTGTACCATTGAACCTCAAGTTTTTTGCTCCCAAGTCTCAAAGTAAGCAACTTTTACTTGTTTCTTTTTGAGATTTGCTTGCACTTCATTTTGCTCTTGCTCACTTTGAACTTGGTTTCCATTTGCAGCTTATGAAAAAGGTGGTCCATGGCAGCAGTCCTTGATACTAAAATGACAGCAGATGAAGATCTTCAGAGCCAAATTTACCCTTCATTGGCATATGATAACCACAAATTATACATTGTCTTTTTGCTCCATATCCAAGATTGCAAGTAGTCTTTGCATATCGCCTTGGAGGTTTGGCCTTGCAAACAGCACCTTAAAATTTTTTATTTATCATCCTTGCAAGAATCCGGAAGAATGAAAAAACTCATCAAACAGAGACACCAGACAAAGCTCACGAAAACTCATCACAATTAGGAGGACTGGAACCATCCTGCGGAAGCATAGTAAATTTGACATAAGGCTAATATCAAAAGCCACACCTGAAAATCTTTTTTTTTTTTTTTTTTTCGGCCGTCGCCACAAAACTATGATTTCTATTGTCCTCCCAAAACATACAAATTCTATAATCCAAAACTCTAAAAACAAGAACATGTCAAGCCACATAGAATGCACGTAAGTAGAAACGGAATTGGATAATTATCTTTCACTTACATGTAGCAGGCAAGGAAGGCAGCCATTTTACTGAAATACACGTTGGAGGTTTGTTAGCCAGTATCACTTTAAATATTGGAGCTGCAACTCCAACGGCATCCTGCAATAATAAGAGCAAGCATACTCCATAAGAACTTCAACTACAATGCAAACACAAAATTAATATCATTAAGATATCTTTTATAGCATTATAATCTCACAATAGTTGATGCTCTGTTCCCTAGATCATGAACAATCCAGAAAGGCCGAACAAAGGTCGGAACTGGATGAAGAATACATTACTCCAACCATACATTGCAAAGACGATCAGTGGACAGGAACTTATAGTAAAGTTTTTTTTTTTTTTTTATGATGAAAGAATTATGAGAAAGGGGAGAGAATACACGATACACGAATGAACAAGCTTCATTAAATAATAAGTGAAGTAAAGCTTAGAAAATAATGGTCTAAAGCTACACTCCAAGAATCTTCTTCATCAAATTTCTAACGAACACGAATGAACTCCCAAATTAGCAGTTTCAACTCGACAGATTCATACAACCAATACTTGCGTTCCGAAATTGGAAACAAATTAACGCAATCCCCAAACATTAATGCCTTAATCTCTGCCTTCTAATTTATACCGAAGTTACAATTTTCTAAATTTCTATGACAGAATAGTCCAAATCTTGAACACAGAAGCATGGAGGAAACGACTTTCGAGGAAAAAGCTGAAAGCGTTGAACACAGAACCGAAATAGAGCCAGCCAGAGGAACAGGCCACCACTTTTGTCGAGCGAGCTGCAAAACAGTGGCTGTAATCTGTTCTTTGTTGCCGAAGGGTTTTTTTTTTTTATTTTTTATCTTCGCATGTTTTTACTTTTTTTAAAATATTATTATTTTATATTTTTTGTTTGGGTTTAATGACATCCAACGGCTAAGATTGCTTCCTTTTTGCTCTATTTTATTAACGGTAAGGGATGTATCGAACCAAAGACTGCTTGCAGTAACCATAAACCGACCAATCAAATTCGACTATGCAAGCAAAATAATATCTGGTCTTAATAAATTATTCTGAATAATTGAAAAAACAAAATAAAATAAAACACGGGTAATTTTAGCTACGATTACAATTACGAATTACTAACAACTGTAACTACAACAACAAAGACACATACACAGGGACATGTGGTGTACGTGGTGTTTGTAGGTTCTTTTCCGTACATTCCCTAAAAAACAGAGATCTGTCCTACAAGTCCCTCGTCACCTGACTTAACGGAAAACTTAACACGACTCATTTTATATATATTCTCCCATGCACACCATAACAGATACATACAACAGGAGCCAGCCTATCCATCGATCACAACTTGTTCCAAAGTTGTCCCTTCAACCCCTTCAATCTCTTCAAGTTGAAGAAGAACTTGGTCTGGGTTTTGTGGACTCTGGTGAACCCAGGTGATGAGGAATGTGGGAAGGGATCGTAGGCTTTGACGAAGGCAGCTGAAGCAGCGTTCAATCAGACTCCACAGAAATGAACACGAGGGTGATATGATAATGAGACACAAAAAGACAACCCAGAAAGCTGATGGTTGCAAAAAGAAAGAGGCCAGGATTGACAGCAACAAGACAGCCGAGAAATGTCCGCAGCCGGCGGTGATGGGGAGATTTGCACTGAAGCCAAGTCTAATAGGTGTAAAGAGGAAGAGGAGTAGTAACGAAACAGAAAATATGAAGAATATCATGAACAGAATAGGATGTTGAAGAATCTGCTGTGCAAAATTTTGGTAACTACAAAAGATAACAATAATATTTAAGAGGGGTGGTAAGAAAAACCTCAGATCAATGGTGAAGAAATGCATGCTTAACGATGAGTTTAGCTCAATAAGCACTCACACCGAAGTAACTATTTATTTTGTTTTGGGGAAAGGAAGAGGGCGAGAGGCAAGAGGGCGGGGGGTGGGGGAGAGGGAAGGGGAAGCAATCTATTTATTTTGTTTTTGGTGGGGTCGGGGATGGCGTGGTGGGGTCGTTTCCTAGAGTTGAAATTGGGAAACGATTTATTTCCCATTTTTGGGATTGTCTTCACTTCCCCTGACACGCAGTCTGAGCTGACTTGCTACAGTGTCAGGTGCAAGTTTGGTCACCTTTTCCGTTAAATATTGAAAACATCACTGCCATGCGGCTTTATAGTTGTGGGTAGGGGTGGTAATTTTTGACACGACCCGTGAACACGACACGAACACGACACGAATACGTTACACGATTAATAAATGGGTCGGGTTAGTGTTGAAGGTGTTCAACACGCCAACCCGTTTAATGACACGAATAGTTAAATATATTTTGTACATTCTTAATATGTAAATTCATTCAATGATATAAATTATTACCTACTTACAATATATATATTATAAAATTGAAATTTTTATACTATAAAATAAATTAATTTATAAAATAATAAATTATGATGATTTTAATAATATTTTATATTAACAATGGTTTATATTCTAAAAATAATTTTAATTGATTTAAATATAGATAATATAATATATTATGTATAACTAAGTTAAATAATTAAGTAAATTATGCGAATTAAATATGACACGATTACGACACGTGGGTAACACGTTTAATAATTGGACGGGTTTGGGTTTCATGTTTTGACACGAATAATTAAATGGGTCGACACGACACGACACGATTGCCACCCCTAGTTGTGGGGGGTTTCATGCTCCGGTAGCATGTCTTTCAGGAGAGGTGAGTCGGGAGGTCAATTCTCCGCAAGTCTTTGCCCAAATTTTTACGAAGCTTCCTATTTTGAAGGCTTGGTATAGATACGGATTTGCTTGGGTCGAGCTGTTGTATGTATATAAAGTTTAAATTATAGTTGGGATGAAATAGCTTCTAGTTTTTTAATGGTTTCCAACTAAATATACTTGCAAAACTATTATAAATAGGAAAAATATAATAATAATTTTTACATTATTACTCACTATAAATTAGCCAAGTTAAAGGAATTCTTTCTTTCAGATATAACAATTTTATTTTTTATTACCTAATCAAAGTGTCGAGAGATTAAATTATTTTTTAAAATTGTGAATCCATGCTCGCATGTTAAAATTGTTATTCTGAATTTTAATATTAATAAATTATTAAAATGAGTTTTTATTATTTTTATTTTACAGGAATCCTCTGATTGTTTTATCTTTATATGATATTTTTTAAAAAATTATGATTGATATTTACATAAGTTGAATAAATAAAAAATAAATAAAGATAAACTTTAACTATTTATATTAAAAAATCATATCAACATTGGCACATTGCAAAGGATGCTTGCTCCTAAAGCTATATAGCCTTTTCTTTTCCCATCCCACTCGCTCTTCTTCTACCAACTCGTTTTGATATATTTGACGAGGAAGAAATTGCTATGAATTTTCAGGAAGTTTAAACAGCGTTAATTTCAATGTTCGAAGGAGGAGAAAAGAAAGAAGTGAGGAATACGGTGCCAAGGACATGTGGGGTAATTAGTTGATTAGCGTAGTCTAATTGCCGTCCCATCGGCAAGATAAGGGTGAAAACGACTGAAAAAATAAATTAATAAAATAATATATAACTTGTATGTAGACCAATGTAGTGTGGGTGTTTGGATACTGATTTATTAGTTGTGTGGGTGTTGGAATATTGATTCTTGAATATTATTAGGAACACGTGCACATATTGGGAGGATTTCAATTTAATCCTCCAATTTAGTTTAATTTGTATTGGCAATGTGGCATGAACATGTGAATGTGTTGACTGGCATAGCATACTGGAGGCAAAGTGCAACAATCATTAGGCTAAACCTTTAATGATAACTTTTGAGTTAATTTTGTTAAATGTAAAAACGTATGTAACAGTATTTAATGAGAAGTAATACACAATAATAATTAAAAGAAAAATTATTTAACATAACTTTTAAAAATAAAAATTATATAAAAGAAAATGGTATTTTAAATAATTTTTTAATTTTGATTTTGATTTCAAAATTTGATCTAACATTTATTTTTAAATTTTATTTTAAAAAAATTCAAATTAAAATAAATGGTTGTTTTTCTAATTGGTTGGAACGCAAAGGAAGAGAAGGAAAGCAAGCGCGTGACTGCCTTAGGGCTTCTGCAGTTAGGACCAGAGAGGGAAAATGAGAAACTGAAGTATCGGGCTGGCACGGGCTCGAGATCGTGTAGAGTGTAGGTATGGCCCAAAACTCAATGACTTGTGTAGAGTGCACTCGAGATCGTGTTGTGTATCAAGTGAGTCGTGCTTGGAAGCTCTACAACTAGGGGTGGCAATTCGTGTCATTCGTATTGACCCATTTAATTATTCGTATCAATACATGAAACACGGATCCGACACGGTTATTAAACGTGTTACCCACGTGTTATAATTGTGTCATATTTAATTTTAATAATTTACTTAATTGTTCAACCTAGTTATACATAATATATTATATTCTATATATTTATATCAATTAAAATTATTTTTAGAATATAAACCATTGTTCGTATAAAATATTGTTAAAATCATCATAATTTATAATTTTGTAAATTAATTTACTTTATAATATAAAATTTTCAGTTTTATAATATTTATATTGTAAGTAGGTAACAATTTATATCATTAAATGAGCTTACATATTAAGCATAGTCAAAATATGTTTAACTATTTGTGTCATTAAACGGGTTGGCATGTTGAACATCTTTAACACGAATCCGACCTATTTATTAATCGTATATCGTGTTCGTGTCGTAATCATGTCGTGTTCGCGTGTCATGACCCAAATTACCACCTCTATCTACCACTCAAATTACACATACCCATATGATTCTACAAATTCAAACTCCAAGAGTGCGTTTGGTCACGGCAGCTTGTAGATTCTACATTAGCTATAACTATTTTAATATTTAGTAAATACTTTGAAAATTAACCTTAAAAAAATTGTTACTTAAAAATTTTATTTTTATATTAGATTATAAAAGTACGAAAGAGGTAACTTTTGAAATCAAATTTAAAAAAGTTAAAATTTAGATAGATTTAGATATCAAAATTATCCTTATAAAATAATTAAAATTAAAAAATATCCTTAAATATTAAAAATATAAAATTAATGAATCAATTATTTTTTTATAAATTATAAAATTTAATTTATTTAAAAATTATTTTTAAAAATGAAAAGTAGTTGTCGAAATGTCACTGTCACTAATCTCCACCACTTGACATGTTCGACGACACTGTCATTACCATTAGGATCCACGTCAGTCGTTCTCTATGGATTCGCCACCATCTCAACCGTTAACGCCAATCAACGAGATCGGAAAATTAAAGTTTCGATGCCTGATGATCATGTTCATGTCATCGAACGCACTAAGCGACAGTGGTCGACGGCTAGTGAGGATTGTTTCTGACAACTGATTTGAATTTTATTTATATTTTATGATAATATATTAATAAATATAATTTATATTATATTATTATTTTTAATATTATAATATTAATTAATTTAAATATTACTAGTTATAATTTCTTTTAGAATATTATGTTTATTTCAGTAATTTTTTTTGAGGTTGAGATTTTAAAAATCAAATTTATCAAATATATATTTATAACTTTTAGATAACAAAATAATTTTAGAAAATTAATTTATCAAATACTTACAATTTTTTAAGATAGTGCAATTAATAGTTGACTCTTTCTATAGTCTTTTTGTGCAGTAATTTTCCACAATATAACAGCCGAAACACTCCCCAATTCTCTAATGCCACTTTACATTTGCATTACAAGTCTGATGCAAATAAGCTTTTGATGACACGTTGATCCACGCTCGGCCGACTATAATAACGTGTACGGGATTGGGTGGCTGTAAAGCTTATATAAAGGTTTGAATATTGGGCTTGTAAGTTGTAATACACATGCGGTTTCAGGATTCAGGTTTGAAGCTTTGAGAGCTTAACAAAGAGATTATGTTTTATGACATCTTCACCCTTTTATATTTCTCTTCTTTACAATTTCAAGCTTCATTGCATTTTATTTATTATATAATATATCGGTCTTTTTTATTCATTTTTTATTTGTATGTTACTTGTAATATTCTATTCAATTGACTCAATTTTTAAATAGAAAGATATTTACAACTCCTTCAATTTTTTTCTTTTTTTATTAATAAGAATGTAGGATATATTAAAAAAATCAAAGGAAATTAATGAAGTAGTACTCTAAGCTTCACATTTGAGATTATATTTAAGTTTAATTTGATGAACAAATTGATTTGCTTATAAGCTGCATGTCAAGTTTAACTAATTATAAAGCTTATTTAACAGTACAATCTTAGGACTTAAAGAGTGGTATCATACGTCATATTCTTATACATATATATCGTGGAATCAATACGTGTATAATATATGGAATCTCAGCAATTAATTATAATTTTATTTCGAGTTTGTACTGAATAAGTATCAAAATTACAGCTTCAAATGAATTCGATTAATGTTAATGTTTTGGTTTATATAATTTCAGTAAGTACCAAGAATAAATATATTTCTCTTTTATATATAATATGATTTGAAGCAATGCCCATTTCATGAAATCACAATTGCTATTCTGTTTTGCTTTTGGAGTATATATAGTACATATAGTATTTTGAAGGATCCAAAACAGAAGATGATGAAAATTAATATTCCCAGATAATTGAAAGTATTTAATTACATTCAACTCGAAAATATTAATTTATTTGCTTTGTTTCATTTCAAACAAAAGGCAAGAACATTAGATTGATGATATTCAACTTATAAGGATTACTACAAAGAATAAAGCTAGCATTGTTTTCTCTGACTTGTAATGGTATTACGTGAAGGCATGCAATGCAACAGTGGTAGACAACGCTATATATTCATTGATTTCATTGTGTAGCAAGCTGAAGCTAGGGATGTTTATTGCTAGTATCGTCGTAATTGGCATCACCATTAGCGGTGGCGTCTTCACCTCCTCCTCCTCCGCTGTTTCCGCTACCAATTCCAATTCCAAATCCAAATCCAATACCCATGCCAAATCCTATGTTAATATTGCCATTGTTCTGATCATCACCTATATGTCCTTTGCCACCATTTGACCCACCACCCATTCCTCCTCCTGCTCCATATCCACTACCTTCTCCATGTCCATTTCCTTCACCACCACCTCCTCTTCCTCCTCCTCCTCCTCCACCACCACCTCCTCCTGCTCCAGCTCCTGCACCATAACCACTCCCATGACCATACCCTCCACTGGAACCCCCACCACCTCCACCTCCACCTCCACCTCCACCTCCTCCCCCTCCTCCTCCTGCACCACCACCTGCACCATAACCACTACCATGACCAGACCCTCCATTGGAGCCCCCACCACCTCCACCTCCACCTCCACCTCCACCTCCTCCTCCACCTCCACCACCAAATCCTACATTGCTTCCAAAACCAGCACCAAAGCCACTTCCATGACCATACCCTCCATTTGAACCTCTGCCAGCTCCACCTCCACCTCCACCCCCACCCCCACCACCTCCTCCTCCTCCTGGGCCACCGATACCAACCCCTGCACCAAAACCACTACCATGGCCCGAACCACTCCCATTACTACCACCACCTCCACCTCCTTCCCCACCACCTCCACCACCCACAGAAGCCCCCCCACCAGCACCATGTCCACTGCCATGACCAGACCCTCCACCAACACCTCCTCCGCCGCCTTCTCCACCTCCACCTCCTCCACCAGCACCAGCACCATTACCACCTACACCACCTCCAGCTCCAAACCCTTCACCATGACCAGAACCAGCACCCGCTCCATTTCCACCTCCACCGCCTCCTCCACCACCGCCGCCACCTCCACCAGCAACACTGCTTTTTCTTTCACCATGCCCACTACCCCCTGAACCAACCCCACCAAAACGTCTAGCGAAAAAGCTGCCACAGCTTCTCCAACTTCTAGATGAGCAGTAATCATCGTCATTATCATAATCATCACTTGAAGCACCGTCACCACTCTCATCAACATCTCCTTGGTAACTGACACTAACAATGCTCAAAAGAAGAAGAGCCAGGTACAAATACTTAGCACGAGCACGAGTATCCATGGCTCCTCGATCGAACAAGCGAAGCCCGATAAGAGAACCCCACAAGCTCGAATCGCTCTGCCTTCTCCTCTTTGGTCTCTCCCTATTTATACTAGTGTGTCTTACTGTGCACGTCGAATTTGCGGGAGCAACAATAAACAAACAAGACATCCAAGCCAAGAAAAGTCCAGGCAATGTCTTGTTTGGTCAAACCATAGCCGACAAAAATTACTATAAAACTCGAAATTCTATTTTATCAAAGGCCGAATAGTTGTCGAGAGAGTACATTACATTACATTTTGATAATGATTAACTCATCAGGTGGTGGAGTAGGTATTGTATCTTCTGGAAATGTGAATATTATAATAATACCAATAAATTTAAAACATTTAGATTAATTTGCCAAAAAATCCACACAATATTCTTGAAATCTATACGTGGATTCCTATCTGTCATGTTGAATTATTTAGAGATGAAGGCTTGGCAGGTGGAAGCCACCACATAGGATGTGAAAACGGCCATGTGGATGCCATGTGACCATAAAATTTAATGGTGTAAGATACAAGTATAAATCAAACTCAAAGTATATATATATAGAATAATGCTGGTCTTACAAACTTTATATACAAACTCTTATATATAAACGGATTTGTCATTCAGTGTTTAGAGTAATAGATATACAAAATTTATTCATTTAATGAAGAGTGATCAAGATGTATAAATAAATGAGTAATATCGTATCAGTTTGTATATATGAATTTATATATAAAGTTTGTAAGAGTAGTACTATTTACACACACATGTAATACATGTGTGTGTTTCAATTCACGAGGGCCAATGCGGCTTAGAAACTTGAAGTGTAAGCCTAGCAAAGTACAAAATTCCAGCATGTAATGATTGGCTTTTGCATTTAGATTTAGCAACCAAAGTGTTGGATTCCTGAATCAACCATGGATATCTATTATCTATACGCAATGGACCACAGTGCTTAACTTGAGGCGGAGGATTAATTTGACCTTCATAATCGTAAACTATAAAAGATAATCAAGAAGAAAAATAATTATATACCACTCTTCAATGGGGCAGGTTGGTGTCTACCTCTACAGTGAGCAATTTGAGGAAAGTGAATGCACCCACAAGGAAAGATTGGCAGGAAATCTTTTCAAAGATAATTTTCTTTTAATTGGGCACGTTTTCTAAGAATTTGTTGTAGCTAATCTTGTCTCTTTGATCGTCGAGAGCTTGATTAATGTATTCATATACTTTTTAATTCATGGAAAAATAAGCAACTAACTACTCCCACTATTTACATCAATTGCTTTATAGATATTTGCACTAATTATTACAGGTTTTATATTCTCAAAGTGGACTCCAGAGACTATAAAGACGAGATTTGATCACTTCGGGGAGTTTGCTTCTGATTCGTGGCACATAAAGAGCCAATTGAACTTGATGTTGAAGTATATAAATTAATGAGCCCTCTATGGTTTTGAAACTTTTGGCAAATCATGAAGATAAAATATAGAAGTTGATCTATAGTACTGGGAAGTGTCCATTTCGTAGAAAGATCCTAGCAAATAAAAGTCATTTGAATATTAAGCCAAGTTGAGGGCAAAAGTGATGGGTATTATCGCAGATGGAGAAGTGATAATTAATGCAAATAATGCGAAAATAAGTAAATGGTTCTCGAAACACAACGAAACCATTTTTATTGATAGTTTTTACTTAGATTCATTTAAAATTTATATATTTAATTATTTTTATACGATTTTTTAGAAAATTTACAATTTGGAAAAAATATACGCTATTTTTCTAAAATATTTACACAACTTTTAACACATATACCCTTATAAAACAGGTTAAGACTACGTTTTATACATTTACGTTACAATTTTTACTTTTGCAATTTATGAACGAATTTGTGTTGGTCAAAATTACAACCAAGATAAATGTATAACCCGAAATTACAAACACCCGAACAGCACTAAAAATGGACGAGGGAACAAGACGGCAAAAGGATGAACAGACACTCTGCAACAGGTACGGATAGCAGCAACCAGTACTAACACAGCGACAGCCTTAGCAGCTCCCAAAAACAACATTATATATAACAGTTAATGAAGAGAATATATCGACATATGCAAATTTATGTATTGCCTTAAAAACAAAAATACACCGCTCTAGGAATGATTTGATGCATTCGGGTTAATATCAGTTCGGTAGCAAAATATGTGCGCATGTGTAGTATTATTCAATAATAGGGTCTTGACGCAATAATCCATGTAATTTCCTCGCTTGTTTGTGACATTCAATCAATCTTGCAGGGCAATGATTGAACAATCCATTACTCACCACTATAAACTTACCAAAATCTGTAGTTAAAGTTACAATATGTAATCACATATATTAACTTGTACTCGTTGCCATATTCATCAATGTGGTGTTACAGCTATATAGATGATTATGTGACAACGACAAATTAAGCATAGGAAACAATGGTATGAACGCCTTTAATATTAAAGTTTATTCTTTCATTAAGTAGTCTAAGGAGCGCTGGGATCAAGTTATTAAGTACATGAGTAAACATAGAAGCGTACTCCAAATTAAACTTTATAGTACAAAGTTAAAATTAAGTAGCAGCATTAATAAATGGAAGAACTACACAGAATTTGAACTCAAGGTAGTCCTCCAAAACCTCCACCAGCACAGGCTCCACCGCCTACACCACCACCGAAACCACCTCCACCACCCCCGCCGCCACCACCACCACCTCCACCTCCACCACCAAGACCTCCTACTCCAGACCCAAACCCACCTCCAGCTCCTCCCCCAAAACCACCTACGCCACCCCCTCCACCGCCACCAAATCCTCCTCCTCCACCACCACCACCACCAAGAAATCCTCCTCCATTACCACCACCTAAACCAGGACCTCCACCTCCAAACCAAGGACCACCAAGTCCACCTGCAAAATAACCAGGCACATTAAAAAAGAAAGTTTTCTCCTCATTAACACCCCCTTTGCTCACAAGCTTCCTAGCATCAATGGTGCAAACAAGTGCACCAAGAAGCACAAAAGAAAGAACCTTCATTGCACTCGCCATTAAGATAATATTAAAGATAAAATATGACACAGAAGTTGAGCTTAGCATGAGAGAATATATAGATGCTTGAGAACTGAAAATGAGGGGAAGAACAGTTTAGAAGTCTTTATTAATTGATTAAATGTTATAGTTTCATGTCCTATCATCTACAGTCCGTGCATGCACAGTTAATGGATCCAGCTACTGCTGACGAAAAAGTGACCCACTATAGGCAATAGTGCTTCGTACAATCTCATGTTGATGATCAACGTGCCAGCCTAATGTGCGTTTGAACCTAGTATGCATAGCTAGTCGAGAAGTCCATTCACCAAAAGCTAGCATTTAAACTCCTTTATCTAACTCTTTAAATTCTCGGCCATCTTTTGTTGATCTTTTACCCTCGGCTTGTCCAAAAATGAGTGATAGAATGACAAATGATCACCTTAAAAAAATAATTTTGATACGAAACATAATACTGCTTCACGTTAAGGTTGTTAGAGTATAAGATGAAACAAAACCATGTGACGAACACTACTTTTACTCAATAGAATAAGTTCCAGATTTTAATAGCCTACACAAAATAGGTGAGGCCGATGGAAAAAGGGCTTCCTGGTCCTTAATGGCACACAACAAAATAGAAAGCTACCGACACTTTGATTGGTGTATGGGAGTTAACCGAGTCTAATCAGGTTCCGGATCACATAAGTTGAATATTTAACCTATATATCCAACAGAGCTGTTAATTAGAACACCATTTCCAATGCTGAAAATTTGAAACTTAATGATATATATTACGTATAATATAATGTGCATTAAATCACCCAAACTCAAAAAATTAGCTATTATTCAATGATCATAGCAAAAATAACATACGAACATCAGCAATGCAATGTCGGCATATTTGAATAGAGACTGCAATTGATCTAAGCAACTTTGAGGTCCATGATTGCCCTTAATCACAATGATCCTCCTTTCACTTTTTAAATTTTCTCATCAGTATTATTATTTTGATTGAGGTCTCAAAATTTGCTAGTGTTTCTATTTTCATGCCCGCAACTATTATATGCAAAGTGGCTTTTTTTTTTTTTCAACTAAGGTTAATTTGGGTTTCTTTTATCTCTAAAGAACAAAGAGAAATAAAGACAAGTTTCGGCTATTTTCATAGTCGATTAGTGAAGTATCAATGTAAATAGGATGAGTTATTTTTGTTTCATTGAAAAAAAATTGGTGAAACAAGTGTATCTTATATGCATGCAGTTCATTCAATAATATGTATTTGGATTTTTCTTTTTAGGTGCATAGTTATTTAATTATCACTGCAATTAATGGATTGGAATTATAACGTACAAGTGATTATCCCAATATAATTAATTATCACCTTAAAAACTCTGACATACTTTTGAGTTCGACTAAACGCCTTTGCAAATCCTTGTCATGATCAGAACAATGAGAACCTGCGCGACTTGTCGTTTAGCTTTTGATAGACGAAATTTTCTAAGATTCTTTGCTAGAGAACTCATGGTTGAAGCAAGTAAATCAAAAACGAGTTTCTTTTTTTTTTCTTTTTTTTTTGGGTTAAGTAAATACTAAAAATGCTAAAACAACGGAGAAACTTTCAGAAGTTCCAAACTGTTTGTAGCATATATGTGCATGCATGCATGCCTTTAATTAAGCAAGAGTGAGGTCAAGAGAGAAGTCATTCACATCCAAGGATTGATTAGCTTTGCTCAGCTTTAACAATGGACGAAAAGCTTTGGACCCTTGCGATGGAGAAGTTGTTGAGCCATCAGCTATTCTCCCTGCACTCTCATCACCTAACCTATGACAGTAGCTGCCATGAAGAGCAACTTTTGGTGTTACTTTTTCTTGCTCATTGCTCATCTCCTGAAGCTGAAAGGTTAAACCCAAAAAACAGCTTATTAGAGTCTTTCGGATTTGTACGTCTGTGTGTGTGTGTGTGTGTATATGTATATATCATGTGTTTGGTTGTATCCAATTCAGAGAGAAATTTACTTGCTGGGTATTGCAGCTTTTGAGCAGGTCTTTGAAGATAATGTAAGAATTTGGTCTCTGCTGTTCCAATATTCCTTTACTTGTTACTTCTGCAGGTTCATTCACTTGCTTTCCAATATTCCACATGTTCCCATTTTCTTTCCTGCAGAAATAATTAAAGAAACGTAAAATAATTAAAAATATATAACGTTCTTTCATGTGTATATAAATTAAAGATACAATAATCTTATACTTATACCTATATACAATTCAAACTCTATAATCTAATATGACAGTTTATATGACAAAATCCTATTGAAAATGTCCCCCATTTTTTTTCTTTTTTTTCTCCTCCAGTAAAACTTTCTCATATAGACTGTCACATCAGGTTGTAAAATTTTTTTTTTTGTATATAGGTTTGAAATCTAGAACTATTGTTAAAGAAATAGTATAAAATAATAAAGTTGAAGCGAAGTTTTGGACATTTTAAACCTCCGTTTAGCTTTTAGATGTTCTAATAAATAACATTTATCTAACACAAAAAATTAAAAATTTTACTATGAAGAAAAATCATATAATTTTAACAATTAACCCTAATATTTATTATTTAAAAAAAAAAAAAAGCCCCTTGAAGTCCCGTGGTGAAGAGGAAGAGATCTCTACCTCAATCAGGCAGATACGACATTTTTAGGTTGAAGCGAAGAGATCTCTGTTTATGTAGCCGTCGACAAAGAAAAGGAAACACGTAGAAAAATTATAAAAAGATATGGAGTACTGTGTCCTTGTGTTCAAGGGCAACAATAATTACAGCAACCGCAAGTCAAATTTTTTTTTTTAGTAACTCTTTCCACCGCTAGATTTGATAATTAATGTCTAATTTTCTACTAGTATATGACAGTTTTATAAAAAAACCTTTTTCTGTACTTGTTTTAAGTATTAATTTGTGATTGAAAACGAAATTAGGTAGCTACTGATCATGGAGAAATGCAATCAATCAACAATATCATCAATCTCACGAACCAGTTTGCTGCCGGCGTGCTAGAATTATTCCTGAGAGCGAGCCCTTCAACGTAATAAGGTCCAAGCCCTTGACTTCTTATTGCATTGTTATCTATCAACCTCATAAAACTGAGGTGACGATTCTGTTGGCGATAGATCGGGTCTACAACATTATGATCATTTCTCTTTGCAGCTTTGGTTGCTTCTGTGACCGGAAACCAAAAACTTTTGTTAGAAATAGTTCTCTCGAGATCAACTATAGATGAAATTGGGAAAGGGATCAGATATAAGATTTTCCCAAAAAATTCAGAAAAAAACGACATAGCATCATATCGACTAGGAAAACTTTTTAAGAATAATCTGAAACCGTCAGAGAACTGACTATGGATAGCATAATGTCTTGTTGAAAGTTTTGAAGAGTCATAATTAGAGCTAGCTAGCTAGCTAGCTTTCCTTGATATGCATATGCGTGTATTTCATTACATAGACATCATGATGATTGATATTCCCTTTTTGCATTAACCAGGCCCTCCCCTTCCCCAATCGGCTACATGGTTGATTTCCTTATTACTTCATGATCATGACCATGATCCAATCCTGATTAATTTGATAGTGTGAGAAAGTACTTTTGATCGAGACAATACTTTCTGATGTAAATTTGAGTTAATTAGGAAATTACACAATTTTTTTATTATATATATGTATACCTTGTATCATCTTCTCATGCTTCATGCTCCTGTACATCTGTCCATGGCAAACATAACGTTAGAAATATATATTGAAGAAATTGTAAAGCAACACTAACCGGAAAAGCTAAATGAGAAAGTTAATTAAGAAAAAATGGACATCAAATGAAACCTGGAGATGGCTTTTTACGTGAGATATGGTGAGGCCCTTCACATCCATTATTTGCAAAACCATCTTAGGAGTAGCTCCTGCAATATTTATACAAAAATAAAAATCACTAACTGTTGCAGAAGCTATGTATTATGATCCAGATCCCATAAAGCAGAAACAACATGTGACAACCACTTGTGGAGAGCGTGTTGTCAACAAAGCGGCATGGTAATTGATAAACTTTTTCTTCAGAAAAAGAGAGATAAAACAAAAAGAAAAAGATCACAAAAGGTTGCGCATTTGGGAAATTAGAAAAAAGATAGATATCTGCAGGGACCATTTTGTGTGTGTGTGTGTGTGTGTGTGTGCATGAGAAAGCTGCTTACTGTCCTCTCCACCCAACCGTTCAACTGCATGAACAAAGCAGTGGTGAAGGTGAGGTGTCCATCGTAGCCGAGGCATTTTTGAACGAACATAAGGCCTCACAACAGGCTGCTTCATCCTTCTCTCAGTTACTGGTAGGTTATGATGATGATGATCAGTAGTACTAGTTGACCTTGTAACGCTCATGTTGGAGTAATTTGATGATTGTTGTGAACAATCTCCACTCTCAAGAGAAGAGGATGGAGACCTTTGAAGAGATGATCTCTCTGTAGCATCTGCAGTTACCCTCTTCATTGATATACTTGAAAAGGAGTTTACAATTCTGCGGTTGAAACAAAAGAGAATAAATACTAGTAAGACTCTGTTGCATAAAACTTGTCTGTATGTGCTGCTTTTCTCATCCTCCTAAGGGTCAATTTAGTCCATTGGAGGTTCGATTAGGAAAGGAAAAATTCCACACGGAATTTCAGAATCATAATCGTTTATATTCAGAAAACTTTCATGCACCATTGCTTTAAAATAAAAGTTTTTTTTTAATAAAGTTAATAAAATTTTAAAAAAAAATTTACATCAACATTTAGAAAAATAACTGCAGAATCGAAGCAATAAAAACTCAGCTTATATATTTAATGGGACGTCTGCCAATCTGTACTCATCACTTAATATTCTTCTTGATGTCAGCTTTTGTCAAATAAGACAAAAAAAGAACTCTCTTCATGTGGTAAACAGTAAGCATGCAAAGCCTCAAAGTTCAAATTCCCACACAGATCATTTCAGGAAACAAACGTTATACTAATTAAAAAGAAATCAAAGCATTCACAAAGAAAAAAGAACGGCCTAAAGTTAACTGTACATAATCACATATCAAACATGCCCACTCAGGATAACCTAAGCATATAGCATGTTATCTTCTAATGCAAAGAACACAGAAAATGACACAACTTCAAAATGTCCTGATGATCAATTCATTCCAGTTTTAATTTACTCGCAGTCCCCTTATCCCGGCCAAGACTTTTCACTTCAACAAGAAGCCAAAGACTTATTCATATGCATATTATTATTGCATTCAAACTTGCTAGACTATGCATGTCTATCCCACAAGACCAATAACCGAGACAACATGTGCAGCATGCCACGTAGACATGCTTCGCATGTCAAGAAATCATCCTGTGTTGACAACTGGATCTTGAGGCGTCACCATTGGTGGTGGAATTCAGAGATGACGTAAGTGAGCATGTTAAATTTGTACAAAGATAAATTAAATAGTTGGGTCATATGGGGCCAAAATGACTGAACAAACTATGCATGTCTGTATGTGGAATTTTCACGGCAAGTGCTGACGAGAGTTGGAGAATGCAAAGAAAGCGGTTTCATACTGGGAAATATTCTCTTGGACGGATATGGCAGAAGCAAGGACAAGTGTTCATGTGATACCGTAATCACCAATAATAGTATGCCAATGTTGTCTCGAAGGAGGAGGTAAGCTTCCCTTTTCAAGCTTTGAAACTTTTCACATCCGTTTCTTTACTGGCTAACCCGGTCTTCAGTGGTTTAAGACAAAAAAAGACTTGTTCCGATCATTGATTACAAAAATTCACAACCGTGTTCTAATGCTTCCATTAATTTCATTGATGGAAAGTCGAGAACAAGTACAGCTAGCAATATGATATATTGCTAAGTAGAATAAGTATACTCAAAATGAGAATGAATTGAGGTATATCAGTAAAATTTTCAAATAGTGTTGATTGCAAAAATGGAAATAGTGATAACTATTCGGAACATCGACTAGGATGACTTCCAAACAATTATTCACTCCACAGCATAACTTTTTGGACGTGGCTTAGCTCTGTGTAGAAGACATAATGGTTGATTCCCTTTGGTTATGTTTTGAGCTGGCATAGGCCCTGCAACTTTGACTAATTTCAAGATGAACATTGCGAAGCGTAACTACTGGGTGTCTTGTGAGTTTTTTTTCTGTTAGTTTGATCACTCAGTCTCACTATCACTCTTTTCTTGTACTAGAAATCAAACCATTTTTTCATCAGTTCTGCTTCTCTAAGCGTGAAGAAGTCCAAGACTTAATTGGACATTGAATCTTCTTGGTAATGCATTGTTGACATTAATGGGAAAGCAGCAACTAATTTTACATTTAGTGGAATTCTACCTGGGTTGCATAGTGATGAAACAAGAAAATCCGTCTGAGAGATACAGAAACAGAAAACCCAACCTGGAAGGCTGGAACGATAAGACAATTTATGGGAAAGTGACTCGGAGCTCAAATTGAGCTCTTGTAAAAATTAGCCGCAGTTGAGGACCCGTTAGTCCTGAAGCCAATGACCAATTAAATATGTCACCCCCTCGTGACAAAATTTATGGCTGCCTGGTTCAGAGAGGCCTTGTGTGGCGACCTCTTGCACGGCCACAAAGAAGGGCATTTTTTGGAATTGGTAATTCATCTCTCCATGAATTTGCAGGAGAGTAAACTCTGAGATAGAACTGCTGACCCAGGTACTGCCTAGCCCAGTTCTCAGATCTTATGTTCCACATTCCCACATTGTCAAGAGCCATATATATTGCGGTCCATGCCTTGGGATACACCTGCATTTAGTCAAGAAAGTTAATAAAACTAGAGCTCCCACAACTTACCTTCTAGCATTAATGACATTATCATTCTTACCTGAACAGTGCAACGAGCAACTGTGTCTCTCAAATTGTAGCGTGCTCTACTTGCAGGGGTCCATGCTCCACCATCCATCCTAACCATTTCATTAATAGTTAACATTTTAAGCCGAAGCAAAATATTCATTATCATGGTTCATGGAATGAATTTTATAAGCATCAAAAGGGACAAACTCACCCCACAACAAAGAAGGAATAACCATCAATGTGATATGACTGCACAGTATCCTCCCAGTTTTGGAAAACAATCTCAACAAATTCCCGGAAGTTAGCTGCCATGACAGAGGTAGCAAGCCATGCATTTCCATAACTGGGACTCGTGGAAATGCTTCCAAGATTGAAGACTCCAGGAATCTTGAAGTAATCTGCAAGTTTCAAAGGAGTGTCTGCTTGGACAAACGAGACACTATTGATGGCATACCTCTGCTTGCCATTAATATAAGGTGCAGAGTTTGCAAGTGTTATCGTGCGGCTGGTCTTGATCAAACCATAGTGGTAAGAGCCTTGGGGATTAGGTCTAGGTCCACTTGCGGTCAAATTCCAACTGGTAAAAGGAGACAATGAAAGAACTGTCGGAATTCTAAGCATAATAACTTGTGTGCCAAATTGCTAATAGATGATGTGTTATGTTGACAGATGATTTTTCTGAATAAGTTTAGAACTAATTACCGAATAGATCTAGCCTGGTTGAGGGACCAATCAATCTGAGTAGTAGGACCCCGAGGAATAGGTCCGGATACTCCTATACGTGAATTGCTGTAGTGAAGAACGGCAGTAGTGGTGAGCACACGAGGGGTGAAGCGTGAAGAAACAACAATGTAGTAGTCCTTTGCAGGCTGATCTGCTGTTACCAAGACAGAATAGGATTGCCCAAGATGAATGTCAAGGTCAGTGTAGGTGTTCTGAAGTGTATGAGAACCCTCTACCTCTACCAATTTCATCTTGTGCCCCTGTATTCTGAAGTTGATTGAAGTTGCAATCCCCACATTGGATATCCTGAATCTATATGTCCTCCCTGCAAATATAATTCAATACTGCTAAAGTCATAAAATATCATATTATTACACTTCTAGGAGAGACCATTTGTAGAACTTGATTAATAGACACCTGGATCAACTGTGAATGTGTATCCATTCCATCCACGACCGTTAATGAGAAGCCCATCAGGTGAGGGCAGGTTGCGTCCCATATCCAACAGGCGTCTTAATATCTGTCAAATTAAGGAGAAATTAACCAATGCTGCAATGCAATTGTTATTAGCAAAAAAATGCATTAACTTCCTAGTCAATCAGCAAATGTGCTATTATATGAAATCAAAGAACACTCACATAGTGATTAGTCTTGTACCAGTCCCCAGCGAGTACAGTGAAATCCCCAGCAGGAGGAGGGAAAGGTACAGGAATCTTAGGACGGCTCCAGATTCTAATCCCACCAAATGCTCCAGCAGCCTTATGGAACAGAAGTGATGGGAAGTAGAAATAGCTACCAATCTGGTCCTTTGCTTGGAGTACGTAAGTGAAGTTTTTTCCAGGCGGGATGGGACAAGTGGTTCCATAAACTCCATCCTGCCATGAGTTTCTTCTCTGCTGTAGGCCATTCCTGATAAGGGCATGGTTGTCAGATTTCCATAAAACTAATGGTCATCCATGCTGCTTAAATGCATCACTTAATCATGACATTGACATACGGTGGAGCAAATGATTACTTATTTCTCCTTTAAGATTTTCCAGATGCATCTCAACTTTTTCAGGATTCATTTCAATTTGAAATTAAATGCCCAACGTGGTTGCAGTAAATGTGAATGGATTTTCCACACTAAATGAAACAACAGATCTGCCTTGTGCTTATTGAATGGGAGGTGGTAGAGATAATAGTCATAATGGACATCGGACCCATATGCAGGCAAATACGAGATCAACCAAGTCAAAATGCTTTAGTTGTAGGCTTCTTTATTTATAGAGTAATGCTACTCATACAAACTACTTATACAAACTCACACATACAAACTGATGTGGCATTCCTATATGATCGCCATATCATCCACGTTAATTAATGACATTTATTATTAATACAGATTTTTCAAATCATTGTATTTATTTATCAAATCATATCATGCCACGTCAGTTTGTATGTTTAAGTTTGTATAAATAGTTTGTATGAGTAGCATTACTCTTATTTATAATCCAGATTCGGAAAACTAGCATGAGGCCAGCTGCACAAGTACAATATTTAAGTGCTATGAGAGGTTCATTAGTTAAGAAACTAAGCTTAAAAACCAACTTATCATGTCAGATTTCAACTGAATCTCTGTTAATCTCAACTAAAATAACACAGACAGATCAAAGTGGCTAGAAAGGCAGCGATTCAGTCCTGTCCCCACTTTATGTTCCTTTCCTTATGTACTCTTTTTTTTATTATATAAAGGAACAAGCAATGGATATTCCGAAAGGTTAAGTTACCAAAATAACCCTAGGCTTCCACCGCTTATCCATATAGAGTACATGCTTGAAAAGTCAGTTTTGAAGGATATATTTGTCATTTCAATACCCCAGAAAGTAAAAACTAAGAAAGAAAATGCTGAACATTTCTAGCAATGGGAAGTTTTCACCCATAGATCTGCTAGTCAACCTTAGTCCACACTTTCCATTTAATCTATTGACTGCCTAACTTTATATCCCATTTCTTTGAATTATAATTAAGGTGACTCTTGCTTGGTTGCTGAGAAAATTGTGAAAAGTAAAGAAGTTTAAACAGAATGTGAGTTCATCTTTTATGTGGCTTTTAGTGAAGAATACTTGAGAAACCAAATAATGCAAATAAGGACGAGATTCATGAAGATCGTAAACATCCAATACTGATACACTTGCTTTCTTATCTTTCATTTTCCTACATTATCTCGGAAAAACCAGAACAATAAACTAACACTGAAACAGATAAGGAAAACAAAACCGAAGCTCATTCACTTACCAGGAGATTAGAAATGGCTCCCTTAAGTAATTGTAAACGCTTATGATCAAGTTATCATTAGTCACTGCATCGATCTGAGGCCCCGGAAACTGCCCATTAATCAAGATTCCCTGCCACATTTTTCCCACATTCACTCTCCAACACATTGCAGAAACCAAAGTAGAAAAACCAAAAAAAAAAAAAAACTTGTGCTTTCACAACACAAACAAAAGAACAAGAGAACATAAAAAGAGGTCGTAGTTAGTTACCTGCTGCTTAACACCAAGAGGGTAGATGTCACCGTACGTGACTTTCCACGTGTAGAACCTGTAAGGGCTATCAGCCTTGATGCCATGAACAAGAAGAAGCAAAACCAGGACAATGAGAGAACAGAGGACTCTGCTTTCCCTCATGTTTAGTAGTATACTAATCTTCTATTTATCAAAAGCTTTCAGAGAGAAACTGAAATGCTATCTCCAGCTAAATTTAATGAGTAAATAGATATAAAGAAAGAGAAAAATGTGGTCTTTCACTCTTTCTCCTCGCTCTCTAAATCTATCTCCCACTCTTTTTACTTTCTAGTTTTGTTTGTGAGCAGAGCAGCTCTGTTTTTGTACCTCCAAGTGAGAGGGCGGGCCAAAGATGGCATATTAGCTGTCAAAGGATTTGCCAATTAAATGCGCCGGATCTAGTGCATGTCATGGTCCAATCTAATCGGACACCGTAGCTTCCAAGTGGGTCCATCATCTAAACGGTGTAGATTTGGTTGGAAATTTTGCTGTGGAGGGAGTGAAAAGATACGAAATGTTGAGTCTGTAAAGTCGCTGAATTACCTGAGTCACGTGCAACTACAAACATATGCGGTGCAGTCCAGAAAGGTTAAAAAAATTTTGTCAGATGCGTTCACAATTCACTTGCAGGTCAATGGTTGTAGCCTTCTCTTGCCTTGCGAGTGGATTGCCCACTTTTAATCTCAGTTGGTCACTCTGTTTCATCATTGGTCGCCAAAAAGTTATACTTGGAAAAAGTTATTGGTTGAATGGTAATTGTGCTAATTGATTGAACAATTGTTTAATAAAGAAAAGATAATTTGAGCTTTGAGGGCATGCTTATATTTTTTAATCTTCCACACAAAATATATATATAATAATAATAATAATAATAATAATAATAATAATAATAATAGTAGTAGTAGTAGTAGTTTTTTGGCCAGGTATTGTATGGGGCCTATGGGCATGGAAGGCTATTACTTAAATCTATCAAATGCTCCGCCCCTTTTAAATATTAAAGTTAAGTTTCAATCACCGACACTGAATACAAAATACATACATAGATTATGAAAACTCATAGTTATATTCATCCGTATTATATTCATATTAGGTCTAAAACTCAAAATTATATTCACTCGAATATTCGAAATAGATAGGCAGCAAATTAGAAGAGAATCTGTCTTGCCTCGGAGGTAATGCCTCCAAGCCAACCAGGATGCGCGTGCTACACACGCACATTGACGTGATACTGGCGTGACATATTTTGGTTGGTTCGGAGGCATTACCTCCGAGGCATAACAGACACTCTCGAGAATTAGATCTATAAGAACGATTGGAAATAACACTATTGAAATCTTAAAATGCATGACATATTCATTCAAGGGCGCAAGACCTGTGCGGCGTAAATTGTCAATTTATTAGATAAATGCTAAACGATATTAAGTATTTTTTTTTATCAAAACAAATTCAAGAGTATTATCAATCAAAATGAAACTAAAAAACTTGAAAGACAATCAAAATAGATTACTGTATAAAAACAAAACTTATACATTTTCACGACCCCCTTTGTACAATACTATGCGGCCTGCCAAACACGTCGAGTATATTTATAAGGGATTTGGGGGGTTATGCTAAAAAACAAAATAAGTATAAATTTCGAGAATTTCACAAAAAAATTAGAAAATATTTATGAGTCTCGTTTCTCAAAATTTATTAAAAAAATCCCAAACTTTATTTAAAAAAAAAAAGGTGCATGGACCTTCTATTCATATATATATCCAGTACAAGCCTTAATTTTCACTTTAACTTCGAGTTTGCATATTAGATTTTCTTTTTTATTTCTTTTTAAGGATGGTGTAAGCAAATTTGAATTAGGGGCGTATAAAGGTATAATAAGAACGTTGCATGCTATAAATTGTTGTAGATACCAAAAATAATAATTAATAATAACAACTTAATCTAATAAGAAAAAAATAATTAATTAATTTAATGTGGAAAAAATCCGGCACCCAACAAATCCCTCTCACTAGTCCTACGCAGCATCATCTCTTCTACCGTCGTAGCCAAATTGTGTCTAAACTTCTCCATGTAAATTTTAAACTTTTCTAGTTCTTCCAAGTTTAAATCCTCTATGGATTCTTCCCACAAAAACCCACCTTCTCCTCCACTACCATCGTTGCTAATCTCTGGCTCTTTTTCTGAATTTTCTTCACTGATATTCTCAGGCTCTTTCTCTGAATAATTATCCGAATTCTCTTCCACTTCCATATCATCATCCTCGTTCGTTTCTTTATCAGAATTCTCCTCCAACTCCTCCGAAACACAATCCTGATCATCTTTTGTTTCATTGGGAAAAGGGTCTTCTTCTTCAGAATTGCCTTCAGAAAGGAAGTTATCAATAACATAATCCGGAGATGGGTGTCCGAAAGTGTAGACTCTCCCTTTCGGAGAAAACACAATTATAGCAATCATGGCATCACATAACCTACAAAGTTCAGCACCCTTTTTGAAGAGCCCCTTGCGACGCTTGGAGAAAGCCACTTTACGGCTTGAATTCTTCTCAATCTTCTTTATCTCAATCTTCTTCCGCCCTGTACCATTTGGCTTCTTCCTCCTCGTGCTTGTCTCCGGCATGTAGATCGGTAAAACTCAAACAATTAACAACAAACAGAGATACAAGCATAGATATCTGTATCTATATATATTATGAAAAAGACTGAATGACAATCCTAGTGTTTATAAGAAGAGAAAAATAAAAGACTGAATGACAATCCTAATATTTAAAAAAGAGAATAAAAGAGAAAAGTAAAAAGTGGAAAAGGATGAGATTTGTTTCCAGTTTGAAGGTGGGAGAATTATGGCAGGAAAATATATGTACGTCGGTTAAGAAGTTTTCGTATAGGGTTTGGTAAGCGCGAGGAGATTGAGATAAAGACTGTTACAGAATTCGAGTGCTACAAGAATTAATTAATTAATTAATTAATATATGGAAACAATTAAAGCAGTCATTTAATTGGAAACAAATACAACTAAGGTTACCGATTTTTTTTCGAAAAACTTACCCAAGTTGACTTCCCTATCGGCTCTTTTATTGGTAATAATCATTTTAAAACAAATATCCATAAAGAGTTCAAATCCATGGAAATCTGTTTATTTAGATTTATTATCTATGATTTTTTTAAAAGGTTTGGAAACTGTTTATAATATAATTTATTTTTTAATATTCCTAACTTATAATGCTTAAACTCCGGTTAAAACTTGGACATTTTTTTAATATTCATTGTTAAAATACTGATTTCCTTTATTAATTATAGGAAAGAAATTAAACATAAATTAGATTTTTATTTAATTATTCTATTAATAAAAGGATGGGATAATATAAAATTATCCTTAAAGTTTCACATAATGTCATTTAAAAACGTGATTTCGTATTCATATTATTCGGATCCTTAAGTTTGTATACCTTTATCGCAAGATCAACTTAATTAGTTTCCGTTTATTATTATTATTATTTTGTACCAACAAATATATAAAAGGACATTTTTACCCTTCACTAATAAATCAATGTGAATCCTAATCCTAATAATAATAATAGTAAAACCCACGCGCATAAAGGTCAAAACTCTGCCAGGCGCCACCAGCACGACGCCAAACCTCTTCCACGACGCATAAAGCCAGTTACGATATCACCTAGCAAGGCCAAATCATAGCCACTACAACCTGGCCTCGCAGTACCAAGTCACATGGCACTTCGCCGGTTGCCGAACACCCCCTAGTTTCCTTTTTTTTTTTCTTTTAGATCGATTTTTAATTATTTAATAGGAAAAACTCACTATTGACCCTGAGGTTTGGTCTACTCCCCAAACGACCTCACTTTTTTGGAATTGTGCGACATGACCCCGACGTTACATGCATTCTGTTACCGTCAGAGACTGCAGGGGTAAATCGGTAAAGTTGTAATTTACATTATTTTCACCTCCGTTACGAACCCATATTTTCATCTTGTTACCCAAATGCTGAGGTTTCGTCCACTAAATCCACCATTCCTTGTAGTTTCAAAGCTAAAACCAAAAAATAAAAATTCAAATGGTGTCCAAAAACCCGAATCCGGCCGAGGGATTCCACTTGTCCGTCTGTTGTCAAATGTCTTTGTAAAGTTAAACTGAAAAGTGGAAATTATTCAAAAGTATTTTAAGTGGGTCAGAAGGTACAAAAATAATTTTACTTCAACAATATAACGTTAACAGAGCTTCTCTAACGTCAGGATCATTTCTGCATAATTCCACAAAATTGAGGTCGTTTGAATTAGACCAAATCTCAAAGTTATTAGTGAAATTTTTGTTATCATATATATATATATATATATATATATATATATATATTTGAATTTGTTGAATTTTGATTGTAACAATTATTGAGCTTGTTACATCTGATCATAATAAATATATAAATAGTGATGTACATCCATAAATTTATCCTAAATGATACGGCAAAAATTTTAAATTATCATATCACTTGTTATATATATCATCGAACCTATATTGAAAAGATATTAGTTAAAATACATTATTTAACATACAAAATGTAGGATAGAATTTGAGCCTGTATCTTGTGATCAACTTCGGACAATCAAGTTGCAAACTAATTCAAAACTCGTCTCCTCGGTTATCAGTTCACTGACGATTAACAAGATAGGGGTCAAAATCATTCTGCAAATGGAGGATTAACATATAGACTCCGTAGTTTTGGTCAAACTCACATTTTGCCCCCAGGTTTGCATTTAGTTACAAATTGACACCGTAAGGACCATGTTAGTTCGACCAAAACTAGGGGGTTCTCACGTTGATTCCCCTCCTGTAAAGCTACGAGTAACCACAGCCCTGAAGTCAATGTTCTTCGGCGGAATAACTCACAGCATCGAATAACCCTTGTATGCGACGTGGTTTGTTTGTCTCAATTAAACAATGTGTTTAATCATTAATCAAAGCGACAAAAACTTGTGTCTTTGTAGTTTCCAATGGTTAACATTAACAAGAAATGCATGCATCTATAAAAAATGATAAAAGATTAGAATCAGACAACAGAACCTTCTCAGAATTTTATAGCTGATGAACTGGCATGGATATTCATCAATTGCCAAACAAAATATTTATTGATTGCTACTGCTTCTTTTAGTATGTAACGAATATTGCTAGCTAATCTGTAGATTACATCTCTGCTTAGAAAAGCAGAGAAAAGATACATCTGTACCAGTTATGGCAAAGCAGCAAGTGAAGTTGATCACCAAAGACTCCTATGTGGGTTTATATATGCAAGGACAATGAGCCTAGCTCTCTCTTTTTCTCTTTACATGTATATATATGTATCTCATTTGATTTGATGTTCATGTAGATCATACTACACAACGGTTTGGTCAGGCTCTCAGTATCCAAACCTCAAGGGTATCTACTTGGCATAAAGTATGGCGGCATGGACAACCTTTTAGACCTCAAATCAAGTGAATCTAGCAGAGGGTAAATTCCAAAATGTCATATTACAACTGCATAAAATTTCAATCTCCTTATTTGTTTTGAGAAGAGAAGATTGTCTTATGCCCATATATATAATAGCCGGTCTAGAATTGGATTGTGATACTGCTATTTGTCTGTAACTTACAGATACTGGGACATCAACTGGAGTTTGCCAGGGGGCCAGGACATATACCAATTGTATGCTTTAACAACTTGCTTTGGCTTTGATCACGTTGGTGAATTGAAAATTTAAAGCCTACTTGCTTCTGTTACACAGGCTCACTGGAGCTGAGTACAGTGTCATTCATAAAAGCAATGATCGTGTAGAGGTTTCTTTCAAGAGTTCTTACAATCCATCAACTTCCGGAATCAAATTGCCGCTCAGTGTTGACATAAGGTCACATATTAATAGTACCATTTGGTTTCCATTGCATTTTAACTAGTCCATAAAGTCCTTTTAATGATTATTTTTGCTCTTTCAGGTATGTATTGAGGAGTGGTGTTTCAGGCTTCCACTGCTATTCAATATATGATCGTCCCCCTGGATGTCCGGCCTTTGATCTTGCTCAAACAAGGATGGTTTTCAAGTTGAGGCGAGATCGGTAAGATTATTAATCAGTTCAGCCTTTTACAATCAGAAGACACTGCTTGTTTATCTTTACATTTCAAAATATTGGAGCAGGTTTCACTACATGGCAATCACAGATGAAAAGCAAAGAATAATGCCTATGCCAGAGGATTTACTTCCGGACAGAGGCAAACAGCTAATTGTGCCTGAATCGGTTTTGTTAATAAATCCGATAAATCCTGATCTCAAGGGCGAGGTGGGTAAATATTGCCACAAAGGATAATTTGGTCTGCTACATCAAATATGCATGTAACATACTAAATGATGTGCATGATTTGAGGGCAGGTTGATGATAAATACCAGTACTCAATGGACAACAAAGATGGAGGAGTCCATGGATGGATCAGTTCTGGCCCTATAATTGGGTTCTGGGTTATCTTTCCTAGCTATGAGTTTCGAAATGGTGGTCCTACTAAACAGAATCTCACTGTTCACACTGGTCCAGCATGTTTAGCGGTAAGTTATGATACATTAAGATATATTATGCAATTTTTTCCATCAATGTTGTTGGTTTGTTCTGATTGGTTTATGTTGTCGTTCACATCATGCACTGTTAGTTAAGACTCCATCAAACTTCACCCTCTTCCAAATTCTATAGAGTACAATCCTGGTTGGTCCAGGTTGTCTACACTATCTATTAGAATTCTGTATCGGATGTGTATTCCATCTATCGAGAATTCTACCAAGATCAAACTCTTGAATAACATGAGCTCTATCTTAAATAGAAATTATTATTATTATTATTAATAAACCAAAAATAAATTAACTCAAATTTAACGTGAAAGGAGCCTAACAAAATCCTTAAAGCAAAAAAATAATGAATATATTATGGCACTAAACATTACTTTTCTCCAATATCTTAAGTATAAAAATTGACAAAATTGGAAGAGTGATTCATTAATACTAACTAATGAAGTATAAGTCTCTCTGGACATTAGTATTGCTGAAGAACATGCAATTCTACCAAAGTGAAGTCATTGTCCTTCTCAGATTTTTAAGAGTTTTTCGCCAGAAAAATTAATCAATTTGGCCTTAAAAAAATTAACCCAATTAACCAATTAAAGATGTGAAAAGGAGACACCGAAAATGAAACTCAAATTTTACCTGATACATACTCATGCGTCTTGAGTTTCTAGCTTCCCTCTTTTGCACAAGTTTTTTGCAGTTCAAAGCAGTGGCTCCGACTGTCTGCAGGAAAACATTTGTACTTGATCTTGTTCTCGTGGGTATGCTAGAAACGTTGATTTGCAGCTCCAACATGTTAAATAGCAAAATTTAATAAATGTAATAATGATGAGAGAATAGAATTGATATAAGGAAGTCACTAACATACAAGCATCTGTGGTAACACAAAAAAAAAAAAAAATTGTAACAGAAAATTGTGAAAAAATGTATTATTTGGTAACACATTCTATACTCTGACCAGCCAGGAGGGGTTATTAGGATTTATTTGAAGTTTGATCCTTCATAGTTACAGAAACTAATTAATTAAAAGATGGATGGACTCCTTTTTTATTTTTTTCATAGATGTTTCATGGAACTCACTATATTGGAGATGATATCTTGGTGCATTTTAAAGAGGGAGAGACATGGAGAAAGGTCTTTGGCCCTTTCTTTGTATATCTCAATTCAACATCTGATGCATCAAATGCATACAACTTATGGAAAGATGCAAAAAAGCAGGTAAAAATTCTCAGGCTAGAAATTTACTTGCTGTATATAATTTTTCTTCTATTTTTGAGTTTGCTTTTGAAATTTGCTAAAAACTATAGCATGCAGCTTTTGCTAATGTAATTTAATTTATTTTTTTTTTTCATGTTTGGCTCATCCTAGAGGTTGCTTGAAGAAGCAGCATGGCCATATGATTTTGTTTCGTCACCCTACTATCTAGCTGCTAAAGAACGTGGTTCAGCTACAGGGAGATTGTTCGTCCAGGACAGGTATATGACTGCCCGTTTAGAAAAATGTGGCATCTAAAAAGCTTCAAGTCCTAGTAAAAGCTAGGTAGATTTTGTTTTAGCTAACCCAGATGGAGAATCAAATCCATTCTCGGCATTATGCATCAACAATGAATAATGCTCCAAATTCACATTGTCATAATTTGAAACCAGGTACATTTCCAGCGCTCTGATTCCAGCCAAAAATGTGTATGTTGGACTATCATCTGCAAGAACTGAAGGAGCATGGCAAACCGAAAGCAAGGTAAGCACTGAAAGGTGGTTTCTTTGCCATCATGTAGACTTGGAAAGTTAAGAGCAATTGTGCTTTCATGTACATATAGGATTATCAGTTCTGGGTACAAACAGACTCTGATGGAAACTTCACAATCAAGAATGTAGTACCAGGAGTCTATGGACTCCATGGTTCGGTTCCAGGTTTCATCGGTGATTACCTTGACAAAACACCTGTTACCATCTCCGCAGGTACTTTCGAGTTTGATAGTAACTTTTTTCATCTCTAGTAGGAACTAGAAGAGAATTGTTTTTAGTATGTTTATGTTTTAGCCCATGAAATGCACTCAAATAAGCTTCAGCATAATATTCTGAAATAATGATAAATTGCTCAGGATCAGAAGCAGAACTTGGCAATTTAACCTATGTTCCCCAAAGAGACGGTCCAACTGTATGGGAGATTGGCTTCCCTGACCGGACGGCCACTGGTTTCTACGTTCCTGATGTGAATCCGATGTATGTCAACAAGTTATTTCTTAACAGCCCTGAGAAGTAAGCAACTTTTCTCCATCTTATAATGACGTTACACTACTGCAGTTAATCTTAACTCGTTTTAGCACTTCCATGTCCATTTAACATATAACAAATACAGGTTCAGGCAATATGGCTTGTGGGACAGATATACTGATATACACCCTGAATCTGATCAAGTTTTCACCATAGGTATCAATGATCCCAAGAAAGACTGGTTCTTCGCTCATGTAGACAGGTCTTTGCTTCTCTCAATTACGTATGCAGTGCATGGTCATGCTTTAGAATACTAATGTTTACTCTGTTTACCAATTTATCTCGTAGAGAACATGGTTTTTCTGCTGTAAAAAGGTCGAAAGTTCATAAATATGATCAATATGCTTGCGGTAAAATTCTCTCTACTTCGAGAGAAATTTGTGTGCCCTGACAATTATTTTGGACTTTCTTAGGAGAGGGGACAATAAAAAGTATTTGCCATCAACGTGGACTATCAAGTTTAATCTTCATACGGCAATCAGTGGAATATACAAAATGAGATTGGCCATTGCATCAGCAACCCGTTCTGATCTCAAGGTAAAGACTAAAGACCGCAAATATTCTGAGCCTTCTGTTGATGTCTTAAAGCCACTAGAGCCAACCTCACTATGCCACAAAACAGGCAAATGCATAAACTGTATTTATCTACGTGCTAATCAACCTGCCCCTCTTTAAATTGTGCAGGTGTACGTCAATCATACAGATGATGGCCACCTGGTATTTGATGAGATGAATTTGGGGATGGATAACACAGTTTGTCGACATGGAATTCATGGACTGTACCAACTGTTCAGCATTGATGTTTCCTCAGTACTGTTGACTAAGGGAGATAACTCGGTGTTTCTTGAACAGGCCAGGGGTGGAGATCCACTTTGTGGAATTTTCTATGACTATTTGAGGCTAGAAGCTCCTTCTACATCTTCTATGAAATCCAAGTGGCTAGAAGGACAAGGATAGAGCATATAATTTTAGGAAAATATATGCATTCACATCGTTTGTTTTTCGAATGCCTGCTTACCACAAAAAATAAAGTCACGTCCGCTGCACATGTTCATAGAAATCTACTGTTTGATCCACTTCCTTATTTTTAAGAAGAATTCCAACAATAATAATATGAGGGCAAGTCCTAAGCAGCGAATCTTTTCTGATCGATTGACATCCATTTGCTGCCAGACTTATGCAGCATAGAATATACACAAGCCAGCTAGTTAAAACTAAAGGTCAAATGGAAAATCCATAAATCCATAGTGTTGATCCTGAGGATGAAGTCCAATGATCTATTAACATTCCGGTGACTAGCAGTAACATTTCAAATTGTAACACCATCATCAAAAGATTCACACAAAATATGGAACATAAGACAGCAAAATGCTGCTAATACGATGTCTCATTTTTCATCTATACAAAACTGCATATAGGTATGCATACTGCAAAAAAGCAGTGCCCAAAAAGGATCATTGGTTTGCCTATCTTCAATTCAACAATTTACTTCAGCATTACTAAAGTCACTGACTACAGATGGTTAACAGCAACCCATAATGGTCACTAGGCAAAACAGGAAGCTCTAACTTCTTTATCTCTTTCCTCACTTTCTTCTCTTTGCAATAAGATAGACCTGGTATTGCCTCCATCCCAATCATGTCAATTCCACTAATCTTGAAATCACGCAAATTGCAAATAAACCGATCTAGCCGCTTCTGCAATGTACGATTACCTGACAACATCTGGTTGGACTTGGTATCATACGTCCATCCATTTTCCCCTGACCTTAACTCTTTCCATACATCTAGCCATCCATCAGGGTAAGGAAATTGGCCATCCAGCTTGTCATCCCAATTCATATCACCACAGAAGATAACATTAGGATTCTTTCCAAGAATGTTGATAGCATCCTTTGCCTGATCTACACGTTCTTTACTAAACATCTGATCCCACGTAGGAGGAGCCGGGCAGGGACTCTCAAGATGGCTAGTGGCAATAACCAATGGTTTGTCATCCTGAGCTTCAACCTCAGCAATGCAAAGTTCTCTTCCCATTATTGAATTTCTGAAGGGTACACAGTTGAAGGATTTCACAGGCAATTTGCTTAACTGCATGTCATGCAGTAATTCAAGGAGTTAAGAAAATTTCATTGCCTAGGAAAAATTCAAATGAATCTCTCCTCATTAAAATAACTACAATATAAATGACAAGCAAAAACTTCCATTGGAAGTATTTAAAAGCTGGATTATATGAAATTATAATGTGCATGTCAATGACTAGCTAGTGACATCTATCATTCCAAAAAAAACATTGAGTTCTGATGTCCTTGACATGCTTGAAAAAACCATAGGGTCAATTTTGATCAATTACATGCATATATATGTTCAATTAAGGGCCTTGTGACTTTCTATCCAGCAAGCCTAACCATTGTTGTACGATCAACAAAAAAAACGAATCCTATCAAGTGGATAATCAAAGGCTTACCTGCATGCAAAAGTATGGCCTTGAATCTGCCATGTCATTTGAAACAGAGCACTGATATACCTTCCACCAGCTGGATTGGCGGAATATGCCATATATGTTTGGAGTAACCTCCTACAGAGCAATATGTTCATCTGTACGATGTTATACAATATATTTGATTCATTGACAAATAGTAAGAAGTTTTGATGCTAATAACCTGAAAACAAATGAAATCTGGTGAATGCTGTTGAATAAGGTCACCAATTGCTTTCATCCTCTTATGCATCTCCAGGTCCTCCCGAAACCAAACATTATAGGTCAAAATCTTCAATGAACCCAAAACTGCCCCTGAACTAGTGTCCTCTGTCACAAAAGTAAAGTACCTTTAACATGTACATTACCAAATTCATGTCACCTCACCCAAAAAAAAAAAAAAAAACTAGTAGTAATTTTTTTCTACAAAAGCTCCAAACCCCTAATAGCATCTTTTCTGTCCACTAGTCTAGTAACACAACGTTTAGAAGACTTTTTGGAACCAAAATTGCTAAGAAAAATAATTCATTTCACTAAAATGCTTTCTCATATATCATTGGGTCGCATAACCTTTGGCAAACTGTGCAATTACCAGTTGCAGCATGCTTTCTCAGTATTGTTCTCTTAACCTTGACTTGTATAAACAAATGGCGGGTGGTAGCAATAAATTCTGTTCACTTAAATAACAGGATAGGCACATACAGAGGATCACATCTTGAGTCATCAACAAGATCTCTACTCAACTTACATTCATCACCCACTTGCCACTTAATATAAGATCATCCACATCATACTTTATTGTAACATAAGAAAATCCAACAAGACGAATCCCATTCTAAGACAAACAATGAATTGTGCTTGTCCAACTAACTACTTTTACTTTAAGTTCTGCTAAATAAAAGAAAATTTTGACAGTCCATTCCACGTCACTAAAAACATAGAGAACATTATATCTCTGAAGGTAGAAAAATTGATTGAACCCAAGTGTTAAAAACAAAGAAAACATCTACCACAGAAAAATCATAAATAAAGGACCGAAATTGAATATTCAAATACATAAATTACTCAAAACCATAGCAAGGTTGGATAAAATAGCAGAAACCCATAAACAAAGGAAACCTAAAATATAAGATGAACAATCAAAACTTACCCTTTATGGTCACCGCCTTATTCAATGCCTTAACACGTGAAAACCCATCCAAATGATCCTGATCTTGGTCCCTATTCTTCCTCTTATTACTACAAGGCTTCAAGGGCAAGAAGACTGAGCCAATAGAAGCATCGAGGTCTGCATCGAGATCGGTATCATTCAAGTCGTCGAAACTCGACAATGAAGAGACGGGTGCCCTAGTGTTACAAAGTTCACAGTTTGTGTTATTGTATGGGTTCAAGAAAGTGCAGGCCTTGCATGACCACGTGGGCACTGAAGAAGAAGGAGAAGATGGAGTCTTTGATGGAGAAGATGAAGGTGAAGGTGGGGTTAAGCACATTTGACAAGACGATTGTCGAGATGGTGAGTTGAGGAACGTGCATTTCTTGCATGACCATGAAGACATGGACATTGTTGTTGCTTTGAGAAATGATGAAGACGTTTGTTTAGGGCTGATTCGGAGCAGTAGCGGCAGGACCAACAATGTCATTTGAAACTCGGGAGACTGTTTGCCGGTTTTTGTCCAACTTTGCCATTATCGAGTTAGAGTTCCACTTCAAAACTTATGGCCCACTTACGAATCACACGTGGGGGTTCAATGGGACCCATGATATTCTCCTGGAGCTTGGTTTGGCCAAGTTGGATATTGATTATACGACACCTCACACTTTTTTCAAACATGTAGACGACATATCGCCCAAAAGCCGTAATGTTTCCTTTCTTGAGCTTTAATGGGAATAAAGAAAATGTTTTGAGATCTTACGTAACATTAATCCTCATTTTGTATATCTCTTACTATTCTAACTTTATGGGATGAAAATTATATTATATTTGTTAAAGAAATGAAAACAACACACGAGTTCATAGAAAGTTGAGACCTTGGGAGGCTCCAGCACCATGGATGGCATTGTTAGCCTTTAAAGTTTCTCAATTTCATGGTGCAACATCCAAGGTATGCTTATAACATATATTATTTTGCATAATCAATGCAACTTTGCTTTGTTTTTCTTTTAACCCCTGCAAGTGCAATTCTGGAAAATTTCTGTTCTTGTATATCAGGAAGCATCAATTTTAGGGTTACTTGAAAGGAACCATGGCAGCTGAGAAATCCAAGGAACTTAGCAAAAATATACAATGTTCTTTCAAAACCATTCCCTTTATACCTTAAGGGTGAGTCATTGCTGTAGAAAGCAAAATGCACGCATGAAGTGCTAATCTACTTATCAGATGTAATTACAACAATGAGCCAACTTATGCTATCAGACAGCCCTCCCAAATGAAGCATCCATCACATATGCACTACCTATAACCAGCTTTGGTCATCAACGAACTTAAAACCAAAAAAAATGATACATTTAAAGTAAAAAAATACTTTACACCCAACGTACAGTTATAAAAGGAATGAATAACAAAATAGAGAAAGCCACAGCATTTGCACTTATTTGGTTGCCGCTGAGGGAGATGAATCTTAACCTATCTGATGCACCGCTTATTTCTGTTGAGTTTACAACTGCTTTCGTCTTATTGCTGACCTTCTTGCTGAAAATCAAAATAAAGTAAGAACATTAGGCATGTTGTTTTGATTAAAATATACATTGTAATGGAGATTTGGCAAGTTATCTTTAAATATGTAATGCAATTGCACATTCCATCTTGTGCCACAAATATGGAAACAAGCAAATGTTGAGAACCACAATGTTCCAAAATTATGTACCATACAAATGGAAAAATAGAGTAGCAAGAAAAGCAAGTATTTCTCACCTTCCAGGAAATACACAGCTCCCATGACCTGCAAAAATACCCCACAATCAGAACATATTATCAGATATCTATTGCCATAGCTGTACATTGGCAGCACAAAAATAACAAAGAGCTGGACTGCATTTTGGCTTCATGCCTCTTTCCAGTGCATACAGCGCAAATAATGGAAGTTGCTTGAAATATACATATTGTAAGAGAATTTCCCAAGGTAAAATCTTGCCTGGCATGGTCTCCTTACACTGTAATGACACAATGGGGCTCACACAAGAGTCCGAGTCCAGATGGAAATAAAATGCCCTACTTGAACCAAACAGTGTCATTCCAAAACCTATTTCCAACCCCTGAACCCACGTGCCTGTGTCAGGAAGGAATCACACACCATTCCTGTTTGGGAGTCAGCTTTGGCCCCCTCAGTATCCACTGAAGATTTTGATTGGAATGTGATGTGCCTCCGTATTGCTTTATTTTGTAGACTCCTTGGAGCTTAAGGCTCCTCCAAATTGTAAAACAACAGTAATTCTACAAACAAAACTAGCACTTTTCACTTTCCCCCCTTATTGGTTTACAAGGTTATCACCAAGTACTCAATTGGAATCATATTCCCAAATTTGCAGCCAAGAGTAACAGTATTGAAATTATTTGGAATAACTAACTAGATGCAGAAAAACCATCTTAATCATATCATTAATTCAATCCAAAAATGCACCATCATGGAGTAGGGTAGTTGAAGCACTTACTTGGGTCGGTTGTGGTGATCATGGCCACACCCTTGAAGTCACAAGATCCAGAAGACTTCCCTTCCTTATGGTAATAGCTATCAAAGGCATAAGAAGCATGATTCTTCACATTATTAGGCTCATAGCAACTCTCCCCAGGTTGAATCTCACTACAATTTGCCCTTCCAGGACCGCATGCCCAATCCAATGCAGCTTGCAATGTCTTTGAATCAACGCCATCCATTGCTATGCAATAGGTCTGGTTTGTAGTATCGTTAGCCAAGAAAGTCCCACTTCCTGACACATGAAGCAAATAAACTGGTGTCGTATTTGCATAAAATAGCCCCCAATTTGCTTCTGAGACTGGTGGTGACCTTAAGTCCTCATTGAACAATTCATAGATATACACATTAGAAGTGATTTCTGGGTGAAAAGGAGTTCCGCTACGGTCTAAAACATGCTTAATCAAATTCGAATTATAGGTGTTGGCATTGTCAATATTAGCATAAGGCTCTTTGGAATCACCCTCTGAAGGCCAACCACTTTCTGTAACAAGAACCTCAACATCTGTAATATTCAAGTTCTTCATTGAAAAATATGCAGCATCAATCATTGCATCAAGCACATTTGTGTAATGCAGCAAAGTATTAGGATCAACCATCTCCTTAGACGGTGTCAATGGCTTAAACAACGAGTTATCAAGAGGCACAACACCTTTGTTTTGCATAAACACATAATATGGATAGAGATTCATCATCAATGGTGACTCTGTTCTCGACAAGAACTGAAGCAGAGGCAACATTACTGAGCTCAAGCTTTGGTTAAAGAAAGCCTGTGAGGGGGGAAATGGATCAAGAACTATAGATGCTGCATGAGGAGTCGAAATCTTGATCTGGGTATGCAAATTTGCGGCCACTAAAGCACTATAAAGAGACTCAATTGCTGGGAGTAAAATTGGAGCTGAAGAGGGTATTGTTGTCAAGACCTCATCACCAACTGCAATAGCTGTAATGACTGTTTCAGGATAGTAAGAAACAACATTTCGACCAATCCAAGAAGCTGCAGTGGTGTTGGAGGATCCAATTGCGAGGAGCTGGTTGTTTGGCACACTGATAATGACTCGGATCTTAGTTTTAGCCAGTGCTTTGAGTATGTCAGGGTCTGCATCGTACAAGCGTATGTGTGTGATCTTCTGAACTTGCAAGAAAGAGACCAAGTCTGTTGGTGAGAGCAGATTTGTTACATCTGTACCTATGTTAACACCAACAAATGGTTCACTGTCTTGGTCTGCTGCTTTTGCTGCAAAATTTTAGCAAACATTAGATGAGAATGAGGAAAGGTGACGAATTTTAGAGCGTTTTCTGAAATGGGTTTGGGATATTACCTCTGTAGAGTACGCTGAAGTAGAAGACGATGAAAAGGGTGAGCTTAGAGTTTGCCATTGAAGCCAAGGTTGAACCGTCCTCCTCTACCGTCCGCCTCTAGTTCAGCTATAGATCCTTGCATTATCTTTCCAGATTTTTTATATTTAAGAAATTTTGTATTATTTTTTTCTTGGTGTGGTGGGTTTTACTTTGGTTGGTCTGCTCTGTGCCTCAGACTTTGCCTTCACGTTTTGACTCAAGGAGATGAACAGTTTGAAGACTGATTAAAAGAATTCTTGTTTTAGAGGCTTACTGGATTCTGGTTACCCCAAAGATGGGTTGCAACTTGTAACTGTTGAACTACATCAATCTACTTATGCTTTCACTTATTTGACCTTGTGAGCCGACGGTAGTATAAAGTGCTCGTGCAAGAGCGCTTTATTATTTATGTTATTTCTTTATTTGTGGCGAGAAAACTAGATACTCCATCTCTGTTTTAATGGTTGCTTGGTTGGTGACTTGTAAAAGTCTGTACTTTTGACGGTAAAATATGCAAAAGTATGGGAATTTATATTTATTATTTTCTTAGGTAAATGTGTGGTTGAGACTACGTTTTAGAGTGTATAGCTTTATATAAAGTTAGGAGGACGATATGGTAACTTAAACATGGCTTGAGCTTCTGGATTCTTGAGATGGTTCTTGAATTTCCAGGCTGGCCGTGCAGAGAGAGTCGTTACTGCAACAACCCACATTTATGTTGCTTTGAAGAGTTCTCAGTTTAGAGATTGAACATTAGCTTCAGTTCATTATCAAAACTGATGTAAAGCTCAAAATGTGCCCCACTCACTTGACTAAGAAATAAGCTATTGGGCTTATCATCTCTTAAACACATTTTTAATAAAATGACGCCAAATGAATGACAAATAACAAGGGTGAAACAGTGAACTGTGAAGTGATGGGACACTACCAGCTGAGAGAACATTCAAGGACCGAGCTACACGACACTGCAACCCACTAGTCTGTAGTCTCTATAATCAATCGAAAAAAAGAAAGAGTAGTCGCGCTACCATGAGCAGCAGCGAGTCACGAGCACTACTCAAGTGACACCACCTGCTTCCCATGTGGGTCACTATCTGTTATACGCATTACTTGTCTGTCACAATATGTTTCTAATATCTAAGAAGTTTTGCTCGAGTAAAAAGTGAAAACACCCAATTAAAAAATCTGGCAGAGATTTCCTCTCGAGTTACTGCCCTTTAAGTTTGATATGGGAGCCCTTAGGCATAGTGAAAGCAAGATAATGATAAGATTGAATGTTGAGAAGGTCCATGTCAAGAAAAAAGGAGAAAAAAAAGTAATCGAGGTGATCAATAATTGTTATTAAACTTTCCCTCTTTGCAAACCAAAAAAAAAAAAAAATTGGAGAAAGGTAGGTGGCGGGTGCTGCGAAGAGAATCCAAAATGATGTTTGCTGTTCAACCACCACTGGGTTGCTCGACCGTACGGTACAAGCCAAATATGCTGCTCAGGCCCATTAATAAATAAAGAGCTAATTTTACTGTTGGTAATTGAATTCTTTGTACTATGTTCATTTGTTTTGCGAAGAAAAAGATATTTAACCGCGAATTCTTAGGAATGGTATTGATACGGACATAAGTAACTTTTCAATATTTTTTGGGTTTTGTAAAGCAATAAGTACTTGGTTGATGCTTAACAAAGATGCCTTTTGAGGTTGCCAGTTGCCAGAGATTGAAAATTGGAATCCTAGGAGATCATGTTCCTTGAACTCTGATGCTTGCCTAGTCTACTGTCTTAGCATCACACCATGAAAAAACAGTTCATGATTCAACATTGGAGGCTTTCAAAGCGAAGGTCTCTGCCCTTGGGTCTTGAAAAGTTTAGGCCTTTGGACCCTCAATGAACTTGGCGGGTTTCTTACTTAAACATGAACACTCAATTTTAATGGTTGGGTCTGCATTTAGAAATTCTGTAGCCTGCTTTGCTGCGATCATTTTCATAGTGCAGAGTCCAGAACAATAGTACCATACATGAGGATCACTCAATAATCCAATTTCAACAGATGGAGTTTATAGTAAAACAGGGCTGGGAAATCAAACAGTTGTACCTCACTGTCCAAGAAAATGTAAGCTGATGCCATGGGCAATTCCATTTCTTTCCATAATATTTCACTTTCTGAAACTTCTCCCTCCTCTTCGCTTGAAGAACCTCCCATTTCCATCCTCTGCAATAGCGATGACTGACTGATGGGCCGCATTTGATTTCACCTCTCCAAGCATTCTTCACTGAACAGCATTTGGATGATTATCCGAGTTTGGTGAGGACTGGAGGGTTGTCATCATTAACACCAAAATAGAAAATTCTGCTTTGCACTATCTAAGTCGAATGCAGTCGGCTTCAAAGCATTCAGGGTGTAAAATGTAAACCATGGAAGATCAGATGAGACTTCCTTGGCAGCAGTTTTGCTCTCTGCGAACCTCAGAGAATTCCCACAGGAAGTGTTAATTTTGTTAATTTTCACAAGCATAATTTTCAAGCTTTTGCTAGGATTAGTCATTAATTCCTATTACTTCAACTGCTGATTTAAACTTAAATTAAATTTCATAATGCTTTTCTATTGAATAACGAACTTCTCTCTCAAGACCAAGAGAACCTTTGTTGACAGAGAACTGGCATCAAACCAACAAAGCAACAGTTGGCACAAAGCTCTCTCTTTTTCATAAAACTTTATAGTGTTCTTGATCATCCGAGGTCCATGAATCAGAGTTCACAAAATGCACCGCTAGCGAGAAGGGCCTCACGTATTTGGACTGAAAGACCGAGGTCCAGGCTTAAAACACATACAAGGGGACTATTAATACAGGCGCTAGCGTTAGCATACATTCGACCTTATTAAGCACCAGTCTTGAAAGCTTCGGCCGGAAATTTTGGAATTTCATATTACAGATACAGAGACAACAATTATACTCATCATTTCCTCCAAGGTGTTCTTTTTTCCTCTTACAACTCGTCAGACCCTTGCAGCAATAAAAAAAAAAAGAACACTATACTGACAATTTACAAGAAAAACCTCAAACAAATTATGTGCCATGGTTGCTAGTAGTGGAACAAAATTGAAGTATGGTGAACTTCACCATCCATCCGACCTTCCATCCGACCTTATACCATATAAATAGCAGTAGAAGCATGAATGGTAACCCTTGGACTTCTACATCAGAATGAGTTGAATTCTCACTGTGCAAATGATCTATGATTTCTTTCACCTGAGGGCATTCACAAAGGCCATCAAAGAATCAACATCCCTCTTTTCTGACGTGTATTTTATTGGCTTATATGCATGTTTTGGGAAGAAAAGTATTGTCGGGAAGGTTCCCAGCTGCAATTCTTGCTTCGCATATTCCTTCTGGTCACCGTCTGCTCTGAACTTCCCCACCTTCACTCCACTCCCTGCCAACTTGTCAGCCAACTCAACGTATGATCCTTCCATTGCCTGTTCAAATTCACACAAAAACCAGTTAATACTTGAGCACTGAAAGCAACATTGTTATCTGAAGTCTGATTATTCAGAAACATCAATTACCTGGCAAAATTGGCACCATGGGGCATAGAGGACAACGAGCCATGGCTCTTTTCGGTTATCCATTTTTGCTAAATTCTCAATTCCAGTCCTGGTCAATGTCACCAAATTCTGGGAATTGAAAATGTCATCAACTGCAGGAGCGCCATTTGCAGCTCCATTGCCATTAAGTTGTGCTGCACTTTCCTGCTTCAGGTTTCCCTTGTGGAGGCCACATTCCTTAGCTTTGGCGTCCTCCCACCACCATCTTCCTTCCCTTTCATGTTGTCCAGGTAGTACAGCCCTCGTGCACGGCTCGCAACCAATTGAAATGTAGCCTTTCGAGTGCAATGAATTCACAGGCACATTCATGGCACGAAGGAAGTTCCAAATGTCATTCCCCTTAACATTTGCCACCGGGTTCCACTTCACCAGGCTGCCAGCACCGCCATCCAATCCCTCAAAAACTGGATCCACCTGGACTACAGGGACCTCAGACCTAGTACCTGGAGACTGGTCTTTCCTTTGTCCAGTTATCCAGGCACGCAGACCCTTAAGGGCCCTCCTCAGGGGCCTCACCTTCCTGACACGGCAACACTCCTGGTGCCCATCCTCGTAGAAAGAAAATAGCCCTTTGCTTCTAACTAATGCCTGAACTTCAACCGCATCTGGGAACATGTACTCAATGCGAATGCCATAATGTTTCTCCACTGTGTCAAAAAATTGATATGTCTCTGGGTTCAACCTCCCTGTATCAAGGCTAAACACCCTAAATGGTCGGCCAGTTAAGCTTGCATACTCAATCAAAGCAACATCTTCAGCACCACTGCAATGTTTACAGTAAAAAAAAATGTTCATTAATTGACTATACTCGATCATGCAACATTTAATCCATTTTACCGTAATATTGTTTACTTCTTTCCTTGTTTAATTCACTTCATAAATACGAATACTGCAAATTAAAAATTCATAAAATGTTAAAAAAATTACCTAAAAGCAATAGCGATGTCGTTTCCAAATTTCTCTAATGCTTTATCCATGATTTCAAGAGGCGAAGCATCTTCAAGATTCTTTGCCAACAACTCATAGTCTTCCTCCACCACCTCAACTCTCTCTTCCACTCCTGCAAAATCACCACAATCCCAAAAACCATTACTTTAACTAACCACACTCAACTCGTCCAGCAAAATAACAACTAATAAATAACTTTAAAAAAAATGTAAAATATTTACCAGGAGCAACGACGGTAGCTGCAAGAGGCACCATAGAATCATTACGTTTCGGCTCCGCATTCACCGGTTTCACATAGCTCCGCCGTTGCGAAAGAGTCGTAGACGCCACATGCGGCCGGTCCCCTAATCGCAAAGAACCGATTTGCGAAACTTCATAACAAAACAAAAAAAATAACCTCAATATTTGTTGCCAAAGTTTCAAAATTTACAATTACAACACTAAAAACAAGATTATACCTTTGATTTCACCGGAAGAACTCGAGAGAGAAACAGCGGATCCGTAAATTGCATTAGACGAAGTTGCAGCCAAAGCCATTATCCAAAAATTTTCTGTGTTTGTGTTTGTGCAATTGTGCTTTTGCAATTGTGTTTGTGTAAAATGAAAAGGAAGATTACAAGTTAAATAATGGCTGTACGAGAACCGTCGAACCAGGTTCATTGAACCTGGACGTGATTCTGGTCACCTCACAACTCCGTGCGTTATGCTCACCTGGCAGCGCGCCATTGGTTACAGCTCAATTTGTTGCTCATCGCTTTCGTCACGGGGCGTGCCACACACAAGAGAGACGTGGTCAAGCTGAAACCTTGTGGGTCCGCCCCGTTAATATCCACCACTATTTCTATACACGGAAATTTAATTACCAAAATATGAAATTTTTTTATTAATTTTAATTTTAATATTTGTGGGCTTTGACAAAATAACGAGAATATACTCATCCTATTCGTATAATTATACTTTTCACATAACAATAATCTAATAAGATGTCCACTCAAATTGACGCATTATTATTTATATGAGAAATTCATATCAATTTCACGGTGCTTAAAATTAGAAAAATTTATAAAAATATCTTTATTTTTTTAAGGGCCTTTGAAAAATATTTATCTCTAAAAAAATTTATATATTATGACTCTATCTAATATTAAATAATATCTATTAAATATATTTAATAATATCTGATATTCAATAAATAATATTTAACATTTAATAAAAGATCACCGTCTTAAAAAAAAAAGTCGCAACCGACTATACTCAAAAATTAAATTAGAATCCAAGTGGACAAAAGCAAAATCCAATTGGGCAAAGCTCATTGATTGTTTTTTAAGCAGAAAACCTACGGTTGCACGAAGCTTCCGATTAAAATAAGGTTTATTTGTGATTAAATTAAACAATGCATGTGAGGTCATGGGCCACGCTTTGAAGTACTAAGAAAATCCTGAGATATACAGTGCACTTGAATTCATTTGACTTTATTGGACTAGTTTAATTTTTTCTCTGTTGTGCTTTTATTATCATGCATAATCTGGCAGTGCCATTGGCGGCCTGACCTACGAAATATAATTACATGATAGTGATGGATTTTATAATTTTTTTGTTAAAAAATAATAAATTGTTATCAAACAAGAAGAAGAATCATCGTTTTTGAGTCAATGCCAAATCTTTATTAGAGCTGATGTAGAAACAAGAGACGATTTGTAGTTTTTCATATTTAAATGGTACGTGACAAGTCGTTCTGTTTATCTGATAAGAGCAGTGGTGGTAAACTGTAGATTTCTCAAATTAGAAAAAGGAAAAATTAATGCAGATTGAACGCATTTCACATCTGCATTCTACTGAAAAATTATCTGTGAAGTCACGATTTATATTTGCTGCGTGGAGGAGAAAACGCTTTACAAAATTTCAAGAATGAGGAGGTTGACTCTACAGGTTCTTATTAATAACCTTGGATCGTAATTGTGATCTGAATTTTCAAAAGTTTTTTTTATTAAAGAAGAAAGAGAAATTTATAAAAATGTCATTATTTTAAAAGGGTCTTTAAAAATAACTTTTTTTAAAAAATTTATATGTTATAATCTTATTATTCAACTTTTGATAATCTGTGACGGATCTGTCAATTAGTATTTAACAATATTTGATAGTATCTAATAAATATATTATATGATATACGATAAAGTTTAAAATTTGATCATTAATATTTGATACTCACTCCATAGAGGATGGTAATATATATTTTGTAAGGATGCCGCTAAATTTAGATAATTTTATAAATTTAAAAAAAATACAGTAAAAATATATATTAAAAAAATTAACGCTTTAACGAGAGCGTATATAAAAGCAAACAATAGGCTGAGCTGAGGCACGTCCGCACCCAATGACAAGGCATCTCGATTAACAAAGTGAATCTTGAGTTATTAAAGTGGAGGGAAAAGGAAAACATAGTGGGTGAGTTGGTGGTTAATCAAGTATATATATTAATTAATCAGATAATGACAATAATAATTAAATTAATTACGACCTTTCAAACCCAAAAGGGCTGCGGATTCTTTTAAATTCTTTGCAAGGCAGCCGGAAGAGCCAATTTTGTTAAAGTTATTGAATGAGGGACCACTGTCCAACTAGAAGATGAACAACACAATCCAGATTCAAGCAATTATTGTCGCCATTTCTGACCAAAGAGTACAATTGGTTTCTTTTCTTTTTTTTTTTTTTTTTTGCCACCCACGTTAACCATTCATGATCGTTTCTCGATAACTTTTCAGTTTTTCTGGTAAATATTCGCCTAAGGATAATCTAAGATATAATTTGCCTGTAGTATTTGAACTTGTAACATTAGAGCATATTAACCAGTAACAGTTGATGTGATGAGTGCGATTTTTTTCTTAGTCCAAAGCAAAGTCAAGAAAGTTATTGGCACCAGTTAGAGCGGAGCCAGGATTTGAAAGTTGGGGTCAAACTAAAAAGAAAATACGAATGTATGAATTAAAATGTAATAAATTTTAACTTTTTGGTGTATTAGTTTGAAACAAAGATTTGGGCTTTGAGGCCTCCCCATGGAGCAACATAGCACCGCCCCTGCCACAAGAAAGACTTTTCTGTCTTACACTTTTCTAGCTTTTTATTGGACGGATATATCATATTAGTCCAACCTTGTGATGCATCCAGAACATTTTCTCCCTTGCCACCGGTATGCAAAAATCCTTTAATCACAACTCACAGGTGATGAACAGCAAAGGAAATTAATATCGTTTACCCAAATGATAGATTTGATGTCTTCATTGTCATAGGAACCTCGAGATCACAACCATTCTTGTGAAGCCTTAGGAGATTAAAATCAACTAGGTCTTCTTTCTCCATGTTAGTACTCATGAATTTCTCTGTTCTCCAGTTTCCTTTTAGGCGCATCAATGATCGATGTTGGCCATGATCTTTTCACCTTCCGCAAGAACCTTGTGTAATTTGCCTTTGTCTCTAGTAATCACATCAATAAATCCAATGAATACAGGGAACATGTCACCCAAGCAATCAAACTTCCAGCGGATGTTACCATTTTCTCAGATAACTTTAAAAATTTAGCTTGTTCTTTGCCTTTAGAAACCACGGAACTGGTGTACCAGAAGACCTTTTCACTTAAATTAACTAATGATCCTGAGGATAACGTTGAGCTAATTAATGGATTCAATGAGCTTCGAGGTCTCATCTTCCCGATATGACTCTGATATGGTTAATGTTTATCTATCTTTGATATGTTACATACAACAGAACCTTCCTTTGTCTATTAGGCTTTACAACGTCCCCATTGGAAGGCAGCAATGATAGATGAGTATAATGCTCCCATGGCTAACAATACCTAGTCCTTAGTGTCTTTTCATGCTGGCATGAATGTTGTGGATTGTAAGTGGGTTTTTTGAATAAAACATCATCAAGATGGTAGCATACAAAGTATAAGGCTCGATTAGTAGCCAAAGGATTCCAATTGACCCTTCATGTAGATTATTTTAAGATTTTTAGCCCGGTTATTAAGCCTTTCTACCATTAGAGTGATGTTTTCTCTTACTATTGCATATCATTAGTGTATCCAGCAAATTGATATCAATAATGCTTTTCTAAATGGAGATTTGTAGGACGATGTTTACATGTCCCAATCATTAGAGGGCTTCATTAATTCCTCTCAACCAACTTCAGTTCGCAAGCTTCATAAGTCTTTGTATGGCCATTAAAGCAAGCTCCTAAAGCCTGGCTTGACAAGCTCAAAGGAGCTTTACTTCAATGGGGGCTCTAGGTGTCTTCAGCAGACCCAGTTTGTTTATTCACAAGAAAGATGTTAAATTGATCTTACTATTGGTATATGTTGATGATATATTACTAACTTGAAGTGATACTATATAGCTGAAACAAGTTATTAATGATTTAAATAAATATTTTGCTCTCAAGACTTTAGGAAGCATGAGTTACTTTCTTGGTTTTGAAGTAAAGAAGAATAACAACTCACTTTGCTTACACAAACCAAGTATGCCTTTTATTTATTGAAAAAATATATCATGTTGGATGCAAAGGAGACTTCAATACCCATGGTAGCTAATTTGAAGCTGTCAGCTAGTGATAGTGAAGTTTTTGAGGATCCTACCATGTGTAGAAGTGTTATAGGAGGCTTGTAGTACTTAGCTATGTCAAGGCCTCACTTTTTGTTTGCTATTAACAAACATAGTCAGTTCTTGCAATCACCAACAATTCTACAATGGCAAGTATGCAAGAGGCTACTAAGATATATTAAAGGGACTCAATTTTTGCTTATCTTTCGAGCCTAAGGAATCCTTAAAATTAGTTGGATATAGTGATGCTGTTTGGGCCAATTCAAACAATGATAAAAGTTCAACATCAAGATATTGTGCTTATTTTGGAAGCAATTTAATCTACTGATCATCCAAGAGGTAAAAAGTTGTTGCTCGGTCATCTACTGAGTCAGAGTATAGAGCTCTATCTCAAGCTATAACTTAGGTTATTTAGTTGCAAAGTCTATTGAAGGAAATGAGATTTCAATTAGAAGAGAATCCTACTATGTGGTGTGATAATTAAGGAACTGGATCATTTGCGGCAAATCCAGTCTTTCATACACAAACAAGCATATAGAGGTTGATGTTCATTTTATTAGAGAAACAATAATGTCACAGCACCTGGTTGTCAAGCATATTTCTACTTACTTTGAGATAGCTTATACATTGACTAAACCATTCCCTGAAGCAAGGTTTGAGATGCTAAGAAAAGACATGAACATCATCTCCAGCAACAAGATTGCTGGACAAGAAGGTGCAACCAAACTTGCGAGGGAATGTTGAAGAGAAAGTTTGTTAATATTGGCCAATTTTCACCAAATAAACCGGCCAATTTTCACCAAATAAACCCGTACGATTTCCATTAACTATATCTAACCCCAATTTTATTTTTAACTAATTCTAACCCGTTTCAGAAAGTGAAAGTATAATTATACCCTTAAAAGTTTAAAAAATAACAAAATTATCATTTATCTTTTTCTCTCACCGTCTTCCTCTCTAACCTTTCGTTGTCATCATCCACCAAATTTTCATCTCTCTTAATCTCCTTTCTCCCGTCTTTCATCTCTGCTCTCTCCCCCAGTCTTTGTCCTACCATTCTCTTTCTCCATTCCCATTTTTCATCCTTCCATCAAGCCCTAACTCTAGCTAAAATCTAGAAATTTGGATTCTAAGAAAGCTCTCTCTGACTGAAAGCCGGTGCCTCTCCACCTCTCCACTCTCTAACAACCCTCCACCATTAAATTCTTTGATTTCTCTACAGATTTGGATTTGGGTTAACCCAAGAACACACTAAAGAAAAAGCAAAGGAGCTGCTGATTCCAAAGATGGTTGCATTGCCGCTGTTGGTGTTTCGATGTTGTTGAGTTGAGTGAGAGGCGAACTGCGCTTGGAAGATTTTTCCTTGATGGGTTAGATGGGGACAAGGATTTCCATAAACCGATTGGAAAGAAACCATTGTTAGTTGAGACAAACGTGGGTCTTATACTTGTTTTTGCTGTACGCATTGAAGAAATGAGAAGAGAGATAATAATTTGGAAGAGTTTAGAGTGAGTTTAAAGATGGGTTTTGGTGTTATGAGATTTCAAAGAATTCTTGTATGATTTTTTTTAGGTCAATTTTTTTATGTTTTTTTTTTTGGTTACGAATAAATTTTTGTTATGCATTTTTTAAGTGTTCATTGAATACTGATCCGTTTGTCTGGAGGGTGGTGTTGGCTACTTTGCTGGTAATATTTTGATCGGGTTGTGACGAGAGTGGTGCCGGCTGCTTTACTGGTTGAATAGAGGGTGGTGATTTTCGTCTTTTTCTATGAAAAACGATAATTGGGCTTGATAAGAAAAACGACTGGGCTTGATAAGAAAAACGATAGAAGAAATTGGGTGGAGAGGAGGAGAAAGAGGATATTTTCGTCTTTTTATATGAAAAAGAGGTCACAAAAGATTATAATTGAAAATGGGGTAGATTTAGTGACACAGTTTAAAAAAGGTCAAATAAAGAAATAACCCGTTAATATTGTTAAGTCAGTTAACGCCTGGTTGTCGTAAAAGGCTTACGTGAATGGTGGTGTCATGCCAGCTCAGCTAGAATAGTTAAGAGTTTGTTAAGCTTGTGGTTAACACTGTATATACTGATCTGTTCTTGTAACACAAATTAATTCAGTTTAATAAAATCTGATTCGATTACAGAATTCTCTCTAGATTCTTCTAACTTTTAATAGTCATTTTCGTGCAGTAAAGTTGAAGGCTAGCACTATCAATCAAATGGCTCCTGCTGTCCACTACTTTTGGCCTCGTTACTCTGCTTTCTTCTTTTAAGATATTTTTCTTCTTTTTCGTCCTATATTTGTTCTATGATTAATTTTACTAATAAAATTAACTTAATTTTTTTAAGCTAACGTTAAATCACGTGGCTGAATATAAAATTGCCACGTGAAGCTTGTTTTGGCGTCCGTTACTAGGCTTGACTTGCAGACGGTCAACCGTCGGTCAAGTCACAGGCTTAATCCTCTGGTTCTCCTTAATCCAAACATCTCCATCCACCACCGACACGTGGCTTAAAAGGAAAATAAAAAACACAGGCAAATATCCACCGTCTATCCACACATGATCGGTAAACCTTCAGTGACAGACCGTCATTCTAGAGAAACTGAAGCGAATAAGATAATATAAATTGACACCTAATTAGAGGATCACTCCAGAGCGCTTGCCAGTAACACTCTCTAGTCTCCACTTCGATCTCTCTGTGTGGTAAGCTCTATTGTTCATCTCTATCTTATATGTTGATATCAGATCATGCAACGCTGATCCGTTTGAAATTTGAATGCGGCGGAATCAGAGCCTCGATTCGTGTTTTTGATGTACATGTTAGTGTCGTGCGACTGGTTGCTGAGTCTCGTGTAGGTTAGGGCACGAGCGAAATTGATGCTGTAGGAAATGATATGTGTGTGTGTGTGTTTGTGTTGTCAATCTTTTGAGATTCATTATCAATCTGTATGTTAGGTTAAAATTGTTGTTATGTTAAAGGGAAGCTTTAGAAAGAAGAAATCAGTGTTGGTTGTGGTTGATCAAAGTACTATTTCTCTGAAACAAAAATGCTATATTTTTTGCTATTTCAAAGTTTTCTAGGTATTCTGCTTAAAATCAGTGTAATTCTTGTGTTATTTCTACATATTTGTAATTGCTATAATCCGAATTGGAGAATTGTTGCGTTACATGTTATTGGTAGAAAATGAATGTTTGTGTAAATACTTATGTGTACAGAAAATATTATGATCGTGTCTTCTGATTGAGACTTGGGGATTTATATTCCCGTCTTTTTGAATTTAAGCAGAAGTATTTTACTTCAAAATGGCTGAGTTGTTGGAGTGGCCAAAGAAAGATAAGCGACGCCTTCTTCATGTTGTGTATCGTGTTGGTGATCTTGACCGCACCATCAAGTATGCCTTTAAAACATTTATATTGATTAATGTTCGTCTATGGTTGATAAATTTTAATCCTGGGATATTCTTATGTTTCTTTTTATATTTGTTATCAGGTTTTACACAGAATGCTTTGGGATGAAGCTGCTGAGAAAAAGAGATGTCCCAGAAGAGAAATACTCCAATGCCTTTCTTGGGTTTGGCCCAGAAGAGTCTCATTTTGTTGTGGAGTTAACCTACAGTATGCTGCTTATCCTTTAGCTTTGTCTAGGCCAGGAGCTAAGAGTCTGGTGCTCCCAAAGTGCATCAAAATACTGCTTCTCTGGAAATGACTTTATTCTTTAAGATTTCATCTAACTATATATGTGTCTGAGTATTTACTTTGTTGTTGATCTACAGATTACGGTGTAACTTCATATGACATTGGAACCGGCTTTGGGCATTTTGGAATTGCAACTCAAGATGTAAGTGTTTTTTTTTTTTTTTTTTGGTGGGTGGGAGGGTGGCGATGGAGGAGATTTTCAGCTTGTAATTTTGTTTCAATGCTGAAATTCAATTGTGCACATCCTGGATCTTTAGGTTCACAAAATGGTTGAAGACATCCGTGCCAAGGGTGGTACAATCACCAGAGAGCCTGGTCCTGTCAAAGGTGGAACGACTATCATTGCCTTTGTAAAGGATCCTGATGGTTATGTTTTTGAACTTATCCAAAGAGGGCCTACTCCTGAACCACTGTGTCAAGTAATGCTTCGTGTTGGTGACCTAGAACGCTCTATTAATTTCTACGAGAAGGTAATGTAACACAAGGTTTATCTTTTGCTTGATATTTGTACGGACAGTGGTCTTCTAGTTCTGTTGTTGACCACATCTGAGCTTGCACTATGTGTGTTATCTGATATTAATTCTGACATACTAAAATTTGGTATTAAAAGATATTTACATCAATCTTTGCATTTGAAGAAAATTTCTCCATATGGAGGCTTTACCTTTGGTTAAAGTTTGCAACAATTACTCAAAAACGCTGCGATGAAAGAAGAAGTGATCTGTCATTTATTGTTCTTGCTGTTCTTGGATTTTGGCAACGCAGGCCTTGGGGATGAAGCTGCTACGGAAGGTTGATAGACCTGAACAAAAGGTGAACTCTCTCTTCTTATCAATATTTTATATAGTCTATTTTGATAAAGGTGTAATAGTTGTATCAGGGATACTTGTGGAGTTTATTCTTTTCTTTTAATGTTGGTGGCTGCATTTGCATTGCAGTATTCCATAGCTATGGTTGGATATGGAGATGAACATGAGACAACTGTTCTGGAGTTAACTTATAATTATGGTGTGACTGAATATACCAAGGGTAATGCATATGCACAGGTAATTTTTGTACTTCTATTGGAAGCTTCATTAATTTTTTCTTCATTTGAGAGCCGTATTTTGGTGACTGTGTTCCCTGTTGTAGGTTGCTATTAGTACTGATGATGTATACAAAAGTGCTGAGGTTGTTGATATTGTTACAAAAGAGCTTGGAGGCAAGATAACCCGACAACCAGGACCAATTCCTGGAATTAATACCAAAATTACCTCTTTTGTGGACCCAGATGGCTGGAAGACAGTAAGTAATTTTAAAGTTGTTTTTTTTTTTTTTTTATGTATTTTGAGCCTTTTTTTTTTAATTACTGGTAGACCTGTATTTGGCATCTCTTATCTTTGTAATTTAGGAGTCACAGCTGGATATAGTATGGGTATAACTGTTTTTTCTCGAATTTTGACAAGTGATTCAAAATCTGGAGATTTTACATTGTGCTACATTTTATTGTGATTGAGTAGTGGAATATAAATCATACAAATTGATAGAAAAGAGGTTATATTGGAAGCCTGTTTCACATATTGGTTTAACTCTAATTAAATTTGTCGTAGTATGTGATATTTGTATAATGAGTATTTTATTGGCAGAAAAGGAATTAAAAAAAAGAAAAAGAATCTAAAACTATATTTTTTCCCATTTACAGAAACATTAGGAATAAATATGAGCCACAATTTATTCCATAAAAGAAAAACTTTTTAGCCTTTCAATTTCAAGATTAGTCTTTTATATATAGGGTCAATACATTTGACTTTTGGTGGGACATGTATAAACTTTCTGATAATATATTTTCAATTTGAGGTAGGTTGGATATAAGGTGAATTTTATGAGTTTACCCATAGGTTTGCTGAAATCTAGGTTAAAATTGAAAGAGGTGGGAATGTTCATTAAAAGATGAGGGTAACTTTCTGGGAAATTTATAGATCATTTACTTGTACCTTCCGTCTGCCCATTTCCATGTTTCTTCCATATATTTCCAATGTAGATGAGCTAGCTAGTAAGACCTGCTTCGTTGATGGAGAAGAAAAAATAAAAAATCACCTGAGTCTTCAGTTTTGGGCACAAGGCATGAACATTGATTGTGTTTGATATACATCACTCAACTGTGCTGTTTTTCCTTGATCAGAGTTGTCCTACTAAATATAGGTGGACTTCATTGCATCATTGTGGAAGAACTAATGTATTTATGGTTATTCTATGGTATTCACGTAGGTCCTGGTTGACAATGAAGATTTTCTCAAGGAACTGCAGTGAGCGCGATTTCCTGATAGAAGGGATTTGAGAAGCATTAGCGTACAATCCTAGTAATATTCCGATGAATAAGTTGGGTCTAGCTTAAAGCGTGCTGTTTGCCGGTTTCAATATGGGTGTTGTTATGCGACTTAAATTATGATTTGCTGTAATTTGCGCACTCTGATTGTTGCATGTAGTGTTAGGACGTCGATGTATCAATGCACGTTGGTATTAGTCTACTTAATGTCTATCCGTAGCTTTGATGGAGATGATATCAATCTTTTGATGGTTGGTTTGTCATGTGCCTAACAGTAACATAAGTCAGAATCCTAAATACTTTATCAAGTTTCTTCAGCTTAAGAGGATGACTTCAATGATTTTGATTCAGTGACAACCGAGACTAGAGTAATCTAAATCTGATCTAACCAAATATTTACTATGGGCATATAATTTTAGGAATAAAAACGAACTCGCCCATTTCAGGGCATTGTGCTCATTTGTGTTGATGTTTTTATTCTCACTGACGAATACCTTCCCTGATATCTTATATGCTTCGAAGCAAGAAGAAATGAGTTTTTCATCGTCTATATTTTCATCGTATAAGTTGTGAGGACTCTGGTTGTTCTCTTGTGGAAAGAAAGGCTTTAATCGTACAGAAAATTTGTGAGCCTCCATTGTTGAAAATGTTGAAGATGAAGCCTGGAAGACCTTTTATAGTCATAAACATCTTTTTTTTCTTTTCTTTTTAAAACTATAAGTTGCAGGAAAAGGCAAAAAGGGCACAAGTTACGACACCCACAACCACAAGATTGCACTTAAAACAAGGTATGTGATTTACCTATTGAATTGGACTACCAGTACACCATCACCATTGGCTCGAGTTTTCTTTTGTTGCTTCCAAACACCATTTCCATCACGAGGAAGAAAGAATCAATGAAGAAAAAAAAAAGGAAAAAGAAAAAAAGAAAAAAGTAAGATCCCTCCAAGAAATTGCCCCCCTTTTAGCTTTTACTTCATCGGAGGAAACTCTTTCTGATTCCCTACATCTGGCTTCTGAGGATCAGAAGATTTATATACAGCATAGCACTGGTGGTTCAAATGTCGATCTTGGCAGACCGAAGTCAATACAAGGAAAATAATGTCAGGAAAAATATCCATCTATGGGGCTGTATCCATCGGATAGCTACCAAGTACGCGAAGAAATCTAGCAAACTCCTGTCAAAATAAATAAACAGCACTTATTGGATAAAAATTAAAATTAAAAAAAAAGGAACATCAATTGAGTTTATGTCAACAAGCCAATAAACTACGGTAAAAAATCAGTGTCAACAATTAACTGCAATACTAGTTTTTCACACCATAAACAAGGTATCTATAAGCAGCAAAGCATTCATTACATGCAATAGAGATCCGCAGAATTCATGGACAAGCCAAGGGGTTTTGAGACAAAAACACACACAGAGGGAAAAGAAATATAGCCAAGAGTGAGCTTATATCCCAGGTTTGGAATGCATTAGGAAGAGATCACACAAGCAGTGTTGTGGAGTCATAAATTCATAGTTTTAAGGTTTGCTAACTGAAGATGAAAAAGAAAAATAATGATCTTAGGGGTAGAAGGGCAAGAAGGTTGCAGTATTCCTCACACATTACAAGTATAACAAGACTGACCTGCAAATGTCCCAAAGCATGTTGGGCACGGGGATCAGCCATAGAAGCTTCAAAGTCAATGTAGAAGAGGTAGTCGAAGTACCTGCCACCAGAGATCAATCATGTCTATGGCATGGAAGTCTTGTAGCAGAGTTACTATTACCATATTTTAGAAATTGCATCATTTTCCAAAAGTCAGTAAGAAGATTACGCAATTGTTAATATGGTTGCAGAGAAAATAATAGGAAAAGGGGAAAAAGGCTGACATTTTAATCTTCTTTTCTCTTCTTTCAGTTTACAAGAAATAAATCCAGATTTAAATATTGGTATCAGGCTTAGTTTAGGGGTCCAAATTTTATAGATCCAATGATGGAAGTTTCTTGTGCACCAAATCAATCACAATCTTTTGAGAACTCTTGCAGTATATATTGAACGAATGAGAATCTAACTGTCACATGAGATGGGGCTATTCCATTTTGCTTCCCACAGCATTTGAGGGCAGTGAACATTCCTTTGAACAAGAGATCATCAAGTAAATGTCATTGCAAATAGATATAAAACATCGGTACATCATTAATTCACAATTTCTTTTTCTTTTATTTATTTATTTTAAGGACTAAACATGCACAATGACATAGTTTCACTTCATATGCAACCATAAGAAAACAGATTCATTTACAATGTCCAGCAATGCGCTCAAAACTGTTTGCTAGCACAAAAATGTTTATGAATCATAAGTTTGTAAAGGACTCAATAAACAAATCATGTTTTGCGCACAAATCATATATCTTAACCACTTGCAATTTATAAAAGCAGAATGAGGAGCTCTACTGCTAGTATAGCTACTGATAAGTTTTTCCTTCTTTCTGATTGAGTTGCATCACTATTCAATCACATTGCATCATGAAATCTATCAACAGCCAATATATATTTTCCCAGGATGATTAAGATAATCAAATCCACAATTAAAACAATTTTAAATTAACTATATTACTCACTTTGCACTCCCTTTATTAGAATCATCAACAACCCTTAGCGGACGCTTTCTCTGTGGGCGGCTCTCTATCTGAAATTTGCTTCAAAGGAAAGATAACAATTAGAGGCTTTTGCCAATGATAAATGCTGGAATTTATGCTCTTACTTTTAAGTTACCTTTGTGAGATTAATGTCCCTTAAAGCAAACACTGCCAAGGCCTTGAACAGCATGCCAGGACCTTCTTCAAGAGTGAAAACAATGCTTGTCTGAGGAAAAATGAAATCAGCAATTGTTTTCTAAAAAGTTATAACACATATAAATGACTATAAAAATTAAAAATAAAAAACCTTGTAGGGCCTGTCGATCCCTGGAATTATGGGTTCTCTTGCAAGTATTAAAAATCGAGTTATATTATCATCATCATCCTGATCAGAACACAATGAAACAAGATTGATTGAAATGGGTTCAAAATTACAATACTGAGGCAAAAATAAAGATAAGGAAACGCCTTACCTGGATCTTTTCAGCGAGAATGTCAAGCCCATAGATTTCAGCAGCTTGTGCACTTGCAACTGCACCGATATCTCTTTCACCACTTGAAGCTACAATCTGACTCAAAGGCTTTCACCATTAGAATACAAACACTCTCCACTATAACTCAGGTGAAACCTATAGACAGGATAGAAGGGTTTTCCAAAGATTACCTGAGCAGCACCAGCAGTATCATCGGCATTAACTCTGACAATACCTAACTTGCTTAGTGTCATCTCACATTGAGCAAGTGCCTGAGAGGGAGAATTTCGATCAGATGACCCACAACCAAAAAAAAAAACCAACATAGTGAACAAACCAAATTTAATGACCCTCTCTCTCCCTCCCCAAATATTCAATTATTCCAAAATAAATACCAGGTAGTCATCACTAAAAAGGTAACATAAACAAAGACTTCATTGCTACTAGTGTTGAAGTTCTCGCTCTATGTGCAAGTGCACAGCATTGACATCTACCAAAGTCTTCCTTAGGAGCTACAAATAGAAAAAGACCAAACATCCTTTTAAACCAAGATAACATCGTAAAACATAAGAATAAGAACAACCTGTGGATGGCTCAAGACACGTTTTAGCTCCTCTTTTCTTACACCAGGCAACACAAGAAGGCAATGATTGACAACCAACTGTACCTCCCCAACTATGTGCAACCGATGCCGAAGTAGTAAGTCATAATTACGGTGTATACTACCACCAACAGAATTCTCAATGGGAAGAACTGCTTTATTCACTAACCACAGTTCAACTGCCTGTCAAACCGATTCAACAGAAAAAAAAGGGTAAAAGTCCATGCTATTTGATTTTATAACAATCAACTGTATAAGAACTATAATTTTTAACCTTGAATGCAGCTTCAAACTCTTCACATGGGACTGTCTCACACTTTGGGTATGCTTTCCGTGCAGCAGCCTCACTATATGCACCTGGTATTCCCTGCAGTAGCAATACCACCAATGACACATTTTTTAGCAAAAGAAACAAACAATGGATTGCCATACCTGATAAGCCACCCGCACTTTTGAACCATCGCCTTGAGAACAAGAAAGTTCAGTTCCAGACAAAGGTTCTGCAATTTATTAATATACTCAAGCTATGAAGTCATGCCAGCGAAAAAGAAAGAAAGAAATAATGACATGAAGGAGACTGGTTCTGCTTTTAGTCAGTGGAATGTAATAAACGGTACCGTAAGACAAATATAAGGGAGCATCATTTCCAACAAGGCCATAAACTACAATTCAGCAAAACCAAGCGTTTATAATAAAAATACTGAACATGGTTGAAATATTTGCCACCAGCTCTACAGACTGAATGATAGAAGACAAGAGATTCAACAATTATCTCTATGACATCAATTTTAGCTCCAATCATAACTTTTAGACAAGTTCATGCTAAATATGACATTCAGTGAAAGTAGATGCAGGATCCAGGCCTAATAGCCTTTGAATGGCAGCGATGATTTCCAAGTAAAAACTAGCTTTCCCGGACATTTAATTCACCACAAAAGCCCGCAAAGTAATTTCAGTCTTCCAAGAGCAAGAACGAAGAAAGTCAAGAAAGCCTAAAACATACATTGCACACCAACTGAAACATAATTGTGTGTAAATTTAGTCTGTTTATAGCTGATTCTTAATTGGAAAAACTAAAGACATCTAATCCGGAATTCATAAAATTCAACCAATAAAAGTTAAAAAAAAAAACAAAATTTTCATTAATTCAAAGAAAATTGGAGGAGTTAACTTACTGGGAAGAAGATTCAAATCCTTGTGGAAACGAGTGGACTCGGTATCTTGAGACCGCTCAATAGGCCCACAAGATTCAATTCCAGGAGACGGCTTCTCATCATCAACAGGAGTGATGGCTCTATGAGTCTGAGCCACGACTCCCAAACTACAACATTCCCATTTGTTCAAACTCCTCAAATCCAAAGCAAACACACCTGGCCTAGACCCCAAATCCGGCACACCCAGAGAGGAATGCGGCGCTTTAACACAACCCCAGATGGGTTTAGCCTTCAACGCCATAAAAGTAACAAACTTTCAAAAAGATTTCACAATGTGAGAGCGAATTTATTGGGCAAATCAAGATTCATGAGAGAGAGGAGGGGGAGGAGGGGGGTTGGTGTAGGTGGTGAAGTGTTTTGGTGAAACCAAGAATGACATTGTCAAGTGAAAAAGGTTGTGGTGGGGGCATGGACCCCACAACAACAAAGCAGAAAATACAATAATTTTTCTTTCTGGTTTCTACTTGTGAAGATGAAGTTTAGTAAAATTTCAAGCTTTAGGGAGATACAGACGCTTTTGGTTACAGTTGGATAAAAAAATGTGTTGAGGGAGAGAGAAGCTAGTAGGTGAACTGGATGTTGTTGGCCACACGTTTTCTCAGACTCTAGAGAGACAGTAGACAGAGAGAGTTTGTGTCGTTCAAGGAAGAGAGACGGCCAAGTGAAACTGAGGAGAGGAGAGGACCTTCATTCAATCAATTAGTAAAGAAATTGTTTCTTCATATCTGCAGAGAGTAAATAACGGTTCTGGTAGGTAATGTAACCGACTAAAATACCAATAATACGCTTTTCATAAGTTACACATTGGAGACTTAAAAGGGCCCATTGGCTTGAAAATTTACAGCAAGTCGTTTTAAAGTATGAAGATCATTCATTCAATTCAACCTAATAATATATAATATTTTAAGCAAGAAGAGAGGAGGCGGAAAATTCCCATTTGGAGTTCGCTTTCTCGCTAAAGGTTTGTCAAACAAAATGGAAAATCATAACCTTTTGTCTTATGTGCTTTGTTGTGTGATATGATAACGCCATTTGAAAAGTATCCTGCATGTTAGTCACGCCATGAGTTCATTTCTGGGCATAAACCACAGAGTAAGGACCCTTTTCCTGCACTTTTGATACCATTTATAAACTGTGGGGAGGCGTGGGGTAAATTTCAACTCCATGTTAGGAGGATCACGAAATTGTCAACTGTAATTGGTTATGAATCACTGTTGTACATCTACTCTAGTTTTTTGTGGGCTGTAGCTAACTGCCTCATTTTGGCATTAACGATTTTCATTAAATCAGCTGCCAAAACTAGTCAGCTATCACGTTGTTAGACTACCAAAAGTATTGGCTCAAATGTGCAGATGGAGGGAAGGGGAGGCCACTTGATATCCACCACAATGGGTTTGTTGGCTATTTAATTTCCCAATCAACTACATATTGCGGATAATTATTAATGAGATGAAAACAATGGAAAGGAATTGTTCCAATGCTTATGAATAGATTCTTCTATTCTACGTACAACGAGCTTTTCAGAGTTTACTTATCCTCCATAAAAATAAAGGATTATATTAAAGAACTGTTTATATACCGGTCCATCAATTTTCAAAATCGTGTGCTATAAGTAAGCATATAAAAGTTATAATGAGTCATACAACTTTTTTTTAAACGAGTGCGTAAAAGTTGTATTTATGACTTTTATACGATTTTAAAAATTAATGTACGATTTTAAAAATTAATGTACTGGTATTTGGGCATACCCGAAAATAAAATAACTAGAATGTGTGGTTTTATAGATTGGTGGATCAACTGGGAAGGTTGGTGAGGAACTGTCAGTAGAAAGTCACATATCAACCAAATATTTGCATCTCTCACTTTCAGTTACAGAGATAAATGGATTATAGCTATTAGCTTCAGCCAGCTATTACATTTTTTTTGCCTGCAGATCATCCTGTGATTTTAAATGTTTGTTTCTGTGGGAAAGCTAGCTAGCTATATCAGCAATGTTGTATCATATATATGATGTCCTAATCATGGCTCGTGTCTACCAAAACTTAGTAGTTGAACTCATGTCCTTAACTAACTTAAATTTTCTCTATTTTGAAACTTGGACCTTAGGGCTACTACCAAATGGGTAGGTGTTGACATGTTTAACATTCAACAAGGTGAAAGAAAATAGAAGGAATGACTGTAATGAACCCCGTTACCCTCATCCCATAATATGCAGAAAAGTAATCATTCTAAGATTACTTTATATACAAGGTTGGAAAATGATTACAATATTGATTATTTATTAAGACAAGAAATATGGTCAGTGAGTGACTGTAAAATATAAAATTTGGTTGACCCATCTTTACCAAATACATTGCATTTATGGAAAAAATATGATGAGTACTTTGATTCACTTTTCATTTTCTGGCTTCATTCATTGTTTCACCCACTGTTCTGGTCTTTGTGAAATATAAGTTATGCCAATCATGCAGAGAATCCCCATTCCTTTTCATTTTTTGTTTTTGTAGTAGTAGTAGTAGTTATTTTCCGTGTTTGACTGATTGACTGATTATACAATTAAGAAATTGAAGAGCCTATGCTTGGATTGTTCAGTATTTGATAGTCTTGGAATGACAGGCGCCCGTAGGAATTGCAATGCCGTTTACTTTTTCACCGGTTGCACATTCAATCCAACTTTTTGATAGATTGATAACGCTATTGGCTTAATTACATGCTAATATGAGGCTTATATAATTTTATATTTCCTGATTGGTTAGGTGGTGATCTTCAAGACAATACATAGACATTGATTGATGAATAATAATTGATGTGAGTGGCCCAGTTGATCTTGAATGTCAAGATTTTTGGTAGTCTAGATTTCATAGTCTTTAAAAACTTATTATAGATTCCACGTTGAATGATATATTGCCATTGATAATTCGATACATGGACAGTGGTTCCTAATACGTTGGTCCACAAATCTTTGAACAATTAACTAATTTATTTCCCCATCTCCCTTTGTTGGGCTTGGGCTAAGGCTTACGTTTGGGCTAGGTAATTAAGCAGCTAGACTGTGAATTCCAGGTCGGCCCAATAACAGAGCGTCTATCAAATAAAAACTTACATCAAAAATTTCAATTGAATAATATTATACTTAATTACAACCCATTTACAATCAATTTTTCTTATAATGTGAGTTGATAAAATCCTATTAGAGATATAATTTTAATAAATTTCTGTCAACTCAAGTTGCAAGAAAAGTTAGTTACAAATGGGTTGTAGTGCAGCCTTGCTCGTTTCGATTACAAATATAAGTACAAACTGATAAAGTGACCAAAGAAACTCATTAGATACATAAACTCCCTTCTTAGCGGAAGGAATTGAAGGGGAAATTAAATGTAAAATCAATCAAAGAATATGAAGTAAATTTAAGCCAAAGAAAGTGGGCTTGTAGAAGCAGCCAGCCATGTGGCGTAAAGAATATTGAGCCTTTCTTTCTCACAAGGGAGAAAATCTTGTTCCAATGGGAAAGTAAGTGAGGGGAATTGGAGGACTACTTGTCTTAGACTTGTTGTTGCTTTTGCTGCTGTTGAGTTTGCTTCCTGTATCGGTTTCAGACTTGCTTGACCCTCTTTGCTTGCAATTGTTCTCTCCCTCGCATGCAACCCTGCTAGAATCAGAAAAGCAACCAAGCACGGTAGACAATAAAGCCATTGCTATATATTAATGTATAAGAATTAAACCAGCCTGCAGCAAGCTTTCAGAGTTTGTGAAGAATAGATTGAGTGCTTTAGTAGTTGTGCTAGTTTTGTTGTTGAAACAATTGCTTGCTTTTCCCCTATATATATATAGAACGTTCTAGGATTGTAATGCAATGAAGAAGAAAGGAAGAATCCACAAAACTTCTCTAGCAATTCGTAGAAATATCTAGCTAGGACGAGCGCTGATTCCATCTATGGCCAATATAGAATGGAGCCTGCTTGAATTGACATGTGGGACTTCGAGTTACTTCGAGAGAAAGAAGGTGGAGGCAAACTGTGTATATTAAAGCCGCGTGGTGTCCATAATTTGAAGCACTTGACTAGAATAATCAACGGAGAACAACAACAAGAAGCATGTGTCTCGACACATGTTGATACAAACAAAGATTGGAAGTCAAAATTACACAGTACTGATAACAACACAACACCTGCAGCTTAATTAATTGTAATAAAAAATATTTTTCTTTTTAACGAAGTGTTCATGCATGATATATGTAACTTCCTATGTCCCGATCAACCAATGACATCAAGTAGAATGGCGAAGCAATTTGGTTAACAGCAGCCGGCGGGGCTTGAATCACATTTTGGAGAAGTAAAGAAGAATCTTCTATCTACAGCTGTTCCAGGAATGGCTGCATGACATGTTATATATAATTGGATGGTTTTAATTTGTGCGCACATATTACGTTTTTTAAGATGGTACAAATTCACTTAAAATTTATCATTTAATTTTTTATTAGTTTTTTAGAGAATTACAATTTTCAAGAGAATAAACATAGCCTTCAAAAAAATTTACACAATTTTTTAGAACTTAACTTATATGTTCTTGGGACACACTTTAACTACCCTATATAATATTAGAAAAAACCCAATTACAACAGTTAAATGGATAGTCTTAATTTGTACTTTAATGAAACATGTTAAGTCTATGAAGATTATACAAATTCACTTAAAATTTATATATTTAATGATTGTTACATAGTTTTTGAGAGAATTTACGATTTTTTATAGAATATACACAAATTTTGAACATTTAACATATATTTTTAGGGCACATGTTAAGACTATCCTAATTAAATATATAACAAATGATAAGAAATCTTTTAATACAAATTTTTTATATAATTTATTGACATAAATTTATAAAATAATTTAATAGTTGATATTAAAAGTTAACAAATTATATTTAATACAATTAACTTATCAATCATCTCAATTATTAGATTTTGTAGATGAATACCTATAAAATAAATATAGAGTTGATGCTTACATAATATTTGACGTATTGAGAATAATACCAAGAATAAAAGGTAAAAAATAGAAAAGAAGAGAAAAGACATTGCAATGGTTAGCATTGTAAGAGGCGAAATTCGTTACAGCGTGGTCTGCGTCGAGGGAGACACAGATATGAGACGCCTTCCTCTGTTCTTGGTTATGTTGCAGAAGAAATCACTTTATATAAAAAAATGATCCACCCCGACAAAACAAATGTAAACTTTGTTAGCCACGATTTTTCTTTTACTTTTTCTTCTTTTTGTATTTCTATGTCCCCACCAACCAATCATATCAATCCCACCCCAATTCTCAACCGCACAAAACGAGTCTCTATTTTTAAATTAATACAAGTAAATTCAGGAGTGATTTTTATGAATTTGATATTTTTATTTTTAATTAAATTTAAAAATATATAATTGATTTTGAATTATTTTAAATTTTAAAAAAGATATGTGATTGAAATTAAGTATAAATTGTATTGAAAAATATACAGTATAGAAAATAAGATTTGAATTCATGAAGGAAGAGCGTGTCGTTCTCCGCAGATCTAAGCCTGTCAATTTCTTTTTATCTTATTTCAAGACATAATTAATTCAAAGCTTGCTGCAACATACACATGACAATTTACACCATCGATCTTCTTTAGAATATAAAACTCTCTCTCTCTCACCCAAATCCGGCTTCGTGTCTCCTCCAAGTCATCATCTACTACAACTACGCGTTTTTCTTTTATGTAATCTAAGCCTAAGAGTTAGAAAACAAAAAGCTAATATAGGGTAGGTTTAGAAATTAAATGCAAAAGAAACCTCTCATTTCTTTCTTACAGGCTAAAGCAAGCGTAATTATTAATTCATCATCAACTTTCTAACATCTCGTTTGATTCATTTCTAACCATACTAGAATTTAGTGCCACTTTCATTCCTAATACATCCCATATAAGATCTTTATATAGGTTAATTAAAATATTACAAAAATAATTTTGATTAATCATAATAATATATGTTAAAACTTAAAAGTTATATATATATATATATATATATTAACAAACTGAATTTTTTAATTTAAAGAAAAAAGTTAAAGATATTTTTGAATTGTCAATATAATGGGGAAAAAATTCAGTTTGTTAATATAAATGTAAAATTGAAATTAAAAAGAAAAAAAGAAAAGGGTTAGAAAAGAAAATATCATAGAGATGTTTATAACGACAAGTAAAAGAAGAAGATGATGAAAGCGCAATAAAACTTGAAAAATGCGTAACATAAGGGACCGCGAGAAACAGTAGCAGAAGAAGCAGTAAATGCAGAAGGGATCAAATCAGATCAGAAAAGAAAAACAAAAAAAAAAAAGAAAAGAAAATGACGACAAAAGAAGGGAAGATAAAAGAGAAAAAGAGAAGAGGAGCAGAGGAGCAGGGCAGGGTTGGAATGGAGGAGCAGTGTACTATATTATAATAACTATACTGAATTACAAACAAAACAGACATATAGTAATAGCAACTGAAAAAACACCTACACCCCTAATGTTTAGATTTATTACTAGTAGCACCTCCGTTGTTGGGCAACTGACACTTAGACCCCACCAAAAGCTTGCCGAAACGGGGGCTGGTGCTTAACCCAAATCTTGGGGGTGTGAGTGTTTTTCCCCTAATAGTAATAGTATAGCTAACCATCCATCCATCACCAAAAGCCGTGCCAGATTGCGTGTATCTTCTCCCTTCACTTTCCTCTTGCACAATCTACGATAAAAACCAAAACCAAAACCAAATCCATAGCCAACTCCCACAAATTACTATACTAGCCCCTTTTCTCGTCTCTTTGTCCCAAACATAAACATTCCAATTTTCAGCGTCGAGTCCTACTCTGAACTCGACAAACATTTTTTCAATTAAAAAATATTATACCAAAAACTAAAAAATTCTCACCTATTGTCTTGTCTCGTCTCTTCCCTCCCTGCTGCTTGCCTCTGCTTACTTGCTTGCGTTCAGTTTCAGTTTCTGCACCAATTAATCAACATGGCGAGATCCTCAACGGCGTCTACTACGACACCGCATCCCGCAATTAAACCTGAAGATTATTCCCATAGTCCCGTTCACTACGCCGTCGTTTTGGGCGACCACACTACTCTGACTAGAATTATCTCCACTCTACCCAAACTCCCCGATCCTTCCAAAATCCAAACCGAGGCCGACTCCCTCAGCCAAGAACGTGTCGCCGACCAAATCTCCTCCGTTCTTGACCGTCGTGACGTTCCTTTCCGTGAAACTCCACTCCACCTCGCTGTGAGGCTCAATGACGCTTTTGCCGCTCGGTCCTTGGCCGCCGCCGGAGCTGACGTCTCTCTCCAGAATGCCGCTGGTTGGAACCCTCTGCAAGAAGCTGTTTGTCGTCGTAACTCTGATATCTCTTTGATCTTGCTTAAGCTCCACCACCGCTCCGCCTGGGCCAAGTGGCGCCGACGTTTGCCACGTGTCATCTCGGTTCTTCGCAGGATGCGCGATTTCTACATGGAAATCTCCTTTCATTTCGAGAGTTCTGTCATTCCATTTGTCGGTAAGATCGCGCCCTCTGATACTTACAAGATCTGGAAACGCGACGGCAATCTCCGAGCCGACACGTCCTTGGCTGGCTTCGACGGCTTGAAAATACAGCGCGCGGATCAAAGCTTTCTCTTCCTTGGAGACGGTGACCAAACACACAACATTTCTCCCGGTTCTCTGCTTGTCCTCAACCGCGACGACAAGAAAATCTTCGACGCTTTCGAAAATGCGGGAGGGCCGATGAGCGAGTCCGACATTGCCGGATTCTGCTCTCAAACTAGCGTTTACCGACCTGGAATGGACGTCACGAAGGCGGAGCTGGTTGGACGAACCAATTGGAGGAGACAAGAGAAGACCGAATCGGTCGGTGAATGGAAAGCGAGGGTTTATGAATTACATAATGTTGTTTTTAGTTTTAGGTCAAGAAAAGTTGCTGAAAACGACGTCGCTGGAAGCGAGCAGGTACTGCCGCTTGAACTCGACGAAGACGACGACGGATTTCTAGTCGCTGAGAATCCGAGTTTCAATTTCAACGTTAACAACAATGAGAGGAGAAGGCACAGTAGTTTCGTCAGGGAGGAGAGAGACTGGGTGACAGTGGGAAGGAAGAGCGTGGATATAATTCCTTCTTCTTCGATGTCGCGCCCGCCGATGCAGAGGAGGTCAATGGCGGCAGTGACGGTGGCGCCGCCACAGACCAAAGAGAAAGAGTACGTGAGAAGTTTACGTCCATCTGTTTGGTTAACGGAACAGTTTCCGTTAAAGACGGAGGAGTTACTTCCTTTGCTTGATATTTTGGCCAATAAAGTGAAGGCTGTGAGAAGGTTGAGAGAGTTGTTGACTACCAAGTTCCCGCCGGGAACATTTCCGGTTAAGGTAAGGGTAATTTTGGAAATTCGAAAAAACAATTTAAATATGTGGGGTCCATAATGTTTCGGTTTTACTTTTAATTTGTTCTTTTGATGCTCAAGAAACGACCTGCCCTGACTTTACTTGATCATCTCCTCTGATTAGAGGAGAAGCCTTTGGTGGTGGGGTCAATAGTAGTTTATGATGTGACGTGGAAGGCTATGCATTGTCCGTTCTTGATCTGGCGGTGTGATGGGATGTGGGACCTGATAGTCCGAGGTTTTGTTTTGCATCTCGGACAATGGTGGACCATGGCGGTTCCACATTTAGACCTTTTGTGGGCCTAAAGAACAAAAGATCATTCTGATTCTGCCACGTCACCTAGTCAAATGTTGACGGTGTGAGATTAAAAAAAAAAAAGTGGGACCTCGTGGCATTTTGACGAGCATAGTAGTGTTGCTCTATTGTAATTATAATTATCAGCTTTTGCTTTAAACATGCTTGAATTTGAACAATGACGTATAGTAATTGATGTGCCAAGCAAAGTGTGATCAGAGTGTGACTTTTTGCTTGTTTGTTTATTTGGTTTGTGGGTCAGGTGGCGATTCCGGTGGTCCCTACAGTGAGGGTGGTGGTGACATTTACAAAGTTCGTTGAGCTTCAATTAACCGAACAGTTCTATACGCCACTCTCAAGTCCTAGACACTTTGTTAGAGGCTTATCATCAGAGGAGGATCAGAAATCAGACACTCACTATTCATCATTTACATCATCATTTTCCTCGTCCTCGTCATCATCATCGTCGTCTTCCTTATCGTCCACGTGGCTAAGGCGAAACGGCAGCCAATCAGCAAGCAAGCAGCAGCAACGGTGGTCATCATCCTCGTCATCAGTGGCACAACAATATTGGGAATCAGACCCTTTTGCTATACCTAGTGGTTATTCATGGACGTGCATTGATGAGAAGTCTACCAAGATGAAGAGGTCCAAGTCCACTAGGAAATCCAAGTAGAAATATAGAACCAGCAAATTGGTAGACAGATTGATTGTTGAATTCCCCGAAGTTTTAATTCTTCTTGGCTTTGAAATACAATGTAGATATTATTAACCTTCATGTTTTCTACCATTACTGGATTCTTGGTTTATGGTTCATAGAGATTTGGCTACATTTAAACAAAGAGCAATGCACCCACCACCAGCACCACCAGGCAACCATCATATGTATCTTTCAATTTTGTTTAATGTTTACTTCTTGACTGAGGGATATTGTCTTGTGCTTGTGATGTTTTCATTTAATGTTTTTGTGTTTGTTTACTAATAGTCGAGGCCAGTGCAATGCCTATTCGTCGACATTCAGTGAACAAACAGTAATTTCAGACTGAACCTAGGAAGGATTGAAGATGGGTTCTTCATCAATCATCATCATTCTTAAGATTGGATGAAAACTACAGCACATTTAGCTGAGCAGGGCCCATTACTGGAAACATAATTGAACAGTTGTCAATGCAAGTTGTACATGTCTCTTGCCATCTAAAGTACTTCACCCGTTGTCCAAGGCATCATAATTGGAAGAGTTGGCAATGAATGATAATAATGAGCTTCAGATCAGTATCAAACTCAACTATAATTAATTTCCTAATTTGAGATTGTTTTTTAATTATTAAAAGGCTCGGGAATTCTTTATTAATTAATATTTGCCGACTACACATTGAACTAGAAGGTTCAATTTAAGAAATTAATGCGAAAACAGAGTGCTGGATACAACTGTGGAATAGTGTCAAACGTCAATTAGCATAATTAATTCTGACTCCAACTTATGATCTCGGTGGGTGCAAGCTATGGACCCACAGAAAAGCCAATAAGTTGCGCTATAACATGGTTATTAGGGATCCAATTAAGGTCTGTGTTTAGATAAAACATGGTATAATATATTATTTTCATGACCCATCAATTTATATACAAAAATTTATAATCTCAATGTGATTTCATAAAATTGCTGATGAATCTCACCCAATTGCCTGTTAACAAAGCTAACAAATAAAGCAGTCCTCATTAGTCTCATCATTATCTTATGATTGTTACTTCCTGTACAATTAAATATGTACTGATTTGGTTAGTGAGGTCTATGATTGCACATACAAGGTTAACACATGGTCTCTGGACCAGTAAAGATAATACTTGTACAGATGATTAGATTCTTATTGGTTGCTTCACTGTCACTTTTACTTTACATTCTACTTTTGTTGTAATAACAAACTAAACAGAATTCAATTTCATGTCTTCCCTCATTCCACTATGTTATGCATGATTCTAACAAGTGGGACAAAGGGCCTTAAAGGTTATATTTTTAAGCGCCCAATTACCCAGAATGATTGCTTATTTTATTTTTATTTTACAGCACTAGACTTATAAATTATATATAACTCAAATTTTATAATTTAATGTAGTAATCTACATGATAAAAATTTTAGATTTTATAATCTGATGTGACAGTCTATATAACAAAAATTCACTGGAAAAAGAAAAAATAAAAAAAGAACGAGAGAAATTACATCTTTAATAAGACTTTGTCATGTAAACTATCACATCAGATTGTGAAGAATGACTTGTATGTGAGTTATAAGTCTAACATTAGTATTTATTTTATCCAATATATTGTGGTGAGTGATATGGACTAGTTACAACCTGGTATATTTAATTTCCACAATGATACTTATCTTTTTTTTATTATTTTTTTATAAACACCTCTACATGTCTAATGTGAATATTTTCGAATATTATATGGTGATGAATGAGAGATACCGAACGAAGTTTGCTTCATGAGATGGCAAAAAATGAGTTGGCAAGTCTTTTATTAAAAGAGAATGAAATGGGGAGGTTAAAGACAACCTATCTACAAGTGGCCTGTTCTTTATTAAAGCTCTTACACTACAAAGGTCCTTGACAACTCTTATCATTGTTGATCAACTTCTCTACCAAATTTCTCAAGTTGTCATTACAAAGGTACAATCTTTCTCTTCTCTCTCTCTTTCGCTCTTAATGGGTTCTCTTGATTTGCTCTTTCTTGTGGCTAATCGTATGCGTTTTAAGGTGTTAATAGATCTTAAGGCTTTTATGGTTTTATCATTCAGATCTTTAGCTTATTAGTACTTCATGCTTCACCTGTGAATGCCTTGCTTTGTTGAGCATAATTTTTGCAATTCTCTTATTGTCACACATAAGATTTGATCCACTTTCTTAACTTGGAAAATGCATATTACATCTTTCTCACACTCTCTGCAGCCACATATTCCTTTGTTTGTTGTTTGAAGAAAACAATTGTAGAATCTGGGATCTTATCATAGGGAAGCTGTCAGCATCTTCTAAATCTCTAGTTTCATATTTAACAGATCTTTGACATCTGCTTTGAGTTGAAACTTTGTTCGGCTTTTGAGATAAAGATACCAGGCGCCACACTATGGCTACCGAAGCACCAAGCTGGGCTGATCAATGGGGAGCCGGAGGTATTGGTGCCATGGAAGAGGAAGACAATAAAGCCAATCAAGAAAGCAGCAACAAGAAACCCAAAGCAAAAGGAGGATTCAACAAAGCCAAAACAGTCTTCTTCAATGGCATCAAATGGGTTAAGCATCGATGCCAGAAAAAAAGCTTATCTAAATGATAATAACCAGGATCTATATTTTATCTTTTTGTTGTATTCAGAACAAGACTTTTGTTATTATATGTTTTTTGTCTTTGAAATGTTCCTTTTGCAACTTACCCTAACCAGCCACGGCTACGTTGAACTTAATCAAACAGCATACTTGTTTGAGGATGATTGGAACACTTGGCTAATTTGCTTGAGTGCAAGGCTAAGAGCCACAGGTAACTTGTCCGTCACCAGTTAAACAAAATCTAATACCATTAAGGTAACTTGTCTTCAATAAGGCCATCTATTAAGGATTCCAGATAAAGGTGCTAGATTTTTAACTTTTTATCAAATATGCTGTAAGAAACTCAGGTTTACACTACGAAGCCGTAATTGGAAAAAAGCCTCCTAACCATACAGGGGAGAGAGAGAAGCACAAATTCAGATCATTAGCAAATTGCACAAAATTCATACATAGCTTAATTCTAATAACATAATCCCTTCCATTTAATTTCAATCTGTAAAGAGACAACCAGAAAGAGAACTAATTCCAGAACCAAATGTGCAATAATTTCAAAATATAACATGGGAAATTGTGATAGACAAGCAGATCGGAAAATTCATTTATAAGAACCAGCTGAGAATATACAGCTTCCAAATTGTATTTACATGGCTTGCCAACATTTTTAATCTGAACAACCAAAGGTGTTCTCTCCACTGTAAGTCATGTAAAGAAAACCATCTTCATCCTTGTTTTCCTCATAAATTGCTGACATCAAGGCAGCTGTAACCACAAAAGACACATTACAAACACAAACAAATAGATTGAATTCGAAAGGAAGAAAAAAAAAAAAGGACCGTTGCTCACCAGTAGGAGGAAGAGTATTCTTCACAAACACGAATATAGCCTTTTCTGCACTGAGCTTAATCCTTTTCCGAACAACATAAACAAATTGGCCCACAGACAAATCAGCCGGGACAAGGTATCTGCATTCATGATAGGGATTGGTGTCACAACCAAGAAATGAGAAATCCAAGCCAACTGAAGAATGTTAATTTGAGCTTTATTCCCCTTCAAATAGATCAGGAGAAAAGCGTGATCATCACATAAAAAAGAAAAAAAAAATCAATGCATATAAACAACATATGCTAAAACATTTTAGAGTTTTCACATCACATGTCAGCAAGCTCAGACCCTTCCACCCAAAAGGGAAAAAAAAAAAAAAAAAATAATAATAATAATCACATACAGCAACCAAAAGGGGCAGGGGTGGGCACTGTCTAAGTCTGAAATTAGTGATTAAAAAAAGCAGATGCCACTAACTTTTTCTTATCAATGTCTGGAATATCGCTTCTTTCAGCCCTCTCCACAATCACCTGTGCAAAGAAAACTCAATTAGAACAGAAGTATACCACATAAATGCATGAAAGGCATGCAGAGTTGCTTAAAAGAGGACTCCTTACCGGTATCCTATCAGGATACTTCTCTCTAATGCGAGCAGATTCTGCCAACCTCCTCTCTGAGATATATAGGACCAATAAATTAAATACAACGAACAGGTAAACAAGATAAACATGATAAGTCAGTCCTGAATACATATACTATAAATCAAAATGAGGGTACCATTACCAAATAGGCGAACAAAAATAATGGTCAAACATTTGTATGGTAAATAAAAGATATGTCTCATTACACAATCCGTTACTTGGCCCTTCAAACCCATTAATTCCAACTTGTATTATTACACAAACAAAAAGTGATTAGCAAGAAAATAAAGGAAACAAGAAGGGCAATTATACATCCGTTTCAAAATTTTAAATGGACATCACTAATTCATGTTACAATTTGGAGGAATAATAAAGGTAACAATATTGGGGCTTTTTCATATCAACTAACAGAAAACCCATCCTAAATGACCAATGGACCAAAGTGTTTTATCATAACTCTAAAAAGCCATTACGAATAAAAGGCAAGTATGCCTACACACGCTATTGTCCTAACCCCATTTTTGGTGCTTGTATCTCAACAAACAACAATCAATTCTCATGCCCAATTATCATTATCATCTATTTATTTATTTATTTATTTGATAATCTAAAAATTCAATCACCACTGAGTAAATAAAGAGTTGGTTTACCAATAAAAAATCCACGTCTTGAATCGTAACATGAATTATGTATTTTAGAACCAACAGAAACAAGCAAACGAGGAAAATATACATAACATCTCCAAACCAAAATCCCACATAAAAATTCCATAATATGATCAAATTCACCATAATCATTCCCAAGTTTCATCTAATTCTGGACGGAATAAAACATCAGCCATCCAAAAGGCAACCAAACAATTCCATCTATATTAATTCAAGTCATCATAAGCCATCATAAATTTCATATAATTCAAGATACAACCCACGAAATTTTATATATTTAATTCGAAAATTCGACGTCTTCCAATCTCAAAGAAAACATAAAAATAAAACTATCAACAATTTAAAACACAAAAATTGATTCTTTTAAAGAAAAATAAAAGAACGAACCCAAGGGATGCTCAAGCTTGAACAAACTTTTGGCCATGGCTGGACTTTCTGCGAATTTGAAACATCGGAACATCAGAAACGTAGAAATACCCACCAAAACAAAACACAAAAAATGGTCCCTTTTCAACAAAAAGAATAACTAAAGAACGAAAACAAAGTTCTTAAGAAAAAAACGAACATACCCAACACGACACGAGAAGTGAATCAGGGTTTGGAGGGATTTGATTGATTGCAAAAGGGTGTCGATATCAGAGGGAATTGTTGAGATTTATTTATTAATGGGGAAATTGAGATTATTTTAAGATGTTAGGATTTCTTCTTTGTCTCCAACACGAAACCTAACAATTGGAATTGGATTGCATCTGTTACAAGAAATCTCGCGGTTTTCGCATCGTCGCACTAGTTTCTTAAGGTTACGCTGCCGTTTTTCGCGGTTTTTTAGTAAATTGGGCTGGGCTTGGTGGGCCTGGGCTTATTGGAATGAAAAGTTGTTGTTTTTTTTATTTTTTGTCCAATGCGTATAAAAATGGGATTATATTAAAAAGCTCCCTATAGTTTGCTTTAATAGTACTTGTAAAGCATATTTGAGGAACGTATCAGCGTAGTCTTAAATGTTTGTATTTTTATATTATTTAGATCCATTTTGATGATACAAAAATACATGTTTGATAGACGTAAACGATACAAAAATGTAAACTTTGAAGGTCATACTGATATATTCCTCAAATATGCTCTCTGAGTGATATTAAGGTAAAGCATAGGAGAGGTTTTTGATAATATTTGGTATAAAAATGCATTATCCCATGTTTGAAAATCTAGCATATATCTTTGTTCTCATATTGAAGGTAAGATTTAACATGTCAATTGTCAAATAAATTCTATATTTTGAAATTTAAAATCGACCAGAAGCATAAAGAGATATTATTTTAAAATTTAAAATCTATATAATGAACCAAATATGGCCTTCATGATATATATATTATACCCTGTTTCTTCGTGAAAAAATATTAAAAAAAATATAATAACATAATCGAATTGGACCCTGGTTTTGAAATTCAGTAAAATTCTAATTTTTTTGTTGTAATGTCAATCTAATTCAACTTCTAATATATCTTTTTAATAAGCTGTTAGGGGTTTTGTTATGGTACATCAAATCCAAAAATTATATAAAAGTTGTAGATGAGTATATAAAAGTTGTATTTACAATTTGTACACATTGATTTACAAATTTTACACATTCATTTACAACTTTTATACAAATTTGAAAAATTGATGTACCGGTACATCAAATGTACCGTAGCCAGGCCTGTAAATAAGTGTACAAAAATTATAAATTACAACTTTTATTTACCCATTTAAATTTTTATACACCAAATTTCAACTTTTATGTAATTTTTGAACTTAGTTGTTAGACATGCAAATAAATAAAGACACAGAATTGAGGGTCATGCTACGGTATTGTTGACATACCAGTACATCAATTTTCAAATTTGTTTAAAAGTTATAAATGAGTGTATAAAAGTTGTAAATCATTTACAAACTCATTTACAACTTTTTTTTAAATGAATGTATAAAAGTTATAAATGAATATATAAAAGTGGTAATAAGTATCTAAAATTTGTAAATGAGTATATAAAAGTTATAAATAAATATGTAAAAGTTGTAAATAAGTATAAAAAAGTTATAAATACAACTTATACACACACTTATTTATAACTTTTACACATTTATTTATAATTTGTTTATAAATTTTTACATATTCATTATAACTTTTATATACTTATTTATAATTTATATACAATTTAAAAAATTGATGTACTGATACATCAGCTGTATTATAGCCGCACCCTCGGAATTGACGAAGAGTTTGATAAAACATCTTACATGAATGAATAGCAAATGGGGAGATAGAAAGGTATTTTTTAAAATCCAGCTCGAGGTTTAGGTTAGAAACAAGTAAGAGTTTTAGTAAGAATAAAAAACTAACTGTAACTGAAATTGATCGATCGGCATCTTAAAAGAGGAGGTCATTGATGGGAGTTTTAGTGGGCATACACAATACAAAATCGGCATCTGAGAGTGTCCACTGTGTGTGTTCCTCTGGTCAGCCTGCTCTGGTCCACGAGGGAGGAGAAAAGACAAGCAGAGACCGAGGACCACACCACAGCAGGGCCCATTAAGTAAAAACTCCATTAAAGAGAGTATCTGCATATCTGTACGTAGCAGTAATAATATTACTCCTTCATCTTCACGCAAATCTCTCTCTTTCCCTCCAAGGCTCCACCTCTAATTCACTGCTTCCTCATTAATTGCAGTCACGAAGTGGAATAAATGGGCCACTGTTGCTTAACGTCATCATCGCAGGATCGTTCAAGCACGAAGAAAATAAGATGCTTAGCCTTAGCCATGGCCAAGGCCAAAGAACTACGCTCTAGGTTCTACATATTAAGAAGGTGCATTATTATGTTATTATGTTGGCAGAAGTACGAGAAGTATTGATTCGACTCGATTCCCTGCTGCAAATTTTCAGTGTCTGGTTCGTGTCGTAATTACTACACTACTCTACTCGCCCTCAATTATTAACATCGATCATGACTACTCCTGTAACAGTATCGAAAGTTCAAGTTCTCCATTAATTTCAATGAAAATGGATGATGATGGTCAAATGATGAGAATGGAATTGGAGGTTCACCCACTTATGACTTTTCTCCTTTCATTATTTTTATTGTTAAAGTTAGGTACTTTAGCTTTCAGGTTCATGCAAATATATGTGTGTGTGTTTACAGAAGAATGAGTGAAGTCTTGCAAATGGATAAGTCTAGGGTTAGGTTAGGTTTTGTACATGATATCATGTGAGAAAGAATATATATAAAATTAATTACAAACAGATTAGCTAGGTAGGGTTTTGAACTGGCTAGCTAGGTATACACATGAGCATGATTGATGAAGGAAGATGAATAGTAGAGTTTTCACGTGAAATATAAGTTGTTCTTGGAAAGGCAGGCCTCGAAAGATACAAATATTAATTCACATGGTGAGAGGGACATATCGTGGTGATAGATACTGTACCTTCTGCTAAGTCTTGGCTTTGTTGCTTAATTGCTCAACTGTTTACCCTTATAAATCTACTCTACTTAATGAAGCATTATCAATGTATGTGTGTATGTATGTCCATTTCCTTCTTTCTTTCTATTCACTTATTTATTTCTCATCAATATATATATATATATATATATATATATATATATAGAATTGTAAAGAGTAAGAAATTAACTATTTTGTAGAAGCAACAAATTGTTGGTTGAGATGGCGCCAATAGCAATAAGTAGTGCTAGCCATGTCAGAGATACGCAATTGAAAGTTTGAATTACCAGAACTTCTCATTGATTACTGAAACATAATATAAAAAGTGCACTATTTGTTTCACCTTTGCTTCCCTCCAGTTTGTCAACGGGTTGAGCTAGCTAGCTAGCTAGTGCTAATAGAATTGGGGTGGTTTGGGGCCAGCAGAAGACTAGAAGTTCAATTAATTTGTTCACAAGATGCTTTTAGCTTTTCTCTTCTCCACTCTCCAGGGTTTCGTTTTGGTCTCCTCTTTAATACGGGGGGAACATGCTTCAAACATCAATCTGAGTAGAACGTGGGTTTCTGACATTAACAAGAAATGACTGTGCATCTAACGTTATGGGAATACTGATTGGTGAGGCCACTCTTGTGATGCCACCCATGATTAATATTGCTAGGCCCCATTAGTGTTCCATCCATCTTTAGTTTTTGTGTTAACCAGAATTTATCTTCCTTGTACATACAGTGCTGCTATGTCCTGGACCATCTAATGAAATTTCATCAATTGTTCTGGTCCTTCTGGACCCTTTCAGTCCTTCATTTTGGTCATCTGTAATCGTGCATTCACATGCAACATGACTATGCATTTATATAATCCTTATGTCAAACAGTCAAGAGGGCAGGAGAAATGTTGAATCAAATATATATGTAAATAAGAGCCCTTTTGTAGATGAGATTATGAGATCGGTGCTCAAGCTTTTATGTATGGAGTGAAGAAGTGTTAAAAATTCCTGCTGCAAGCACCCATAATAGCTAATTAGATATAGATAGAAATGGAACAACATGAAGATAAAAAATTTTAACCAGTGATTACACTACTAATTGTGCACGGAGGCATCAATTCTATCTAAGTGACTTTTCCATTAAGGGACACTATCCATCAGTTTCATAGATTATGGCTTTTTGTGGAAATCAATTCCAACTTGTAAGTTGTTTCGTAGAATTTCAACTAGACAGAAACCTAAAATTAAGTGCACCAACCGATGACATCTTTTCCATGCTTTTTGAAATTCAAATGCTGGTGGCACCATACCAACATATGCCCTCGTCGAGCCAACGCTCATAAATACAAATTGAAAGCTCAAGGGGCTTGCCCTCTGTGAGCTTTTCTATTGCCTCCAACTTTACATTTAATATGTCCACCTCCTTTTTGTTGATGGGTTGGTGGCAAATTCAATGCCATCATCTTCCATCTCTCTCTCTCATTAAAGTATAAGAATCTTACAGCACAGGAGTACAACTTCATTCTGCGAACAACACTTATTCCACCTTCTCCGCCTACTGTGTTTTTTCCTTCTTCTATATATTCTTCCACATAACTTCTCTTTTACACATTCTTGCTCTTCATCTCGTTACTTAATAAGGTTCTTCTCTTTCCCTTCATGTTTTTGTACGTGTTTTTTTTTAATATATATATGTGTGTGTGTGTGTGTGTGTGTGTAACTTTTGTTTTATTGTAATGGTTATTACGTTCTTCGATTGCGTTGATGAATGTTAATCATGTTCTCTCAACTGATCAAAGAGTTGTGGAGGTCCTTACAAGCAAGTACATACAACAAATGGTACGAGATATTGGTGCGGTTCAATCTGAGAGCAGTGCTCAGAAGTCTAGAACACTGTTATTTGATTGAGCCGTGCCAATATCACGTACAACATTCTCCACTAACATCTGAAATTTTTTAAAGGTAGTTCTCTCTTTCCATTTATCTAAGACTACGTATATATATATCTGGAATTTTATGATTAAATAACGCATTGTAACATGGCTTTGCATAGATTTTGAAGGCGCTGTGTTCATAGGCAAGGTCAGAAACATGTTGTGTTTTCTAAATAATAATATTTCTCTTAGCATCAATTTTTATCTCAGTTCTTCCTGCAGGCTCTACAGCTAGAAGCTCTCTTTATTAATGAATATAGTCCCTTTGAGTTGCATTATGGTCCGTCTAATCTGTTTCTTTTTCTCTTCTTTATCTGCTCAAACATTGCAGCCACGTAACATGTTTGTAAGGTGCCGTCAATGATTGAAGCAGACCCCTTTCAAGATCAGATCGATAACTAAGAACCTATATCTCAAGCTATATATTGGGTGGGTTTGTTGGTTTCCATTTCATTATTGTGATTAAAATAAAAAGTAATGGTCGATGTGGGTCTGCGTTAGGTAAGAAATAAGAATGGATTTAAAGGAAAACTCACTGTTTGTGGTGTAATTAGTTACTTCTATGTAAAGGTACACTTGTATTTATATTGGTTGGTGACGAGATTCGAATTTCTTTGACCTTGTCTCATCATTAATTCTCTTATTCAAAGCAAACGCTATCCATAGTTTCCAGCAAAGGCTTTGTTATATTAAAAATTTGATGAGACTATTATTAATGCTAACTAGCTTAGTTTCTTTCCAAATTCTTAATCATATCATAAATATGCTATTAATTGCACACTCACCATCATTAGTGTCCTATCTCTCAACTGCCTTCGTTTTTACCTTTTATTTGCGACTTAAGAGATCATGATAGTAATGAATTGATCAGTAAAGATTGTAAACATTTCAAAACGAAAAAGAGGATTTTAGTTTTTTTTTTATTTTCCATAACCAACTTGTTCACTTTTTCTCATGACCGGCGTAACAACTGAACCTAACATTCGTGGGATGTGCAAAAGAAGTCATAAAGGCTAACAAGAATGATAGAATGTCGTTAAAATTTAGACACAGACATACGAAAAAAGGTAAATTAAGTCAAAGGAAGCTACCGATGTCGACAGCAGAATTGTTGGCAAGACAAGTAGATAAAAATTCCATTTTCGAATGAGAGACTACTCGACCGATACATCTACCTATGACCCTCTGAAAATCTAGCACACTTTTTGACATTCTATTAGTTTTCTAGAACAAGCTTCATGCATGAGAAACTATATGTGGTGCAATGGAAACCTTCCAATTGTAAATTACTAAGAGGAAGAGGAAGAGACAGCTAGTTCATGAAAACATATTGCAAGAATGCAATAAGCAGCACGAGATGCCTACAAAAGCTACTATATATATTATTGATATTCTCTGTCATGGCGGAGAACTAGTAATACATCCCACCAAGCATTGTAAAGAATGGGGTTCTACCACTATATTTTCCTTCTTTCTTGATTCTTACTGCCAGAAGTGTTTTGTCTCCTCAGCGAAAATGGAGTGCTCTGGCATAACTATTTCTTTTTTTTATCCTAATTCTATATTCTGGCATACATTCTTCTCAATAACTGCAAAGCATGTAGGCCGGAGAACCAATATATATTTGTATTGGCTTTCTCAGGTATTCCATTCCTGAGTTTCAGAGGAGCAGCTGGTAATCTCTTAGAAAGTCGAACGCCATAAAGCATCCTCACCCTCACCACAAAGCTCATGAACTCCCTTGATCCTCTCAACAGACTTGCAAATCCCACTACATCTCCAATCAAATGAGGCAACACAGGTTTTTCCTAGCTGAGCCTTCCATTCACAATCTGCAGAAACGTATTAATCTAAGTATAGCTTGAAAAGGATCTTAGGAAATAAACCTTGAAAAGGGAGTACGATAAGTTCACCATGGTTTTAAAACTAAACAATGTCTATAACCAAGAAATCACAGCATTGCAGTTCCAGCAAAATGCTAATTAAGGTACTTAAAATCATCAATGTGCAACTACGGATTTAGAATTTACCAGGTGGGGTACCACAACACAATCTTCGATCGTCTACATGCTCCACATCTAAACCAATTAACCAAGATCCCAGAGAAACATCTTCATTGGTGTATTTGTGCAGGACATGCCTGAGATTGTTAAGAATATTGTTAGCATGACACATGTACATCTTTAAATCACCAACGCAATTTTTTCCCTATTTGAAAAAGGTGGCCAGTTGAAGCACCACTATACACATTTTTATGTTAAAGCAAGCCATCAACTTTACTACGTTGAAATGGAGCAAAAACCTGTTGGTTTCAGTTTAATTCAGCAGCTAGATTAGCTCAACAAGTATCTAGTATACTTGTTAGCTTATCTAAAACATTAAATTTGGAACTTCTTTCAACCCAGAAAGTGAAGACAAGTAGAACTTACTGGTTCACTGATATATAAGTAGCCAAATCTTTTGATATGGCATATAATTGTCCAGTAGCATGACGGAAGTACTTGTTTCCTATTTCACCAAATTTCCAGTACTCTGGTTCATAGTATTTGACTCCCCTGTTTAACACAGCAAAAATACTCAAGAAACCAAAATTTACACGCATCTTCAATATTTAGCAAATTAAAGAAATACAGGAAATATTGTTTACTTTCTTGCAAGGACAGGACCAGACTTCATGCAACCAACATAAACCCGAGGTTTCATACGATGTCCAGCTAATGTTGTTCCAAGAGTTGCTACAGTAAATTAACAGCAAATGAACTCAATAAGGTCAAGGGAGATACATAATGTAACAGAGAGAATGGTTAGATGATCAGAATAATCGTATTTTTTTATGTGTACCTCGAAAGAGACAACATCCAGACGAAAGGACATAGAAAAGTCCCAATTCATCATAATCAGCTCTGATTCATATTAGTGATATAACATGGACTCAAAACAACTTAAAATGGATTTCGCCTGTGCAGTATCTCAAACATCCTTAAATCTGATAATTTAATCTTGGATTATGCACCAAACTTATGCTAGGTGAAGATCAAGTTACCCTGAATACATAATTAACTCAAGGGTTTACTCAAATGAACTAACACTTTATTCAAGAAAGCTTACTTATTTGAAGTTTATTTTCATCTTGTACTTTTTGGCCAAGTTTCTATCTCTGAACTTCCACTTTTAGCCACTTTAAACTTTAACATGTTTTAGTTCACCTCTTCTGTAAACCTCTAGAATTAAATTATCGTGAACTACTTCAGATAATTCAGTGGTAACCATCACCGAACTGATTTCATATTCAATTTCATCGAAGAAATCATGGCAAAATGCAAAGAAGCTTAAAATGAACAAATTACAAATGTAAGATGAAAATACAAAGTTTCCTTTTACCAAGATTTACATGGACATCATCATCAACTTTGACATAGAATTCCGCATCCCACATGGCAACTGCAGTAGAGAAATATGTCTTTGTCTTGGCTGATAATTCAAGGTAGCCCTCAACGTGTTCCTGCTTATATGGTATAAACAAAAACAAGAGAATCAAAATTTTCTTGTGATTCTTAAGACTATCCGGAGTGTAAATGTAAGCACAGATTTGAACGTTAAAGAAACAAGAGAGAAATATCACCAGCCTCAAGAAATCTCCATGAATCATTTCCTCCGCTTCAATAGCTCGATCAAGAATACCACCAGAAGTTGTGCTAGTAACAAAATCCCAAGTAATTAATGATCATCTTCAGTCATTAGACATTTAATGACATAACAAACACTAGGAACAGATTTCCTCCACAAAATACTTGAGACATTTTAAAACAATATCACTAGGATTAACTGCAGTACTGTTACTTTATCCCATTTGTCATAATTTGTTTGAAATTTTTGTATCAACAAATGGGGTCAAACTGTCGACTAAATATAAACCCGCTGTTAGAAGGCAAAGAGAAAATATAACCAGATATTAGATATTTTTCAAAACTAGGCTCAAAGGTTTATCATGATCATTGAAGGGAAAAGATAATATATCAACTTAACTATTTTTGGGAAATCAGATAATGGACCCCTATTGATGCCAGAAAAGAAAAGAAAATTTGAAATCTCACCTGTGACCTATAACAAAGCGTATTACGATACCTTTCTCTTCCTCCAGCTTTTTTCTTTTCTCACCTAGTAACATTTTTCCAGTAAAAATCCCATTTATTATACTTTAGATAGAAAATGCAATAAATAAGCATATAACAACGGGAAAAAAGCTAAGCAAACATATGATCCACTCATGCACCTTGTGGCATCCAAGTTTCACGAACTGAATCTCTTCGTTTTCGGCTACTAAAAGCTGTATTAATACCAATTACCATAAAGTATTTTCTTTTTGATGCTGATTCAGAGCTCGTCAAGTTTTCTTTTGCAGGAAGGCCATCCCTGCATTCCATATGGGGTTATAGATTAATAGAACCAGTTATAAATGAATCTAATTTAAATAAGCATTAGGATAGCTTACTCAATAGCGTACTGGCCCATTGAAATTTCCCCAAGACTGTTGTTGGATTTATGCTTTACAACCTTTTCATAAGGATCAAGATTGAGAAAGAAAAAGGAGTGAGATCACTTATAACAATAACAAGCAATGAAGTCTTGAGTTTAGAAGGTAAAATGTGACCAGACAACATAGGGTTAAAATTGGATTTTTTTTTTGCGTTAGATCATCATAAATTTATGTTAAAACTAGTAAGTAATAAAGAAGAGGTGAAATCAATATTATTTAAAAAAAAAATTACGTAAAGGTTGCAATATGAGGACTTCTAAAGGTCACTCATCCTAATACTACTCTTTTCCAAGGAAGTTCAACTGTGGAAATCTAATTAATCCAACACAGCAATGCTAGAATTGCACCCCTCTTTAAAAATCAAGAGAGAGAGAGATGTTAATGGATGTAACCCCAACGGCTGGGTTGGGTGGTTAGGCCTTTGGATCCCACCAAGATATCAAGGGTTCAAATTCCTTTGGCTTTGGGCCACCTGCTTGGAGTATTAGTCATATTCAACAAGTTTGCTACCAAAGTTGTAGGGTCTCCTGGTTTAGAACTCGGTAATAAGAGAAAAGGTTAAGGGATTAACGGTTATCAAATATAGAACCGTGGATATATTCTTTCACAATTTTGCAACTGCATGATTAGAAAGAAATGTTTCAAAAGAAAACACGCCTCCAAGTAGTTCAAAGTAAGTTATCATGTCGTGACTTGTGATTTCCAAATTGGCATCGACACAACAGTATTCCATTGGCCACTGCAAATCATTCTTCCGCAAAGTTGACTTCAAATAAACCCTTAGTGCTTTTTCAAGCTATAAAATCACATCTCAAAGCTTATTCATAGATCAAAAACGAAGATTTAAATGGTGTTTTTTTGATGCACTTACAAGTTCTGAATTGCAATCCTCATGCTTTGAGTTTATCCCTCTAGCCTCAATTTTAGATCTCCATCCAATAACTTTAGCTTCAGGCGGCATTCGAATCCTGATACAACATTTCTTGATTTATATGGGCATGCATATACCGAAAACAAACCAACTAGACAAATAACTTTAGCATTTTCCACCAATAACAATCAAAAACCAAGAAGATACAGATGAAGCTCAAAACTCTTAACACATATCTCTAAAAAATAATGAAAGAAGCACAATAAAATTGACATAGGAACCAGTACCATAACATTACATGATATGGCTTAAGGCACAGAGGAAAAATTAAAAAAAAAAAAAAGCATCTAAATTTCATATGTTATAAATACATCATTTTGGGAATGAAAACAAACACCCCCACTTAACTGAGCTAACACAGCACGAAGAATTAGTTGAGGTGTATTTTTTGAACTTTCAGTGACCAAGATAACAAAGCCATTTAAAAGTTTTCTTTTTCCACAATTTCCCAGCCAAACCAATTTAATGAAAAGGAAATGTTGATAACAGAAAATACTTGGCTTCACCTCATTCAAGGCAACACTCTCTGGAGTTCTTGATAGGACTCGTGTTACTAAGTCAAAATCATTTATAAATACCCTGCCGACCGGGTTGGTTTATTGTTAATGTAGACAATGGAGAGAGGAGCCTGAAAAACTCAATCTTAGCCCAGTGCAGGGATTTATGATTGGCAGTAATAGGAGTGAAGCATTGAAAACAATAGAGCAACATTGTTCAGAAAGAAAAGTGAGGGAAAAAGAAAGTTCCCAACAATCAGGTTGCAATAGAGCAAAATTATTTGTCTGTCTGCAAAGCGAGGAAGTAAATTGAAACAGTTTGCACGCAAAACAGTGTAAATTAACAACCGACATGATCCCGGACTCTGCCTCCAAAATAAACAAGTAAATACATAACAACGTTTGCAATCAGATAGCATACAAAATCATCTAATAAAAATTTAATAGGTCAAAACCATACACACTTCAAACCAGCTAATCAAAGTGACTTCCTCAGATTATTTTTAACAAAACCCACCTGATGCTGAAACTGCATTGATACCCACATGGCCAAAATCCATAATTTAGTTGAAGAAACCACTAAAGTGACAAAAACTGCAAAAACAAAGGAAACTACAAGTGCCCAAGTAAAAAAAGGTACCTGTTTGTGAAAAACATTCCTGCACAGAAACAGCAAACATAGAGGAAAATAGACAAGTTCCTTGAGATAACAGTCTTTGAAGCAAACTCTCCTCCTGCTCTACTCTTCAATGACATTTTGGTCTCTACTTCTCAAATCGATTCAGAAATGAGACAGGAAGGTAAAAATATTACAGAGTTTTTTCAGTCTGATCACGCTCTTCTTCGTCTAAGGAGAGACGAGAGATATTACATGGTGAGAAGATCCACTAACTGCCCACTTAAATAAGTCCAAATAACAAACCATCTAACGTTATTTTCCTTTAGTAAAATGAGTTAATGTTTGGACAGTTATAACAGTTTTACTTCATTTGGAACTAGCTTGTGATGTCTGGTCAAGTCAAGTCAAGTCAAACCACTTGTTCTTTGTATTGTCCTATACAAAACTGTTCATGGTTGAATACAAACATGTTTATTGTAATTGGCAGCTTTCTTCTATAAAGAAAAAACTGAAACCAATTTATATCTACCAATTATAACAGTAAGATGCGCTTAAGTTCTCTCATTAAGATTCATTCTGTTGTCAAGTAGTAAATATTAATTATACTGTTAATTATAAAAGCACTCTTTAAGGGGACAAAACTTACAACATTATGGCTAAGTACACTACTCTGTCTTTGAAATGGTCATATTGGCGGCAAATTTAAGGGTGTCTAAGTGCAGGAGAAAGTAGCTATTTAAAATAATTATGTAATGATTATGAATGATATGTCCATATGTGCAACTTCGATAGCAGAATTGGTGTTACATTGTTCTTCGTACTCTTTGAGTCCTGAAACTTTTTTTTTCTTTTGCTTCCCCTTGCGTTGTGTCACCAACTTCTGTAATAAATGGCAAAATAATTATACGTTAGACTTAGTTATAAAAACTAGCAATACCTCAAGGTGGTACTAAAAGAAAAACATATTAGGGTATTTGCAACGTACCCATTTGCATAATTGAAGAGTGCTTTATGATGATTTAGCAGTACCTGACAAAGGACAAAGTCAGTTATGATACTGGCATATGCTGCAGCATTTTCTTTTGCTAATGTGGAAAGTTGATGATAATACCAAAACGGTGACATTGAGATACAAGTTAGCTAGCAAAAGAAATAATGTTTAATTCAGAACTATAATATTAATCCATTCTAATGGAAGGACCACTTATTGTGACACTACCCTATTGTGTTTGATGGCACAAAAGGCTGAGAGTGGTCCTTAAATAATTGAGGGTTGCTTAGTATGTTGAAATTCGAGGGAAGAGTGAAGGAAGTGAAAAGTAGAGAATATTTTTTTCTTAGACAAATTATTATTCTTGTCGGCAAAAGGGGATATAGCCAACCATCTAGTGGAGATGTAGGATCTCGAGTTTTAGTGCATTGGTTAATAGAATTACAGATACCATGTGTGCAAGAATCTGTCGAGGACAAGGAGCAGGACAATTCTCTTATTAGTGGTGGCCCCTTATTCAGATGCAAAAGGGTTTTGGATGGGTTATTGAGGCCTTTTGTAGCCTTCCACTTTGGCTCTTTAAACCAAGAATTGCACATGTTAAAATAAGCGAGTACTTTAATCTCAAACCGACTAGCCCTTTATGATTAACGTGGACAACAGGAAAACGAGGGCAAAGAGAGAAGGCTGAAGATTCTGCATACAAGTGGGAATTGAAGAAGTAAAAATGGATAAGAAATCCATTTTCATGCAGTTAACTAATTAATTTTCTGACAAAAACAATCATGGAAGATGAAAAGGGAAATAGAAATGAAATCCGTAGCAGCCATTATACACTTCCAAATGCTAAAGCCATTATTCATTTGGGTAACCAGCAAGGCTTTGATTTTAAACGTGAAGATTAGGCAACAAGTATGAGAATCGAACATCTTGTTTAAGATTCGATATTAGTCAGCAAAGTCTTTAAGGAAGTTCTAATAAAGTAATGTTGTTAAACCTTAATGGCATTGGCATATAAGATAAAACAAAAGAGAGGCTGCATGAGGGCAGTGAAGTGCACAACAATTGTAAAAATTAGAACTTAATAAGAAAAGCAGAAGCCAAAGGCAGATTGGAGGGCATTAAGATTAACTAGTAAACCACTTTCTCATACTCTGGCTACAGCCTACAGGAGCACACCATTTACCCAAAACACAAAATCCTAGCAGACTATCGGACAAAATCTCAGAGACTGCCCATTAGTTTTCTCTTTTTTCTCTCTTCCTTCCTAGCCTGAAAAACTACACCAAAAAGGCAGCTCTGACTTCTTCTAGGGACTCTTCTATATCAAGTTCCTCAACCCAGTACATTTCACATATACTATATTAGTAACCAAGACAAAAATAAAATAAACAATTACATGGGATCCGTGACATAAGAAGTGAGGTGATAATGATTTGATGTTGGTGACTGGCAATATGATTATGGTGATGATTTGGTTTAAAACATTACTCTAAGAAACCAGTTTTGGTCAAAATAGCATTCCTCACTTCACTAAGATCTCTTCCTTTGAGCGTTCTTCCAATCCCCTCACACACAGAGAAAGAAGAAATTTGGTTCCTAGCCAGCTTCCTAGCTAGCCATTCATGTGGAGGCACCATAACATCATCACCATCATCATAATCTTCGTTATCATCATCACCCACACCATAACCATGACACTCCCCATCATTATAAGCAGCACCATTGCTAATACCATCAACCCATGAACCATTCTTTGATGAGCTAAAATTTGCACTTTTCCCATAAATCTTTGACCAATCAGGGATCTTCATAGGAGCTGATGATTGTTGAATCACCTTGTTGGCTTCATGGCCAGTGGTTGGCATATTACTAGCTCTTGGGATCTTTCTTGGAGCAGTCGTGAAACGCCATGCAGAAGAAGAACCTGAAGAGTACTCATTATAAGAGTTCCTTTTGGGACTTGAATCTTGACTCCCATTCTCATTGACAAAAGACCACACATCGCCTTCTTCGAAATCTTCTTCTCTTATTGGTCTCCTACCACCACCCTTACTGCCCTTGCTCACAATACCATGCCAATCTGCCATGACTATTTGCTCTAAAACCCAAAACAAAGATTAAAAGTAAGTGTTTGAGTGAGAAAAAAAAAATATAAACATGTATATCTATAGTAAAGAAAAGAGAAAGACAAAAGGAAAACCAAAAACCAGAGCAGAGCAAGAAAAAAATTTGAGCTACTCTATAGACTCATTTGGATAGATAAAATAGATGGAGCAAAAAGTATTTTACTTTCTTTTCCTTTTATGCTGCTAAAGAAAGAGAAAAAAAAAACTGAGTTATTTTCTTGGGAATCAAAAAGGAAAAAGTTGGTGTAAGAGAATAATATCAGGAATCTACCTTGCCTTTGTTTTCAATATCCTCCAAAAGAATCAGAGCTTTTCCAGGATAAACTCAAATGAAAACTTGGAATAAACCCCTCCAAAAAAACCAATCAAGAAGGATAAAAGAGTGAAACTATGAAAACCCTTTTGTGAATGTGTCCATAATACTTCCAAAGAAAATCACGGATTTTCAAGCTATAATGCTAATCCTCTGCAAGAAAAGAAGAAAAAAGAAAAGCCAACTGTATCTTGATGAGCTAAACTTTTTTTTTTCTTTCTTCCTTCTTCTTCTTTTCACATTTAAAGCATATAAGACCAAAACTTGATAGGCAAAAACAAAGCAAAACAACAAAATAAAAAATTATGGTCCTGATCAAAATCTCAGTTGTCAAGAAATGTTTAACATCTTACTTGGAAATAGTCACTGCAAAGAAATCCAGGCGCCCATAAGAAGAAGGGATAGAAATTAGAAGAGCATTGAGCAAACCCAGATACCAAGTCTTATAAAAGCAATTTTACCACCTACATACAGAAACAGTCAGTTGTGTAGAGGTTTCTTGAAATGGGGTTCAGTGGCGTATCCATTGTGTATTGATAGTAATCACCAATATATATCTTTCTTAATATATAGTTACATGAATGAATACATAATTTTCTTTTTAAGCACTGAAAAGGCTGCCTTTTGATTGGGAAAGGTGGAAGCAAAGTATTGGCCTGACTGACCTCACTGATTTCCGTAATAACCTTATCCCCAACTCACAACAACAACTCCAACCCAGCTCCTCATTCGGCGTTACCAGTGAAATAGCTTAGTCAGTGAGTGAAAGCTCTCTCTCTCTCTTACTGTGTAGTGTGAAATTATTTGTGGAACTGTGAAGAAGCAAACTTTTTTATGAGTTTCCTAGAAGAGAGTGCAGAAGGGAGTAAAAGCACTCAATTGGCTGGATGGTGATGGTGTATTAGCTGTATAGAGATATGTTAGTGGGATTTTTAAGGTGATATAACTGGGACTGAACTTGTATATCTACTGCTACATTCTTCAATGCTCTTTTGGGGTTTTGGGGAAAATTATATAGCATAAAGAAGAAAAAGAGTGAGAGAAAGAGTAAAGAAGCTCTTCTCTTCTATGCTAAGCCAATACTGGTACTACTGACTATATAATAATAGAAACTTTTTATGTGTGTGGAGGCAATTATACGTCAGGATTTGAGGGGTCTTCTCAGCAGCCCAAATCAAGTGGGAGGGTCTGTACTGTACTCTGTTGGATAATGACTCAAGAGAGGTATGTGGGTCAACACTTTCTTTGGATGTAGTTAGGCAGCTGTGATCACATCCTAACTTGGAGCACATCTGCCCTTTAACTAGCTTATTTACACATTCCATCTCCATCCACCACACCACAGATTCACAGCTCAAAAATTTAAAGCAAAAGACAAGATAGCCGAAAGCATGCAATAGGTGAGAACCCCTGTTGGACCTGTGGATATTTGAGGGTACCTGAACAGATTTTACAGTTTTCCAGTGCTATCAGCTAGCCCTTTCCTAACGTTTACTTGATCACTTTGGACAAGTATAAGTCGCCTCACTGCTTTGAAATCTTCCCATGGTCTCTCATGCATTCATAAAGTCATTAATGATAATTATGAAGGTTTAAGAAAGTGTACTCCCCTGAAGAAGTTGGTGCCCACATCAACATTATCGTGTTGAGTCACCATGAAAATAATTACTTGAGTCTTGCAAGGAAGACTCATCATGGTTATGGCCAATTATGGCTAGCTACGCTCCTGGGGTACTTCGAAACAGCTGTTTTCTTTTTATTAAAAAAATCTCCTTGGCTGCTATGCAGGAGACATGCATAGGAACCCACTATTTTATTGTATTATCATTGATTGAAACCTTGTATCCAGACTATTAAACTTCATGATTGTTGTTTAATTGTTGTTAATTAGCTTTAATAGTGTTTTGTCTTGCAAAACTCAACGAATTAAAGAAAAAATGCGAAAAGAATTTGTGGCTGCTGGGATTCGAGCCCAGGTCTCCACGGCCACAACGTGGAATTCTTACCACTAAACTACAGCCACTTTGCTATGTTCAGTAATAGTTATATTTATGATAATATTTGTTATGACAACCCAAAGCATCATTACGGTGCATTATATATTGGCATTAAGAAAATTTTGGTTGTTTTAATGTCAACGTGAACGAAACGATTAATTATGTAGAGTTGTGGTAAAAGATTTCAGTGGACAAAATCGGATCACCAAAAAAGGTACTAATCATTAGAATAAAGAATTCATATATACCGTTTAAAGAGGATCACTTGATTAAATAACTATATTATGATCGATCATTTTTCTATCGGTAATGATAGACTTACAACATATATATATATATACAACCTAATTATATAACCTGGTATGACAGTATAGGTGATAAAAATATATTTAATGAGAAAAAATAAAAAAAATAAGAAAAGTTACATATCTAATAAGATTTTATTATTTAACCTGTCGCATTAGATTGTAGAGTTTGAGTTATATATATATTATAAATCTAACGTTACTATTTTTTCATATACATTTCGTGCTTCATATATGAGGAATCAGCTCAGTGGGCTCTTTATCCTCCTCCATAATGCAGTTGGTTTACTTGAATGCCATCACAAGATAAGGCAATTTTGGTGGTTATTAGGCCAAGATACACTTTCCCCACTTGGGTACTTTGCTTTCGCATGTGTTTTAATTTAATTGCCCAACATGTCATTGCTACCTTCACATCTCCAAGCCATATCAACCAAGGTGGAGACATAAACCCGCTATATAAGACTCCTACATGTGTTAAATGAGTTGGCACTAGCATTCCTAATTTCTAAGAGCATTCATTAAACAAAAAATAATATTACATTCACAACTTATTTACAATCAACTCTGTCTATGGGTTAAGTTGACAAAATATTACTGGTGATATACAATTATTTTTATTTATTTTTTTCTCTCCTACTATAAATTTTTATCAAGTCAAATTATAAGAAGAGTTAATTTAAATAGATTGTACCTGTAATAGTAGTCTTAAACAAATCATAATCATGTTTTTGAAAAGGATAAGTACTAGGTCAAACCTAGACTTTTGATTATGATATTGTTAATAGGTCAAACCTAGATTACTATGTGTTGTTGGATTTGTATTTTGTTTGAGCTGGTTTATTCTATTTATTAATTTGGTTGCTCATATTAGTCATCAATATTATTAACTTCACATCTTTTTGTTAATGCAAGATAACCTAAACCTTAAATCCTAGATGGTTATTTAGTTTATTTTATGAGTAATGCTACTCTTACAAACTACTTATACAAATTAATCCATACAAGACGTGGCATAATGTGATTTGATAAATATATATTAATAATAAATGACATTAATTAACATGGGTGATGGGACGATCATACAAGGATACCACATTAGTTTGTATATGTGAGTTTGTATAAGTAACATTACTCTTATTTTATTAATAAAAATTCATATATTTTCCTAAAAAAAGTTAATTACACGCTAGTTTTTCTTTTATCAAACTTGAACAAAATTTCATGTTACATTTGCAAATACATGTAAGAGGCGTCCGCCACCTGGACAAAAGTTATTATCCAATTAGCACAATTTTGTTTGCCCTCTTAGGTATCATATTACGATTGATGGGAGTCAATGTGTAATGCATTGTGCACATGAAATGCATATGATTTTTCTCCCATAAAAATTAAGAATTCCACCATAAAAGTGGAAAATAATTCACAACAAAAAAAAAAAGAAGCAATGTTACATTTACAACTAATTCCTTACAACCTGAGTTGATAAAAATTCACAGAGCAAAAAAATCAAAATTAATAAGAGAAATTACAATGAATGACGTAATAATCATATTTCTAATAAGATTTTATCACTTTAACTTATAAAAAAAGTTAATTATAAATTAGTTATAGATAATAGTATTATTCCTAAAAAAGTGGGCCAATAGGTACAATAATAGAAGTATTGTAGCCATTGCCCATTGATATGGATTTTCTCTGTATTTAGAAAGTGAACATGATCGCCAAAATCATCATAAGCTTTTATGTTAGACAACATTCCATAGAGTAATCCTACAATATCGTATCAACACTTGGCTAACAAGTTACAAGCATAATGATATCATATAAAACCGAAACTTTCTTCAACCTCAGAATTTTCCAACACCATACAAATAAAAGTTTTTGAAAACAATCCGAAACTTCTAATCTCCGAAGAAGCATTGATTGGTTCTATTTGACAAAAAATTATACTTTCTAAAATTTTGAAACTCCCACATAATTCCCTCGACATTCAGAATTTCTACCATCCATTTCATTTATTCTTGATACACTTTATCTTTCAGAGACGCGAGGCAAGAATGATGAAAAAATTACAAAATCATGAAACTTGGCCTATTATTCTATGCTACACAAAATTAATGAAGCATCTTAAGCTCTACAACTTGGGGTCATCTAGCAATATTCTGACTAGTGTGAACTATAAGCAATTAATTAAGCTTTTCACTGAGGAAAATTAAAACAAAATGTGCCTCTGCACCTGTACAAACTGTGTTGGGGAGGATCTTAATTGTACCCCCCATCTTTGATCAATATCTTATTTTCACTTGCGCGCTGCATGATATAGCTCCAAATAATCAAGTGCAGGCCGGTTCCAAGACCAGTCTTGCTCCATTACTATCTTGCGTAATGAGTTGAACCATTCCCGACTGTCGAACCAAGCAGAAATTGCCCTGAAAAAACAATTTTTAAATGAATACCACACAATAGAAACTGGTACATACATATACATGAAGAGGTATGTGAGCGCGTGAAAGAGAGAATATGATAATAGAAAATAGCTCAACATGGTATGGGAACAGCAGCAGGGGGGATTACAATACCTTAAAAAAACTTGCAGTCAAGGGAAATGAAACAGTTATCAAATCATACTGGGTGGTTTGTGTTTGACACAGAACATTTTCAGTATGTCATCTTAAAGTCCTTATGCGGCACGAATGATTCCTCATATCATTTTTTTTTTAAGACGTGGAAACTAACTACATGTAAGCTAATAGAATACTAGCTTAGAAGAAAAATATTTTTACCGACCTTGTTGAACAAAAAACAAATACTCACCTATTGAGGGCATAATCAACTCCAGCACTATCAGCTCCATCAAAACTAAAACCATTTGGTTCAAGACCTTGGGCTTGTGCTCTATCCTTATCATGGTCAACATCAAATACAGTGTCATAAAGTCCTACAGAAGAAACAAATTGAAAATGTTCTGTCAAATACATATCTTTACCAAGTACTAAAAACTTATTTGCATGCTTTCTTGAAGGAAAAATGATAATATCAGCGGCCATTCTGTAAATTCCCCTATTGCATTACATCATATTAAATTTCATATCAATGGCAGTTTGAGAAGGATCTTTTCTGTTTTTCTAAAATGCAGACCAGAGCTATCCGAAACTTCATGACATAAAGATCATTTGAAGGTTGATTTGGCCAGGTACAGACCTCCAGTTCTCCGAACAATAGGTATGGAACCATATCTCATGGCAATGAGTTGTGTCAGTCCACATGGCTCAAAAATTGAAGGAACTAGAATGAAATCTGCTCCAGCATATATCTATAAAAAGTTTTAGAAGTGTCAGTAATGCTGGAATCATATTGCCAATATAAAAGATTAAAATGTAAACGAAGGGAAAAAGAACTGAAGACCTACAATCCTGTGGAACATACCAAGTGTGAAAGTGGCTCATCATAAGTCAAACAAAGACGAGCACGGTCAGAATGAATAGAATGCAACTGATTGGACAAATTCACAAAATCATTCTGGATACGAGGATCTGGAGCTGAACCAAGCAAGACAACCTGGCATCATTATATTCTATCAGTATAGACTTGAGAATGCTAACAAGCCCATTCTTACCATGCAGCAATAGATTTCACTCATGGCAATCTATTAGCCAAATTAACTGCCTTGTTCTTGCATTCATACACAAAAAATTATTCGTGCTTATTTTCCTTCTTGATTAAGGTTGGTGTGATGAAAACACAAACACATAGGTAAGAGTGGTAGGTAGAAGGTGTAGTTTATGTCAATGTCAACCTACCATGAGGAAGTCCAGACTGATGAATGGGTTGGACATTCAAAGATATGGTATGTGTTTATACATGGCCAAAGAAACAGACATCTAAAACCAGAAGATAACCTGTCCATTGCGCTCTAAGGTGCGCCAAATGGCATGCTGGATAAGATGGATCCCTTTCTGATGTGTCAGGCGAGAAATAATTCCTACTAAAGGCAGATCGGAAGTTTTCAAACCAAGCCTTTGCTGCAAGGCTTCCTTGGCAGCTCTCTTGCCTTCAACTACGTTTTCTGAAGTGTAGGATATCTAGAATGACATGAATCATACATTAGCCACAAATTCACTTTCAGAAATAGATATCAAAAGATACAAGGAACAAATAATGCAATGCTAGCTTTACAACCACACAGAAATCGCAACAAAGTGATTTAGTCAAATGTTCCATCTATTAGAAAAATTTATCTGACATATGATATCCTCCAGCAAGAAATTCACTTTCAGAAATAGATATCAAAAGATACAAGGAAAAAATAATGCAATGCTAGCATTACAACCACACAGAAATCACAACAAAGTTATTTAGTCAAATGTTCCATCTATTAGAAAAATTTATCTGACATATGATATCCTCCAGCAAGAAATTAGTTCCTTTTATATCCTTATACCTAGCAGATACTAACCTACAACAGTTTGCTACTTAGAGATGCTAAGTATAAAAAGATGGTGAACAAGGACTTCCAAACACTTGTTACCATTCTTTCTCCTTGTTCATTGTTCTATTTTCACCATGTCCAAATATATCTTCCAAGTTGCTTTTTAATTTCCCTACAAAATATCACTCTCATTTGACCGTGTTACATTCTAAATAATCACAACATATGCTTCCTGTCTACTATGAACAACACAATCCTTTGACACAAGAATTTGTGGCCGCCTGAGTCAGAGAATCAAGTTTTCATCTAAAGAGAAACAGGAGAACTGGTATTAGAGAACATCTGGAAAAACATGTTGTACAAGAGCATGCTGTTTGTTAAACTTTCTTTCACGAAAAACTTTTGCAGGCCCTAACAGTAGTTAAAAGTTAAATCATAGATGAAAAAACATAAGGGAGACGGCTGCCATGTAAGGACTTTAATTTCAAACGTTAATCTCCTAAATATAAATAGGAAGAAGAAGAATGGAAGAGAAGCAGGAAAGGAAGAAAAAAGATGTAGCATACTAACAGGAATAAAGTTATCATTATATGGGTCCCATATATCCTGGTCAATTCCATTTATTATTCCATGGAATTTGTGGAGATGAGGAGCAATTGCAGGATTTCCGGCGACCTCCTTTGAGTAACTCTGAGACACCTGCATGTATAAACAGGAATGAGATAAATACCACAGAAAGGATAAACAAGGAAATTGCAGAATCATGAACTTGTCCCCCATTGATATCAGCGCAAGCCTTAAACGTTCAAGAATATGATAAATGGGACAGTACAAAAATGTATTGCCAGCTGAAGAACAATCATTAGTCATGTCAATTCCACTACATGTAGTAAGGAATGTAAGGTCATAAGTCTTAATAACTGGAGCAGAAGTAAATTTTATTTACAAAATTAACTGATATTTTTACTGCTATAATCCTAAACAGAATTTTACATTTCTGAATTTCATAAAATTTAAGTTTCCCAAAAATTCTTTTGTCTCTCTTCAAAAGAAAATTAAAAAATTACTCATTGAGGCCTTAATTTTAAGTTCAACAAACAATGTGAGGAACGGTTAAATGTTTTCAAAATAGTTCTTCATATTTCCTTTGCTAAACTACAACCCTGTGCTCAATAACTTTATAAAATTTTGTCACTCTTTTCCAATTAAGTGTTCCTTATCCATAGTATTTCTATACAGCTAGTTAAAATATTAGTAGTACTTTTATCCAAAGATGATACTGCTACTTGACCAGGCAGTACAATCACAGTCATGCAAAATCTTTTACTTAACTAGACATCAAAACACATTATCCAATAAAAATACATCGTAAAACATAAGTTTATTTAACTAAAACTAACAGAAAAGGACCATTTTAGCAATAAATAAAGGCATGTCAATAGAACTTGATATGAAAAAGATACCTTCAAAAGCAAATTGTTATCAACCAAACAAAAAAGAAACAGACTAGTTCAGAAAGTAGAAAAGAACAAGCAAACCACATAAAGAAGAAAAGAATCATTAAATGCATTCAAGACTAACGACATTATATGATCTAGGGAATCATAAATGCTCACAGTGGTGGCCTTGTCCGAGTATGCCATAGCTTTCCCAATTAACTGTGCTCCAAATTCAAGGTTATGAATTGTAAAGACAACCCGAGCTTTTGTAAGGCCATAATGCATATAGTAGTCCTTAAACAACCAAGCAACAGGAGCACTTGACCAATCATGACAATGGATAATATCCTGCCCATTGTAAAGTAACGGGTAAATTAGATGAAAAATTATCTATAGCTGTGTGAGACTGTACATACTCAGCAAGAGAATAGTTTACTTCTCTGACTTGAAGAACTTTTAGGATGAAATTTTAGATGCATGGCTTACTTTGGAGCAAGACAACATAAACAACAATACCTTTGTGAAAGGCGGCCTTATCAATGGCCCATATAAATGATATCTTTTAATATACCGTTTACAAAATGGGATATTTATACATATAAATATGTGTCTATGCACAAACAAAAATATGTAAATAACAAGAGAACATACAAGTTTGCAACACTCGCATAGATATAAAATGCTTTACATAGGAGTAATATCATTTACTTACAGGATGAAATCCACCTTGAAGTAAAAATTCAAGAGCAGCATGGCAAAAGAAACCAAACCTCTCCCCATCATTCCTGCCGGCATATATGCAACCTGTCCAAAAGAATCTACAAGAAACAAGAGCAGTGAGAAATCTTATAAAGGTTTATTTATTGTATGAAGAAGCTGAAATTTGGGGAAAATAACCAAAAAAAAAAAATTACAAGTAGGGTTATAAGCTACTGTGTACAGGATATGTAAGACAGAAAAGGAGACCAACCATGATCGGTGAATGGAATTTTGTTTTAGTGCTAAAGCAAATATAGGAGGAAAAACTAAAAATAAGATCCAATTCGTCATATTAGCCACATAAAAGACAATTGTTAATATTGGGTCCTTTAAAGATCATATGGAATAAATTTATTTAAAAAAAAAAATCTTCAAACGTTAATTTCCTTTTCACATGGATATATACATACCACACAACATATAAGTAGAAATCTTGAAAAGAATTAGACTTCATATAGAGATAACATTCTAATGGTGTATCTTGTGAGAAGGATTACTGATTTTGAGGCTCCAAAAAGTAGACTGAAAGACCTTCCACCTTTCCAGTCCAAACTCTTATCTCTGTCCCACCCCAGTGATAGCTTCTGTGATGCTGCAAGTCCTTCACCTATTACAACAAGTCATTCAATTAATTACATTTCGTAATAAAGTTAAGGCAGATACAACCAATAGACATGGGGATTGAAAAATAAATATGATAACTTCACATCCCCGGCGGTTGTCATACTTATGTTCTCAAAGTGTCAAGGTACAATTTAGGAAAAAGTGAAACAGTACAAAATTTAACTCTTTAATAATATTTAAGTGAGGCGAGTAGGAGGAAACTCATAATTCAATTATTTCCATGAAACACTATCAAGAGTATGCCCATTTTAAAAAAAAACACAAAAAAAAAGAACCAAAAACATCAATGATTACGGAACTGAAATTAAATGTCAAGCATGAAGACTCGAAATGGCAATCTGAACTAAAGCAAAAGCAATGAAGCTTACATGGTTGACTTTCAAACAATCATACTTTGGGAGAATGATGTCCACATTGTGTTCTAAATCTTGAACAGCACGGGATAGACTAGTGACGACATCACCAAGACCTCCAACCTGCAAGAGATGTTAGCGATAACAGAGGGAAAAGAAACAAAGGAGATATAACGAGAAGTAATCTAATATGCAAAAGAACCACATATTGACAAGCCATTGCTATTCATTTTTCTCTTTTTTTCAACGAGGTAAATCAAATTTTGTAGACAATAACATGGTAGTATCCCTCACTTGGACATATCACATAACGGATTCTCAAACCCTCAACAAACAAACAATTATCCAAATTTTTTAATTGCAAAGGTATAAGCCAAAAGTAATAAATATAAAGTCTGTTGACGGTCAAAACACTCTGATTAATGTCTAAAAATGGAAGATTCTCAAGAGTAGAAAAGGAAGGATTTGGGGCTTATCAGCCACTTATACGACATCTGACTCCTTAGCTAAAACAAGTATCATCGCTCGCAAGCTCAAACTAGTATAGTATCATCACTCACAAGCTGCAACTAGTTTAGCATCATCCTTCCTAGCTTCTGCTTTGTAAAACCATGAATCAACTTAATGGCATGAATTTACCTTTGCAATAGGAGCCATTTCAACAGCAATATGCACAATGTTCATTGGTGGCTCCTTCACAACACTTCCAAAGACAGGTATGTGGTAATCCATGTTGTTTTTGTTGTCAAAAATTCCCCCATCTTCTCTCTCAGAGAATACAAAATCCATCATGTATGCATCCAGTGGAACCCTGACTGCAAAGACAAATCACATCATTGAATCTCAAACAAATAGATAAATAGATGCATCAAGTTAATTGTCTCTTGCTGTTTGATAGAGTGATCTGTTTGAAATACGATTTGAAGAGTGCAGCTGAGCTAGAAAACTAGCCATAAAAACGCCTTAATAACAGTCTAACATTATGAACTAACACTTTCCACCCAGGACGTATGAGCAAGGCAGTGCTTTAGATTCTATCTAATAATTCTAGGAAGAAAATAGGATACAATGATCGAATAAATCTCAGTCCATTTTCAACAATGCATTTGTAAACTGAGAACTCACCAGTGGCTTTGACATGAGAACTATTATTTACAGGCAACATCTTTTGAGGTGGCAACTGACCCACACGATGAGTCCAACGGTTAAATGAACATCTGAACCAAACTTCAGGTTTTCCATTGAGAATTGTGTTTGCCGGATTATAGAAAACTGTGACAGTACTTCCTGCTTTCACATCTAATGGATCTGTATAAACTATATGTTTCTGGGACAAGAGAAACCTTTTCAAGGTTCTTTCCTTTGTTTCAGCTTTCATGCGAGCAGTTTTTTCAGCCTGAGTGAAGAGCAGAACCAAAAAAGAAAAAAGAAAAAAACAGAAGTCTGTGACAAGAAAATTGAAATAATAGTAGCTGCATCCATGGTTTAGTCAAGCTAAAGCTAAATTCGCTAATAAATATCAATGCAGATAATATAACCTCCTACAACCCTACTCAGCATTGTCAAATTCATCCACAAAACTCATAATTCTCATGAGGAGACAAGGCACTGGAAGGTACCATCATATCAGAACATGACTGATGGATCCCTTTACCCTGCTTGCTAGCCAAGGTAACTAGTTGGAATCCTAATCTTTTTTTTTTTTTTTTTTTTCCAAATGTTCTGGAATGTGTTTGTGCAGAAACTTTAAAATGATAACCAAGAATGCTTTCAGGATATTAGATATTAAGAATTTTTCATCTTAACTATGTTTTTTACTCAAAGTTTACAAATAGACCTTGGCACGAATAGCCTCCTCTCTTAATCTCCTCTCCTCTTCAAGTTTCCTATATGTTTGGTGCTCTTCCTCAACCCAATACAGTTCTTCAGGAATGGTTTTTGGAACAATAGCATGGAAATCTTGACGATTGTTGTTATCATACACAATGGCTTTCTGAGGTGGTCCATCAGCAAAGACCCAATCCAGCACAAGAGCTCGATCAGGTACAGTAACTGCAGAAAATGTAGTAGTTCAGAAAATTTATAAAAAAAAAATGTTGTATACAAGTAATACATCACCAAAACAAAAATTCTCCAACACACAGAGAGAGAGAGAGAGAGAGAGAGAGAGAACTTCCATAATTAAATAGAAGTGTTTCATTCCTAAACTCAAACTAGATCCGATAAGAGACAGCGAGATGATATTAAACTCTACCCACACCAGTAGAACAAATGATACTTTTTTCTTACAAGTTAAAAGAATACAATAAGTCATTTCTCCTATTCAAGAACGTGCAATCAACACCAAAGGTATTGAGATTTCAATTCATTGGAATTACCGGCCCATGCAAATAAATGGCTTCATACACTCATGAAAACCCAAAGAAAGGTTCTCAAAAAAGCCAGACACACCTCAAGAAACCCCAAACTGTTAATAGAGAAGTATTCATGTGAAACATATAAAATTTATGTTTCCTTAATTGTCACTGAAAACAAAGATTTCCATGAGAAATATACTCTCCTAGGCCTTTAGTTCTCCCATTTGTGGCTGATGAAGTGCAAAGACAGACAAATAGCAATGGCTTTAGCAAGCTTTAAGGGAAAATTTAGATTTGAAACTTCTTATACAGCATTAATTTTCCTATATTTTCTTTCGTTTTGGTAGGGGAGGAGATGGAAGGGATTACATGTAGTCATTCTGCAAACAATAAAAGAGCAAATATTTGGCCTATACCTTCAGCATACCACCAATCACCATCTGTTCTCTCAGAGCTAACAAGCCTACTGACAATGGACAAACCATCTTTCCAATTATTATACCCCCCATGTAACCAGACCTCCTTAGCATGAGCAAGAGGACCAGAACTTTTATTATAATATAACTTCACCAAGTCCTCGCCTTTAAACTCACTGGGTTGTATGTACCAAATACCATCAATAGAACTTGCAGCCATTTTCATCAACTGCTGCAACATTTCTCGCTTCCTTTCAGTCTCCATTTTTGCCTGCTGCTTAGCAGCTTCACTTACTGCCTTCACCGCTTCAATCCGCCTCCGCTCTTCCTCTTGTCTTTCCCTTTCAGCTTTCTCCTTAGCAAGTTTCTCTTGTTCCCTCCGTTTCTCCTCAAGCAAGAAATCCTCAAATGCAATCACATCCATACCACCTTCTACAGTTATGCAGAAATCTTTCCTTTCATTATTATCATAGACGTTTTGGCCATTGAAGAACACAAAGTCCATCTTATATGCTTCTTTCGGAATATGAAGCTGACACGACCACCAATCCCCTTCGAGATGGGTTTTGTTCAACCTGACAGTAAATGACTTCCATCGCCAATCATTAAAGGCTCCCATGATTAAAACATCTGGCTCGTTATTTAGAGTGGAGAGACTCCTATTAAGGAACACCTGTACATCTTGATCAGCTTTCACCACCTGTGGATAAACAAACATTTTGTTGCCCCTCAAGAAATTCTCCTCAGCAAGTCTCTGACATTCCTGTTTGCGCAATTTAGCTTCCATCTCCAACTGCAATTTGGCTTCCATCTCCTTCTTTAATTTTTCTTCCATCTCCTTCTTTAGTTTGGCTTCTATCTCCATCCTTAATTTGGCTTCCATCTCCATCTTTAATTTGGCTTCCCTCTCCCCCTCTAATTTTAGAGAAGCACCTTCAGATGCTTTCATATCACTCTCAATACTTTCATCTTTTACAATATTATGCCTCTTATTAGGAACCAAATGCTTTTCCTCTAAAGCTGCCTCATCAGTCACATTCTCAATATCAGTTTTGGAAGTTGTTTCTTCCTTCTTGATCTCAGCCAAATCTTTATCAAATCTACTGATGCTTCCATTTTCTACCACTTGACTGCTATTAGTGACAATTAAATTTTTACTCATCCGTGGTAATTGCTCTACTTCCTTATCAGTTTCATCAGCATTTCCTTCCTCAATTTGATTATTCTGAGAAAGCTCAACTATAGTCTGCTCCTCAATACCAACTTTCATTTCAGTCGTTTTCTTGGTAGGTCCTGCGTACTCACTCAACAATGCTGCGCCTGAACCCTCTTTCTTACCATGATTCCTTTGATCACTCTTCTTGGTCAGCCCTGCATACTCGTTTGATACTGCTTTGTCGACATTTTTCTTTTGATTACTCTTCTTGGTGAGCTCTGCATACTCACTGGACACCGGCACGCTTGAACCCTCTTTCTCACCGTCTTTCGTTTGATTCCTCTTTCGAATGCTCATTCCTACAGGTGTTTTCGGCATAAATCCCTTTGAAGCAGAACCTCTCGGCTTTGCTGGTGGGAATTTTCTCCGTCTTTTCCTTGAAAAATCTATAGAGAAAAAGGCACAAGTTAATGGTGAACTAAAAGATAGTCAAATTAAATTAGCTCAACTAGAACTACACAAGTGACCAACCTGAACTTGCAGCAGAGACTCTATGAGAAATTCCACTTTTGAAGCACTCACTGCGCCATGAAATAAACTGAAAGCAAAAATATCAAAATTTGAGATCCAATATGTTAATAGTGCATTCCAAAACAGTTCTAGTTGAATTTATATTTCAATAATCAAGTGAATGAAATTAAAATAATAAGAATAAAAATTATAACTATAACAGGTTCTAAGATATATACTAGAAGTCTAAAATATACATTAAAAAAAAAAAAAGGCACATCAGAGTACAAGTAAAAATCTTATTAAAAACAGATGAAACTTGAAACCAGATACATACATAAATATCCAAAATCACATAAGAAGTGGAACAAGAATAAATTGATAAATACAAAAAACCATTGAACATGGAAATTTAATCAATAATAAAAATGAAGTCCCTCATGTCTTCATTCAAGATCAATAAAAAGAAATAGGAAGTGCAATAGAAAAGGATTATAGAAGCAACTTACTTGTAAAGATTGTGTTTTAACATGAGCTAAGGAACCCAGAACAGGCTTGAACTTTAAGAGACCTCTCTCACCAAATACAGCTCTGCAACTTACTGGTCTCTGGAACTGCAAAGCTACTTCCATGGTGTCCCACCAGTCCACCACACAGTAAAAAGAGAATATTTGCTTCTTCAAGTTTTATTCTTTTGAACTCTTCACCACATTCTAGCACTGAATTCATTCACTGACAGAATCCCATCTCTCTCTACCTCTGTGCACTTCTAAAACAATAATACTAAATGATATAAAAATCTGAACTTTAAGAAACAAAACAAATGAAGTTCAAGACTTCAAGTGTCGTACTTATGGCTGAGATTCTAGGACTCTTTTTAGAGCTGTTATTAGCCGTGGTTGACTGCAATGCAGCACACCATATTAACATGAATCACAGGATGTCAACCGTTGGCATTGGTGGTAATTGATGTGGGGGAGCATTAGCTCAAAAGTATGATTGAGAATGGACGGTGGAGGGAGACTTGGATCAGGTATTATTTGATGGGTATGCAAGTGGGGTTTGATACTTGAGATATCTTTTCAATTTTCAAAATGTTTTTGACGAGCTGGAGGCTTTTTAGAGGCTATTTATTCAGTGAAGGGCATGGACGGTTGTACAAGCAGGGAGGATTTGACGCCTCAAATGCAAAGATGCCACCTCATTGCTAGTGTGTTGATGGGGCCATTTAGTAATAGACAAGTGTTCATGTAACTTCTTGTTGTTAGTAGTGAAAAGCAATTGATTTGAGATTTTGCATCATAGATACAGTGTTATAACATGCATGGTATTATTCATTATTTTATTGGTTCCGATTAATATAATTGCAACTGTGATGTTAATATATATAGTCTGAGTCATAGTCTAGTAAAAGTATATGAGAAGTCTGATCTAGTAAGCAATACCATTTCACCCGAGAAGCAATAAGCATTAGTTGATTAAATTTACTCAATTGTAGGCTGATTAATTTAGCTTCTTTTGTTTTGCACTTTGCAAAAGACATTGCAACAAATTTAAATAAATAAAGTGTCTAGAGGTGGTTAAGGATTAGCAGACAACTTTTGCATTAAGTACTTTGCTAACAAGGCAAAAAGCCGCTCTTTTTATCCATTGTATATTTGTACTTGTAAAAAGAAAGTATTTTTTTCACTCCACACAGTACACACAAATTGACTTTGATTCTTTATTCTCACTGATGTTGTGAGTCTACGTGTATCCTCATTTTCTGGGAAATCTTTATAGAGAAAGACGAGATTTTTAACTTGAAGAATGCTATGCATTTAATATATTAATTAATTAACCACGTGAAGCAACTTAGTTTTAGCCAAATCATTAACAAAATGCCCTCAAAGAGAAAGGAAAGATTTCGTAGGTACTTGAAACCAGGAGCACTTGGCCAACTCAGGGACACCAAGATCACTGCAACTGTTTAAAAGAATGAGTTGCTCACATCGCCCACAAATCCACCATCTTTGCCTATTGGAGACAATATGCTAAACCATACGCCATGTTTTGATTTGATTCGAGGATCAGCAACGGCCCTGAGTGGCTACTAATTAGAAACTCATGGTCGTTACAACTGTCTTTTCAGAGACTTAGCCCGATGATGCTAGACGCGCAGTCTTGTTGATATTGTCCAAGTTGAAAGCTAGATACAAACTTACTTTTAGTTTGTTATCTTTCTGCATTATTTATTACCTCTGTTGTTGTCAATTGTAATGGATTCGCAATTTGCTGAATATAACCTCAACAATACGAGTAAACGGTCCATGTTGCAAAAACCATGTCTAGTTGCACACAGAAGCACTTTTCCTGTATTTGTTCCTCAGAGCAATTTGCCATTATGTTGATGGTAACTAACTTTGGTGGGTTACTGAATTATTTATGTATCAGTTCAATGCAAATTTGCGCAATGAATAGAAAGAGTCTCCAAAGGGAGATATTTGTGATCATTAACACAAATATGACCATTCCAAAACTACGTTGTAGAGATTAGAGAGTGAAAAAATGTCATATATAACCAGAATCACAATCACCTGTGACTTACATCATGTAATAGTGAGAATAATAAACGAGAATTGAAATAAATAAATATGTATATAATTGAACGGAAACTAACGGAAGGGACCCCTGTATGATATCTCCAAATTATACAAGTAGTATAAAACTAGGATACATAAAAAATATATATAGCATACAATGTTAAAGCTCTCTGTTCCAAGATACATTGCAAGTTCTCATTGTGCACAAAGTTTATTCGCAGCTGAGAATTACAATGAAAAAGTGTAGACTCTGAATGATTTTCTTAAAAAAGCATATTTGAATGAATAAGGAAACGAGCATGAAGTTACCTACAAAGAAGCACAAGTGTTGGAAGAGAAGGCCCCATATAATTCATTAGACTAAGGCTTCTGCACCTGCAACAATTTCCAATATCTCTCCAGTAATTTTTGCCTGGCGCTGCCTGTTGTAGACAATAGATAGGGTCTTCTTCAACTCCGAAGCATTATCAGTTGCGTTGCTCATGGCACTCATTCTTGCAGCAAGCTCGCTAGCTAATGATTCCTGCAAAGCCCTCAAAATCTGGCTGTTTAGATAGAGAGGCAACAAGGCATCAAGAATCTGCACAGGGTCCTGCTCAAACTGCAAAATTGGAGAGAAAGATGTAGTCTCGGTTCTAACAACATCTCTCTCCACGGTCAGTTTCCCTTCCTTTGTTGTCAATCTAAAGAACTCATCCTCAGCAGCATCAACACAAACCCCATTGATATCACAAATCTCCCCCCTTGGTGATAGAGGAAGCAAAGTGTGAATCACAGGATCTGACTTGACCAAAGACACGAATTTTGTGTACAAAAGCTCAACCTTGTCAACTTCTTCACTAACAAAGAGTGAGAAAACATCATCTGCTATAGCTTGAGCTTCTTTTGCAGTAGGTAAGGAACCTCCTTCGAGAAATTTATCAACAGGAATATAAGGCCTACGTAGAAAATATGAATTACCCTTCTTGCCAACGCTAATGACAGTATACTCAAGTCCAAGTTGCTTCAGTTCTGCAATTCTAGCTTCAGCTTTCTTGATGATACTATTGTTGAAACCACCACAAAGACCACGATCACCAGTAACGACAACCAAAGCAACTTTCTTGACGGGCCTAACCTTGATAAGAGGAACATCAATGTCTTCAGTTTGGAGCTGCTCATTGATGTTGTAAAGAACCTCAACAAGAGTTTCAGAAAAGGGTCTGCCGTTGACAACAGCTTCTTGAGCTCTTCTGACTTTAGCAGCAGCAACAAGCTTCATGGCCTCGGTGATCTTCTGAGTGTTCTTCACAGAATCAATACGATCTCTCAGCTCACGGAGACTACAATGAACTGGGGTCAAAGATGAGGGCCTTGAAGGGGTACTGGCGGTTGGATTGTGAGAAGGAAGCCGAAAGGGGTTGAGAGATGAACCAAAAGAGAGTGAATAGGTGTCAGGAAGAGATGGTTTTGAGGATACCCACATTGTTAGATTTGAGCAAGACATGATGCTAATGGATCGTTGGAGCTCAACAAGGTCTCAAGCGCTCAAAGAGAAGGGGCAAAAAGAGAGGATTTGCTATGTGGGTATGGTTTCTTTTAGATGTTTGTTTTGTAAAAGTCTTATCTTTTTCATGTGTTGGAGTATGCTTCTACTGGTATGGAAGAAAGGAGGGAAATGAGTGGAGGGAGAGAAAGGGAGTGGATTAGGTTTTGAGATAAGGATTTTGACCGTTGGAGATTGCTTGGGACATGGATTTGATTCATTTTATTTTGTTACTATTTCATGGTGGGATCTATCTGATGTGGCATGATCTCAGTCCATAGTGGATCCCCTGGTGCCTGATGAGCCCCCACGTCCAGCTTCCATTAGTATATGCTGCCATTTCTGTAAGATTCTTCACTCTCGTGCAAATGTTACAAGAGCCAAAAACAAATCAAGTTCAACCATCTTTCATTGTTAATCACCAGTATGAAACTCAACGTTTTAAATCTAGTTAATTTTGATTATTTGTATTCATGAAACGTACATGATCATTCAAGATTTAAAACCAGAAACTTGTTAATATAGCAAGTGAAATTTAGTCAGGACTTTCTCCTTGCTCTCTGCTTTGGAGGTCAGAATAAAATCTGATTGTAAAGCTGGTTATAAAGTTTGTTTTACGAATGAATTTGTTATTAATAGTATAAAATAAAAATAAACTGAAAAATTAAGGAGAAAAGGAGAGTGAAAATGTCAGGGCCACACAATAAGCAAGTATTGGTTGGATAGTCAATTTAAGCTTTCAGCATTAACGGACAGGTGCAGCTTAGCTGTATCTAATTCAACGTTTAACTGCTGGATGGAACTTATAGGAGTGGATCGTCAAGGTGTAAAGCCACTGACAGGCACAGAAATGAAAAACGAAATTCCAGCAAGAAAAATCAGCATTTTTTTAGCAGAATATCCCACAAGCATATGCCCAAATAAATATCAATTCCATACTTTCTAAGGGCAGGTCATATTACAAACTCCAAAAATAACCATAAAATAATTCAATTAAGATTAGTAGGTATCCTTTTACAGGATTTGCTCACAAAATGGTCCCATTAGTGAAACAAATTTTGCATCAGAAACAGATTTGACCCTCTTCTAAACAGATTCTCAGAGGAAAAATTTTAGAAATTACAAAATATCGTTTGATATAGTGGACAAAAGAAAAATTAGAAGGGATCTTTCAAACTAGAAACATGAATAAACATTTTTAGTACCATGCCCATTCAGCACATTCTCCGTTGAACATGGTCATAACAGGAGTTCTGAAGCAGAAACTAGAGTGGTCATGTAGAGGATTGGTAGTCTATCATCAGAAAAAAGAAACAATCAATAATAGCAACTCAAGGGATCCCTATACACGCATGATCATGTACCCAAGCTCATTCTAGCAACTAAACTTGATTATCTGAATTATTTTCTGCAAGAAGTGGGCAAATAATGGCCTTGTATGTTTGGCCATCAGGAATTACCCCCTTGAGCACCATGTAATCATGCAATTCAATTACTTCATTGGGACTGCAATTCTTACTGAAATTGGTAATAAGGATTGTGTATGTCACAGTATCAGGAAGGATGCCATTAAGAATCATCACCTTCGTAAGCTCTCGTGCCTGTTGATAACAGCCAGACTTGCACAAAAAGTTGATCATTGTATTGTAACTAACTCTATTAACCAAAATCCCCGTATTCCTCATTTCCGAGAGCAAAGTAAATGCCTCGGCAATCTTCCCACAGCTAAAGTACCCATTTATCAGAGTATTATAGGTTATGGTATCAAGTAAGCCCATCCCACGTAACACATCAAACAAATTTTTGGCAACATCTACAGATGCCTCCTTGCATAAGCCGTTTATAATGGAATTGAATATTACCAAGTTGGGCTTCTCCTCCACCCTTATCATATTTTCATAGACCTGAACAGCATTTTCTATGTTGCCTTCTTTACAGTACCCATTAATGAGGGCACCATATGTAACAAGGTCAGGAGCCAAACCACGAACAAACATAGTGCTCAATAGTTTCTTAGCTGCTGATAAATTATCACTTCTGCAAAGATAATTGATGAGAACATTGTATGAAAATGTATCTTCTATAAGGTTTTTCTCCATAACTTGGCTATGAAATCTGAAAGCTTGAGTCACGTATCCGTTTGTACAAAGCCCCTTTACGAGAATAGAGTAGGTGAACTGATCAGGGGATATATGCTTATCAATCATGTTAGATAATAGTAAAGAAGCTCCCTCCATGTCTCCTTCTGTGTAAAGCCAATGAATAACTGTATTGTAAATTACACTATTAGGCATCAAGCCCTTGTTCACCATTTCATCGCACAACCTCAGTGCCTCTTCCAAACTCCCTGCTCTTGCATATCCATCTACCAAAGTGGCATATGTCCTTACATTACACTCCATACCCGCCTTCACCATAGCATTACAAATTTTTACAGCAAGTGCAACATTTCCTATTTTGCAAAACCCATTAACAATAGTATTGTATGTCACTGAATTCGGAAAAACAATTGCCCCTGACATTAGGCCCATCTTCCCAACTAGCTTCAATGCAAACTCCAGGTCACCCATTCGGCAAGCTCTATCGATTATCACATTAAAAGAAACAACATTTGGCCAAAACCCACTTTTCAACATCCGATAATAAACTGATAATGCTTCTCCTAACTTACATTCCTTACTAAGAGCATAAATAACCAAGTTAAAGGTATTCACATTCTCAATATATCCCCAAGACAGCATTTCCTTATACGCTTTCCAAAATCTATCAATCTCATTTAGCTTCAGAAGATGACCCAAAAAGTTATTCCAAGCATGAATTGAAACACAACAGCCCTCCAATGCTAACTTCTTGATCACTTCATAAGCACCTTCCGTAGCTCCAATATGAGTACAAGCCCTGACCAATGCATCAAACACAGCGGGAGTCGAATCACACGTTTCAAAACTATCTACCAAGCCTTTCAAAACCTCCAATGGAGACACAATATTTGCACACATCAAGTTCCCCATTATGGACAATGCATTATCAAATCTCCTTGAATTCACCAGCACATGAACTATAACACAAGAAGATTCCACCGAGTGTGAGAAGCTCCTGCTCTCCCCGACCCGAGAGTAAAATTCCAAAGCTAACTCCGGCGATTTTTGAAACTCGCAAACAACACGGCTCACTAACGAACTGGTTAGAGTTGGAATCATTTTCTCCAAGACCTTCCATTTCCTTTGTCTTAAATTAACACAAATTGCTCTAAAAATAATATCTTCTGCACTTGGGTTTGCAAATTGCTTACCCAAGTGAAAAGCTCGGCCTAAAAAATCGCAACTTTTGCAAAAACGGAAGGTTAAAAACATAGAACGCACAAAACCCAGTTCACATATGGGATAGTTTCACCTCAAACGAACCACGACAAGGGGGGTTTGTAAAAGAAACACTAAAGCGTTGGTTAGCAGAAAGCAGAAACGCTAGAGATTAAGTTTTGGAGCAAAGGCGGCTGCAGAAGTAAAAAACAAAATAGAATGGAGACATGGAAAGACGGAAGATTGTACCTTTACAGCTTCTTGCTCGAATGAATAAGAGATGAACAAAGGAAAATACTTACTTGATTCTGCAATGGAAAATACTGCTTCGAGTTTTGCAGAAACGAAAGTGCAAAAACCAGTGCATTATTCGGACCAGTGATATATGAGTCGGGTTTGATCCAATTGGTTTAAAAACTACTCAGCCCCACTTTTAAACTAATTAAACCCCATTTTTACCTTTAATTTTTCTTGGTAATTTTATCCTCAAATAAAATTATTTAAATAAAATCTTAATTATACCTAAATTATATATATATATATAACCTAAAATTCTCTTAAATATTTTATTTTTAATTTATTTCATAAGATAAATATCAGAATAATAATTAAAGTTTTATTTTTTAAATCACTAGATTAGTAGTGATTATGTCCGATAGACTTCCAAGACAAGAAGAAATCATAACTAAAAAAATATAGCTTAGAAGATGGCCATAGCAAAGAAAGGAAAAAAAACTTCAAACCGGATAAGTTGTTTGCCAAGTGCAATAAAAGTTTATTTGCTTTTCTCTATTATTTTTAATGAAACTGTAAGAAGAAAAATAAAGGAAAAAGCAACTAACCGTTTGTAATTATTTTCAAAGAAATGCTAATATCGATAACATCTAATGAGATTTCTTGTAAGTCTTTGATTCGAAGAATTAATTGTAAACGAAGCATAGCTAAATGAGTTAAATGAAAAAGAAGATGAACTATTATTATGTTATTTATAAAAAGAAAAATCAAATTGCAAACAAGAAATTTAATTGGAAGTGAATAAGGATAATTTAGAAATTAAATAAGGTTTATTGAGAAAATTATATTGAAGTAATATTTTTAATAGGTTAAATTCAAAAACGGTATTTCAGGAGTTAAAAAGTGGGAACAAATAGAATTATTGCTGGTTTGAACGTTCTTGGGCCCAAAAGCTATAGATGGAAGTCCATAACGTAGGCCCAAATTAGACTCTTAAGGATTTTTTTTTTTTGGTCAAAATCAAGAAAGTAACCTTGAATTTTCCTCCCGTAGAAAAGGTCACAATCGTAATAAAACAATGGTCTATATTTTGGGTCCAACACGCAAGCAAATAATCCGTACTTATCCTTCTCACTCAGCATTGATTTACCATTATCAAAATATTACGAATCACAATTCGTTGATGCTAATCATATCTAAATAATTTTATGCAATAAATCACAATCATGGGTAGACGACAATCTCCATCTAGCCAAGGACTCAACACTCAACGTTATTGGTGGCTGAAAAAGATCAGGTGGGCTTTCGGGGTCACCAGACAACAGTAATAAAGGGCACGTATTCAAGTTAACCCTAATTTATGTTTTAAAAAATAATAACGTTGTACTTACAACATCTATATAATATAAATTTTATAATATATATATAATATAAATTCTATAGTCTAAGTAGTAAAATCTTATTGAATATGTAATTTTTCTCATTTATTTTTATTTTTTCTCCTCCAGTAAAATTTGATCATGTAAACGGTCACGTCATGTTGTATAAATGTTGTAAGTCTAACCTTATTCTTTAAAAAAAGTCATAGACTTAATATAAGACAAGTGTCGTAATGACCCACTAGCCGTAATTTCAGATTTTGTTCGTATTATTTAAAAAATCAATTACACACTTGTTATTTAAAAAATTAATTATCCACATCTATAAACTTAAAATTAAAAAAAAAAAAGACAAACTTAACAAAAGTTGATAAAAAAAGAGGAAAGAATGTTACAAATGGGTGCACTTGGCTATGGCTGATTTGCATTTTGCGTTTCTGCACACAAAAAGCCAAGCCAACAAACTACGGAACCTCAACAACTTATCAAAGTGAAAGAACTACCAGTCTTCTTTTCTCAACCACCATTGATAAACATTAAACTGGTTTGGCCTCAAATTGACAATTATTCGTTATTATATATTTTTTTATTATTATTATAAATAAACTCCATCACATTTTTCTCTAACATAAATAAGGCGACTGGGCGCTGCTGAGCTGAGCCTGACTTGCTGAGACAGACGGACTTGTTTTGATCAGGAACTTAATGGGAGACTCCAAGTCGAAGTGTACCTGTGATTACAGTACAAGTGAAGACATTAAAGGTACGAACTTGACTGTATATGTATTTGTACAATATAACCATAACCACCCATTTGGAAGAATTCACGACCACTCCTATCATTTTCTTGTGTAATGATAGTAATCATCTCATCTGGGTTCTGTTTCAGAGGATCAAAAAAGTCAGGATAGTAAAGTGGAATTCTCTGAAGATGAGGAGCTACTTGTTGCCAGAATGTTCAACTTAGTTGGAGAAAGGTCTTATTCTTCTCTCTATATATAATTTGTCCATGTCACGATCACCACAGTGATCACATAAGTTTTTTAATTTCCTTGCTTTTATATATTTTGATTAGATGGTCGTTGATTGCTGGAAGGATCCCGGGAAGAACAGCAGAAGAGATTGAGAAGTACTGGACTTCAAGATATAGTTCATCAACTTGAAGATGAACTGATTATATAAGAAAATGTTAATAATAATCCTTTTGCAGGTGAAGCCTGCAGCAGGGTTTCAAAATTGTAAATAAATAAATAATAATAATAATAATAATAATAATAGAAATAATTTAATCAAGTTGTGAAGTGTTGTTATGAACCTTTGTGATTAATTTATTTGTAAGAAATCGTTTGATTCAGATTTCGCATGTTAATAATTTACATAAATCAGTCTTGGCTGTTTACAATATATTATGTGTTCAGGGTATTCTGCATTATTAATGAGCTATTAAAGTTTTTTTTTTTTGTGTATGGTTGATAATTTAAGTGATAATATATCTTATAACTAAAATAGTATTTGGGTTTTTTGCTTAATTTTGAGAAGTTAGAATTAGCTTCTACGCTAATCAAGGCGCATGGTTAAAACTTTGTAAGAAATTATTTGATTACTGGAATAGAAAAAACACTAAGAAGTACAACTTAATTACAATCCATTAGTTGAAAAGAGTAATGCTACTCTTATAAACTATTTTCACAAACTCACCAATACAAACTGATGTAACATGATGTGATTTGATAAATAAATACAGTGATTTGATAAATAAGAAGGGTGACGTAGTGATCAGTTATGGATATCGCGTCAATTTGTATGGGTGAGTTTGTAAAAGTAAATTGTAAGAGTAGCATTTCTCTGGTTGAAAATGGCGTAAATCCCTTTCAATATAAAACTTTTTATGTTAAGTTTTGAATGAGAAAGAGAGATTTCGTATATATTTTAAGAGTAACACTATTACAAACTACTTATACAAACTCACCCATATAAACTAATGTGTCATTCTTATATGATAATGATCGTCACATCACCTATCGTAATTAATGTCATTTATTATTAGCATATATTTATCAAATCACTATATTTATTTATCAAAACATATCATGCCACATCAATTTGTACGGGTGAGTTTGTATAAGTAGTTTGTAAGAGTAACATTACTCATATTTTAAAGAATACGCCTTAAAATATGTTTAATTATAAGTACCATATTAAAATATTTTAAAATAGTAAACTCATATTTATTATTTTAAAAATAAATGATTTGTTTTCAATTTAGAAATGTCTTTCATGGTCAATGATTAACGTCCACAATTTGTTTAATGTAGAGTTTTAATTAAGTTTGATTTCTTTAGTGGCATAGTTATATTATGATAGGGCTAATTATGTTATTTTAAAGCTTGTCTAGTAGTTTTGTTAATACAAGGAATTTTAGTTGGATTAAAAATGATTATTAATTAAGACACATACAAATAAATGGGGGTGTGTTTGTGTGTGTGAAACAAAAAGACTAGGGTTTGAGACACAACACAAACTTAGAGATTCTTGAAGGTACGTCCATGTTTTTATAGTTTGATTATTTGATTATATTCTAGGATCAATGTAACTAAGACTTAGACTGGAAATTTTGCAAAGGATTTGGATGACTGTTATCTATTGATGAATTTATTATTGAAACCCTATAGATAATTAGAACGGTTTGAATTAGGAATTTCGTAAGAGTTTTGTAGCACGATTTAGATTCTGAGTATATGACCATATTATAATACATTTTGGTTATGATTCCATAGGATCTTCATTAGATGTGTAAGAGCTAAAATATAAATTTCCCTTTGGGTATCAGTTGAGGAAAGTAACATCATACATACACTGAAATATAAGTATAACATGTTTATGATAAATAAATTATTATGTTATGAAGCGTTTTGTACGAGATTTAACGATTTATTTTCTGTTTTAGAATAAAGATTAGAAAATCTAAAGTTTTAGTAAAGTCTTTAACTATTTCTCAAAAACTGCTCTTATGCTAAGAATTGTTTTTATTAAAAGGAAATTTTAACAATTTTTATCTACATAAAAATCAGAATATTCACTAAAGTTTTCCTTAGAATTTTTAGAAATTTTACTATTTTAATGAACTTATAATTGTGCATAAAAGTGTTATTAAAATGTGTATTGTGTCATGTGTCATAATTTTAAGATGATTTTGACTCATTGTCTATGGTCTCTGACTATTGTTATGAACTATAAATATTGAACCCAGTTGTGGTATTAGTGTGTACACCATTATTGATCAAATTCTAGCCTGATCATTAGGATTATGGGTGATACTACGTGACATGAGTTATTAGATGTTTTCTCTGATATTTTAATGTTATGAATATTTATGTCTCTGTTTTCATGAAAGTATGAAATTTGATATGAAGTATTGAACTATGAATTATATGGTTCTTTTATAATTGTTTTTAAGATATTAAAAGTTGAATATGATTTTATTTATTAAGTTGACGGCTTACTCCTCGTTTCTAACATTTTGCATATTAGACTTGGATTTGTTAGTTGAGCTTGGAGATTTATTATTGGAGCTTTTATTTTGTTGAGAGTTAAGCTATAATAATGGGACATTATTATTTTTACTGTATTGAACAAGAGATGTCAAATTTTGTTTTATTAGAGAGATACTCAGTTGTTTCTTTACTTTATCTTTTATAGTTATTTTCTAGTAATAAGATGATTTGGTGAGGAAATCTTTTAAAGATTTGTTTTAGCATTGCCTTAGTTTGTAGATTTTGTTTGTATACCTTTTTGGGGTGTTATAATTTTTGAATTAATTAGAGCTCGGTTATGACTTTGTAGACTATAAAATGTTAATAGAAAGTTAGTGACTTAGATCGAAAATGATAAGTTTTTCTTTAAATCTTAGAGACTTAGATTTTTGTTTGTGTTGACCTCTCTTATTTCAGATCCTAAAAATTTTCTTTCTGACCCTAACCGGAAATCATGGCTAGTGAAGATACCGAGTTTTCTAGTGGTCAAAAAAAGCCTTTGGAAAAGATGTACCTACCTAGGTGAAAGATTTCAGCGATAAGGGATTCCCTCTGTTATGTGCACCTAATATCTTTACTTTTGGCACATATGATTCCACAAAGGTGGCTGTTCTACCAAAGAAGTAGAAATCAGAGGAGGATCACCCATGAGGATATGAAAGATCAGAATAATGAAGTTACAAGTGTAGAAGATGTGGTCTAAGCATGTTTTCTTTTCATCTGTTCCCATAACATCTTCTGAGCTTGTAACTTCATTATTTTGATCTTACATATCCTCACATGGGTAATCCTTTAATGATTTCTAGTTCCCTGGTAAAACAACCACTTTTGTAGACTCGTATGTGCTAAAAATATAGCTATTAGGTCCCCAAAACGAAGGAAAATCCCTCACCACTGAAATCTTTCTCTTAGGTGGGTACATCTTTTCCAAAGGCTTCTCTTGGCCACTAGCAAACTCAGTATCTTCACTAGCCATTATCCCCTCTTAGGGTCAGAAAGAAAATTTTTAGAATGAACGAACACACATAAATGTAAGTCTCTAAGATCTATAGAAAAACCTATCATCTTCGATCTAAGTCTAATTTCCTATTAATATTTTATAGTCTGCAGAATCATAACGTGGCTCTGATACCAAAACTGTAACACCTCAAAAAGGTAACCAAACAAAATCTACAATATAAGTCAATACTAAAAATAAATCTTTGAAAGAATTCCTCAACAATTCATCTTATTATAAGAAAATAACTATAAAAGATAAAGTAAAGAAATAACTGAGTATCTCTATAATAAAACAAAGTTTAACATCTCCAATTCAATGCAATAAAAATAATAATGTCTCGTTATTATAGCCTAACTCCAAACAAAACAAAAGCTCCAACAATAAATCTCCAAGCTCAACTACGCTCAACTAACAAATCCAAGTCTAATTTGCAAAACTTTAGAGACAGGGGGTAAGCCATCATAAGTAAAATCATATACAACTTTTAATATCTTAAAAACAATTATAAAAGAATCATATAATTCAAAACTCAATACTTCAAATCAAGATTCATACATAAATGTTTATAACATTAAAATATCATAGGAAACATCCAATAACTTATGTCACATAGTATCACCTGTAATCCCAGTGACCTAAGCAAAATCTAATAAATATTCGTGTGCACACTAATACTACAACAATATTCAGAGTTCATAAAAGTAGTCAAAGACTATAAAAAATGAGTTAAAATCATCTTAAAATTATAACATATAACACAATACACATTTTAATAAAAAAATTATACACAATTAGAAGTTCATTTAAATAGCAAGGAAAACTTTAGTAAATATTTTGATTTAATGTAAATAAAAATTGTTAAAAGTTCTATTTACTAAAAACGGTTTTGAGCATGAGCACAGTTTTTGAGAAACAATTAAAGACTTTACTATAACTCTAGATTTTCTAATCTTTATTCTAAAACAGAAAATAAATCATAAAATCTCATATCAAAGTGCTTCATAGCATAACAATTTATTCATCATAAACATGTTACACTTATATTCAGTACATGTATGATGTTACTTATCTTAACCGATATCCAAAAGGAAATTTATGTATTAGCTCTTACACGTCCAATGAAGATCCTATGGAATCATAACCAAAATGTATTACAATATGGTCATATACTCAGTACCTAAATTGTGCCATCAAAACTGCTACTAAATTCGTAATCTAAACCGTTCTAATTATGTCTCTTACATTGAGCAGTGGCTACTCCAGAAATTTTAGAAACTGCAACTTCAATCTGATTGGCCTAAGATTTTTCAGAGGTTAACTAGACATATAAAGTTTTACGTAGAAAATTTTCTAAAGGAATTTGTGGTCAAAACTATTTTTAAAGGATTTTCATTTTCTACCAGTGAGTTCTGTACAAAAATTTTAATGTTGATATGTTCAACTTAAAAATTTTAGAACAATTTTTTTATATGTCAAAAAAATCATAAAATTTACCAAAAAATAGAAATCATATTGAAAAGAAAGCATGTAAAATTTTAGAATTTTTTTGACATCTCTAGCATATAGAAAATAATATTGCAATTCATAAAAATATAGAGCTTATAGTTTTCCAAATTTTTTGATAGAAAGTTCGAAAATTCATAATAAATTAAATTCTTAACCTTTTGGCGAGAAACAAAATTCTGTAGATTTCTTTTTTCATGTCTAGAATAACAGTAAAAAATCCAAAATAAAATTTAATATTTAAGGTTTTCAATAAATTCGTAAATAGATAACAGTCATCTAAATACTCCGTAAAATTTCTAGTCTAAGTCTTAGTTACATTAATCCTAGCACATACTCTAATAATCAAGCTAGAAAAGCATGGATTTACCTTCAAGAATTTGTGAGTTTGCGTCTCAACCCTAGCCTTTGCTTCTCAAACCCTAGTCTTCTCTCTCTCCCTCTCTATACATATTTATATATGTACACTAGATAAAATAACCTACCTAGGTTTATTCCTGTGTATCCTAATTAATAATCACTTTTAATCCAAGTAAAATTCATTTTATTAACAAAACTATTAGATAAGCTTTAAAATAAAATAATTAGCCTTATCATAATATAACTAGGCCACTAAGGGAATCAAACATAATTATAACTCCACCAGTTCGTGGACGTGAATGAATTTCCGAAAAATAACATTATGACATTTTTTTATATTATTATATAAATAATTCATAAATAATTGATTTTAGAATAGGAAATGTCTAAATAACCCTTCACCGTCGATTGAATGGACAGCAGAGCGGACTGAGAATTAACAAGGGTTTAGAAAGACGTAACAGCAAAGCAAAGGAAAGCAACGAAACGATGTCGTTCGAGCAACGAAAAGCGGCGGCCCTATCTTCACTCAACTCCTCCGTCGCCGACAAATCGCCGAAAGGCACGTTGGACACACCCATTGTCCCCCTCATCAACCTCATCAACTCCCACCCAAATTACTTCACTACTAGCTCCTGCTCCGGCCGCATCTCCATCTTTTCCCACCCCAAGAACCGCCCCAAAGGCGGCACGTGGCTCTACATCACCCACGACCCCGCCGATGCCGACTCCCTCATCTCCCTCCTCTTCCCCTCTCAATCACCCCCCTCGTCGTCCCCTCCGGACCCACCCAGCTGCGAGCTCGTCTTCCGCTTTGAGCCGTTGATCGTGGCCGTTGAATGCAGGGATGTCGAGTCGGCCCAGTCTCTGGTTTCCATTGCCGTTTCTTCCGGGCTCAGAGAGTCCGGAGTGACGAGCGTGAAGAAACGCGTGATTGTCGGGATACGGTGTTCGATAAGGCTTGAAGTGCCGTTTGGAGAGAGCGGTGCCGTTTTGGTGTCGAGGGATTATGTGAGGTTTCTTGTTGGTGTGGCTAATGAGAAAATGGAAGCGAATAGGAGGAGGACTGAAGGGTTTTTTCAAGCTTTGATGAGTAGCAGTAATGGCTTTGCAGGGCCTACCCCTGCGATGAACAGTCAAGATGAAGATGGAGATGGTGATGTTGTCGAGAACGTAAATGGTGATTCCACCGATTTTGGTAATTAACTTAGCAATCTACATTTCATTTCTGATTGTGAGCTGAGCTATGTTTTCCTAATTCTGTTATGTTGTTTATTTTTGTTGTAATATATGTTAGATAATGCGTTTACATAATCACAAAGTCGTGAAGACTCTTTATCTAACATGAATCATGCAAGTTATTAGCTGAGAATCAATACTGAAATTTGATGAGTTTCATATATTTGCTTGGAATGGTTGGTTATCTCAATTGAGTTTAATTTTCAGCTTTGGCGGCGTATGAACCTTTAGTTGTACTATTTATATACTAATATGTGTCTGATTGCAGGACACGTTTCCTTTTAATGTGACAGCGAGTTTGAGTCTTTGAATCATTGGCAGGGCCAGTAGGAGTTCCCAATAGCAGTCTCTCCGCTACTCAGATTGTGATTTCTGGTGAACCTAAAGAAAAGTTATTCCTTTGGGGTCATTCAGCTTGCACAGTCGGAAACACAAATTGCAGTTACAAGGTTCTTGTATTTGGTGGTTTTGGGGGTATGGGAAGACATGCACGCAGAAATGATTCTTTATTGATTGATCCATTAAAAGGAACATTAGAATCAATTCATGCTGAGGGCAATCCATCTCCACGCTTGGGTCACACATCCTCTTTGGTTGGCGATCGCATGTTTGTTATTGGAGGCAGGGCTGATCCGTTGAACATCCTGAGTGATGTATGGGTATTCAATATAAATAATAGTGAATGGGCATTGTTAGAATGTGCTGGCAGTGTTTTTCCTCCCAGGTAGGTTTTTTAGTGCATTTAAGCTACCATTTTCTATTTTGAGATAATGTTAGATGCAATATGCTTTAAATTAGGAGTTACCACTTCAAGATATTGCCTTCTTACTCAAAATCCAAACAACTACCAAATATCAGTTTGGAAGCAGATTCATATAGCCTCTGGCTCAAACATTGCTAGCCTTTGACCATTCTTCATTATTCTCAGATCTTATGATATAGCTAATATTAATGTTCATATGCTTATTTTAGTTCTTGATATATATGTTTATTTATATGTATGCTCCACAGGCATCGGCATGCTGCAGCTGTTGTAGGCTCAAAGATATATGTGTTTGGTGGACTTAACAATGATAAAATCTTTTCATCTTTGCATGTGCTCGAAACAGACAGTATGCAATGGAAAGAATTATTGGTCTGTGGGGAGTGGCCATGTGCCCGTCATTCTCATGCAATGGTAGCTTATGGGTCATTTATATACATGTTTGGTGGGTACAGTGGAGAAAAAGCACTAGGAGATTTGTACAGTTTTGATGTTTATACGTGTTTATGGAAGAAGGAAAAAGTAGCAGGAAGAAGTCCACATGCTAGGTTCTCCCACTCAATGTTTCTCTACAAAAATTATGTTGGAGTTATTGGGGGCTGTCCTGTTGGACAACATTGCCAAGAGTTGGCATTACTTGACCTGAAGCTCCATATTTGGAAGCATGTGAAACTCAATTCTTTGAGTAAAGAATTGTTTGTAAGGTGTACAGCCAATGTTGTTGGAGATGATCTTATCATGATCGGGGGTGGTGCAGCTTGCTATGCTTTTGGAACAAAGTTTAGTGAGCCAATTAAAATCAACTTGCTCCCCGTCCCTGTAATGACCTTAGATGACTCTCACATGCCTGCAGAGATTGGAGAAAAACTTGTCAGTTACCAATATGATTGGGTAACAGTGGAAAAGAACATTGATTTTCTTGGTATGCAGACAGGAAATGCACATACTTTTCTTCGAAAGTCTGACTTAAATTCTGAGGCTGAGCCATGTCTGAATAGTGGGAATCAGATGGTTGCTTCACATTGGGTAGTGCAACTTGATAAAAAATATGCAAAGTTAGGGAAGGACATATTGAAGAAGTTTGGCTGGTTAGACCTTGGGAGGAAGGCATATCCACGCGAGGATGGAATACATATATGTTTCCCTGTGACAGAAAATTTTTGTGCTATATTCCATGAAAAGCAGCATCATGTTGGAGATGAATCAGAAGGTTTGAATAATCATGATTTATTTAAACCATTTACAGGAGGTCTTTTGCTTAATGAAATCTCCTGTTCAACAGCCTTGCATCTTCTCAACAAATGTGGTGCTACTAAGCATGCAGATGAAGTTGTTGAAGTGAAAAGAGCTTCAAAATCTCCCTTAAAAATAATGACTGATGCTGTAGCCTCTTTGATTAAGCATAAGGGCCTATCAGCTACGCTTTTAGAGCAGCTGCCCTCTAGGTTTGTGCTTCAACTTTTCTTTTTCTTTTTCCTATCTGTCTGCATAAACTGAATGATTGTTTAGATATCACCTAATTTAGTTAGGATCTGTGGGTGCTTTGCTAGCAATTTATAGTTTCTCTATGTAGATGCCACATCTATCGACCATTTTTTACTTCTATTGGCTTCTTCAGATGGGAGCGACTTGGGGATGTTGTTGTGCTTCCAGTGACATCCTTCAAGGATCCAGTATGGGACTCAATTGGGGAGGAGCTTTGGCCTACTATTGCCAAGTCACTTAATGCTTCTCGCCTTGCTCGCCAAGTAAGCAATATGCATGTTTTGCTTGCTCACGAAATTGGTTTTAATTTTCCTTTTTCAGAACACCTGTTTTCCTAATTTAACAGTTTAAAGGTTCCACATGGAAATATGTGATTATGCAATGTGGGAAGGATATGTGTGCATACCTTCTACATATTTTTGTATCTAAATGAAGATTCTATTGGCTTAACTTTAGTAATGTGATATCTCCTCTTTTCCTACTATACGTCATTGGTCCATAGTAGTGTATCTCTATTGTTTCTACGCTATGAATTCGCTGTTGGTTCATAACTTTGTATAGTGCTAATATTGTACTGTTAAGTAACTTGAATTAATAGTGAATCTAGGGAAATTCATTCACCAAATTTCTTATATTTTTGTAACTAATATATAATGAAATTTATATACTCCTATATTCATTGCATGAATTTTTTGATATTTTCCAAGGGTCGAGTTGCACCAACTGGTACAAGGGATAGTACTTTGGAGATTCTTGTGGGAGATAATGGCTGGGTTAAGCATTGTGAGAATGGAATTCTCTATTCTTTTGATGCTACCAAGTGCATGTTCTCCTGGGGCAATCTTTCTGAAAAGCTTCGTATGGGCTGTTTAGACTGTAGAGATGAGGTTATTGTGGATTTGTTTGCTGGAATTGGATATTTTGTGTTGCCATTCCTTGTCAGGTATAGTGCAATTCATCAATTATCTAGACTTTATCACTGCTTAGATTGATATTCTTCAATTAAGTCAAAGATCCACTGTCTCTCTCTTAAATGAAAAAGTTGGGATATGTGATCTTTAACAAAAATTTGGATGGTGGATGTTTTCATTGTGTTGGACACTGCCATCTTGCAGGTTATTTAAGTGGTTCGTCATTGGTATATTTTTCTCGTGTTCTCAAATGATCATGTTGGTTGAGCAGGGCCAAAGCAAAGCTGGTTTATGCTTGTGAATGGAATCTTCATGCTATTGAGGCGCTTCAACATAATCTTCAAGCCAATTCTGTCTCTGACCGTTGTATTATACTTGAAGGGGATAATCGGATTACGGCACCTAAAGTACGTTCATTTTGTATTCTTCGTTAAATAGTGTATTTACTTCCATCCTAAATGCAAACTTATGAGCTTTATACAAGTCTTAGGAACCTGAACAATATTCTTGTAGTCTCGACCATATCAAGATAAGAGAAACTTTCTTTACGGAGATGTATAGAGATCAAGCAATCCGTTCATAGTCTATTCCCTTTAGTCATGGGAGATGGCCTGCTGAAGGCCAGGGCTGACCCATGAATGGTTGCTATGTTTAATTTCTAATTTATATGTGATTGGAGTGGCCATACATTTTACAAATACCCGATTCTAATTTTAACTTTGAAGACTGATGTTAGTGCGTAGATATTGCCTCTTGGGTTATCTGGATTTAGGTTGTTCTGATTGTTGTTGCCTTAACTTTCTTCACAATGCATCCATACTAAAGTACTTGAATAACAAAGAGTCCAGAATACTTAAGGAATAACCTAGCTTGGATTCTTTCATTTGTTGGCTAATATTTTATGTTTGTCACAAGGAACATATTTTGTTAGCTTGTGGTCTAACCTCAGGAGATATGGTGTGGTAATTGATTCATCATGATTATTCTCTTGCCAGGGAGTTGCCGACCGAGTCTGTCTTGGACTCCTTCCAACCAGTGAGAATAGCTGGGTTACTGCTGTAAAGGCATTAAGGTGCTTTATCTAAACTTAAGATTTATGGATTCTGAATCTGCATAACACATTTGACTGATTTTGAGTTTGATATCATTTCAGGGATCTTGTAATTTTCTCCTGCTCTCTCCTTTTTTTTTTTAAATAAATAATAAATAAAATAAATAAAAAATTGGGTTAGGGTTTTAATTCTATCTTGTTAATATTGGCGTACTGATAACGCAGGAGTGAGGGTGGAATATTACATGTGCATGGAAATGTGAAGGATTCGGAGGAGAGTTTGTGGACTGAACAAGTTTCTAGATCAATTTATGAGATCGCTGCTTCTGAAGGTATTATTTTCTCCTCTTGCAAGACTTTACGAATGCCTTTCTATGTTCATTCCATTAAAGGCAGCTTCAGCTGAGGGAGGACCATGCTTCGGCAACTGTGGTTGTTTGCAGGTTATTGTTGGGAAGTTGCAGTCGAGCATGTGGAGAGAGTTAAATGGTATGCACCACACATTCGCCATCTGGTTGCAGATGTGAGATGCAGACAGATGCAAAGATAACACTCCACTTTCTTGTTGGTAAGAAATTTTGCTGCAGGCTGTGAAGCACAAAGTTTTGAGGGAAATGATCCCTGCTGCCATATTACATCTCTAAATTTGGCATTAAAACCCAACAAACTTCTCAGCCCCTCAGATGCAATAGACCAGAGTCTACGCGCCATAACTTAAAGGCCAGAAAGAGAGAAGATATGCTAAAGAAACTGTATTTGTTATTCCTAATGAGAATTTTGTAATAGATTAAAGAAAGGTCTTATATATGATATCAATGCTTGAGGATTTTGTTACTGCTGCACTAGGCGCCATAAGTGAAGCACATGCTTTGCTGCGTGTTTCATTATTGCCTCCACTTCATAGAGTGCGAGCAGTAAATTTATGTAGGTTGGTCCACATATTCTACTTGGCTAGTTATCTAAATGGAGTCAACTTGTAAGAAGGTGAACTCAGGAGAGCCAAGAAGTTTCTTCATGAATTCCATTGACGTTTATGATTCCACTGTTTAACATAAACAAAAAAATAAGTACTAAGGCGCAGAATGAAGATGAGGCCTGAAAGAGCAACAATGGCAGCTCCACAATAATTGAAAATGTACCACAAGAAATGAAGCCGCCACATGTTTAGTTCTATAATTTTCTTCTATTCACCATCATCATTCATCGATAATAATACATTTCTTTTTCTTATCCATCTTACGCGCAGTTTGCCCTATTAAATAATTGTAGATCTCAAGGCAACGCCTGTCTGGAGTTCTTGCTTTCAGGAATGGGCTTATTGATAAACAAATGAGATGTCTGTTATCAAGTTGAAGTAAACAAGTAAAGGCTATGGACTTTCCTGTATAAACAATAAGTTTTGATGGAACCCAGATCTTCAAAGTTGATTAGATTAACCTTGTATGGACAAATTTCAAACTCAAGTAAGGGATCTCGTAGTTAGGTTAGGTTAACTAGAAATCTTGTGAGTGAATGACTCTTAAGAGTGAAGACGCCAACACTAAGTTACTGTAGATGGTGAAGTGTCGGTGGACACCTCATCAGTGGTCACCATGGTCCTGCTAATTTTGTCGTTTGAATAGTAATACATTACACACATATCTGATATTCATAGAGATATGTAAAAAGAGTGGAATCAAATCATCTGGAACTTAAACAATAAAGGGCGCTGTGGGATAAGTGAAGAGCTAATTTTTGTATTGGAATTAGCCCAAGAGACTGGCCCCATGTGGTTGCTTCCAGACTTTGTTAATCTTTAACTTCAAATCAATCCACACAAATTTGAAATTGTATTATTGCATTTGATACGATTGCTTTTGCTTTCATTTCTTTAATTTAGCTTTTCTCCTCTGCTTCCCATGTTCTAAATTATGTATTAAGACAAGCACTTCTCATCTACCATTTTGTCAATATTATATTATTGTACATTAGATGTATTAAAGGCCTTGGTGGTGGTAGTGGTGGTGGTGGTGGACACCATTACAATTGAAGACCCATTTGGTTTTATTTCACAGGAAATTTGCTGCTTTCGTAAATCTCTAATTCTGTTTTAATAACTTAATAGAAATTCCTCTATTCATCGATAAATGTTCAAAAATGGTAATGTACTGTCGGCTAAAGGTCAATGGCTCAGTGCGCTGTGGGTTATTGTTCCTTCTGCTGCATAGACAAAAAAAGCAAAGATAAGAAGAAAGAAATAATTGGCTCTTTGTTGGCTTGGTTAGCAACACAGCCCAGCAGGCACCATTATTTACTTTCTTCGGTTCCCACCATCCTCCATGCCACTACACTGATAATGAAAGTTGATGGAAGTACACTACTTGAGCGTGAAAGGTTTTACTCCAGGTTTGCTTCTCTTTTCCCAAGATTTCAGTCATCAGTAAAGTAAAAGAAACATTTTATCAAGAGTAATGTCAGATTTAAAATTCAGATATAATTCAAAGTTTATATCATGTGGTAATTCATACAAAAAATCTTATTAGAAGTGTAAACCTTATTTATTTTTATTTTTTTCCTTCATTGAATTTTTTTTATTGTCACATCATGTTGTAGAATTTAAATTATATTTAGATTATAAACCTAATACTATTATGAAGAAAGCGGTCAATTTACAAAAGTAGTTTTAATCAATTCCATCTTTTAAGAAAAGAAGATTCTTTTGTCACCAAATTAGAATTTAGCATTGGCAAAGAAGAAAGCCAAAAAGTAGTAAAGAATTAACAGAGAGTTCTATGTGCACTGCATGTGGCTGTGCATAAATATAATTATTGCTAATTGCCTCCGATACGATATGGCAATACCCTTGTGGTGTTTTTTATAGCGTTTCAGATAGTGTCTTTAATAAAAAGGTGAATAATAAACGACAATAATTAACTAAGCAAACCAAGAGCGGCAAATAATTGTATATAAAATAATATACAAGTTGATTTGAGTGGCAGGAAATCTAGCGTGGTAGATTACCTCGAGATCCCCTCTCCTCTCATAAATTTCACCGTATAAAATTGATTATCTAAAATGTATAAATTACGGCGTAGTTTAGATTGATTTGATAGTTTAAATGATAAAAATATGATAAAAATAAAAAGTAAAAAAATTATATTTTTAATAATATTTTATTATATAAATTAGTTATAGATTTTAATCGTATTTAAATTATAAATTTAATATTATTGAATATATATTAATGCATTCTTCCATCCGATGTTCTTCTTTTTCTATAAAAACTGCAATGAAGTGGCATAAAATATGGTTTATTCAATTTTCCAATAATATCATCTCACAGTAATGAACCAAAACAATAATAATAATAATAGTATTCCTTCTAAATAATTATCTCAAATTTTATCTTATTCTTTCTAAATAATTATCTCAAATTTTATCTTAACTAATTGTTAAGTAATGTTTTATTATTATATAACTTCTAGTATCATCATACCATTTATTTAATAGATGTAAAATCATTCGATATATCATTTAACATGAGATTTTAGAAAACAGTAGTGTTTGACTTACAATCTATATATAACATAAACTTTATAATTTACATACAATCCAAATCCGATAATCTATAATATAACGTGATAACTTATATGACAAAAATTCATTAAAAAAAATAAATAAAAAAGAATGAAAAAAATTATATATTTAATAAAATTTTATTATATAAATTATTACATTAAATTATTAGATTTTGAACTTTCGGAAAAATTACTCACCGATAGAGGAGCGTCATAAAATGATAAAATAGGACTCATCCGCAAATTTGAAAATTTTCAATTTTCAAAACTAGTTGCCAAATAGAACTATTTATCAATTATCATCAGTTTTCAAACAGCAAGATTTCCGGATCAGTCTTGATCATATCGAAGCCCGTGGGATTAAGTACTTGTGAGACCGAACTCAATCTATTACCTTGAAAAAGAGTAGAAAACAGACAAGTCTCAATGAGTCCTTGATTACTCATTACTGGTCTCAGCAATCTGTGTAGACTGTAGAGTAACTCCACAACAGAAAGGCACGACTTTCGACACAAAATGAGGTTAAATGCTTAGTTTAGAGAGTCAACTGCGTAGCAGTAAATAACGTAAAAGAGTCCAAGTCATGCTCATGCCCCCAAAATTTAATTAATATCAATCGTCTGTTATTTTAATATTTTCTTATTTAAGAAGAGTATCCAAGAGAGATAGATGTTAAGCAAGGCCTTGGACCTTTAGTGAGTGAAAGTGGGGGAAAAAAATGGCTGCCAAAGCTCTCTTCTTCTTTGCTTTGTTATCCTTCTCAGCGGTAGCTCTCAGGCCTGGTTTTGCTGAGAATGAAGAAGACCCAGGTCTTCTTATGAACTTCTACAAGGATACCTGCCCTCAAGCGGAGGACGTTATCAAAGAACAAGTCAAGCTTCTCTACAAGCGCCACAAGAACACTGCATTTTCTTGGCTTAGAAATATCTTCCATGACTGCGCTGTCCAGGTAATTACACACTCACACTCTCGTTTTCTCTCTTAATTCATTGGTTTGCATGCATGCATGTGTTTTATATGTTTGTTCGTTTTAATTTGTTGCGATGATGGTAGTCATGCGATGCTTCACTGTTGCTGGACTCAACGAGAAGGAGCTTGTCTGAGAAAGAGATGGACAGGAGTTTCGGGATGAGGAACTTCAGGTACATTGAGACCATCAAGGAAGCTGTTGAGAGGGAGTGCCCTGGAGTTGTTTCTTGTGCTGATATCCTCGTGTTGGCTGCTAGAGATGCCGTTGTTTCGGTATACTTTTCTTGACCTTTTTTTTGTTGCTCTTGTCTTTCTTGTACATAATTGCACATTTTTCCATGTGCTTCCTCTCTGAGTTCTTTGCATAGATCTGGAAGTGCATGCTATAAACCTTAACTGGATTTGAACTGTTTACACACTTATGTTCTAAAACTATTATTGTTTCAGCTAGGAGGCCCTCACATTCCTCTCAAGACTGGAAGAAGAGATGGAAGGAAGAGCAGAGCAGATATACTTGAGGAATACCTTCCAGACCACAATGAGAGCATGTCTGTGGTCCTTGAGAGGTTTGCAGCCATGGGCATTGACACACCTGGAGTTGTGGCTCTCCTAGGTATGTATATAGATATATCTGCTTTTATCTTATCCATCTCCTGATCTATGTATGTATCTTGCATGCATACGTATAACTATGCATGTCTTTTATGCATATATGTGTATACGATGATTTTGTCTCGTTGTGTAAATGTATCAGGAGCTCATAGTGTCGGTAGAACCCACTGCGTGAAGCTCGTGCACCGTTTGTATCCAGAGGTTGCCCCTGAGCTCAATCCTGACCATGTCGAGCACATGCTCCACAAGTGCCCTGACCCAATCCCTGACCCCAAGGCTGTGCAGTATGTGAGAAACGACCGTGGCACACCCATGATTTTTGACAACAACTACTACAGGAACATATTGGACAACAAGGGCTTGTTGATAGTGGATCACCAGCTAGCTGTTGACAAGAGGACAAAGCCTTATGTGAAGAAAATGGCCAAGAGCCAAGACTATTTCTTCAAGGAATTTGCGAGAGCCTTTACCATACTTTCTGAGAACAACCCTCTCACTGGTACTAAGGGTGAGATCAGAAAGCAGTGCAATGTAGCCAACAAGCTCCACTAGAGGCTGTGTTACATGTTTTAGATGTAGCCCAAATTCTCTTCCTTGTTTTCATGAGGGAGAAGATTGTGGAAGTAGCATAATAAGATGGTTTTTCAGGATGGCTTTTTTTCAGTGGGCAGTAATTGCTATGTTTGTTTTCTTGGACTGCTTTTAGAGCAGGTTTGTGCTTTACAGTGGCTGTAAGCTTGAATATGTTAGTGATGGGCAGGGTATGATGTATGTTGGATGTACATGAATGTTTAGATGGGCGGGGATGGTGTATGGTGTATGATGCATGGATTACAATAATGATATATAATTGATGATTCATGCATGCTTATAAGCTTCTTTCTTACGATGTCAGGATGATGCATTGCACATTCGAAATGGAATGCAATATTGAAGGTGACACGTCCATCCAAGTATATATTAAAGTTGCCTGCGTGGCCCCGAAGTTAGCTAAAGGAAGTTGGCAACATAAATGAGTGGAAGCTATATATATGACTATGAAATTCAGCAATATATATAATTTGGATAAAGAAAGATACAGAAATGGGAAGGATAAGATTCCAATGCGTAAGCAAATATAGCTCTATGCATATTATGAACTAAATTATTATCTTTTGGTAGGTAGAGAGACATTAAAAATCTTCGGCAGACACAGAAAGAGTGTGGTTGTAGAATAAGAGTTTTGAGTGTGCAAGTTGCTTTGAAAAGGACCTAAAAGTCTTCAGACACATAACCTAATTCATTAGTGGTGTGATATTATACTATCATTTGATTATGATATGAAGCTAAGATGCAAAGCCAATAATAGCTTAAGCTCTGTTAAGTATCATTATCACCCTTGTGAAATTTCATGAACATTAATTAGATATTCCAGGGGAATGACCAAATTAATTTGTCTTTCTTTCAATTATCTATTTGTTGCATTTTAATTTCAAATTATTAACTTCAATACAGTTGTGGAAACAAATTTTACGAATGTTGTGCCAGCGGTAATTTAATTAATCACTGCCCCTCCCCAAGATATACACATGGGGAGAGGAAGACAATGAGAGGGAGGAGACAAATTCAGTGAAAGAGTTGTGCTTTGATACTGATCACAAAGACTGGTCAATTATCTCTCCCTCACGCAATGTTAAAACAATTATGAGCAATCACCTAGTTGTTTCAACCTATGTAATGATGACTACTCGTCAAGCTTTCTCAATCATATCTGGGCACCAAGAAGTTAGCAAAAAATTACATCTTTCCCGGCAATAACATACATAGGACATGCATGAATTTGTAAGTTACATACTTGCTGTGTAGAAGAGGCTCAAACATGCATTATCATGTATCTCTTTTAGCTAAGATTATTTTCCAGTGAGGTTGATTTACAAAAATTGCATATGTGCAGCTCATGCATTACTTGCCGCTTGCTAATGCCTCTTTTGGATCTGTACTGATTGAAGTACTATCAGAGTCACTATCATGCTCCTCCAAGGCCGCATTACTCTTTGCACTTCCTTCTGCCATCTTAGGGAGAAAAGGATTGCAGGAGGGATAGTTATTATAAGGCTGTGGATGGATAGAGATGTAATTTGCAGTTGATGGAAAAGATTGGTAACCATATGCAGTTGGGTAGGGACCAGGAGGAAATGCATTTGGTGGAGGCCAATATATCATAGGTGGCATGAAACCACTTGAGGGCCTTGGTGGGAATACATGATATGGGGTTTGAGTGTAGGAAACAGTAGTACCAGAATTTGGAATATCTGCTTGAGTCTGAGATGGCATGGATTGAAATTGTGCCATCCCATGAGTTTGCATTGAGGAGTAGCCCATCAGCCCAAAATGTGTAGGAGGCACTGCGTTTGAAGGTGAAGAATGTTGAATCGAGGATCTTGAAAAATTTTGAGTCTTACTTGCGGAGTTCGATTGTTTCTTGGCCTTCGATTTTGTTATTGTTGTCTTGCCAGTCAACTGCTGAGAGCCAGTACTGGGCTGCTGAAAAGCAAGAAAGTTGACAAGTGAAAAACTGTCTTAATAAATGGAAAACAAGTTTAGTACTTAATATTAGAGCATTGCACTAGTGGCTGTGTATAATGAACTACTAAACACTCGAGAAAATAACCAACAATACCATCAAATGATACGTGCCTCATCCAAAAGCACTGAAATGCTATTATTTTCTATCAAATTTCCATTAGGCAATGAGAGACAGAGCTATTTTAGACACGGTACAAGATCTCTCCTTTCAGCAATAGTGTTATATATGCTCAAGTGACTCGCACTACAGATGTAGTAACTATTTTGGTGGGCAATTCCAACTCCCTTTGTTCATATTATTAGTAAACACCGGCACAGGCTATTGTGCAGGCTTATTTCCATTTTATGATCATCAAGGTGGTAGTAGTAATTTAATATATAAACCAGAGGACTTTTGATGACCAAACAATTTAAAGAGTATCCGGATTATGTATTATTCTGAAGTTGAAGTCTTACAGTATCAGAAGTTGTTGGATGTTGAAGAAATAAGTCCTCCCCTTCGGCATCCTCATCTGTCCTGCAACAAGAAAGTTGTGTATAAAGTCATACAACTTTTTAAGATCCACTCCTAAGATAAGAAAGCTACAATCTGAAAGACCACAAAAAGCAAGAAATGATGAAATTAAAACTCACACCTTATGCCCCAGATATAGCAGAGCAATCCACATGGTTTTTATTTTTTTAGGAATAAATTGCCTTATACTTCTAATGCCCTCCCAAATTGGATGAAAAAAGTCAAGGGTGAACCATAATCCTGTACATTGTAATGCTTATATCCTAAGAAAGCCACGTGATGATTTGCAAGTGTGCTAATAAAATAATCCAGAAAGCAGATAAGCATGCATTGTGTAAGGTATTGGCTTGACATATGTGTTTGATCAGTAATGCCATTTTGTAAATACTCATCACATGAAATTTATTTAAGCATTATATACCTGTAATATTTTTGCAGCAAGTCTAGATTTCGGTATTTCGTTTCCCTTTGAACTAGGTCATCAGGAAAACCAGCCATGAACAAAAGAGTGATACCCAAGGCCTTGAAGAAGAAGCTCCCACTGCGAACATGAACTAGCATTGCCATTCGGCACATAACTGGCCCAAAAGATTTCAGTTTGTTTCTCCCCATTCGCTGCCTTACATATCTGGAAAAATTTAGGATACAAAGTTGTAGATTATGCTATGGGATATGGCAAAATTTTAATGAGTCACAATCAACTGATAAATGCCAGCATGCTTATTATCTGCAGCATTGACTTTCAAGTCTTGCTTTTGAAAATAAAACCTTCATTAACTGTGAGGATGAACAGGCTTGTTTTGATCAGATTTAAAGATCAAGACAACTCAATACATGAAAAAGAAAATCTGGCTCCTTCCCATTCAGTTTTAGAACAGAAAAATGCAGCATGACATAGAATGGTCCTAATATAATCACCATATAGAAATGAATAGCTGTAATAGAACTTACTCATTCTGAGGAAGATTTCTTGTCCTTCCACCGTACTTGATGCACAAAAATAAGCATGAGGGGCAGCTAGGATCAGATGGACGCATAGCCTTTTCCTCCTCAAGTATTTGAACAGGACACAGTGTTGGGTTCTGTCGATTTGGATAGAAAACCTTCCTCCGGACTCCAGGATTCTTGTATAGCACATGCTCCTGCTAACAAATGATTCAGTTGTTTGGCTGATGAACAATAAGACAGAGGGCACATGAAAGGTAAAATTTCACTCAAACTCTTAACACGCATTGAAAGATTATAATAAAGAAATTGCCAATAATGTTTTGTAAGAGAGTTTATATATAGGCATTCCAAAATGGTTGAATTTTGCCATGCATTTTGCAATGACTTGAGGTTTGCTTTTGTACTTAAAAGATCCTTTTGATTTGTAACCATCTTGAAACCAACCATCTTGAAACCAAAGTGAAAACTGTTACTTCTAATCACACGATACATATGCAGCTCAACAAAGAAAGGGACACCAAATGCCCCTTAATCCAAACTCAGAAAGCATTCAAAGAACCAGAGATAGGAATAAATAGAATTCATAAAGGATATTGCTAGATAGGCACTGTCTCCTTGTTTATCAATTCATTAAGCTTCATTCAGATTCGGTTCACAGGTTTGAGACTCATTGAGCCAATTTTTTCATTAAACTGGTTGGGCTTCTGTAGTTTATTAATCAACTGAATAAGTTCACCACATGACAATCAAAGAACTGTGAGTACCAATTCTAGAGGGGATAACATTTTCAGACTTAAAACAATTTGCCTAATCAGTCCCCTAGCTAGGAAAGCAGTATGCCACCTTTACGTCCTATAACAGTCACAAAAATCTCTTTATGATCTACAGTTGTCTTACTTAATCATGTGTTTTCGACTGTTGAGACAATGTATCTAGTGATAACAGCAAAACGCATGTATATTCCCTACACTACTTAATAAAGAACACTCACAAGAGACAGCAACAATGAAGATGAATATTGTAAAACCAAAAATAAAGTTGCTTACCCCGGGATTCTTTGGAGACACATAGGGTTCCCCCTTCCTCAAGATGCTAAAATGATTGAAATCCAACTCATACATATCTTCACATCCATGCCTTATTCCTAGAGATGAAAAGACTATGATTTTTCTTATAGTGTGGGACTGAGCATTTTTCAAAAAAAGGGCTTCCAGTTCAAGTATTCTCTTTACTTCTTTAGGACAGAAAGGCACCTTTGCAGGCTTCTTACTCACAAGTATACTTCCAAATCCTGCATGACAAGCTTCCTTCCTAGCAACAAGAATCTTTTCCGGTGCCTTGTACTCTCCAATGTTTATAACTTCCTTTTCATCATGTCTCTCGACATTCTCTTGGTTGTGAACCGTTTCTGATTCAGATGCTTTGCAATCTTTGTTTCCAAATTGATTTGTTTCTTGGCTTACATCTGGAACTATTAGTTCATTCTGTTCACCAACAAAATTTTCCAAACAGGGCAGCATTCCTGGATCAAAATCCTGAAGTTGATCTTTTGGTCTATCAAGACTTGGTATATTCTCACCAATTTCCCTATTTTTGAGGTGTGTGTTAGTTTCATCCTCTTCATAAAAATCATCATATTCATCCTCACTTTCATCTGTATCATCAAAATCTTCAGCATCTTTAAGTTTATCAAAATGCGAAAACTGGGTCTCTTCCATGCTCATCCAGTTGACTAAGCGGCCTTCCAGATTTGCATAAATGGATTGCATGCACCTTTCTTGTTTTGTCTTGGATGCCGTTTCACTTCTGATGATATTTCCATCTTCAGTTCTATTACAACTTTTTTCTGTTTTCTGTCTTTTGAACTTCCTGATATACCTTTCTGTTGCATTCAGACAGCTGCCCTGAGAAAAAGGGTTAAAGCTTCCATTATTTCCGAATCACAATCAAAGGTTCTAATACATTGCTAGAACTGGTTTTGAACACAACTGACTGATCAAATAAGAATTTTGAGACAATTTTTAGAAGTGGATAAACCATTTCTAGGAATGTGATGACTTACAAGACCAACTAATAAAAAAGAATAAGGCTATTTTAGATCATTTATAATTAATATGAATATATATAGCAAAGATAGACTTGCAATGCATTTATGGATCTCCCTGGTTTCGCCTGTGAAACAGTATTAAATTCGCTGGCTATAAGTATGCTTGGGGGACTATAGAACTGAATTATTCTTTGATGCTTAAAAATGAAAAAGAATAAACTCCACTAATCCAGATACTCATTTATGTGTTTGGATCAAATTTTTTGAACCCCCATTAATTATTTGGTGTTTTTGAATCATTAGCTTGGCATATTGCACAATAAATCAGCCATGATTCAACTGTAAAATTAAGCAAGATGTAGTTTTCATATGAATAGTACTTAACTTTCTTGGATTGTAAAAATCATTGAGATGAACCGTAACCATTTCTCAATTATTACCGATATGCATTGTTCTCAGATAACTAGTAAGAATAACAGATTATGTAAAGCAAGCTTTACATATAGTGATCAAATTAATCCAGATTTATAAAGGTAAAGGGGAGATGATTTTTGATTTAGTAAAACCATGTATGCTATTAACTATATTTATTTTAGAAAAGGCAAATAAGAAGCTTTAACTGCAACACTGTAGATGAGATCAAAATCAAATTACTATAAAACACCATTGCAAAGCAAGGAGGAACCAAATAAAGTGAGCAACAGCATAAATATGAGCCAGACAATCATACTTGTACTCCATCTGTTACAGGAAACTCCTTATCTCTTGCTCGTATCTGAGCTTCAAGTAATGATATTCTCTCCGTAAGTTCTGCATTCTTTTGTCTCTCTTTTTCTAACTCAGCTGAAATCTGAGCAATGACATTGACACTCTCTCCTTTTACTTCTTGCTCAATGGCACACAATGCAGAAGCATTGACCAAACCAGCACAAGACTGATGCTCAACCATTGGAGAGAAGCACAACAAACAATGTCGTCTATTTCAAAACCTTGACCTTCAATACAAATATATTATATAAAACTAAGAACGAAAGATACCCACTAATAGAAATCTCCAACAAGTGCTTCGAAGATCAAAAAGGAGAGAAAGAGAGAGAGGTTGAGGACTAGATATCATCAAACATTTAAGTACACATGAAGCAAAAATGCAAAGAGTTTAGTTTTTATTGTTAAAAGTACTGAACTTTAAGGCAGAACCCAGATGAGAAAGATGGTTTTCAAAGCAAACTTGATCGATCATCTACTGTTTTAATGAGCAAAAATACTTGTATTTCAATCGCGAAAGAGTGTAATATATATATATATATATATATATATAAACTTGGTGTATATTTTTGATGAGTGTAAGTCAAACAGCCAAAACTTGAAGCAACACGTACGACTGTTTAGATTATATACAAAACCATGAAGCAGCAAAAAAGGTTCTCAAGAGAAAGATAGATAAGAAGAATGAGAAGAAGTGTCTAAGCATTAATGGCCATAAAGAAGAAAGAAAGATGGTGTTTTGGTTTTGTAAAAGCAAAAGAGAAGAGCGAGGAGTGAGGCATGCAATACCACGTGCAACCTCTCAACTCAAGATGATATTTTTGCTTTCTTTTTTATGTAATAGAATATTTTGACACATTTCATAATTTCTAAATATCTACTTCACTAGGTTATTACACATTTTAATCAAATATAAAGAATTATAAATCACACTTGAAATATAATTGCGTGTTAATTAGATCTCTAAATGAGCTGGTGCCCCATGATTTATTGTCTTTGTCTTAGGATTTTGCATATATAAAGAAGAGGGCTTCAAATTATTAAATTAATCATGATCATGATCACTCAGTTTAATTTATGTTTGTTGATAACAGTTCACTTTCAGAATTAAAAACAAATGTTGTCTTCTTATATAAGCGTTGTGCCCCATTTTTAAGCAAGTTAGAAGCATCCGAGGCACTGCTCATAATATTAAAATCATTTTAGAGATTCATTTATTTTGTTGACATATGTTAAAACATATGATAACTAATTAAGTCTAAGTTAGAACAAAACTGAAGCTAGGGAGAATGTCAAATCAATATTTATCCATTTCACTTCAATAACTACTGCTATTTAGATCTCTATTATAAGTTCAAACAACAAATACTTGAATCAAGAAAATTAGATAACAATTAATGGGTTGAACTTGAACTCATTCTTGAACACTTCACAAAAAAGTGTTCATAAATAACCAAAATTGGATCACCCATGTACCCATTTTGAAGGAGTATATATATTTATTACTCAATACGGATGCCCATCTCAAGTCAAGCCTTGACTAAAAATATCAGTTTATCCATATCCATGTGTGTGAAATATATTAAACATCTTTAGAGCCTGTTGGCTGCATATGTCTTCAAATTGAGTTTGGTGTCTCTGCTTTTGTTTGCAAACAGAAATTAAAAAAATGTTATCACAGCTGTGATGGCAAGTGCTAGTAGTTTCATTTCATCAGTAGGTTAATTGGGGCTGCTGCCAAACCCTATTGTTAAAATGTCAGATTCCTCTAATCCTCAAAGGCATAATTAGGAGGTGTGGTCTGCTCCATTAATAACTAAACTAATACAAAAATCACTGACCATATAATATGAGGTTATGGTTATGATTACAGGAATAAAAAGATAGAAATTTGCTGTCTGTGTCTTGACTAACGAGTCCATCTACACTTTGGCTTTTCCCAGGTATAAAGAAAATGTGTGCACACGTGCATCTTAATGTGCTTAATGGGTTACAGACTTAACAGTATAGAAAAACAACCTCACGTGGAAAGGTAACTTAAATGCTTGTCTCTAATGCAATTTGTGTCAGGAGAATATGAAACTAAACCTTGGATTCCATCCTTCTAATCTTAATTTAAGTCCCACCCAGATGAGGAAACTTATTTTTAACAAACGGGTTGTAAAATTTTTGCAATCAAGATACAATTCAGCCCTTGATTGTGTACTGCTGATCATGTCATGATCTGGGCGAGGCAGTCTTTTCACTTGAAAAGTAGCCTAATTTATCTAGTCTGTGCATAGGGTTCCGTGGAAAAGGTGCTGTCGAATGGCAAAAGAGCTCTATAAAGAGTAACACCACTCCTTGATAACTGGCTTTCTAGTTTCTGTGACATGTATAAATTTTGCTACAGGAGCTTGAGGCCTAAGATATTGCGAGTGGCCTCTTTGTCTTGTGGGGTGTGTTTGCTGTGGTTAGGTCTGGTGACGCTCAAGATATTATGTATGCGGCTCACATTATGTCCCGTCTGAAATTTTTGATGGCTTTGAAATGCAAAACCATGGGAGAAAATTGTGAAGAGAATGAACAGAATCCAAGCCAAATTGAGATGTTATGGATAATCAAATGTGAATTTGAAAATCTAGCAGTTGGGTCTACCGATCTGTGAGGATAGCCAGGTTCACTGTAGTGGCTAACGAGAGCCATGATTTCTAGGCAACGAGTTCCCAAGTGCAACCTACTAGTAAACCCACCAATTGACCAACACCGAGCTTCACCAAGAAGCTTCTAAAAAACATGAAGCATTGTAGATTTCAAGAACTCCCAATCTGAAAAAGATAGGAAAAGTATAGTGGGAAATTTGGTATCACTTATTTGAGTATGACAGGAGCTGAATTTGAGAATGGTGACAGTTGTCATCACTGTATCAATTGTAAACAACCAATGCCGTAAAGACTTTTTAACACATGCCCCTTTAGGCCTTTAGTCTAAACTCTCGTAAAGGCCTTGAAAGTGCTTATTCGAATCATGATAGATATGTAGACAGAAGCGTGTCCTTTCCTCTGCCAATATGATTTTCATATCTTGAAGCTGTGAATCATGCGAAATGAAGTATACTGTTGGTTGTGTTTTCTAAATCAGTTGACTAATGACACTGGAGAGGTCAAGTTGCAATACAAATACTAAATTACAATACATATAGTCAGTAAAATGTAAAGGAAAAAAGAACAAATTATTTCTCAGGGAAATTAACACCTATTTACAGTGTCCAGCGTCCAGTCGGCCGTCACACAAGACAAGTACATAAAACTCTCCCCAAAGGACGTCTCGGTATTCAAAGTTTTCAAAAGAATCCGATCAAAGACAAAAAAGAAACAAGATTGAAGAACTACGAATGCAGAATAAGCGAATTATTTAGAAAATAGATATGCACAAATAATACTGCAACTCGAAGTGATACTATCTAATAGCCTTGTAAGCCTTAACTCTCAAAGTTGGAAATTTAAGATAGAAAAAGGCTCTTAAGGAAACTAATTATAACAATAGTCTACCAATTCCACCTGGGGAGATTGATCTTTTCCAGCTGAGATTGTTAAGTCTCTCAAGTGCTCACTTGCTTGAAAGTAAATATCTGCCCATTTGACGCTTGGCTCCCAACAGCAGAGCTAAAAGAGTTTTGCAGGCTGCGGTGTTCCACTTCTCATCATTGTGCAGAACTCCTCGTAGTTGATTCTTCCATCCTATTAGTTTAAATGGCATCAGAAACAATAGTATCTCACAAAATGGATAAAGTTTCGAATTGTAAATAACTTACATTATCCGTATCCACCTCTGAAATTACTTCCCTGATGCTGGCTTCATCACCAATTCCATATTCCTTCATTGCAGTTTCTAATTCATCCCTTGTAATATATCTGTCAAGAAGTTCACAATCATAGCTTATTTAGTTAATCATATATGGCAGATTCACATAAAACTCTACAATCATTTATGCATCAACCAACAAAATTGAACATGGAACTCTCATTGCATTCCTGGAATATTTGATATTCAATATTGTGTATACTAGTGCTTTGAAGGTTGGAATACTTTTGTATCTTAATTTTATGAATTCTGAAATCTTTTTGAGATGTGAAGTTGAATTCTTGTTTGTTTTATCTTCTGTATAGTGGACTGGTGGCCCACGCTTTCCTCAATCAATTTCAACATAATAACATTTTCCATCTCATAAAAAGGTTGTACATATTGGAAAACCGATACATGACTAATATAGTTGTCAACAAGAAAAAAAGTGCTCAATTTGTTTGGATATAATATTCAGGACATGTTCGTAACAGATACGGTCACCAGTAATCAAAAGGAAAAAGGAAAAGAAGAATAAGAGTTATAAGCTACATAAAGCTAATATGCTAAAACTCGATGTAATTTAGGGATTCCAGAATATGAGATCAGTGGTAATATGGCTGCTATTACAAACATAGAAGAACGGAGAACTCACCCACTGCCATCTTTATCAAAATACTGAAATGCCTTAAACAGGTGCTCATCCCTTTCCAGCTTGTATCTATGCATTGTGGCAGAGATGAACTCAATGTAGTCAATTGTGCCATTTCCATCAACATCAGCCTGAAATTCATTGCACAGTGAAACAAGTACGCCAATTTAGAAGCAGGGCCTATGCAACAGTCAACAAATTAAGCCGTGCTAGGGGACACGTTACTTACAGCATCCATAAGTTGTTTAACTTCAGTTTCAGAGAGTTTTGATCCAAGTCGAGCCAAGCCTGACTTCAGTTCTTCATAAGTGATTGTGCCACTCTTATCAGTATCTATATTTGTGAACATTGCTTTAAGACCTTTAATTTCTTCTTCAGACAGAGTTTCAGCAATGACCTGGATGAATTTAGAGATGTACCAATATTAAATGAAGATGGATAGCAACAATCAGTAGGTGGTGAATATGTGACAGTAGTGGATGGCAAGTGAGGCTGGCGTCTTAAGGGGCGATGCAGTGATGTTGGGTTCGCGGCAATAGTGGCGCTAGAGTTGGCGGTTGTAGCCATGGATGGTGGTAATTTGAAACAAAATAGAAATTCCAGTAAGGGATAGCCCCCTAGAATGCCAAATTAAAGTTCTTTCTAAACTAAATGCCAGATAAGCACTCAAAGAAATCGTAATTACTCTGTCCTGTATAGCTGCGTACCAAAATTGACCAAGAAACCATTCTTATAGAGCACATTCACGGATTTTTTAATTTTTTTTTATTGCTTGAAATCTGAGGTGAAGAAAGAAACTGACATTTCTTATAAGATTTTAAGGGGCTACCATCACACTTTTTTTTTTTCTTTTCCAAATGAAAATAGGCAGTTAGGAATACAGTTTTAAAATTCACCTTCAATGCAAGCTTTTTGAGCTTATTCATTGCCCTGAATTGCTTCATTCTAGAGAGAACTGCACTATCTATTGGCTTGTCTGATGCTTCTCCACCTTCTCGAATCCATGGATGCTCTAACCAAAAAAAAAATGTTAGCCAGAAGCACAAGAAACCTGACATTAATGTAGTACCAGAAACTAGAAAAAATTTAACTCCACCCTTTTCTAATGAGTAATAACAACAATATCAAACCAGGAAAAAAAGGATTTTGTACTATACTTCAACAGATATGTGATAGGACGTCAATGACACCGAAACCAAACAAAAGAGAGAGAAAAGGAGACACAAATTCTTGAGGCAAACTGACCTAAGAAATTACTAGCAGAAACATCTATACCATGATAAGATGATCTAAGCATGACTTATCAGTTATAATTTTCAGTTAAGTTTAGCATGATTTTAGGGTTCATTACCAAGTACTTGTGCAGAGGTGATTCGTTTTCTTGGGTCTTGTGTCAGCATTTTCCTGACTAGGTCTTTGGCACTTTCTGATATTGATGGCCAAGGTTCACTTTCAAAGTCAATCTCTCCTTTCAAAATGGCATCAAATATTCCCTTTTCAGTTTCTGCAATGCAAACGAGCAAAACAAAACACATTCCATAAGTAACAGAACATATTAGCCAACAATAACAAAAGATACAACATTATGGCAAAACATATTAGTTCATTCTTTACCAGCCCAAAATGGAGGTACACCACTAAGTAGAATATATAGAATAACTCCCGCGCTCCAAACATCTATTTCCTTTCCATAACTACGTCGCAATACTTCAGGAGCAACATAGTAAGCACTGCCTACTATATCACGATATACTTTCCCTGAGATAAATTTCCAGAAAAGCAAAAAAAGTTCATCCACAAAATCAAGCATAACAGTATGTAACTCCACAACTGAATTGAAGCAACAAAAAATAAAACAATTAGAGAACCTGCATAAACCAAAAAGGGAAAAAATGTGGCAAAATTATCATAATAACAACTTATCAAGTCCGATGAGTGGGAGAGGACAGAAGCCCTATATATGATCAGCACAAGCTATAAATAATTGAAATAAAATAATTATCTGCTTCAGAAGTCTGCTAAAGAGTAATGTTATTATTTGTTATTGAGCAGAAAATGAACAGTTCCTCCAGAAATGATACAGAATAAGATATGCAATCTAGGCGACACTGGCTCTTCTCAACAAGATGAAATTCCATTTGTTGTGAAACGATGACACCTCATGGAGTTACACAAAAACACTTCTTTAAGGGATCTGAAAGATCAACAATATTCAAGACAAAATTAACAATACTTTCAAAAGCAGCTCGGCATCTATCACTAAGTAATGATAGATAATAGAGCATTTTAACATTTAAGTGTTTAATTGAGGATCATAGTTAGAACCAAACAGTAACACAGAAATCAAATCAAGTTTCAAAAACAATATCGAAATTGTCAAATTTCTCTCTGCATACATGATTAGTCCAAAAGTGTCAATTCAAACATGAAACAGAAATTTTAACAGAGGATTAAAAGTATCACCTTCCTCAATGAACACAGAAAGTCCGAAATCAGTAGCCTTCAACATAGCACCTTCATTCTTGCTAGATAGCAAGAAATTCTCAGGCTTCAGATCACGATGCATCACTCCCATAAAATGGCAGATATGCACCACATTCACTATAGCCCTACAAATAGCAGCGGCTGCTCTCTCAGTGTAATGCCCTTGAGCAATAATTTTATCAAAAAGCTCACCACCAGAACACAATTCCATCACAAGATGCACTGATTGCCTGTCCTCATAAGCGCCCCTGAATTCAACAATATTTTGCTGGCCAGACAAGTGTTGCATTATATTTATCTCCCTCTTTATGTCGTCTCTGTCTTGTTTGCTCTTAAGCTTTCGCTTCAGTATTGACTTGCAAGCATAAGTGTGGCCAGTTGAGTTCTCAGAGCACAAATATGTGATGCCAAACTGGCCTCTCCCCAGCTCCTTTCCCAGAGTGTAGAATTGTCTAATATCCTCAAAAGGCCTGCCCAGAATAGTTTCTGGCTTCGGCACTTCCCTTGAGTTAGTTGCTGGAGATTTCACTGGCTGTGGCTGTGGCTGCGGCTGCTGCCTTGTTTGTGGGACAGACACTTTTGGAGGTTGAGCAACATGATGTTGCTGCTGCTGTTGCTGATAAGTTGAATGGGTTGGTCGTGAAACGCCAGTTTGGTGAGTTGACTGACCAGTGACTGATCTGTAGCCATTAATATCTGATTGTGGAACTCTTTGTTTGCTGCCACAGCAACCCATTTGGAGATCAAAGTAAAAAAGATGGAATTTTGAAGAAGAATGAATTAAAGTTGGAAACTTGGATTTCTCGTGACGTCTTTGAATGATGTGAATCCGTTGAAAAAGGCTAACGCTTGCTAGCTTGCATACACAACCTGAATGGATTGCAGATGGGAAAGTTGAAAGTGGACAAAACAAACAGAACTTTTCTAAGCAAAACCCAGATTAAAGTTTGAGCCTTTTTTCTTTTGGGGAGTTGGCTGAGTCTTGATCGGTTCTGTAAGTGCCTTATTATCGTTTTTGTCTTCTAAATACAGGGCAATTTATTCATCTCTATTTATTTTGGTACGATAATTTATTAGGGAAATGTTCCATCTATAACTCTATAACTCTGAATCGTCTACAATTAATTTTTTTTGTAATTTAACTGAAATGATTAGTTAACGATAAAGTTATGAATAAAAATATATAAAATATTTATATGACATTAAATCTTAATTTAGTACAGGGTTATTTGTTATATTTTCTCAAAACAAAACAAATCATAATAGGGCAACTTAAAAATCTGTAGAAATCCCCTTTAAATTTAATTGATTGGAGCATAATGAAAATATGATCAGAAAAAAAGAAGCTTGATATAATAATAATGTAAAAAAAGATGTTTAATATAGTAATAATGGAATGCGGTTGATTTGTCAAAAGCAAATGTCCACAATCCACAATCGGGTGAACAAAGTCAAACACCAATTTCCAAGCTTAAGCCAACTCCGTGTCTGGTCTGTTGTTCCATGTGATGTTATTGCTTTGGTGACTTGTCTCCACTGCTTGCGTTGTTGCTGGAGTCGTGGCCTAATCTGATGCTAATCTCCTATTAAAAACTTAACTACAACCTTTACAATCGTTTATGTGTCAATCCTACTTTATCCTACTCGTATATATTATTCCATGCACAATTAACCCATCTTTCAATAAAGTTGACTCAAATAATTTATATATTTCTCACATGGGTTAGTTTCCTGCAATAGATTCTAAATTCTAATTTCTATACTGCAATGTTTTTGACAACATTTGCATTGTCGTCTAACCAAATAAATTCTACACTTGTCCATTACAAAGTGTGCTTTTCGAGATAAAGGTGAAAAGATTATTCTTTGTAATGTTTGTATGTACATCTATTCAACCACGAAAGACAGTTACGTATATAGTTGTTGAATAACAAAATGCGTATATTTATTATGTTGATATGAGAATTTGTGATGGGATAAGTATGTATAGTCGTTGCAAGAAAGATTTTTCGACCACTGTTGTTTATCTAAATGGAAATTGGAAAGCGACCTGGGAAGTTTACTCTATGGTCCATGAAAGCAAAATGTGTTATTTGGTCCAGGATGTTGACGAGACACACATTGATGAGGTTCGGGTATCGGGTGGTCCATGTGGGTGGATCACCCACCCGGTTCTAGAAGCACAAAAGATCATTCAAGTTCTTTCACCAAACTATTACATCAGCCCAGCCCAACCCAGCCCAACCCAACTCAACTGAAATTGTCTTCTAAATGACCTTTCTCTCACTCCTTGATTGGGTTGGTTAGTGCAGCTTCTTTTTGGGTCTTGATTGGCAAAGGTCCAGCCCAATGGGCCAGGCTTGGAATCTTCAAATGGCCCAGAAGAAGATGGGAAAAGGAGCTGGGTGAAATGAATGGTAGTGTCAGTTTAGGGGAGTGCACAGTCTGCACCCCACTGCTGTGGTCACTTATAATGCTTGCCATCAATACTGCCTACTTAATGCGCTTAAGATGCGTTCTCCTGTAGTGCTCTAGTGGACCATGGTTATTCAAGGTGTTGTCGGGCAATACATTTTGTGCTTTTGTTGTTAATAAATGTTTTAAAGTGAAGCACAGTCAATAATAAGATAAGCAGTATTAGACTTCCATAACATAAATTCTAGAATCCGATGTAGCAGTTTATATGACAAAATTCACTGGAGTAGAATTGAATAAAAAAAACGAAGAAAGTTACATATCTAATAGGATTTTATCATATAGACTATCACATCATGTTATAGAGTTTGAGTTGTATATAGATTGTTGGTCTAACATTATTTTAATAAAATGATCGAAGAGGAGGACACCAATTATGTATTAAGAGCATGCTTGGTGACCACCACCGATACTTGAGTGAAACTTTCACTTCTCTAATATTTTTTTGAAGAACAAATTCAAATCCGAAGGGGATGCTAAAGGGGAAGTGAAACATCACACATGAGTAAAGTTGGTGATGATGCAATCCAACCTTAGTCTATGAGCTTTCTTTTCTAGAGCTAGTCACCTTAAGAGCATAAACGAAAACCGAATCTTAGATATATATAAATATAACTACTTCTTGGTCATGATCATCAACATATAGCATACAAAACAAATAAAAGATATAAAAGAAAGAGAGAAACCAATGGCTGAAATGTATTGCGAGTTGTGAGCACGATAGGAAGGCATGAGTCCTTTTTGTTCTAAAAGTTGAGCTATAAGGTATCCAATACCACCTCTTACAGTGTTTCATCTTTCACTGCAACCTCTACTTGAGTCTTTCACTTTGTCAGCCTGTGCCATTGTGAACCCATCAATCAACTTCCATTAAAAGCAATTGGTTTAATTTTGCTCCTCCTGGAATGGTCCCCTCTCACAGTGTCACAATTATTGTCCATTTCTCAATTCCCTTTATTTTATTCTATGTATCATATATCACACATCCTTTCAATTTAATTGCTTACCCATCCTCTCTCTCTCTGTACAATTGGATTTGATTCTCTCAAAGTGCCCTCTAAATTACCCACATCAATCTCTGCAAACTACTTTAAAAAACTTTTGTTTTGTTTTTTTTTTTTTTTAGATTTTTCATTGAATTGCATGGTAACAACTCTGCCACACAAGCACTAATATCTAGACAAAGTGATCAGTCATTTCAAGATATCAGTAAATCTGTACTTCAAGGCCACTTTTCTTTACCACTAAACTAATGCTTCGTCACTCAATACACTTGGGGATCAATAACTCGCCATTTGTGCTCATCTGTAGAGATTTTATGTCCAATTAGGATTTTTGAGTTAAGCCAATACTATATTTGTAATAGTTTTATAATTATTTTTTTCATAATCAGAATTGATATAATATCACTAAATGGGTATATTACAATTATCCATCTTTTAAAAATAAAACAGATACAAAACCCACCCTTTTACGGGAAAGTGATACTTTGTTACAAAAATTATCGACAAATTTCCAGATTTTCAAAGTCCAGGTCCATAGAAATAGATTAGATAGAATCAGAATGGTTTAAATTCATTCGAGATTTCAATTCCAATCAGAATCATGTTCATCATTACTTGACCTTGAGCTCACTCCCTGCTAAGCCAACTCGGCTTCAAACTGAGTTGACTCAAACCGAATCATTGCCCAAGAAAAAATATATATATTAATATATATTTTTTAATAGCTGCTAATAGCCAACGCCAACCCAATAATCAATCAATCAATCGGAATCACAACGAGCTCTCTTAGCCATCAAATCCAGTTTGGCTCCACACTGCATCTCTCACGCGCCGCAGGTCACGGCCCTTCAGCGTCCGACCCACCCCTTCAAAAACCGATGACCCACCGTTTCTCCGGCTGCGTGCCAAGTATTCATGTGGGGGGATGATCTCCGAGTCACGCTCGTCGAACCCATCATCCGAGTCATGCAACGACTCAACAGAGTCCACCCGGTAAATCTTACTCCAATCGGGAACGTTCAGCGGCGCTGACGTGGCCATTTGATGCCCACGTGGAGACGCCGAGACGCCATCACTCCCCCTGAACTGGTGCACGATTCTCGGCGACGAGGTCTTGCCCGAATCATCGAAAGCCAAGGACAAACCCCCAACGTGGCGGTCATCGCGCGGGAGGCGCCGTCGGCTCCTCCCGCTGCCGTTACCATCCCCTCCTCCAGCACGTGGACTCCAGTCGTTCTGGGAATTATTAACGACGACGTGGAGCTGGTTGTTGTCGTTTCTGTCAGCTGCAACGTCTTCAACCGCAGACCAAACATCCTCCTCTCCCAGCTCCGACACGTCGGTGACGTTAAAGTTTGTCCCTTGGTTGTTCCCGTAACCGTAACCTCCCAAATAACGCTCGCTTCTGCTTGTTGTCAGCCTCCGACCTTTCGCCATGTAGCATTCTAGGACAACTCTTAAACAAAAACAAAAACAAAAACAAAAAAAAATGGAAACTCTGTAATGTTACGAGGTGAGGAAACAACTGGGGACTATCATGAGTCCATAGCTTAGCTTCGCCTCATAACATAACATAGGTTGTGTTTTGGAGTAGAAGACTTGTATATATAACAGTTTATTTCGATATAATATTAATAATAATTATTATTATTGTATTATTGTATTATTATTATTATTATTATTATTATTAAGACAGAAAGTAGACCCACTTCATTTCATGTGAATTTGGGCTTCATTTTGTCCGAATTTCTCATTAATTTAAAAGATTGATCGATTCGATGGCGAAGAAAAAAAAACGATCGAAACGAATGAAAGAAGGAATGGATGGAAGACGCCAAGATGGACACGAAACTGCGAAAAAAAACAAAACAAAACCAATTGAGGGAGCGCCGGGCCAGGGTGATAACTTGTTTGTCATACGTGTCGAAGGGAGCTGCTATAGCTAGTTTGTGTGCTTGCTTTCGATAATTTCTACATTCCTTTTCTGTTTTTATACATATTTCTGTTTCTCGTTGGTTAATTATTTATTTATTAATAGCCTATAATTTAATATAATAATTTATACGATAAAAATTTATTAAAAAATAAAAATAAATAGAAAAAATTACTTTTTTAATAAAATTTTTATTATTTAAACTATTACATCATATTATAAATTTTAGACTATAAATCTGATTTTCATTTTTTTGTAGAATAGTATTATATTATAATTGAACACGGCTTGTATTTAATTTATACATGATTTAATCTTACTATTTGTTTTATTTATATATATATATATATGTTATTTTCATTGTATTAATTATCAAAATATTTATCAAAATATAATTTTAACTAATATTTTATAATTTTTGAAGATACAGGTTAAAATCATCTATTTCCAATTCAATTACTTGGGAATTTAGAAGGTACAAACAAGTTGCTAATTGAGAATTTTAAATTCATAAGAATTTATTAGTATAAGTATAAAGGGGAAGAATTAAATAGAGTCTATATAATAGATTTTGTTATGGTACAGTTGCTGTACCTATACATCAACCGTGTATTTATGTAAAAATCGTAAATATATTATAAAAGTCATAAATGAATGAATAAAAGTTATATATAAAAAAATTATAAATATAAAATATATAAAAATCTTAAATACGATTTTTTTTTACTCACTTATAAATTTTAAACATAATTTACTATTTTTATACGTTATAATATAGGTATAATAACTGTATTATAGCATGCATGACTCTTGCAAATTTATGCTCTGTAGTAGAAGATTTGACTGGAAGAATATGGAGTAACCATTATTGAGGGATTGTTTTACACGCGCTGTGTTTAACTATTGGTTTTAAGTGATTGCTGAAGGAAGAATCTGACGAGTTTAAGATTAGATATATCCACGTCAGATTTACAATCTCTCCTCCTCAAAGTGGACCCCATTGTTTGACTACATCAAATGTGTCCAATCAGTGTCTCAGATCCACGTGGGAACATATCTGATACATTAATCCAACTCATCCATTAATTGCGCAACATGTGTATGCTTCCAACTAGCGTGGGCCCCACATTTCCGGTGCCTTTCGTTGCGTGTCCCTCCTATGTCCTTCTATGGACACGAAAATAGAAAGTCTTTCGTCATCTATTTTTAATAAATTTTTATTACTTATTCTTAAAAAATATATATAATAAATATACAAAAGAAAAAAAATTAATATTGGCGTTGGATCCAGTAACTTGTGCTTATAAGAGGAGGGATTATCTCCTTTCTCCAACAAAAGCTCTTTTCAGAACAAAATCATGTGAGTTTTAATTTCAATCGGATAATACATTATAGAGATGCAAACCGTAAAATCTATGCATTAATAATTAATAATAAATTTTTATGAGATGAATATATAAATTGCATAATATATTTTATTGATTATTAAAAGTAGTTTGGGATGTCATGTGTAGATAAAAAGACAAATGAGTAATAATGGTAGTGACACTACATTAGAATGGCATTATTGATGGTCAAGGATGATAAGAAAAATATTTTAATCTTGTTAATGCATGTTCCTAATGAAAAAAGACTTCGATTGATGAAAAGGAAATGTACTTATATTATTTTAAGTTATCATGCATATGCAAATAGAATCATTTTTCAAAACAAATTGATTAACTATTGTTTTACAAGACCGAGAAATGTCAAAGGTGATAATGAATTAGCTCACTAATCTAATTAGTGGTTAAAGAGAGTGAATAAACAACAATTACAAGCAACTGTCTTGTAAGATTTTTGGTTAATATATATGTTATAACAATTAATAATACTTCTTTTGATGAATGATTAAACTAAAACCCACTTGTGGGGGGTGAGATTGAGAAGAGGGTTAAGAAAAAAGCAAAGTGTATTGTGATGGGCACATTGGACGGTTGAGAATAGAATTGGTGGGGTCAAAGGAGTTCCCTACCATTGGCTGTCGTATGTGAAGTAAACAAGAAACCTTATCACCATTCACCATCAAAGATTTCACAATCAAGAGAAGAGGAGGAGAAAGCTCAAGGAAGCGACTTTTTTTCACAAATAAAAAAATTTAAAACAAAAAAATGACACTCTTTTACAGTTTAAGTATGCGAGTGTTAGGCTTGTTTTTTCACATCTTGTCCCGTCCTCGGTTAGTTGATTGATGTCACTGTAAAATGACAAATAGTAGGTGGTATTATTGAAAACCTTAGCTAGTACTACACCTATGTTTATAGGGGGGAGTGGCCGGCCAGGGTTTGGGACCCAGGTCGGCAGTGACCGGACCTGGGTTGAACCCAATTTCACTGCTTTGGTTTGATTGTTGTGGACCCTTTTCCCAACTGTGGCTACCTTTGGAGCGGTCATTGTAGTCAAGTATCCAATGCTTGCCCTAGCTAGTTTGCTCCATCGACGGTTAAAATTTATGGTTTTATAGAGAAAATTTTGTGGCTAGTCAATTTTACATCATGTAGATTTTATTATCTATGAGTAGTAGTTACATTCATGCCATTCAATTTGAACATGTTAATCGTGTATAAAGATTTTATTTAGATGAAAAGCAGATAAGTAATACGGCTTTTACAAACTAATTACAAACTTATTTATACAAATTGATATGACATGATATGGTTGGATGAATAAATACTAGTAATAAAGGAGTTCAATTAAGATGTGTAATTTGATGATTATGTAATAACGTCACATTAGTTTGTATAGGTGAGTTTATATAATTAGTTTTAAGAGTAATATCACCTAAATCATAGAAAGAGAGAATCCTAATTCAATTTTATGATGGTACGTACTATTTGTGATTAATTCTACATTGACAATACTAAGTTAATTGATCTATGATACATAAGTGCTTGATTTTAGGTTATTTTCCAAGTTTCCTTTCACTTATTTGAAAATTTTGACATTGAAAGGTGATCGATCACGTTTGATGATGGCAATACTTTGAAATTAGTCCAAAAAGTTTCAAGTTATAGGTAAAAGGATTGTGATAGATATATATAACTATAATCACTCTCAAACTCAACCGTAATAAGGATAAGAATCGCTCGTCCACACATGATTTTATGTGTATTTCATCTTTCATATGAAGTTCAAGAATACTACATGAAAGAATCATTAAACGAGCAAATAAACAAAATCGATTAAATTTGGAATCAAGTGAATTTAGGGTCTATTTAATTATCTAGCACAAGCACAACTTCTTAAAATAGAGATTATGAAAGTATATTTTATCGGAATAGAGTGTGCGAAAAATTGAAAATAAAGTCTATCTAAATAGTGTTGGTAATTCGGTATTATAAACATAATTTATATGTTCTATTAATCATTAAAAAAAGTTAATTTTATTATTAAAAAACTAAAAAAATAAGCTTTAAAAAAATAGATGATATTTTTAACATTTCAAAACTTAAAACTTTCAAAAAGAGTTTCTTAATTATAATAGATATAAAGCAACTTTTTTTGAACGTCTCATGAAATTTTCACGTATTATAATCAAAAGAGACGTAAAAAGATTTCAAAAAAGCGTTTAAAACCAATAATAAACGGGATAATATCATAAACCACCCTTGAAGTTTAGCTAATTATTATGCGGAAAGCCTCTTATGTAAATATATCAGTGCGGTCCCTAATGTTTGCGTTTAAGCTTCATCCAGGTCCAGCTAACAGATTCCGTTAGTTTTCAAATTAACGTTTTGGGGTATTTTAGTAAAATAACATAATTTCATATGGGATAATATCATAAATCACACATGAAGTTTAGCTAATTATCATGCGGAAAGCCTCTTATGTAAATATATCAACGCGGTCCCTAACGTTTGTGTTTAAGCTTCATCCAGGTCTAGCCAACAGATTTCGTTTATGAAAAAACTGAGAAAAAATTAAAAATACCATTTTGCCCTTACTTTTATAACCTTTCTTGTTTCTTTTTTTTCGCAACCGAAAATCCAATCCCTTTTCACACCCACAGATATCTCTCTCACCCCAACCTCTCAATCTCCAAATATAGCTTTGGCTGGCTACTGGTTCTTTATAAAATTTCAGTTTGAGAATTTTTTTTTGTCTTTATTTTTGTTGCTTCATTTCAATATGTAGTGTCTGTGAATGTTTTCTTAGGTTGAGAAAATTTTTAAAGAAGTTCGTGAGGAGAAAGAAAAGCATGCCAGTTTTGGGTTTTAGAGTTTTTGCAAAAAATTTTTTAAACATAATTGTTGAAATAATCTATATTTAATTTTGAATATTTGATTCTTTTTTTAATAGCTTTGTGATTGAGTTGAGATGGTGGGTGTTGATGGTTGAGGAAAATTCGGTGCTATCATGGTGGAGTCTTATGACGTATATTTTTTTATTTAAATGAATTTGAGGGTGGTGATAGTGGTTATGGTGGTTATGGATGGTGATGCTTGTGTGATATAAAATGAAGATTTTAGAAAAGAAAATTCAAGGGTTAGTTTTATGTTTACTGATATGAAATTATGTTATTTTACTAAAATACCCCAAAACGTTAATGAAAGCTAATGGAATTTGTTGGCTGGACCTGGATGAAACTTAAACGCAAACGTTAGGGACCGCGCTGATATATTTACATAAGAGGCTTTCCGCATGATAATTAGCTAAACTTCAGGGGTGGTTTATGATATTATCTCATATGAAATTATGTCATTTTACTAAAATATCCCAAAACATTAATTTGAAAGCTAACGGAATCTGTTAGCTGGACCTGGATGAAACTTAAACGCAAACGTTAGGGACCGCATTGATATATTTACATAAGAGGCTTTCCGCATGATAATTAGCTAAACTTCAAGGATGGTTTGTGATATTATCCCAATAATAAACCCCAACAATTGAGCATGTAAAATTTGAAAGGTGAGTCGTCAAGTGTGCCAAAACAATTGATGAAATGACAATGACCACCACATTCACATACAAACATCAAATTAGTTCATCTAATAAAATTTAGTGAAAAGAATCTTTCCTTAACCCATCATTATGCTAAGCTTAATATAGAAAAAAGTACCGATTATTGAAGGGCAATGGAAAAGCATATTGCATGGTCATTTCAAACGTAAAGAAAAGAGTTGAAATCAAATTTGATATCTCAATTTGACATCGAATCACGCGTATAACCAACTTGGATCTCCAAGAATAGATTCATCGGCGGGTGGCGGCTATAAAATATAATATGAACCAACAAAACAAAAATATAGAAAAAGAAAACCATCCAATAATATTGGAGGAGAAGATATTTAAAAAACTTAAAAAAAAACAATTGATGGGAAATAAAGTGGAATTTATTTGGTGGCAAATAGCAAATGCCAATGAACCCTAAACTTGCATGACCCACAGCGGGTGTCTTTACACCAAAGCGTTAACATTGACAGCTAAAAGACTACCACAATCGGAAACAAGATTTATAATTTACAAAGAAATAACATGCAAGTTGATAGATGGAGTGTTCCATGGGGCTTGGGTGCCAAAGACAAGATCTGGGTTGCATCATTTTTTTTAATATAATTTTCAGCAGAATCAGAATCAGAATCTCATCTGCCACTTAGCCAGCAGCCACCGCCCACAACCCACCAGGCCACCAGGCCACCACCATGCATCCACCACCATCCAACTCTCAAAACAACAAAAACACAACTAAGTGTTTTGCATGTGATTCCGTTGGTTCCGAGACCCCATGGCTGGTTTTTAGATTTTGTTAGAGTCCCACGATTAGTATAAAGCTTAATAATGTTTTCGGGTTAATATTGTATTAATTTTCATGTTTTTTAAAGAGATAAAGAATCTGGGAATCAGATCCAGATGATTATAGCATTGGTAATGATAGTACTAGGATGGGCCAATGCAGGTTATTATAAGATTATTGTACGAGTGAAAGCTGAAGAGTCTGTACGTAGTAGAATATTAACAGTTTTCTTTTGGTACTACAAAGTATTTATAATAAAATTATTTTATTATTTTGATGGAGGGTTTGTCGAGTAGCGAGGTTTAGGCTTGTCAGACAGGCTGATACTGAAACCAAACCACCCAATGAAAACAGATTCTTGCAAGACCTACTCAATCAAATGTTGCAGACCACTTCGGTTTACTCTTTCTACAACTAAATTATTAATTGCCCACGTGCCTTTATACTTACATAGATATATATATATATATATATATATGGAGTAAAAAATATTAATCCCTCGCTTTTCCATTTCACAAGCACATCATTGCTTCTAAATTTTAATCTATGCATACCCTCTTCAAGAATCAATCGGTGTTTCATCTTAAGTTTGCTATTTTTCTTTAAAACTTAAACTAATAAATGTACGTTTAACAATAATTTTATACTTTAATATATCCTTTTACGTGTAAGACCTCCCGTTTTATTATACATGAACTAAGCCTTACAACCTCTTTTAACTTTCGGGTGCTCTGATATATAGGATGTTAAATTTACTATTTATCTAAAAATCTAAGCTAATAAATATAGGCTTAACAATAGTTTTATACTTCAATATTAAAAAACGGTTTGATTATATTATAAATTTGTACTCTAAAAAACAATTTACTTGATTATGAATTTTGTGCTTTTGGTTTATGAAGAATTTGAAAAACCAATGTAAGTTTAAATATTTAGTTAAATGAGGACATGTATTTGATAAGAAAAAAATTTAAAAAAGGATATTTGAATTCTATAAATATATTAAAGAAGAATAATGCTAGACTTATAACTTATTTACAGCCAAAATTTTATACAATCTGAATTAACAAGATATTATTAGATAAGTAATTATCATGTCATTCAATTTAATATTCTTTATTTATTTTCATTTTTTTACCCATCTAATGATAGCTTGTCAACTTAAGTTGAACAAAAATAATTGTAGATGAGTTGTAGATATAATATTATCCTTTCTCATATACCATTCTTCTTATTTCATGAAAACATCCACTTTGTCATTCCCCTTTGTTGGTTTAGATATGATTCTTAACAAATTTTAAGTAAAGAAAGGGAAAAAAGAGAGAGCTTTTTTTGGCTATTAGAATTTATCCAATTAAATTGAGTGGTTAAAAGAAGAGACAACGGATGAGAACAAACAAAAGAGCTAAAGAAGAATGAGAACTTGTAATAAATTGCTAGGTTTTTGTTAACATTAATATTACACCTTGATTAATTAACACATTAGTTGATCATAGTGTCGGCTTATATATAGATAGAATCCAATCATCAATCACAAAAACATTGAGGCATCAGAACAACGTCTAAACCTTTAATTTGTAGGTTTATTTTGGTTGATGTCAAATATAATTATTCCATATTAGCAATTGCCACCTTGGTGTACCACAAATATGCACAAAGGGTTTCTATGAATAGTGCCTCCAATTGAATGGAAATACAGCTGTTTCAGAAAACGGTCAATAAATATTTATTATGAGGCCAAACTTTTAAGAATTTGGCACAAAAATAGTATCTCTCAGTGCCAACTGCACATTTCGATCAGGGTATTTTACTTTCCTTACTGAACTAACATGTATAAATATCGACGAGTCACAATCAAAGGTAGGCCAGCAACGAGAGAGTCCACCAGTGAAATGAATAATAAATGTAAATTGTGAACAATTTTACTGGTGTTAGCCCAGGTTTCAGGATAACAACCATCATCAGTCCCTATTTGGAATTGTTACTTTCACGTTGGGCCAGTTTTCGACCCTTGTGTCATGCGCACGTCCTATCAGTTAGCTAGCTAGAACTAGCTTTGCAGGAGATCTGCGGCTACCTTGGAGAGCTAGCCTGATTCTGTGTAACAATTTTTTAGATCTCCATCGTTTGTGCGTTCCCACAGTGGAAGATCATGTACAATTATTTTTTTTGTACAGAACCCCAACTGCTTCAGTAGTCCTCTGGCATGTGAAGATGGCAGCTGTTGTCTTTGGAGGGATTAAAATTTTGTGCAGCTTCATCTATTTACTCATCTTTTCATCTTTTTTCTTTAGAAGAATACAGCACTTCTAATTCTATCTATTTATACTGCTTTCGTGTAGTGTAAATGACAATGGTAAAAACAACTCTAGTTGGTCATAAATATACGGCAAGTAGCTGATCTCTGATATTTATAATAATAATGTTCTGCCAGTATATTAATTAATTACAATAAACTAATCAACTTCCAACAGCAACCTAAAACCAAATCACATTATTCAATTCTATTTTCTATTGAGTTGTGAGATTCATTGTTGTATAATTTATTCATCAATGATCATTTCCACACTCTGATCGATCTCTATATACAAAATATATATAATGCACCAGAATCTTGCCCTTCCAGAATTGACAAGGGATCCCCTGGTTTGACCACACATAGCCGCATCCCACCCAAGCGCACCCTTATCATCATATAATTGATATAGATGAATAGCTTGTCATGCTTAGACATCTAATAATTCTTTAATATAGAGTAGCCTTTAACAACCAGCATTGTTGCCGCACATAACATTAATTTCTTAACCAGAATTATTACAATTATATACAAACCAAAAGCCAGCGGTGATTTTAGCCAACTTTCAGCCATGCATTAACAAAACATTAATTTCTTAACCAGAATTATTGCAATTATATACAAACCAAAAGCCAGCGGTGATTTTAGCCAACTTTCAGCCATGCATTAACAAATGATGGCGCGTAAGCTATGTATATGCATTCTGAAGTACAAGTAGTTACTGTTACAGGCATGGAATAGCTATAGGTAGGTTCATGATTTATTGAAAATCTTGTCAGATTGATGAGGTCACTTCAGGTGTATATCATGTTTATGCCAACCCATGTAGTTATATATCTAAGATGAACTGTTACTCTAGCTTGCTAGTTAGCTAGCTGCAGTGCAGTTATTACAATGACAGTTAACAGAAAGTCTCTTTTCACAATAATGATATAATAAGAAAAGTGCCTTGCCCACTTGCACGTTATGATGCCGGAACTTTTGGTTCTAGTGGTGGTTTTAAGTCCATTCTTATCAGTTGTGGGGTAATTCTATGCGGTCATGAAGTGCACCACTCTTCTCTTTTTGGACAAAAAGTTAGCGACGAATGATTTGCATTGGCTTTTGGATAATAATCATTATCTGATTCACAATTAGTTTCACGACACACCTCATTCATGCATGTCTTTATTAATTGTGGCTCGTAAAAAATATGAGCAGTAACAAAATTCTTCGAATTTGTTTTAAAATAATACATCTCAAATGATCTCAAATAATATGGTATAATTTTAAAACTAACATATCATGTATTATATCATTAATTGATCTACTTACCGTTTGGATCTTATTTCAAGAATTCCTATGTCCTTAATTTAAGTCCAAAAGATGTTTCTGCATCATTCTTCTCCCACTTTAAGAGAATCCCCGACTTAAATCTAAGACCTCCAACTCTGATACCAATATGATATGGGCGGCGTAACTAATCCTACCAAAAGCTATAAGTCATGGTAGAGATGCAATCAATCCCTATATCTTACCAGGATCAAGTTCGAAAATCTACCTCAGACACTATATGTTTGGACCTTACTTCGAAAATCTCACATGATACAGGCCCCTCTCAAGCCTAAGCGATGCTTCTGCATTAGAATGTTATATCTTTACCATTTTCATTATCGCTTTTGTTGTATTTATTTTGATTTATTGATTTGAGGCTACTCGAAAGGATATTTATGGGGCAAGAATTAGCTGGCTAGACGTGGTGATTGTGCTTGATGTGGGATGTAATTGAATAAATGTTTTGTTATCAACTTTCTTATCTTATCCATAAATGTTTCATTCGTAAGTTAAAAGCTAGCTAGTGTATCGTGTCATTTTCTATCTTTAATTTTTTCGTCTCTCTCTCCCTCGCATAGGCGCAATTCTTCTCACGATTTGTCGGTTTTAATGAAAGCCAGGCGTTTAAGGATTGTTGCAAAAAACGAACTAACAATAACGATGCATTTCTTCTGAGAGAGTACATTCGTCACTTGTGCTTATATACTATTAACCCACTTAGAAAGATCATTTAGGAATATCCTTGCTATAAACCATAATTCATTTCTTGGATATATAAAATTGCACCAAACAAAATTTTTCGGTTGTGGTTGGCTAGTGGCAGGCAAGCTAGCTAGCTTGATTTGGACTCCATTTCAACTTCACCTCCCTTGCATCTGGGTTCTTTTTTCTATTGTGTTCTTATTTATTTGAGATAACGCAGGCATATATACATGGACGTTCAAAGCTCAAGCAGCTGCTTCAGCTCCTGATGAGCACGCTTATCGCTATCCAAGCTTAGGTGTGTCTATAATTCGTAGCAACCACACATTCTCTCTCCCTGATCTTGCTTTAAGTAATTGTGATATCCTTTAATGCAACGAGAGCTTTTGTTGGAGAAAATGTGTGGGGATGGATATATATGAGTGGCAATTGAAACTTCGTTGAAAAAAAAAAAAAGTGCTTAAATATACAATGATGAAAGTTAAGTAGATAAAAAGTATGAAAGAATTCGATCTACTTTAAAACACGATGTGATGTCCATTTTCGGAGGACGTTATTTGATTCTATCTATTATGAGATATATCGAGTATTCAAATATAACTTTAAGTACAAGCAATTATTTAGTAAGAATTTTCTTTCTTTATATTAATAGAATATAAATGTTTAATTAATTAGAGAATGAATGGGAAATGAATATTTTTCTAACACTTAATTCTTTAATTTTTTATATTGAAGTATAAAACTAATATTAAGTTCATGAGGGTCTGTTGTGAGGGACAATAGGCCCAGACTAATATCCACTTAGGCGTGGGTTATTCATTCTCCGGGAGTATATTTATACATACATTCTCGTCCTTAGGTCCTGAATTTAATTTAATTTTCTAACTAGTTTATTAACTCTAGTAAATAAGTTATATATATATGGTAATATGGGTCTATGTATAATGTTCTAAACATTTTCAATGCCCCAAAAGCACGTTACATTCATGTAATTTAATGTAAGTATCAAAATTCTACGATTCACAGTATTTCATTATTTTAATATGCATGGGAGAGAATTGCTGGAATCATTATATGTTAAGCAATGCTGTCTTCGAAGTTCGATCTCCACCTAACAAAAAATTTTCCAACTTCCACGCAGTTCTCTTCCTTCGCACATCGAAGTCACCGTTTTCCTAATTTTCCAGCTGCTTGTCTCTTGATTCTATTTAACTGACAGCTGGAAGCTACATGTGCACATCAAGATGCCAATGCTAAACATGTAACCAAAAATCTAAACAAGCGTCCCAAGAAATTAGAGGCACATCACGCAGAGGATTTGCAGCTGCTAATTTGTCCCTTTCAGAGTACAATGTAAAGCTAGCTAGCTAGCTGGAAAGGTATGTAAACACAACATTGCATTAACTGTAAGAAGCCAAGCCGCCAAGCCACTTGTAGCACAAAGGTCGAGGCCCGAGGACACTGCCGCAGCGTTCCAAGCTCGACATTGCTAATGTTACGTAACAACTCATTGTTGAATTAATGTGTCTGAAGATAAGAAGGCAAAGAATTCTGAAATCCTAATAGATTATGCATGCAAACAACTTGGCTTCTACCTAGAAAATTAGACAAATATTTAAGTAGTAGAGTGTCGAGTTGCCTCGCATTGAATAGTTGTAAAATAAATCCTAGGTTTAAAATAAAGAGTAGTCTCTCCACCGGATAGGGTTGTCTTTTAGGTTTCGACAATTGGTTAACTATCAATATATGAAAAATTGGTATTTGGTAAACATAATTGTAATGGGAGGTTTTTTTAAGTGCCTTCAGTTCAGACTAAAGAATATAATATTGACTTAGCCATATGCAACGTAATCTGTATATGGAGCTCCAAGAAAAATAAACCAAACCCATACTCATCAGTTTCAAACCCTTTTGCGACATCTTGACTGTTAAGAAATTTTATTTCAGCCATATAAAGATTTGTCAATTTATTTACTTCTCCACATGCGCGCGCGCATACACACACATATATGTATGTATGTAGATAGTTTCCATTTTTGCATTTATTTCATTTCAATTCTTCCATACTTCTATGAATTTTATGGCAATCGGAGAAGTTTGATCCACTCAACTCTCCTTCTTAGTTATTGCTTTGCACAGGAAAAGATACCTAGGCCATACCATATACATGATATGGCGACAGACATATATGGACATTGAAGTTTGTTGGTGGGGTACTCTAGAAGTGACGCCGACGAGATGGACAAGACAACGTTATCCTGATATCTAAACATTTATCTCTTTATGGAAGATGCAGAATCTAAAATGTACCACATTGTTTTTTTCTCGGGAAACAGCCCGCAGCGCGCCTTAAACAATCCCACAACTTGCCCCCACCTAAATACACAAAGAATGTGCTTTGCACACAACTCAATTGAAGATGCATAGCCTTGAGGTACTTTATCCGTTCACAGAAAATGCATATTGCTTTTGGTTAATCACAAAACCTTCAAAATCAAAACAGGAAGTAACAAAGAGGAAGAAGAGAATGGAGCTCTTCACTAAACAAAGTGAATTGCTCGCTTGTGTATGATCATACCATCATGGCTTGCCCCTAATTCCTGGACATAAAACATATAGTAAACTCATCTTGGGACAAACTACATATTTTTTTGATGCAGTATAATTAGAACTTGCAGTAATAACTCACTAACAAAGATTAAAGTTGGCTATTGAAAGGGCAGCTAATTAAGCAGGAGGGCTCATCATAATGAATCTGTGTTAGCTCCATGCCTCCGCGAAGAAAATCCAACTTCTCAGCTGATGGTAGCCGACGTGTTTTACCTCTGCTTATACTTTCTCAAACAAAAAAATTTCACAATTCATGTAAGTCTATCTAAGAATATTGCGAATTTTCTGGCTTTTTATCATGGCTTTCAGACACTTGGTCTTCAGACCATTCTTTTGGGTGCCTCGTGGCCATTCAACGGGCCCTTTCATCCCCCGCGTTATGTGTGGATTCACAAAGCCTTGTGAGACCAACTGCCTCACCGAATTCTGTTGTCTGAGACCACCTTCAACTGACCCCCTATGCGGAGAAGCTGTTCCCACACTGGAACTTATCCCATTGGAAAGCCTTCCATTAACCTCATCTGCTGTGATCTTGCAGTAATCACCATTGCTTGGTAATGGTTTCCTAAGTTTAGCAACAGAAAATTCTTTCTGTTTTGGCTGTTCACTGGAGATTGAGCATATATCATTGATTTCTGTGCTGGGAGAACCCCAGCTTGCATTCTCAGTACACTCTATTCTGCTCATTGAGGCAATTTGGCGTCGATTGACTATAGCAGAGTGATCACTCCCTTCAAGGGAACGTCTTGAACCCAGATCCTCAGCTTGACTTGCAGGTTCCACAATTCTGACATCTTCTTCAAAACCATTGTTACAACTAACAAAGCCATTTGAATACTCCAATGCATGGTTATTGTTAAAATCGTTTACCTTTGGACTCACATTTTGATAGTCAGAAGCATAAGCTAAGGGATTACAATTAATCAATGGATCCATCTCCATCTCATTAGCTTCACTTTGTCGAAGTCCTTCCAAAATAGAGAATATACCCCCTGATTCGGGGGGCACATATTCAAATTCCTTGTAATCTTGAGAATTCATTGATTTGACCGCCTGTAAGATCAGCTTAACTTTTGTTAATTCCCTTATATCCAGAGCTGTATTTCTTGACCTAAGAAAAGATTCAAGGTCACCTATCAGCTGATTCAGCTGACAATATTTATCTTCTAGGGCCAATTTCGCATCAACTAACTTCATTTGGACACGTTCTTCCCGCCAAACCTCAGCAAGCCGCAACATTCTCCTCTCTTCTTCCAACTCTTCACGAATTTTAAATGTTCCACTCTTCAAAACTTCCATTTCAGTCTTATCTTCTCCAATTTTCGTAGCCAGTTCATTGCAAACTTCCTCCATTAGTTCTCTGGCCCTTTTTTCTTCCTCATAATCTCGCATTAGTTGTTTTGCAGATGACTTAGCATCAGCCAGCTCCTTGACCAGTTTAGAGTTGATAACTTCAACTCTTTTTTGGCTTTGCTTTCCCACACTTAATTCTTCCTTCAAGTCGTGAATAACTGCACGCATTTTATTGTGTTTGCTCTGCAATGAGTTTTTTGCCTCTCCAAGTTTTCTCATCAAGTGTTCAAATTTCTTCTTAGAGGACCGAAGCTCATCTTCAAGCTCATGATTCCGTAATTTCACCTGTATTAGTTCTGCATGTAGGGCAGAAGCAACAGAGAATGTAGCAAATTGACCTCCACGAATCTTCATCATATGACTATGAAAGCGGTAAGCCTCAGTGGATGCCTTCGAGCAACTAGGGTCCCACTTTGTTGACCCTTCCATTGCCAACTTGAGAAATGGCAAAGAAGATTCACGCTATAAAAACATTCAAAGAGAAAATTTCAGAATTAGAAACTCAATAATGTCAATGGGGGATTAAAGTATAAATCAATATGCTAATCTTTGGTTTTCAAGCAATTCAAAGGTCAGTTGCAGTACAGGATATACTAATACTATTACTTTGTCATCATTTGGACATAACAGCATACATTTTGCGAATAAAAATCCAAGTAAAAGAATTTTCATATACAAGCTGATAATAATATAGTTCGAAAAAGTTAAATTTTTGACCTAACAGATTAAAACAGGAACATGGTATATGGTCATTGAATACAGATCCAAAGAGACCTAAGAACATGTAGTCCACAAGGAAAACTGTCCTCCCAATAGCATATGTTCATCTTCTTCAAAAACAATAAGAATGGGTGAAATTTATAATGTCCTAAGGCAGAAGAAGACAGACCTTATGGTGGATCTTAGGTTTTGGTCTGCAACTGAGTATGGTGCTCTGTGATGGATCCTTGCTTTCTGCTCTATATTCTCTGCTAGAGCAATGCAAGGGAAGTGTGATATTTACATGTCCTGTATGAGGCTGCAAGAAAGAACATGTCAAGGATTTAAAATTCTAAAAATTGTTACAGGACATGAATGTTTAAATTGTATTGACTTCACAAATTGAGAGATAAGACCAAAATCTATACAAAATGCAGAACCATCCACATAATTTCGATCAAGCCATCATTTTCAACAATTTATCAAGGTAGTAGGAACTGGGGAGATTTGCAAAAAACTGTATGGATCAAATGTCCCAAAAGGAAAAGTGATGAGAAAATATAAACTATGAAACATAGATTACAAGTTGAAACTTCTAAGTTGCAATGGATGATCTTTTTTTTTTTTTTTAATTTTCTGTATGGTGCTCAAATAAATAAGAAGTAATACTTCATATATTTGTTTGCCAGATGAGAAACTGAGGGAAAATTATAAGAAAAATAAGAATTCAGTAATGCTGTTTATGTAACTATATATGAATTCCAAAAATTAAAACTCCTCCGTAATTGAACACAAATAGTTGCATCAAGCTCTACTAGGTCTCAGGTCCCTGTTATTGCTAACCTACATTTTCTCAGCAATCAACTACAACAAATGTTTGCAACAAATAAAAACACACACAGCACCACGGCTTTTCAGTCTGAATTTTTAATGAATCAAACCATTACCGAGAAAAAAAAAAATTTGCTTTACTTTTCCCACCATTTTCCCATCAACCAAACAACAGAATTACACAAAAACCATGATTACCTCAAATCTTAACTGATCAGATGATCCATATTTCGCCACCTCATCGCCAACTGCAACCTGAGACAACAAATGCAACTGCCAGAGGCCAGCAGCCAGCTTCCTGGCCGACAACTTAACATCTCCTGATCCCCCAGAGGAGCCTTGTCTGTCGTCAAACTTCCAGTCCAAGAACGGCGTTCCCGGAGACCTGTGCCTCCGGCGGCGGTAACTGGGTGTTGGGTTCCTGGTTGTACAGTAAGGTCTAAGTGAGACGTTCATTTCCTTCTATGAACTGAAAGTGCCATTACACATGTACAAACGCACGCAGAGAGACACGGAGAGCGCAAGAGGGTGGAAAAGAGAACTTCGGACAAGGTTGCTGGAGTTGCGGACTGATTGCCGCGTGTACCGAACTGATTTATAAATTTTTGACTTGATCACCACCGTTTTGGTATCTTAGGACTTCTTGTCTTGTACTTCTAATCACCCCCGAAATATATATTGAAAAAAAAATTTGCTAAATATAGATATTGAAAATGAATTATTTATTACCATCTTAATCTTTTATTTATGAAATATTTATAAAATAAATGAGGATATATCACTAACTATTTTAAGGTTTATTTTAATATCATTCAAAAATCTACTTTATCTTTTTTTTATTTTTTATCATTATACTCCTAAAATTATCACTTTTTTAAATCACAAAGCTCCAACTAACTAATTTTCTCTGTTCTGAAACTAATGAAAGTTAAAAAAGTTTATTATACCCTTCATGCATCTGCGCTTAAATCGTTTGGTTGAAGTTTTTTTATACAAAAGAATATAATTTAAAGAATGTAATGATAAAAAAATTAATGTTGATTTCTGAATTATATTAAAGTAATCTTAAAAGGTAGTTAGTGATGTTATCTCATAGATAAATCGATATCTAATTTTTAAACTGTTGAATACGGTGTGAGCAATTGACTCTTGATAACCCAATAACTCGAATAATATATTAAAAATTTACAACTCAACTATGTGGAAAAAAAAAAAAAAAAGAGTTTAGGACCAAATTTCAAAACACGTCTTTCCTTGCTTTTCCATTTATCGAAGAATATTGTCTCTTATATCAGTTAAGCACTAAAACATGATTAAGTACCAGCTATTGATTCCTGTGTATAATCATTAGTTTACTAAAAGGGTAACTAGAAAAATGTCCAGAGCAGGAATTCAATTGGTTAGCTAGCTAGCTAGCTAGCATGTAATAAAATACGCAATTGATCTAGTCGTAATTGGCGAAATTTATGAGCGACACAGTAGTGATGAGAGAGCGTTGTGATCAGGCAAAGTTTCAGGTGCCAAAGTATTATTATTAGCTCATTATAGTGCTTGGTGCACGTCAAATCTTCTTAGATTGTTGCATCTCTTTTCATTTATGTGTATAAGCTGGAGTAGGTATGGATTTTTCTTCAAGCTGCCAGTAGTTCTAGCTATTGGTTCTCATCAAATCTGTTGGGTATACGATCAAAGTCTTATATTAGTTAAATATAAGAAGGATCATGAGCATAAAAGAATGAACAAATATCTCTATTGATATGAGACATTTTGATATAATATAAAAATAAATTTATGAAGGCTTGGGTCCAAAGTGAATAATATGATATCAATGTGATAAGTCCTTGATTCAAGATGAAGAGGGTCGGTGTCATTGCCTCGGCGGACCTCAATGAAGAAGCTCGTGATTAAATTCGTGGTTGAGCTCTGTTTGACACTTGTATAAAATAAGCTCTCGAGTAGGCAGACCTCGATGAAGCAGGACGGATGTATAATATTGAAGCTTTTTAGATAGAATCCAAAAGCAAATCCATGAGAGCAAACTCTTGAGTAGGCGGACCTTGATGAAGCCATAATATTGAAGTTTTTTTAAGTAGAAATCCTTGAAAACTTAGACTCAAGGTGGATAATATCATATCAATGTAAAGTTTTGGCAAGTCCATAGTCTTAACAAAATTTGCTTAAATTGTAGCATCTGCTTCAGTTTCAGATTGCCTATTACAACATATATTAGCTGGCAAGAAATCAATTGCATTAATCCTGACCATGAATGGCATAAAATTTTTTAGTAACACTAACTATATATAGGATTCTGCCATCTCTACCCTGCAAGTATAGCAGACAATTGAAGTCCCCGCAGAAAAGTTGTTTCTCTTTGATTTGCTAATTAGAGTATTTGTAAATTAAATCTCTCAGAAAGGAAAGGAATGGATGAATAGTTTCCTTAATTAAGCAGATGTGATCAGTCTTACTTGGTACTAATCTAATCTGCTCAATAGTGAAACTAAAGTACAAATTGCTATGTCTCCTTAAATTAGTTAAGCTTGACAGAATTCTGCAGCTTTTAAAATTAATGCTTCATCTGGGGAATTATTGGAGTACATTGAAATCTAGCACATGTGATTGAAAAACTCTTGGAAGTTGGGAACTTAATTTGGCTTATTTAAATCAAACTTTATGACTTGAGTTGGCAACAGATGATGAAACCATCAAGTCCATGCCTTCAGATACATGTATTTTTGCATTGTAGGTTGTAGCAGGTGATCATTAACAGTTCCAAACAATTTAGTCAATTAAAAGTATTAAATTTCAGGCGATCCAAAGTATGGTTAGTTGTCTTAGAACACATGATGTGTGCAATTTTTTCACGGAATTAATCAATGGCCTTAATGAAAGTTGAGAGTAACGCTTGTTGTGGTGGTTGTGGCAGAAATGAGAAGGATACCACAGCAATATATTGTACTTATAATTCATTGAAGAAGACTTATGGTTGTATTGATACATAAAAAATATTTTTTTAGTTGGTTTGCCAACTGTGTTTGGTAAACATCAAGTCATGGATATTTCAAGTTTACATCTCATTACAAGTTGACCGAGAAATTACTCTTCAAAACTATATGATTGATCTGGTATGTGTGCCTTCTTCTGCAAGTGATTTTGAAAGAATTGTTTTCCCAGGGTCCACTCTACTTTTGATGGGCTAAAGCCTAAAATTTATGGGCTTGATCCATAAAGACTGTAAATTTTACAGCCCAAACTGGAATCGACTATGGATTTCGTAGAAAGGGGAACAGAGTTAGCCCATATGGCAAAAAAGATCAATTTGGAAACAAGAAGCTTTGCAATTATTTGAATTGAAGTGTTGAGACTTGAATCATGACTCGGTCATGAAAACGTGGTTCAATTAAGAGGAGTCTGAGATGATATTTTCACAAGAACATCACATCAACTACTCAATTAGAATTCGGTTTCGATGGTAAATATAGTCCTCATTATATCCATACATGAGTATCACTTTCAAAATAACAATTTAGGCAGGAGGCAAAGACCCTTCTCGGAATAAAATATATTTTCTTAAATCCTTAATGATGATATTGGGTCTAAATAAGGGATATAGTGATATTTTAAATAAGGGATAGTGGCTTTATCCTATAAATCTTGTGTATTGGATTGGCTTGTAACTTATATAAGGAGGGGCTACTCCCCTTTTCCAACTAGGAGTCTTTTTGGACAAAACCATGCAGACTTATACTCAAAGCGGACAATATCTCGTGGAGCCACAAGCTTTGTAAAATCTATGCATCAACCGTTGGGGCCATCTGTGAAAACGTTCATACCGACAAACTGTCCTAATATGCCACAACCCAACCCACTAGGGAGCTTGTTGATGCTAAGTCCAAATCAAGGTTAGTGACTTTGTCTTACATCTCTTTTGTAGTATATTGTCTTTTAACTTATAAAAGGAGGGACTACTCTTGTATCCCAATGAGGGTCCTTCTTAGAATAAAATCTTGCGAGCTTCAACTCAAAATGAACAATACCTTGTGGAAAGATAAGCCCCGTAAAACCCATGCATCAACACTCAATTATTTGGGTTCTTCTTGACCCTTTGAAAAATTCCATTCACACGTTAACATGTAAATAGATATCTAATGTGAATTCAAGGTATAGGTGTGCTCATTGATCATTTGGGTTCTTCTTGAATGTTCAAAATATTCCATTCACACATTAAATGTAGATATATATCTATATGTGAATTCAAGATATAGATGTACTTATTGATCATTATGGATAAGGATAAAAGGATAAAAAGCCAGTCTTAAAACATTTTTATTTCTGGCCATGAACCCAAATTAATTATTATCTTACAAATATGTTTCCCAGCAGCCTGTATTTATTATTTTCTTGTTCTTTTAGGATAATAAATGTTACCCAATAGAACTCTTGGTCATGAAGCTTATCATTTCTTTGGCTTGTTATATACATGAGTAGAACTTTTTACTGGTAAACAATTCCTTTCAAGAGAAATCAGACACTTTTTGTTTCCAAGAGGTATAAGCAACTACATTGACTAGTTACATATATAATTAGAAAGGTAAAAATGATGATGATATCTATTTTGCCGGTTATTGAAGAAAGTTTTAGTCTGAGTAGTATTCTGCAAATTACACACAAAACTTTCAAATAACACATGCATTAACAGTAAATTGTTCAATTGGTTTTCCTTGAACGGATAAATATATATGTATGACGATCTTTGCCTCATTCAAAGGTTAAAGAGACTTGAGCTAGCCTTGATGAATAATCAAATTAAACAATGGATTTCTTCTTCCACCTCATGATGAAAGCTGATCTTCTTTCTTTTCTTTCAATTTACTTTAATTTACTTCACTGTCTGATAGAGACATTACTATGATAATTTTCTCATTGCCCACGCAGCAAGTTTGATAAATAATGCAACTTAGATCTCGTTATATATAGATTAATCATATTATATATATCGATCAGTTAAGCTTAGTTTTTAGTTTGTTTTCTTGCTTATATATATAGAAAGTGATTATTGCACTCAACTTCCAAAAACGACAATGGAGACTTAGCATCCAATCTTTATCTTGGTGAATAAAAAAAGAAATAATCCTCTTTCTACTTCTAGTAACCTTGAAGCTTTTCTCTTCATATCGAAGTCGATTTCTTTTGCAGTGTACTGTCAGTGACGATCACATAATGCAACATAAATTTCAGTGGGCTGATCTCTCATTCGCAGCCTTCTGTTAAATACATTTTCGGTGGGCTAGCTTGACTTTGTCTAATTAATTAACGTTATAGTGAAGAAATTTAACTTATGATGTTTACGTTACAATTGATACTCAAACTAATTAAATATATGCACGCATGCATTTACAGAGGGGGAAAATGAGCAGATACATTCATCCAACTTCAAACTGAATGAACCATGCACAGCTTAATTAATTAATTTTCAGGATAATTTAAAACTTTCCAATGAATTAGAACGGATTATGAAAAGTAACATATATAAACAAGTGGCCAAAAGGATTAATATTGATGAACATATATAATAATATAAGCTTAATACTGTACCTGTTTATTCACTGTTCATGCATGTTAACGTGTGATCAAGCAATCAAGTAGCTAGTTAGCTAACTAAATTGGGTGGGATTTGGTTTGTAATGTGCTTGAATAATAATCACATGAAATAAATCTCCCAGATATCTTCAAAACTAAGAGAAAGTTCAATCGTATTAGTGAATAGTATGAGAAAGGAATCAAACGGGTGACGAGACTTGTAAAAGAATAGAAAAGATAACGAAGAGTTGGAGCACACGTGGGTTAAGGGAAGTCAAAGATTCTCTTTACATATGCTTGTTCACACTTACCTTCTAACCAAAGATGCCATCTCTCCATCCATTTCATACTCTAATTTCTTTCTTCACTATAATTAATTAATTGATGATTAAATAAATGTGTCCTAATCTTCTTAGCTCAAATCTCAAGTTATTGCTAGCTGGTCAATCATGATTAAGTTTCGGATTGAAGCCACACCTGAGTGAGCCGATGGACAAGGTGACAGTTGAGCTAGCCCCTCTCAAGGCCCCATTTTACAGTGCATGCACTCACCAAACCGGCTTTAATTAAGCCACGCACAACAAGAAGAAGTTTCTTGACATCATCAATGAAGGAAATAAGCAGCTTAGCTAGCTTCTAGCTGCTAGCTGTTTATCAATTTTGGTCAACTAACCAAACTCTTACATTTTTCCACGTAAGACCAAGCCAAATCCTACTTAGCCGTGTTGCAAAAAGGTATCTAACGTGTAAGCTTCTTGGAAACTATGAATTGTTGGCATAGTCGTCCATCCATCTCTGTATATAAGCAATCTCATCAAGTTCTCAAATCTCTCTTCTTCCCCAGAGCAGAAAATATATAATTAATTAACATATATACACACACAGCTAGCACATCTGAAATGGGCAATTGTTGTATACATCAATCATCGAAGATGGTATGGGATGGAGAGGATTGGGGGTCTTTTGCATCGAAGCATAGAGTAATGGATGAAGGTGAAGGTGAAGCTGAAGGGGACCTGCATGATCATGAAAATGGTAGCATTAACGTGGAGAAACAGAGGCTGCTAGGTGAGAAGAAAGATGTTTCTTCTTTAACTTCGTCACCATCTACGAGGGAGGTGAAGATAAAGATATCGAAGAAGGAGTTGGAAGAGTTGGTACAACGAGTGGACATGCAAGGGTTGTCTCTGGAACAAGTCTTGGCAAAGTTGATTGATGGTAATGATCGATATCATGAGACGGAGCATGAGCATCAAAGGCATTGGAGGCCAGCCCTGCAAAGTATTCCAGAGGTCAACTGACAAAGCCCCCCCGCTAGAGCGCAACTTGAGCTAAACATTCTTTCCTCGTCAACTTCCAATTTTCATTCTTTCATTGTACATTATATACGTGAAAATGGCTCGTAAAGTACTAGTTGTTGTACAATTGTAGTACGTAAGATGATCCGGAGATTAATTTTGTTGTACAGAAGTTCTAGTTAGAACATTTTTACTTGTGTACTTCCATCTTGTTTGCCTGCATATCTGTAAATTAATTAGCTAGCCAGATAGAGCCGTCTCATCTCATTTCTGTCAACAATTAAATCTTGTTCTCTTTCCAATCAGTTACATTACATGTCGCCATTATCATCAGAATTTGAGTCCAGTCAGTTATGAAACCATTAACATTATCATTACCAAGCTCATGATCCAATGTACATATTGTACAACAATGTCAATTCAATTCCTCTTAAAACTTGACTATAAATTCTTTGTACAAATTCAATCAAACAAAGAATATGGGTTAAGGGCTCACAGCAGTGGCCCATAGAGTTGGGCTGGATTGGACAAACTGAAAATTTTCCTGGCCCTATGTCTAGAAAAGACTTTTTTTTTTTTTAATTTGTGGGTCAATACAACACAAAGCAGTCTTAAATGCGCATGAAACTAACGCCAGAAAAATTAAATATATATAAAACAATAACAACCTGTCACATGCTTACTTATGTTATGTCATGCCCCCTTCAGCTTTTCACACGGGTGAGACACAACACAGAGACGGAAAGGGGACAAAGCAAAGTACCTATTCACACGTGTCAAAGTTGTCCAAGAGACTAGTGGATGAAGATGAAGTTTAGAGAAAGAAAGAAAGGCAATTGGTGGCTTTAATGCAAGCAGTATGTTATATCTGAGTTTTTATGTCTAGTGTAGGGTCCACTTACAGCTATTTATGATACTGCTTTCTGGTCCCACACACTTTGAAGCTCATTCATGGCTTCTCTAATCTACACTGCACGCTCACTCTCTCTCTTTCTCTCTCTGTTCATCATCATGTCTTTTATTCTTCTTTTATCTCAAGCCCATCGCCACCACCACCACCACCACAAATCTCTGAATTCTGAGATAGAAACTTCCTCACCGTTCTCTTAACTTTTACTTCTCTTTTTTGGAGTTAAAAGAACACAACTTGGAGGAGGCATGAGTGAAGGGGTGTCCCTCCAGCTCACTCACAAAATGGTTTTATTATTGCTTTTTCTGTTGCTTTTATGTAAGTACTAATTCATCTTCACTCGATTCTTGTTTCCCTTTCTGGGTTTTGTTTATTTTTGCATGATCTGTTTGTTCTGTTGCTTTGCTCGGGAAGAAATCGTACTGTGTTATTTTTTAGTTGGTTTTGTGATGTGTGTTTCAGAAGTGGGGTTTCTGTTGCTTGACAAATTGTTTTATGTTGTGTGAAACTGCTCATACTTTTTGCTTGGAGAGTTGTTGATTTTGAGTTATTGTTTACTATGATATGGTGCATTGTCTGTTAAGCATATTTGAACTTAATTCTCCTGCATACACCTCAGGCAGCTAGCTTTTTTCTTATTACCATTATGTTGGTTGAGATTTTAATGTGACTTGAGTTGTCATTGTTGTAACAAAGATTGGCATTTTTATATTCTAATTGCTCTAGTAAAGAACTCCTTTGGCGTGGTTATAATTTGTTCTGTTTTATGTAACGAGAATAGATGAGATTGAAGATCTCCTTTGGGTTTGGGAATATCTTAGTAATTGGCACTTGAATATCAAACTTCATGGGTAGAAAACTGAAAACTTGTATTACCATTTAGACAGAGACTCGGTGTTTTAGTGCTATTGTTGTTGGGACAAGTATAGGCAAATATTTAATGTATAGCTCTTTGCAATCTGTTTGCAAGAAAGAATTCAATACGTCATTAGTTTAAGCTAAAAGACAATTACTTAATTTGGTTTGGAAGAACATATACACTCATTCGCAAACAAGAGAAGAATTCCCCTGTAAAGAGATCACCAAAGCATAAGAATAGAAACCACCATGCTAAGGAAATGATCCTTTCTGTCTAAACCCCAAACAGAAAACTATATAAAAGATCCAACAATGCTCTTATTACATTCCCTTTTGGTTAGAGGCGACCTTTGTTGATTTGGAATGTTGCACAGTTGTATCTTAGGATTTTCTATTTCAATTTGTGACAAGTTGTATCATGAAAATTTAAGTTCAAACTTCCCATAGTTTGATTTCTTATTAAAAGCTTTTACAAGTTGGATCAATGGTGGCAAAAAACTCCTTTTTTTTTTTTTTTTTTTTTAAGAATATGATGTTTGCTGAAATTCCATTAGTTCATATTCTCTCATATGAGTCCTGTACATGTACACACTCAAATAAATACAACTGTTAGTTACCATGGAAGTCGTTAACTAGATGAAGAAGATATTACTCTTAGGGTTGGGAGGAGCTACTCCATTGATACACGTGAGTTTGAATCCACCTAGCCAGTAACTTTTGGGTCAATTCAAGCATATGAACTCTCACCTTTTTCCCTAATTTATTGATCTGTGACTTAAACATTATACATGAACCTGAATATGCAGGTATGACATGCATATGCATCTAGATTTTCCCTCCACCTTCTATGGCATTGCCTTTTGCCTTTTGTGAACTAGCTCCATTGAAAATTTCTACCGGCTTGGTACTTGAAGTACTGATATTTCTGATGTTTGCTGTATCATCTTATTAAACCTTGTTTCATTCCAGGTTTGCATGAATCTTCTTGCAGTCCGATATATAATCTTAAAAGTCCTGTATCGATAAACAAACGAGTGGGTGGTCTTTTGCCTGTGATATCTCCGACTGAGGCTCCTCCACCCTTTCTTCCTCTTCTTGCCCCTTCTCCATTGGCACCCTTTACAAATAACACCATCCCAAAATTATCAGGTTTGTCCTTACAGGCCCTAATAATGATAGGTGGCAAAGCCAATGGATTGAAATTTGAAGTTACACGCTCTTGGTGTTTTTGTTCTTGCAGGACAATGTACGTTAAACTTCACTGCAACTGAAAGTTTGATGAGCATGACTTCAATTGATTGCTGGGCCTTTTTTGCTCCATTGTTGGCTAATGTAATGTGTTGTCCACAGCTAGAAGCCACTCTTGTGATTCTTATTGGTCAGTCTAGTAAAGAAACTAATTTGCTTGCTTTGAACGGGACCCTTGCCGAGCATTGCTTCTCTGATATTGAGCAAATTTTGGTGGGCCAGGGTGCTTCTGCTAATCTTAAGCAGATATGCTCAGTTCATCCGTCAAACCTCACTGAAGCATCTTGCCCGGTCAAAGGTGTTGATGAGTTTGAGAGCACTGTGGACTCCTCTAAACTTATAGCTGCCTGTGAAAAGATTGATCCTGTTAAAGAATGTTGTGACCAAACTTGTCAGAATGCCATACTAGAAGCTGCTACAAGAATTGCATTAAAAGCTTCAGATCCATTGAATATGGCTGGGCCAAATGTTCTACCTGATCACTCTGCTAGAATAAATGACTGTAAAATTATTGTTCTCCGGTGGCTGGCAAGTAAACTTGATCACTCCCGTGCAAAGGAAGTTCTCAGAGGACTATCTAATTGCAATGTTAATAAAGGTGGGTTTGGAGGGAAAATGTTTATGTTACAATCTAATTTTGAACAGAAACTATTAAGGCTTGAAACTGCAGTTAATCAACAAGAATTTTTTCATCTCTTTACTTGGTTCTTGTAGGTTTTCCAGATCGTTGATCATATATTCCCCTACGGGAATCTCACAACTCCAATTTGTGTGACTATTTAGATGGATAAACTGTTTGTGTGGTTCTCCTTATTCCAAATGTTCTTGTTAGTAATTGTCACATGTGGTTAGTCTGTTTTTCATGGCCTTGAGAGGCCTAGGTAGCTTATCAGTTTCTAGGGTTCCTTGAATTCTTTATGAAAAGTTAAAATTTTCCATTTTCCCTTTCATGTACTAAGTTTTGTCTGTTTGTTTGAGCTAAGGAATAATTTTATGTATTGTTATTTGTTTTAATGCCAATTGCTACAGCTGATCCAATTAAGTTTGTATCTCGTAGTAAATTTTCTTCTGTTTTCTGCTTCAGTTTGCCCTTTGGCTTTTCCCAACACAAAGCATGTTGCAAAGAGCTGTGGAAATGCTGCAAGTAACCAGACGGCTTGCTGTAATGCAATGGAGAGCTATGTATCGCACTTGCAAAAGCAGAGCCTCATTACCAACTTGCAGGCTTTAGATTGTGCTACACAACTAGGAATGAAGTTACAAAAATCAAATATTACAACAAATGTTTATAAACTCTGCCGTCTAAGTCTCAAGGATTTCTCTTTACAAGGTCAGACCTTGGATCTTTTTCATAATGACACTTGACAACCACATCAAAGACTTTTTTTTTTTTTTAAACCGATAATGTTTTTACTGATGAATATTTCTGGTGTTATTTTGCTATTGAATTGGGATACTGGGGATTCACGATATGAATGCAGCTGCTGGAAGCCAAGGTAAGATAAATACTTTATGCTTAACAACGCAATATTAACAAGGTTGGATAGTTCCTGTTTCCTAATTCTTCAAGGAGTTTCTATCTAGTGGGCACTGTCCTGTTATTTGGCTTATCTTTTATTTCCCACTGATAGTGTTTAATCTTGCTTTGATCTTTGATATGGATAACAGCCACATTTACACTGGCCATAGTCAATACTCTCTAGGCATAAAGACTCAAAATAAACCTCCTAGAACCTGTAGTCAGATTTTTTGTTTTTTCAATCTAGGTCCGTGTTAGTGCAATATAACTTTCTATTGGTCCCCTTTGTTCAAGATGAGATTCTAGTAAGGTGGTATATAACTGGCATATTTCTATCCTTTTCTACAACAGAGTCTGGATGCCTCCTGCCGAGCATGCCTTCAGATGCAACATTTGACAAGTCTTCAGGGATTAGCTTTATTTGTGATCTGAACGACAACATACCGGCCCCATGGCCTTCCACATCTCAACTACCAGCTTCATCATGCAATAAAAGTATGTCCAATAGATGACAAATCAATCATTTCATATACCCAATATCGCGAATCCCAAATGATTTTTCATGCAATGAACTCATCAATCATAGGTTTTAATAACTCTGTTTTACTCTATTTATGATTGTTATTCTTTTTACATATGTTATTCAGCTGTCAGGATTCCAGCACTTCCTGCGGCTGCATCTGCCCAAAGTGGTAAGTTCACAACTTTCTTTCCTTTTTAATCTTTCTCGCTGAAAAGCCTTTGCTTATTGCCTACCTACCATTCAAGAGGAGATGAATTTGAGGGTGAGCCTCAACTGCTCCAATCACATATTGCTTGATAGTAAATTACAATTGAGCCAAGTTAGCTTCTATTACCTATCAAAAATTAACAATAAAGTAAACCCCTTTATGACACTAAAAAAGAATCTCTGAATAAGGCTATTTGACCTGACATTATTTTGATGAGGTTTTGGATCAAATTGAATCATGTCCAGCCATGATTAATGTCTTGTGCCCCCACCATAAGCAGTGAGAATTACATTTTATCTACACTTAATTGGATTATTTGAAGTTTACCCTTGTGTGAATTGAAAGCAATTGTTGTTTATATTGAATGATTGGTTTTGCTTAATTTCACTTTCTCATATGTCACAGGTCTTTTTAATCAACAGTTGAAGTTTTATCAGGTCTTTGCTTCCTCGATGATTCTCATGATGCTTATATAGTTCTAATACATGCCAATGCCATTCCAGCTTATAAAATCTAAATTGAGAAGCATTTCCTTCGACAATACATGATTCTCGCAGCCCTCACAAATATAAAGATAATTGGATGAGGGTTATGTCAAATGTTTATTTTTTCTTATTATTATCCAGGCCTGACCCCTCTCAGTTTAGTTTGGAGAATACGTGGTTTTGAAGTTTGTGTTTTTGATCATATTAAATTATTGATTCTTGCTTGCTTGTGTAATAAAATTTGTTGTAAATATGCACTTGTAAAATCAAGAAATGTTATTATCTGCTACTATTACCACCATTTAACTGTCTATTCTTCACCGTGTAAATTTGTGTTTTAGGTACATTTCATTTGCTTCTCTTCGACGGAAGTTTGATTTTCTCATAATTTATCCAAATTTTGGCTTAATTGTTCTTCTGATAATTGATTCAACCTCTAAAAAAGATACATTTGGGTTATATTTTATCTCTTCAACAAGTATAGTAATGAGTGTGATACTCTATTGTTCAGATAGAGAGAAGAATTTATGATTAACTTTTCGAGAAACTTGTAGACGAATCATTTCAACGAAATCTTTTAATTTCTCAAGTTCACTCTTTCCCGGATATGTATATTGTATTGTGTGTCTCAAGAGTTTTGGACTAATTAAAATTAGATCCGGAGGTTTTAGAAACAAATATTGCAGAAACAGAAAAATTACACAGACACCACCACCATTTTAGAATCAAGCTAAACCTGACCATCATATCTGCTGCAAAAGTGTTGATGTCAATTTCTATTAATATAAAGCTATCAAAGTAAGTAATAGTTTAAAAATCTTTAAATCTAGAATTATTTACCTTACTTCACACGGCAAAGTGGATTAACATCACTAGGACAGTGAGTGACTAACATACCCTGCCCTTAAATCTTGTTCTAATCTTACTCAAAAGCGACACTTATAATAAATTAAAAAAAAAAGAATTCTGAAGTTTGTCAATTTCCGCTATGAATATAACAGTCCATTAAAATTTTTTTAAGTATCTAGATACATTTAAATTTTAATGGTCATCTACTCTTTTTCATCTAAATTTTATATCTTCAACAGAACAGAAGGAAAATTAAAATGTATTTTTGTGAAAAGCGGAGTTTTGCCCTATCATAAGAAATTGATGCTACAGTGCATATTTTCAAACGTCTTTGTTTCCAGGACGGCATTTCCCTAGATGACAAAAGCAATAGTGCCGGATGGTGATGATATTTTGTAGCTTTGTGCATGTAAGTGACCATATGCATTCTTTTGCATTTATTACACGTGATTGTTGGTATCAACTGCCATCGAATTCAGCTCTTAAAAGTTACAATTAGAAAAAGATTATTTCGTATTCACATTCACTGTTGGGTGCAGGCTGCCATTCCTCTGTGTATTGACTGATAAGTACAGAAAGCTCAAATAACCATCGATATGTAGAAATTAGGTAGAAGGTCAGCTCTCTTTAATTATGTATTTTACTGTTAATACTAAATTTAAAAAATAATATATAATTGATATTAAATATAAAATATATTAAAAAATATATAGAACAGAAAACATGAAAACAAAAACTTATATGTTCAAACTTAAACCATAGCTTTTCGTTATTATTATTTTTAATTATATATAATATGTATCACTAGCAAAGATCTGTAACAGGGGGTTGTATATATGAAGCCTACTCATACTTAACATTGTATTTTACTATTTTTCTAGGCTTTCTTTATTTTTTCTGTGTAGGGTAGTTTAGATATTCTATATCTTATTAGATGTTTTAATTTTTCGTGCCATATGAAAAACTTTAAAGGATATTTTATATAGAGTAAAAAATATAGAGGTATGAGATTATTTTGTACTCTCTTATAGTGAAAACTTGCCACTACAACAATCAATAGAGGTAATTCTCAAGTTGAAAATTAACCACTATAAAATTTACATGTCGGAGTTGCCTAGTTTTTACTATATATATATATATATATATATATATATATATATATATATATATATATATATATATATGAGTAGTGTTATATTTATAAAGTTTATATACAAAATTTGTTTATAAAATTGATGCGACATTATTTAGTCAATATCATATTATTTATAAAGATTTGTTATATTAACTTTATTTTATTTATCTTTTACATATTTGATATCACGTTAATTTTATATATAAATTTTATATAAAGATTTTTTTTAAGTATAACATTATTGTGCATCTCTGTCGTCATCAGACAGACAAAAGTTTGACTCAAGTTAGACTTTTGAAGGACGAAAAGAGGAGTCATGCTATAGTACAGTTACTGTACCCATATAACAGCTTTACTGTAGCATGTAAAAATCGTAAACATATATCTAAAAATCGTAAGTGAGTAAAAAAAAATCGTATTTAGGACTTTTATATGTTTTGCATTTACGATTTTTTAACATACAATTTTTATTCATTCGTTTACAACTTTTATAATGTGTTTACGATTTTTGCATAAAATATACAGTTGCTGTATGGATACAGCAACTGTACTGTAGCAAAATCACGAAAAGAGCGAATCTTGGGCAGAGTAAAGTTAAAGAATGTTGAAGAATAGGGCTGAACCTCTAGGCTAGGTAAGTGAGGCGATTGCATGGACCCTCAAAATTTGTTTCAGGCTCTTAAAAGATTATATACGTTAATTAATTAAGAATCCCAAAATATGTTATATATAACATTATTTATCTCAATTTTTACATAATAAATTTTCTTTTGTAATTATTATTTTATATTAAATTAAAATTTAAAATCAAATTATATCCTCCGTAGTTGTAACTATCATTGTAAAATTTAATATGCTATTTTAATTTCAATATTTCATTTCTTAGGCTAGATACACTTTCCAAATACTAAGAATACTTCCCTTAATTTATAATTCATGTCTAATTTTTGAAAAGTAAAATATTATTATGAGAATTAAAACTCGTAATATTTATACATTTTATTATCTCAGAATTTGAAATTTTACTCTTTCACATTAAACTCTTTTATATTCCTCAATTAACTAAGATAATAGATTATCTTAATACAATTCAACTTGATTCTATCATTCTATGCTTTTTTTATTATTTTAAATTGTTATAAGTATTATTTAATTAATTTTTTATTTATTACATATTAGTATGAAGTTATTTAATTTGTAGTTTTATGGTGGTATGGTATAAAATATCAATCTTGGAAAAAAAATTAGAAAAGTGGTTGAACCTAACGAGAACTTGTGGTAGTAATTAATTGAGTACAACCAATATTTTTTTAAGAATCCATAGAGAATAAAATTACAAGAAAAAATTAAATATAATAGTAATTGTAAAAATAATAACACTCTCTCTAAAAAAATTATATAATTTTTTACATATATCAGAAAATAGTATGAATAAATAACTTTATATCTAAAAAATTTTAATTATTAATTTTTTATAATTAATAGAAATGTTCATTTAATTATTTTTATCTTTAGCTCCCATGTATCGTGGAACCGGATCTAACTAAATGGAGGTATTGTATTTGTCACCGAATTCCAATGCACGAATGGCTGGACGTGAACGACATCACTGCTTACTCTTGAACGATGTAATTAGCAGATGCAAGCCAGTAAAAGTATGTATGATTCAAGTCTTAGAATCTTTTCACCCACCACATTTTAATTTTAATTAATAAATCTGATGGACATCTAGTGTGATTGCACCAATTGAATTCAATTCAACGTAGTTAATTAATTTGTCTTTGAATGCATGTCTCTAGATCGCTCCCTACCTCTATGCATTCATTGCAAGTGCAATTAAATTAATGAACCAATGAAAAAAGATCACGATTCACCAGACTTCTCCAAACAACCTAACAGTCAACTTATCAATTGCATCATTGGTTTTTTAGCAATGTTTGGCTATTCCTAAAGCTAAGATTTTGTGGTGCTTTCAATTATTTATCATCTAATTGAAAAAAAAAAAAAAAGAAAAACATATCTAATTACTTCCTACTGTTTTCCTCAGATATATCTTAGATTGTTAAGACAGTAATATTATTACAACTGAATAATGATTAGAATTAGTTAATTTAATTTCTTTTATTAATTGTTTTCCGAACAATGTTATATATATCCACAACCAAATCGTATAACTAACTGCTTATAATCTGAGTTATCAAAAATTCACTAGAGGATAAAAAAATAAAAAATAAAAAAAAAGTTATATGGCCTTCCACATCTCAACTACTAGCCCCGTCATGCAACAAAAGTATGTCCAATAGATGACAAATCAATCATTTCATATACCCAATATGGCAAATCCCAAATGATTTTTCATGTAATTAACTCATCAATCATAGGTTTTAATAACTCTGTTTTACTCTATTTATGATTGTTATTCTTTTTACATGTGTTATTCAGCTGTCAGGATTCCAGCACTTCCTGCGGCTGCATCTGCCCAAAGTGTAAGTTGATAACTTCCTTTCCTTGTTAACCTTTCTCGTTGAAAAGCCTTTGCTTAGTGGCTACCTACCATTCAAGAGGAGATGAATTTGAGGGTGAGCCTCAAATGCTCCAATCAGATATTGCTTCATAGTAAATTACAATTGAGCGAGGTTAGGCTTCTATTACCTATAAAAAATTAACAATAAAGTTAACCCTTTTGTGACACTAAAAAAGAATCTCTGAATAAGGCTATTTGACTTGACATTATATTGATGAGGTTTTGGATCACATTGAATCATGTCCGGCCACGATTAATGTCTTGTGCCCCCACCATAAGCACTGAGAATTACATGTTATCTACACTTAATTGGATTATTTGAAGTTTACTGTTGTACGAATTGAAAGCAATTTTTGTTTATTTTGAATGATTGGTTTTGCTTAATTTCACTTTCTCATGTGTCACAGGTGTTTTTGATCAACAGTTGAAGTTTTATCAGGTCTTTGCTTCCTCGATGATTCTCACGATGCTTATATAGTTCTATACATGCCAATGCCATTCCTGCTTATAAAATCTACATTGAGAAGCTTTTCCTTCGACAATACACAACTCTCGCAGCCCTCACATGTATAAAGATAATTGGATGCGGGTTATGTCAAATGTTTATTTTTTTCTTATTACTATCCAGGCCTGACCCCTCTCAGTTTAGTTTGGAGAATACGTGGTTTTCAAGTTTGTGTTTCTGATCACATTAAATTATTGATTCTTGCTTGGTTGTGTAATAAAATTTGTTGTAAATATGCCCCATTAAAATGTATTTTCGAACATCTTTGTTTCCAGGACGGCATTTCCCTAGATAAGAAAAACAATAGTGCCGGACGGTGATGATATTTTGCAGCTTTGTACATGTAAGTGACCATATGCATTCTTTTGCTCTTATTATTAGTTGAGGGGACGTGATTGTTGGTATCAACCACCATCGAATTCAACTCATAAAAATTACAATTAGAAAAAGATATTTCGTATTCACATTCACTGTCGCATGCAGGCTGCCATTCCTCTGTGCATTGACTAGCGAGTACACAAAGCTCAATTGTTTACATCTAACCATCGATATGTAGAAATTAGGTAGAAGGTCAGCTTCCTTTAATTATGTATTTTACTGTTAATATTGAATTTAAAAAATAATATATGATGGGTATTAAATATAAAATATATTAAAAAATATGTAGTGCAAAAAATATAAAAACAAAAACATATATGTCAAACTTAAACTATAGATTTTCGTTATTATTATTTTTTAATCATATATGATATATATCAGTAGCAAAAATTTGTAATAGGTTATGTCGGGCTGTATATATGAAGCCTAATCATGCGTTGTATATATGGGGCCTAATCATACTTAACATTGTATTTTACTAGGCTTTTTTTTTTGGTTTTCTGTGTAGAGTAGTTTGGATATATATTCTATATTGTATTATATGTTCTAATTTTTCCTACCATATAAAAAAACTTTCAAGAATATTTTATATAGATTAAAAAAATATGAAGGTATGAGATCATTTTGTACTCTCTTTATAGTGAAAACTTGCCACTACAGCAACAAATAGAGATGGCTCTCACTTGGGACATTAGCCATGATAAAATTATTTGTGTCTCGAATTTGCTTAGTTTTTGTTATATATATTATTTTTTTAAATGGTATACAAATTATAAATAAGTATATAAAAATTATAAATAAATATATAAAAATTATATTTTATATACTCATTTATAACTTTTACAAACTCATTTATAATTTTTACACTTATTTAAATACATTATAATTAAATATATAAAAATTATATTTATAATTTTTACATATTTTACATATTTATTTATCACTTTTATATAAATTTAAAAATTGATATACCCAAAAGAAGCATGAGCCAACACGGGGTTAGACTTTCAAAGAGCGAAACAAAACGATTCGTGGACAGACGAAAGTTTGATTAGAGTTAGATATTCGAAGGACGAATCAAAGGACGAAAAAACGAAATCTCGGGCAGAGTAAAGTTAAAAGAATGCTGAAGAAAAAGGCTGAACCTCTAGGCTAGGCAAGCGACGCGATTGAGTGGACCCCAAATTTTGTTTAAGGCTTTTAAAAGATTTTGTTAGTTATTAATTAAGAATCCCAAGATATATATATATATATATATATATATATATATATATATCAAATTTTACATAATAAAATATATATATATATATATATATATATATCAAATTTTACATAATAAATTTTTTATGTAATTATTATTTTATATTAAATTAAAATTTAAAAATATAAAATCAAATTATATCCTTAGTAGTTGTAACTATCATTATAAAGTTTAATATACTATTTTAATTTCAATATTTCATTTCTTAGGATGTATAAACATTCCAAATACTAAAAATACTTAAATTTTTCAAAAGTAAAATATTATTATGAGAATTAAAGCTTGTAATGTTTATGCATTTTATTATCTCAAAATTTCAAAATTTACTCTTTCACATCAATTAATAATAGATTTCAACTCTTAGTTCTATCACTATTTGCTTTTTTTATTATTTTAAATTGTTACAAGTATTATTTTATTAATTGTTTATGTATTACATATTAGTATGAAGTTATTTAATTTGTAGTTTTTGGGTGGTATGGTACAAAATATCAATCTAGGAAAAAAAATTAGAAAAAAGTAGTTGAATCCTAACAAGAACTCTATGGTAAAATTTTCAAAAACAATAAAGAAAATAATGGTGAAAAGTTAGTACTTGGATACCACCAATGTTTAAAAAAAATCCATATATAATAAAATTAGAAGAAAAAATTAAATATAATAATAATTGTATAAATAATAACATTCTCTCTAAAAAAATTATATAAATTTTCATATATATCAGAAAATATGTAGTATGAATAAATAACTTTATATTTAAGAAATTTTAATTATTAATTTTTTATAATGAATAGAAATGTTCATTTAACCGGGTGTAACTAAAGAGAGTTATTGTATTCGGCACTGAATTCCAATGCGCGAATGGCTGGACATGAACGACATGGCTGCTTACTCTTAAACGTTGTAATCGACAGATGCATGTATGATTCGAGTCTTAATTAGAATTTTTTCACCCACCACATTTTAATTTTAATTAATAAATCCGATGGATATCTAGAGTGATTGCACCAATGGAATTCAATTCAACGTAGTTAATTAATTTGTCTTTGAATGCTTGTCTTTAGATCGCTGCCGACCTCTATGCAATCATTACAAGTGTAATTAAATTAATGAACCCGTGAAAAAAGATCACAATTCACCAGACTTCTTCAGACAACCTAACAGTCAACTTATCAATTGCATCATTGATTATTTAGCAATGTTGGGCTATTCCTAAAGCTAAGATTTTGTGGTGCTTTCAATTATTTGTTATCATCTTAAAGTGGATAAAAAGACAAAAAAAAAAATATCTAATTACTGCATACAATTTTCCTCATATATATAACTTAGATTGTTAAGACAGAAATTCTATCCCAGCTGAATAATGATTAGAGTTAGTTAATTTAATTTCTTCTATTAATTGTTTCTTGGGCAATGTTACACTGCAAGTAAATCGTACATCGAACTGTTTATAACACAAAAATTCACTAGAGAAAAAAATAAAAAATAAAAAATAAATTTATATGTCTAATAGAATTTTGTCAACTTAGATCTTTTTAGGATTTGATTTTAGAGGTAGTATTATCCTTGTTTCTTTGGTTAATTGTTGTAATTCTATTTTATTAATACTAGAGTTACGATAATCATACAACCCAAATTTTATAACCTAATATAGTAGTTTATATAATAAAATCTTATTAGAGATTTAATTTTCCTCTCTTTTTTTATTACTCTAGTAAATTTTTGTCATGTAGACTGTCATATTAAGTTTTAGAGTTTGTATTATATGAAGGTTGGAAGTCTATCGTTATGCGTTTTATTTAAGGTTGCAGAGTTTATATTATATGAAGGTTGAAAGTCTACAGCTACTTCTCTGTTCTGTTTAGTGCGGTTGTTAACTGCCATACCACGATTTTATTAGAGTTAGTTAAGTATTATGTGTACGACCTTCTGGTAGAGGAAATGTGTCCTATTTCCTTTGGCTCATGTAATGTAATAGAGGCCCTGGTTGGCAAACACCTGGCAGTAAGGGTGTAACAAAACTTTGTCCTATGAAGAAAATTTCCTCACTGCAGTGGTTGAACTGCGTGAGCTGAGCTTTCCTATTTTTCTGAGAAACTCAAGTTTGATCAACTAATTTAGGTAACGATTTGCTTGTTCTAAGACTTAAATAAGGAATTCTACACAAGCAGGTGGGATTTGACTTATTAGCAGGGGCCCGGATGATGATCAATAACTCTCTTATCCTAGTTTTTTGGTCTCGAAACTCTTCGATTGCAGAAATAGGCTAAGAGCAATATCTGATACAATCAATGATCATCCATCAAGTTGCTTCACCACTTTAGAGTTTGGCACCTAACTTTCATAGGCCATGAATCATCCGAATTACAAAAGTAAAAAATTGAAATTGAAATATTCGGAAGGTGTGCAATGTGCTGCATGCGTACAGGATCAAACCAAAATGAGAAAACAAGTTTTGAAATAGAATTAATATTGGCCTCCATCAATTTTGACAGATTCAAGACCCAATTTTTTTTTTTCTTATTACTATGTACGTCATATGATAGGAAATTAAATGCATCATTAATTGAAGTAGGGGCCGTTCAATGTATAAATATTGATTGTGAAATGACCTGATTAGTAGTTAAAACTTAGTACAAGAAAAAAAAAAGAATATCAATAAATACCTTCATATTTTATCTTAAATTTATTGGAACGACGGCTATTTATTTTTAACCAAATTGAATATATATTTTAATACCAATATTCTAATTAATTTGGTCAATATTTGATCTCCTGATGAGTTGAAATTAATCAAATAGTAATTAATTAGTTGAACGCACACGCAGATGAATCGTTACTTAATATTGTACGAGCATATGTAGTGGAAGATTCTCATATGTGAGCAGCCCCTTGAAGCGAATGATATATATATATATATATTTTTTGCGGCCAGTTTTGTAGTGGCTATCCTAGCTTAACAATCTCTTCCATCCGTCCAAGTGTGACAATAGGTAGCTAGATTGCGTGCGTCTATGTGTATGTGAACTGCAAGGGAAAGGGAGAGGGAGAGACCATGGCTGACTCCAATGAACATGACACGAACGATAATGAGGTCATTGAACCCATGTTGCAACGCAATCAATCGAGACCAGAGCCGGTAAGCTCCGCACTTGAAGACACTCTCTCCGACACCAGTTTGTCATACTTTCAGCGACTTCGCAAGGCGTCCTTGATCGAACTCAACACTCTTTTCCGCCTTGCAGGCCCAGCAATAATTGTTTACTTAGTCAACAATTTGACGTCCATGTCCACTCAGATCTTTTGCGGCCATCTTGGCAACCTTGAGCTTGCTGCTGCCTCTCTCGGTAACACCGGAATCCAAGTTTTCGCTTATGGGCTTATGGTAACCTAACCTAGCTCTCTTTAATTTTTTTTCCTTTTTTGCGCTCATATATATCTTTGTTATCAATTTTTTGATTGATAATATATAAATGATGAATGGTGAGCCAGTGACATGATATGTTAATGGGTACATGCAGTTAGGGATGGGAAGTGCTGTTGAGACTTTATGCGGCCAAGCTTTTGGAGCACACAAGTACGGTATGTTAGGCGTTTATCTTCAACGATCAACAATCCTATTAACGGCAACTGGGATCCCACTCACGATTATCTACATATTCTCCAAGCAGATCTTGCTCTTACTTGGTGAATCGAGTGCCATTGCCTCTTCTGCTGCTATCTTTGTTTATGGCCTCATTCCACAAATATTTGCGTACGCTTGCAATTTTCCCATACAAAAGTTCCTCCAAGCCCAAAGCATAGTATTCCCCAGTGCATACATATCAGCAGCCACGTTTGCGGTGCACCTGGCAATAAGTTGGCTCGTGATTTACGAGTTAGGTTGGGGTTTGTTGGGTGCTTCATTGGTTTTGAGTTTGTCTTGGTGGATAGTAGTGTTTGCACAGTTTGTGTACATTTTGAAGAGTGACAGATGCAAGTACACTTGGACCGGTTTTACTTTACAAGCCTTTACTGGGTTATGGGACTTCTTGAAGTTGTCCTCAGCATCAGCTGTGATGTTGTGCCTCGAGACTTGGTACTACCAGATATTAGTTTTGATTGCCGGATTGCTCAAGAATGCTGAAATTGCTTTGGACTCCCTCTCCATTTGGTAAGAACTTAAACACTAAAAATGAACGCTTTATAATAAAATTAAAAACGGCATTTCTAGTAGATTGGTTTCAGTAAAATCATAGTTTTCTAAAATCAATGTTATCTTTCTGGGTCAACAACCTGAAAGTATATATTTTGATTTTGGCGACTTTCAGGATAAATCTTGTACACGTAGTTGTGGTAATCAATAATCATGTTTACGTAGATACCTAGCATCCCTTTATTTGAGCAACAACCAGTCAACTTGTCTAGCTTTAGATAGCTTCCCTTCTGAATCTTCAAAATTTCTTTGCTCTAACATTTCGTTCGATCCTTTTGCAACACTTGTATGGATAGAAATTTATCGCTTTAAGCAAAAAACGAATGGATATTGATATATTTATAGCAAATATAATAATTTGAAAAACATTAAAAGAGAAGCAGCAGTTAATTTACCCATTGACTGATTATATATATTAATGCATGTAGCATGACGATTTCTGGGTGGGTTTTTATGATTTCAGTTGGTTTCAATGCTGCAGCGAGGTACGTGAATTCGTAATTATTGTTATTCTTGTAGATTTAATTACATTAACAACGTATAGGCAAAAGGTTAATTAATTGAATTGAATTAAATTGAATCAGTGTGAGAGTGAGCAATGAGCTAGGGGCTGGACACCCTAAATCGTGTGCATTTTCTGTTGTGATCGTAACCTCAAGCTCTTTAATCATCGCTGTGATCGCGGCTATCCTTGTGCTTATATTGCGCCATGACATCAGCTATATCTTCACTAGTGGTACCACCGTTTCCGATGCCGTCTCAGAACTCAGTCCCTACCTCGCATTCTCTCTCATTCTCAATGGCGTTCAGCCTGTTTTGTCGGGTAACATATATAATTTATATTATCACTTTTTTTTTGTCCTTTGATGAAGCAAAAACACACACACACACACATATATATATATATGTCTACGTAATAATATATATACCTAATCTTCAAACTTCAAACCTAATTTGCCTTATAATTTGACCAGACAAGACCAACTTATACATTTTAAAAATTCACTTCATGCAAGCAAACCCTGGTGTTTCGTTTGTCAAGAAACGTAGTAAAACAAAACTAATTTTATATTATCATTGTCTTTTTCTCTTTTGATAAAGCAAACATACATATACATACATACATACATACATATATATATATATATGTCTACATAATAATATATATACCTAATCTTCAAACTTCAAACCTAATTTTGCTTATAATTTGACCAGACCAACTTGTAAATTTTAATAATTCAGTTCATGCATGCAAACCCTAGTGTTTCGTTTGTTAAAAAAAGTAATAAAACAAAACTGATTAGCTTTGGTAATTACTTAATGTGCGCATGCACAGTATCCAGGGTTTACTCTCTAATAATATATAATTGAATCTTTGTTTTATCATATCGAAGTTGATTTGTCTTTCTTAATTAGGATACGACGAAAAGGATGTATATAATAATGCACTCACAACAAACAGACAAATCATTAGCCACTATTAACTCGATTTGATTTGATATGTTGACGGTAATAGTATTTTTACAGTATCGTGTTTAAATACGCTTGTTCTATTCAACGAATCATATATATACTCTCATTGATAGATAATATATATTGTCAAGAAGATGCTGGCAAAAGTTAAGACACTTCACAGAAACACTTTGTTGGCTATGTAATATTTCATTTTCGGCCTGAGTTTGAGTCTCATGTGGCTGTAGCCTTTTTACCATTCTTGATGTGCCTAGCTACCATTAATAAAGCAACTGGTAACAACCAGTCTTTGAAAAGTACTCAACATATATATTGTGCAATCAGTTGTTAGACATTCTTTTCAATTATCTGATATATTCATTAATTAATTGATCTAATGATTACTACGTTGAAGTTAATTAATCATGATTAACATTAACTTTACTCTCAATTACATAGGGGTGGCTGTTGGGTGTGGATGGCAAGCTTTTGTTGCATACGTTAACGTCGGGTGTTACTACATCATTGGTGTTCCATTGGGCTGTCTTCTCGGCTTCAAGTTTGATTTGGGTGCCAAGGCATCGATTTACATAAAATTAAAATTTTCTCTTGATTGAAATTTTACCTAAACTTCTTAAAGATTTTACTATATATTTATATGAGTGTGAGGGACATGACGTGTGTGTTGATTGGTTATAGGGAATTTGGTCCGGGATGATTGGCGGCACTCTTATACAGACTCTTATCTTGTTATATGTTACATTTCGGACGGATTGGAATAAAGAGGTAAATTCCCAAAATTTGATTATACTTGGTGGTTGGTAATCATATTTATACAACTAATAATATTGTTAGTATTAGAGTTCTTGATAATTATAGATATGTCAAGTCATATCTGGTAGGGACAAAGGACAAATGCCAATACAACTTGACTTTGTGCTATGGCAATTCTTTGGTAGTAATAGACGATCTTTGACATTTATAAAAAGGTTATAAAAAGGTCCAATTCTGGATATCCTTTAAGTTGAAAAAGACCAAGAAGGAAACCAAAAAGACTTGCAGGGTAGCTGATATCTAACTTAATAAGATCATCTGGCATTCTTGTTTGATTTGAAAACATCTTATACCCAAAAAGAAGAAGCTGAGAAGCAATCATCAAGCAATAACAATACTTGCAACCTTAAAAAAAAGGCTATAATTATAGAAACAAAATGAAATACTCTTGATAACTCTTGAAGAAGTCGAGAGTAGTACAGTAGTTTAAGAAGAATACAAAAGTTAAGATACTTCGATGGTGCTTGTTTCTTAAAATAAGTAACTTATCATTAAGATCTCAATTCTCATAATTACACATTTCTATTATTCTTCTTTAAAACCCTAACATTTGTAGACATTTGTGTTTGTAGAGAGCTATTCATATAAGAGGATTCATTAGATGTAATTAATAATGTAAAAGAATACAATTTCACAATAAACATGAATTGAGAGGGTATTTACTAAAACAATAATGCTGAACTTATAATCTACATACAACTCAAACTCTACACTTAATGTAGTAGTCTACATGGTAAAATCCTATTAGAGATATAACCTCCCTAATTCTTTTTTGTTTTTTCTTCCTATAGTGAATTTTTGTCATGTAAACTGCCTAATCAAGTTGTAAAGTTTAGGTTATATGTAGGTTGTAAATTGAGCACTACAGTATTAAATTGTTCTAATCGATCTTCATTTTATCATACAGTCTATGCAATTAATATAATTGTTTTGCATTTAGTATAATTATTTCATAAATCTCCCTTCAAATCTTTCTAAAATATTACAAAATCCATAGTCTTGCCATCTAGTGTTAAATTTCTGGGATGCTTCAATGTGTGTAAATATATTTAGTGTGTGTGTGGGGTAGATTAATTCTTACCTTATTCGTGTCTTATAAATATAAAACTTCAATGTGTGTATATATATTTAGTGTGTGTGTGTGGGTAGATTAATTCTTACCTTATTCGTGTCTTATAAATATAAAACTTCAATTTCAGGTTGGGAAAGCAAAGAATCGTTTGGAAAATTGGGACGACATTAAGGAGCCGCTCCTGACTGAATAAAGCCTCTTTCAAATTGGGCCAACTCATCCTGGTTGATCCAACTATACTGGGCTCAAAAATAATCTCGGCCTACCCAAGATCATAAGCCCGAGACCCACATCACAACTTCATCCCAATTGAAATCTCTTGTTTTCTGAGCTTGGAATTCTTCTTTTTCGATTGATTTTCTATTTTATGATAGCATATGTAATTTTCTCCCTTCACAATTGAGAAACCTCGAGCGGGTTTATTTCGTGATTTTAAAATAATTTTTATAAGAGTTGTTATATCCAACCCCCATTATTTAACTCTCAAGTCCCCACTTCTAAATTTATCCCATAAAAAATTTTTAACCTCCGATTATTTCTTATTAAACCCAGTTTAACTCTCAAAATTTCCTTTACCCTTTTTATGTTTTATTCACGCGCAACTTTTTAAAAGATATGTGATTAACAAAAGCCGACAAATATACATCTTCTTCTCTAATGATTTGCGCCTTCAATTAACTGCCACAAAGTTCGACAGAAGACTCATAGTGCAATACAAAGAAAATTCACTTGCATCATCTCATTCTACAAATATACATTCTCTTTCTTTCTTATTTATTTATTATTATAATTATTTCTGATTTTCCCTACTTTAGATTTAGAGATGATAAATTCTTTCTTTTTAAAATTTTGTACGGCTCCAAGTTCAAGAACTTAGAAGAAAGGCTGGACCATCAACCATGCAGTTTTAGATATTACCAAAAATAAAAAATCTCCATGACCATAATATTTTAGTAAGCGACAACAAAGATGAATCTGAAAAATCATTGGAGGAATCTAAGAGATAATCATGTTTATGAAAAAAAAAATCTCAAGAGATTAAAGGAGATTGTTTTGTTGAAAAAATAAATTAGGTTTGATAACATCAATCACAATGAACCTAAACAGAGAAAAAAATTGACAAAAATTAAAGTTCTAAAATAATAAATTTGTAAACTTAGAATTGTTTTGTCCTCTTTAGCAATTTCATATCAGAATAAAATTGTCAATAAGATTTAAAAAAAAAAAGTCGAGGCTGAATAGAAGGACTCTTTTTATAAATTAGAATGATCTAAAACAATTTTTTATGTAATATTTAAATGTTATTTCAAAAGTTAAAAACCAAGAAAAAATGAAGGAACCAAAATTTGTAGGATATAGTTATTTGCATTTGTGAAGATCATCTTGGCACATTATTTCTCAATGAACCAATAAGAGCTTACTCCATGCACTCTTTAATACATAAAAAATACCCTCAAATAAATATCTTTTCATGTGCGTTCTTTTTTTCTCTTCACACCCGAGCTTATAATCTAACGAAACCTTCACATGTTATCCCCTATCCTCATTGCAATAATGCGCTCTCCAAGCCTTCACAGTCTATCCCTTATCCTCTTCGAAATAATGCTCTCCAAGTACAAGAAAAAAAAAAAAGAATCTGAAATGAGAAAAATAAATGACATATATAGTTCGCACTCAACATGTGATAAAATTAATATTGCATATGGATAAGAACAATATCCGTTTTTGATGCATTTTTAATGCTGCAACTAGAAGCAAGCCGTTGATGAATAGGGAAGAAGCAACTGAATTACAATTTTCCCACGTATTCGACTGTTTAAAAAAAAAAAGAAAAAATTGAAAAAATGGACACAATTAGGGGCCTTTGATGAAATTTGGACACATCCTGAAAAATTTTCATGCCATAGACACTTTTTTGACAAAAAGACTCAATTACCTTTATATATTCAATTTTTTCCCTAAACCTTTTTTTTTCCTCTTCACACAAAAATTATCGAAACCCCTCGACACCGCTCGAAACGCAAATCGACACGATTATCGACTGAGGATAGAAGCAAGACAACGCAAACAGAAGCATCCATCAACACTGTGGTATGTTTATTTGTCAGTTTTTGGTAGTTTTAGTGATTTATTTGGTTGTTTTCTGTTTCGTTAGATTTGATTTAGTTTTTAGAGATTCTTAATTAGGGATTTGAGTTTCCGTCGGATATGTGAACTTGTTTTGTGTTTTTAGGGATAAATCTAGTGTTATTATGTGATTTTTGTGGTTTGATGTGTATGAAAACTGTGAAAACTGACTGGTTTCAACACGAGGTAGACGATGACGAGTGTCGGATTTTTCTCGACATCACTCGACACTGACGCGTCGAGTTTTGTCGAGTTATATCGGATTCACAACCGATACTCGATATCAGTCTATTTTTTAAGACATCGAGTGTCAGATTATGAATCCGACACTCGACACTACCTTTCGTCCGACATGTCGAGTATCGGATACATGAAAACCGACATATCGATGTCTCGAACCATATATCCGACACTCGACATGTCAGATAAAAGGTAGTTTCGAGTGTCAGATTCATATCCGACACTCGAATAATCCGACATCCGATAAAGTCGTATAGTCGATTGGAGGAATTCGATAGGAGTTTTGTCGGTTTATGTTGTCGAGACCTATCGAGTGCATCGAGTTTTGTCGAGTTTCGTCGAGCGTTTTGGTAGGTTGCTTGTTTGAGCTTTTTTTTTTTTTTGCCTCTTTGCATCATATTTAACTATAACGGTCTTGTATTTGCATGTTGAAGCAAATTACAAGTGAATTTGGATTGTTCTTCACCTTGAAGACACTATATGATGAGCACTACCATACGGTGATCACAAACTTGGCAAGTTTAGACTGTATTGAATGGATTCGCGCGAATTTCGACTGCACCGTGATTTCATGTCATGTATATATTATGTTTAGTTACACAGTTTTTTGGGTTGATATTTTGTGGATATTTACACATTATTGTATAGTGATATTTTTTTGTATGGTCGCCCATATTTTTCATGTATAGTGGTACGAAAACTTTTACATATATATTTTTTTGGTTGTAGTAATACATACATGTTTTCCATGTTCTTCGAATCTCATACACGAATCTCAAAACGAAAAAGCACATAAATTCATGTTTAATACGTTAATCTTACATACATTGACGAAGCACATGAATGAATGTTTCATACAATGACAAAATCACATTTATGAAAGTTATTAATTTGAACCAGCTACAAATTGGAATAAAATCAATAGACTACGGCACTTACATCAAACAAATAATATTACATTGACAAAATAACTCCTTCTCTACATTTGGTAAACATCATCCCCTATCATAAAGTGGAACTGGGTTTCGGCAAGTTTGTCGATTGTGTCCAGAACTTCCACAACGCCCGCAAGTTCGAGACAAGCTAGACTCACCGACGGAAGGGATTCGATTCCTCTGAGGACGATCGACTGGTCTCCTCATGACAGGTGGTAGAACCACTCTACTGCGAACCTCCTCAGGAACCATCCAATTCTCACTAACTCCAACAGGAACAACAGGCAGAGCATATGCATGTACTAATATTTCAGTCGTATACCAATGGGCACAATAATCATGGCATATCAGTAGATTCATTCGTTTGCAAACAGTTAATACATGTGCACACGGAAACTAGTCAAGATCAAACACCTGGCATCTAAACTTATGTTATGCTTATGAAGATCCCAACCTATTTCAGTACTAATACAATCAACCAACTCATTATAGGTAGCAGACCTACGAATTATCAATGGCTTCGCCCTCCCACCAGTGTATAAATAACCACAATTCTCTTGCATAGTCCAAGAACCATTGTATAGAATAAGTATGCATAAAGTTTTCATAGCCTGCATGATAGAGACATATCATATAAGTTTGTGGACAATAAATCATTACAAAATTGCTTACAAAAGGCACAACAACGACATTTCTGCCTAAACGCTCGATGAAACTCGACGGTAAACACTCGACACTCAACAATAATCTCGACGCGCGACGCCGACGCTCGACTACCTCGACACATATACTCGACACACGAACTGGACGAAATTGCCATCTGACACTCGTCATGTTCGGCATTCAACTGGACGCACTAACACGACACTCGATCCTAGACTCGACACAACCCCTAGACACTCGACACGACTATCCGACATGTCGAGTGTCTATTAGACACAACCACTTGACACTTGATGTAGCTCGACAAATCTCGTCTTCTTCCTTATCGACTACGATACCGAATTTTCTCACAACGAATTCCAATTTCTAGCAAATGTTGACAAAAATGGCACTATCTTTAACCATAGTTCACATACATATGCCTATTTTAAGCTACATCATGCGATTGACAGTTATCAAAACAATAAATAACCAAAGCATTACAACCTACTGAAATTTTCAAGCCAATTAGAGAGAGAATAACGAAAGTTTTCTTTACTTTGTTGCTCAACTTCAGTTGTTGAAGATTATTTTGGATAGTGATGTATATGAAGGAGTGACTGGTTTCTTTGTTTCATTTACTTCCTTTTTTTTTTTAAATTCAATTACATAAATAAGGGTAAGCGTAATTCAGTCTTTTGGTCAAGAAAGTGTCTATGGCATGAAAATTTTTTAGGATGTGTACAAATTTCATCAAGAGCCCCTAATTGTATCCATTTTTTCAATTTTCCCAAAAAAAATGTAAGTTTCAAATAATATAATTGAAGCTACAGTTTAAAGTGAAAACTTAGATTAATCTATAAATAAATACATGAACAACCACTTTTTTCGAGTCTAGATTTTAACGTAAGTTAATGAACAATTCAATTTATAAACTCATGATCATCTTGTTTTTTTTCACAAATTCGGCTATAAAGTTACTAAACGCACTTGGAAAATATAAATCATTGTAGATATTATTGGGAATATTTAAAATAAATTTAAATAATATAATCAAACAACAACATATTGAAGAAATAATAAAACATAAATTAGATTAACATAATAATATATTAAATAAATAGAAAAAGGAAAGAGATAGAGTAAGAAATATGTGGCTTGAGCACTTGGGAGGCATGTCAAAGGTATCGTCTTAAAACCAAAGAGTTCTCCCATCGTACGGGTCATATCGGTACTTAAGAGCTCCAAGATACAACCCAGTGCTCACAGCCTATCTTCTCGATAAGCACGATCATCAGAAGAAAATAACATATCTTCATGTGTCGCAGTTGCTTAAAACATAGAAAATAGTCAAAGAATATTCACATTTTAATGTTAAAACCATGAGACTCATTTATATAATAATCTCATAGCTTACGTCACTTACAAATTAATTCTTATAACTCTCAAGCCATAAGTTCTTAATAAAAATATATACGTTACAAATAATAAAAATTGTAACTCATGTTTTTACCATATTTATAATTCTTAAAATTAATTCCATATTAAAACTCATAACTCATTATTTAAAACTAAGTTTTATACCTTTTATCTCCAACAATCCCCCACAAAAAGTTTAAAACTTTAAAACTTTATAAAATCAAAAATTTAGATATATAAAAAATACTCAAAAAATTATATATATATATATATATATATATATATATTTATATATTTATATATAAAGAGCAACATTCTATTATGCAATAGGTATAGGTACCTTTCGGGTTTGAACCTATACTTAGTGTTGATAGCATCCATTTGAGAAACCCGAGTGAATAAAGTCTTGAACTTGATTTCTTGACCAAATTTCAAACTATCACACACATAATATTGATGAAGACATAGTCTTGACGGGTTAATGCTATTAATGGTCATGCATTCAATCTTGATTTTCGTAAGAGTTTTAGAGAATAACCCAATTCTCACAGTTGCAGCCCTCACAACGCTCTCACTAAGGTGAGTCCTCAAAAGATATATGTGACCTATACCTCGCAAAAATATCTAGCCTTTGGACTCATCTAAGATAAATATCCTTCCTAACATCACATATAACAAGCACTTTACTATAAGGATGAGCAGGATCATATCTCCTCTAAGATATGTTATTATAGTTGTGCTTAACAAGTCACGCAGTAAGGATTGTTCCTGCTCATTAAACCTCTTTCATGTGATCTCCAATCTCAGAGGTTGGGTTACTTTCCTCGATGACTCCCTTTGGGCTTAAACACATCCCCCTCGATAATTTAATTAATTAATTAGCATGCTGAAAATCTTTACAATTGCACAAAATCTCTAATTGATTTTATCTTTGAGAATTTGTTCCCATTATTTTGATGATTGATTGCACTAGCTCTCTTAAATAATATTAAATATTTCACAAAAAGAATGTTAGAGAGTATAAGAATATCAAATACACAATAAAGAAAATTGAAGGAGCACTTAATCACCTCATAAGTAATAATATTTTCAAACTCATACACAAAATTAATAATCATTTAATAATTTATAATATTATTTTTTCTCAAAATATCATAAAAACATTAACAGCCATCAAATTAAAAAAAACCCTCATATTAAGTAACATTTTAAATACACTAGAAATAACTCCATAAAATATTAATGCACTAATTTGTTAAATTTTAAAACTCATCAAAATAATAAGTACACTCAAATCATTGTCATCTTAATTGTACAAAATTAAGAACTAAAATATGAAACTACTTAAAAACTAAAAACTCCCACATTAAAAAATATTTTTTCAATCCTCATATTAATAAGATATTTATTGCTAAAATTGAAAATATAATATATAAATCATATATGTATTTAATAATAATCATTAGCATTTATGCTACAATTTCATTCAATACAACTACATAATCATAATAATCTATTAATCTTCTTAATATACTCTAGTAATCAATTATTTATATGTTATCATCTAATATGCATGATAATCATAAGAAACTATGAATTAATAGCTCACCACCTTGCATATAAGTTTATAATAAACACATGAAAATGCATAATAAAAAATTAATACATGCAAGTAACATAAAAATTGAATTCTAAATCAATTTATAATAATATACAACCAAGATAAAAGATTGTCTTACTCCAAAATAATAACACACTTAATTAGTAACATATAAAATTAATTAAATATAAATAATCAACCTATAACAAATATCAATAGTAAAAATTTTAATAACTGAAATATTTATTAAACCATAATAAAAACTCATAAAATGTTTGATTATAAAACCACTACATGTAAGTCATCTATATTCTTTAAAAACAATAAGAAAATTTCAATATTTACTAGACAAGCGTAATAAAATAAGTTGGTATACAAAATTGAGATTCATATATAAGCAATAGAAATAAATAATCTCCTCATCATATTTTAGTAACCATAAGCTATCAATATCGATAATTAATAACTACACGAATTTATTAATCTATATCAATAAGGAGATAAAAAAATATTTAGCACAGTACACACAAATACTATTGCAAAAATTGCAATACAATATATTCAAACTAATGCATTTGCTATTAAGATCATTGCTCTTGAAATATAACATTTAAAGAAATGATATATGTTTCAATCTCTTCTAATACAGCTAAAAAATGAATTAAAATAAATAGATGTAACAACTCTTTGTAACTCAAAGCATCATGCACTAATAATCTAATACCACAATATATGTATAACGACAAATAAACAAATATTTAATATATCACAAGAATATTTTTCTATTGTAAATAAATAGTCATGCTAACTAGATAATAGTAGAAATAACATAAATAATTTTGTATTATCTCAAATTAAAAAAAATCTATTACCATCATATTGTCTTGAGGTTGATAAAGAGATCAAATCCCGATACTAAAGTTGAGCCAATAACTCTAAATATACATTTGTGCTGTCAACACAATTTGAAAGCATTAGGCCCTCCCCATGATCAAAATAAAATATTATAAATAAACAAGGTTAAGAGAATAGTTTAGTAAAATATAATATCTGAAACACAAAAGCTATGCAATTATCATAATGTTGGAACTACATTTATCACTCTTTTATAAATCATAGAAATATATATATACATGTCAAAGTATAATACTAATGATAATATACATATTTTAATGTGACATGAATAAACAAATAGAAAATTAGCAACACACTTTCACAACTTGTGCAAGCTTACATTTTTAATGTTTATACATTAACAGATTTGTAACTCGTGCAAGGACAATGATTTAATCAATGTTATACTCTAGATCACAAAAAAAAAATCGCACAAATATATATTCACAATATAAAGAAATAAAAATCAATCCATTAACTATATCATAGTTAAATTATACAAGTAGTAGAATCAGTCAAAATATATCATCATAACCAAATCTTATAGACCTCTAAAAAAACGTATCAACATAAAAATATCATTGGATAAACAAAATAAAATAAGCAGTCAATATACTTAAAAACTAATCACATTATATACCACCCAGTGATAAATTAAGGTAAACAATAAAATATATAACACACTCTTTGGCTTTAGATTGTTGGGAATATGTTGGGAATATTTATTATAAATTTAAATAATATAATCAAACAACAATATATTGAAGAAATAATAAAACATAAATTAGATTAACATAACAATATATTAAATAAATAGAAAAAGTAAAGAGGTAGAGTAAAAAATATGTGGTTTGAGCACTTAGGAGGCACAAAGGCATTGTCCTAAAGTCAAAGAGTCCTCCCCTTGTGGGTGTCATATCGGCACTCAAGGGCTCCAAAATACAACCCAATGCTCACAACCTATCTTCTCGATAAGCACGATCACCAGAAGACAATAACATGTCTTTATGTGTCGCGGTTACTTAAAACATAGAAAATAGTCAAAGAATATTCATATTCTAATGTTAGAACCATGAGACTCTTTTATATAATAATCTCATAGCTTAGGTAACTTACAAATTAATTCTTGTAACTCCCAAGCCATAAGTTCTTAATAAAAATATATATGTTACAAATAATAAGAATTGTAACAGGTTTAGAGATCAACGTAAGCAGACCTCCAGTCCCTTTAAATTTTTGAACTTTTGGGCTGAACGAGAGGATTTCTTGGAGATTATTCAGAGAGAATAGTCTATGCCTATAGATGGGGATCCTATGTTTCGAGTCACACAGAAATTGGGTTTGTTGAAACGTGAGTTTAAGACTTTGCATGCCAAGGCTTCTAGTCACATCTATGGTAGGGTCATTGAGGCTAGGGCTCAGTGGGCCGCAGCTCAGGCTGCTCTAGATGAGAGCCCTTATTCCCCAGATTGTATTTTGGCTGAGAGGGATTTTGCTAAGCAGTATTCTCAATTGTGCAGGGACGAGGAGGCTTTCTTATGACAGCGGTCAAGGATCCAATGGTTCTCTTTGGGGGATCAGAATACCAAGTTCTTTCACAAGTCTCTGATCCATAGACAGGTCAGGAATCGGATTCATTAGCTTGAGGATGAGGATGGTACTATCGTTACAGATCAAGGTGACTTAGGTCATCTGGCTGTAAGGTATTTTCAGAAATTGCTTACAGCTCCTTCTCGACCTTCTATTGTAGATGCTTCTCGGTTTTTCTCTGGAAGAGTTTTTGAGGAGATGCTGCCTTCTTTGGTGTGCCCTATTACTGATGATGAGATCAGGTTAGCTTTATTCTCGATTTTCGATGATAAAGCTCCAGGGTCGGATGGGTACACCTCTCTGTTCTTCAAGAGGGCTTGGGACATTATTAGTGTCGAGTTTAAGGCTGCTGTGCGCTACTTCTTTACGACTTGTCGGATGCCGAAGTGTGTTAATGCAACTAGGGTTGCCTTAGTCCCCAAGGTTGAGACTCCGAGGACTATGAGTGACTTTCGACCAATCTCTTGCTGTAATGTACTCTACAAGTGCATCTCCAAAGTGATTGTGAAGAGGTTTAAACCAGTTTTACCTGATGTAATTGGGAGTTCACAATCTACTTTTGTCCCAGGTCGGAGGATCTCTGATGCCATCCTATTGACTCAAGAGCTCATGCATAATTACCATCTTGGGTGCTCGCCTCCCCGGTGCGCTTTAAAGACGGATATTCGCAAAGCTTTTGATACTGTTAGTTGGGATTTTATTCTTTTGGGGTTAAAGACGATCGGTATTCCAGAGTGTATGGTTCGATGGATCGCGACGTGCATGTCTTCTGCACATTTCTCTATTGCTTTAAATAGAGAGTTTCATGGTTTTTTTCCCACCCCCAGAGGAGTTCGACAGGGTGATCCGTTGTCACCATACCTTTTTGTGTTAGCAATGGAGGGTTTGAATGGTATTCTTCGGGAGGCTTCTCAGAGGCCTGGTTTCCGATATCATTAGAGATAGGGGTGTTCACGGGTCGGGTCGGGTCGGGTTTTTTCATACCCGATCACAAACCCAACACTGTTCAAACCCGATTATTTTAACCCGATTCGAGTTACTATTTAATACCGACCCGATAAAAATTCGATCAACCTGATCGGGTTGAATCGGGTTTAATTTAATTATGTCAAATATCCAAACCCGATTTGCAACCCGACACTGTTCAAACCCGATTATTTTAACCCGATTTGGGTCACTATTTAATACCGACCCGATAAAAACCCGACCAACCCGGTCGGGTCGGGTCGGGTCGGGTATTTTTGAACACCCCTAATTGGAGATGTCAGCAGATCTCTCTCACTCATCTTTGTTTTGCAGATGATCTAATGGTTTTTTGTAGGGCAGATGCGGGCTCTGTTAGTGTGGTTCGTAATGCTTTGCAGGAGTTTGCAGAGCTCTCTGGTTTAGTGACAAATTCTGCCAAGAGTCATGTATTCTTTTCTGGAGTCAATGATGAGGACCGAACTGTGTTGCAGGCCATCTTGGGTTTTCAGGTGGGGAGTCTGCCAGTTAGATATTTGGGAGTGCCTCTGATTAGTACCAGATTGCGCCCTTCAGATTGTACTCCATTGATAGAACGAATTCTATCGAGGGTCAGATGGACATCTGCTATGTTGACTTATGCTGGTCGTCTTCAGTTAATCAAGTCGGTACTTTTTTCCATACAAGTCTATTGGTCATCCATATTCATATTGCCGGCAACTGTGGTACGAAAGATTGAGGGTATTCTGGCTGCTTTCCATTGGAGAGGGACCTCTTTGTCTCGTTCTGGGGCCAAAGTAGCTTGGGATTCGGTTTGCTATCCGTTAAAGGAAGGAGGATTGGGAATTAAGCGAGTGAAGGAATGGAATCAGGCCGCTATTCTAAAGCATGTTAGGAGACTTCTTTCTGATAAGTCCTCCACATGGTCTTCTTGGATTCATAAAGTACTCCTTCGGGGCGCTCGTTTTGGCAGGTTCGAGTTACTTCTGGAGCCTCCTGGTCTTGGAGGAAGATTTTGCACAGTCGAGATTGGTGTAGGGGTAAATTTGTCTCTTGTATTGGATATGGTCGTGACACCTCACTTTGGCAGGATTACTGGTTGCCACAGGGGCATCTTTGTGATTTGTTTTCTTTCAGGAATCTTTCATCTACAGGTCTTCCCTCAAATGCCAAGGTCTTCGCTATTATTCAGGATGGGGATTGGACTTTTCCTGATGGTGGATCGGCCCTTGGACGAATTTGGGACTCTATCAGCTTTCGGCCTATGATGGGGACTCCTGATCGTATTATTTGGAAGGGCCACACCTCTGGAGTTTTCTCCATTGCCTCAGCATGTGAGTTTTTACGAAGTAGACGAGCCGTGAATTTATTTCATCATCTTCTTTGGTTCCCTGGCCATGTTCCAAGACACTCTTTTATTCTTTGGCTTGCCTCCTTGGGTCGTCTTCGTACTATGGATTGATTACAGCATCATGGCATGTTATCCTCTTCGGGATGTGTTCTCTGTGCCTCAGCAAATGAGACTCATGAGCATCTTTTCTTTAGATGTCCTTTCTCATCTTCTGTATGGGAGGAGATTACAGCTAAGACTCTTATTGTTTGGCCATCTTCTGATTGGCTCACTCTACTTCATTGGGCTTCTCTTCATCTTCAAGGCAGAAAGAATTTTGAGCATATCCTTGCACGTTTGGTCTTTTCTGTCACAGTTTATTTTCTATGGTATGAGAGGAATAATCGTGTGTATCAGCAGCGTCATCGGACTTGTCGTCAAGTGATTGATGAGATTTTTACCTTGGTTCGCTCTCGGCTTCTAACCTTGGAGGCCAAGTATGTGATCACTCATCAACTTCGTGTCATATGGGGTCTTCATCATTAGTTTGTTTTCTTGGACTTTATTTTGCTAGATTGGGCTAATGTGCCCTTTTGTTTTTATTGTTTGGGTGATCTTGGCTATGTTGTAGTTGGTTTTGGGCCTATGCGCAATCGTTTTGTCTGGGGCCTTTGGCTTTATATTCTGTTTATTCGTTTGAAGCTTTTGGGCTTTGTTATTTCCTTTTGGACTTGTGAGTATTAAATACTCTTCTTGGGGTATGCCCCTCGTATATTGTACTATCTTTTTTCTTTTTATGTGAATAGTAATTTTTTCAAAAAAAAAAGTAACTCATGTTTTTATTATATTTATAACTCTTAAAATTAATTTTATATTAAAACTCATAACTCATGATTTAAAACTAAGTTTTAAACCTTTTATCTCCAATAGATATTCTTGGTTTAAAAAACTTGGTAAAATGTGATCATCCAATTGAGTTTCAAATTGCTTACAAATGAATTCTTTTAATTTTTTTCAAAAGACTTTGATGTTCAAGAGAATGATATATGTTTGGTAATATAAAATTTCTGAAAATTATAATCCAATTTTAAATATATTAAGTTTTGAGCCATAAAAATCAATTAATGTCAAAAGACATGTGGATCGATCGATATCGACCCACGTATCAAGTATAAAGAGAATACTACGATACCTATTGGGTGTTGTAGTCCAATAGTCCACTTATTAACTTGAGAACTAATGTGCTCAAGGGAACCGAGGAGGATTGTGTGGTTGGGAATAGGCCATCTTGCTCGAAAAGAGATCATCGTGCTCGCAAAAGGACTATCTTGGCCTGGAGCGCATTTCAAAGAGCGTTTCTCCTTAATCGTATGCGTCTCCCAACTGTGCAGTGTCTTTTAGACCTACGATAGCACAAGTCGGATACCTTCGATGGAGCTAATGAGCTCTAAGCTACAAAACCATCTAAACACATCAGAGAACGTTGGTCTTCCTAGCGTTTACCCTTCAACGCTTCAGTCATCCTTGAGGTGATGATTTAATAACAAAGTGTACATGGAGAGTATTTAAGTAGAAAATAACATCATAAATAGTAGCAGATAAGTAAGAGTGACGGTAGGTCGTGAACAGTGAAATATAAACAGTGAATCGTGATCAATGAATAGTTATGGATGAGAAGTTATGGGTAAGTGGCGGCTCAACAGTAGCAGCTGCCCAGAGTTTTCCCTCAATTTTCCCCCAAATCGGCTCTTCTTTCCCCTTGGTGGCTGCGTAGAGTTTCTCAAAGCCTTTAACTTTCACGCCCCCTTTTTCAACCTAAATTCTTCTATTTATAACCCTTTTACACATATAAAGTTCGTCTTTTTATAATCCCTTTTACACATGTGAAAGATTTAGGATATTCAATTAGTGGCAATGGCTCAACAAGGACTATTTTATCTTTTCATATAGTGTAATATTTTCTATTTACACTAGTCTTCCCAATTACAATTAAGAAAATGAAAAAGGAAATTAAAACACAGACAAACAAATCCTTTATGTTTCCAAATTTGGCCCCCAGAAAATGTAAACATCAAAACTTTCTTTCGGAAGCACCCAAACCCATCTCAAATCCAACTACGTAAAAGACCAACTGTTCAAGAATTGAGAAGCCGCCGTTGCCTCTGGAGAAATAAAGAAGCAATTGACTAAAGGCCAAAGCAAATCCCTCCTTCATCTTTGTCCATTCACCATTAGCATTAGCTGTCTTATCATTATAATCTTCATCAATATTATCGCAATATTTTCTGATAAATGTGAATATCTATTACCAAAAAAAAAATAGTAATAATAGTTTGAAGTTTGAGATATATACGGATTAAATGATAAGGATAGCAAAATATGCATGGTAGAATTATTTCCTACTAAATTAGAAAAATCTGCGCCGAAGAATTGAAATGTAAGGATTACAAATTGCATATCTATATTCATCAAACTATCAAAAGCAGCCAAAAAAGACTGAAAAATTCCAAGTGCAAATTCAAAACATAAATAATGACAATGCGTTGAAGCCTTATCAAAGTATTTCAAGTTGGATACGGCCCGTGACTGATCACGTTTGTACCGTTTCAATGACAAAGGTGACATAATTTCAGAGCCAGATCAATGACTTTTGTTTCTACATGAATGCCAGCTCATAAACAACTCCTTTTTTATATTCTCTTGCCTAACACTAACAGTTGTGTGTTTTATTTCTCATCTCATGTACATGCCACATACCATAATTTTACTATTAAAATTGCTTCTGTTTTCCTCAAATCCTAACCATTCAATGACACAAGTGTCACAGAGCATTAAATTTTTAAAGTCTTAGATAAAATTAATTAGATGGGATGGCATCTTAATCCCTCAATGTGTGCCTTAAACATATTCTTTAATATCTTAAAGTCTACATATAATAACCCTAGTGGGATATTATAAAAAACCACCCTCGTGATTTGCCTTAATATCATTCAGAAAGTATGTTTCGATAATATATTAGTGTGACTCCCAACATTTGCATATTTGTATTATCCAGGTCCATCAAATTTGTATTTTTGTATCGTTCAAATCTTTTTTTAATCATCAAAATAGACCTGGATGATACAAAAATACAGACTTCTAGAGTCATATTGATATATTTCTCAAACATAATTTTTTGTGATATTAAATAAACGTAGGAGGCTTTGATACTATCCAAGAAATTATTTGTTATAAAAATTATTTATGTAGATTAACTTTAATAATCTAATATAATATTCTTAGAGAATATAGTACATATTTTTTAAGTGTTGACAATTGTAAAGTATGTTAAGACAATTCTATTTTGATACATGAAGTTTCGAAACGATGAATTTGCATGAAGATGAATTTGAGAGGGATCCGCAATCTGAGCAGCAACAGGAAGGATAGGGAGACTTGGACCGATCATTCTTGGGTTTCCAAAGAGATTAATGTCAGTTTCTTACGTGGGACGAGCATGACATGGTAAATATTCAATACTATTCAGTGTCTGACAGTTCCATTCTATCCAAGTATGATATTGTGATTGATTTGATAATGGTCTGCACTTGCCTTGAAAAGCCAATCCATATACGCTACCATTCTTTTCTTTCAATTTGATCACGACGCGACCCCCCTTTTGTCTTTACTTTGTTTTTATTTAATATTATCTTTCTCTTGCCCATCTTTCTGCGCCAATTTCTTCGTTTCTTTGTGCTTTGCATTAACTCGGCAATTCACTCCACTCTTCTCTTCTTATCTCTGCAACGTCGTCTGTATTGGCGCCCCTTTCACTTCGGTTCCTTTTGTTCTGTTCCTCTCTCTCTATCTGAAGCCAAGGTCTGTTCTTTCTTCTCTAATTACATCAGTTTCAGTTCTTTCTTATTATTTTGGACTCTTCACTGTATCTTTATCTGTATATGATGGTGTTCTGTAATTTGTTTTCATCTGGGTCTGATCATAATATTTGCAAAACATCCTTTTTTTATGATCGTCACTCTGACTGATTGTGTTTGTGCATGGTTTAATTTGTTTTTTTTGCCTTTGGTTACTACTGATAAGGTGTATCTGTTCTGTTCTGTTCTCTCTCAAGTGGAGTTTTGTCAGTAAATATGGTCCATAGATGATGCTTTATTCTATTTTATGTGTTGCATGCAAGGTATTTCTGATTTTATTAGGGGTAACATGAAAACCTTAATAATGCTAATAATAATGGGCATTCGATGTCTATAATCATTTGGGTTTAATTTGGATGCTTAACATAATCTGTTAAGTAGGCTTCACATCCTCGTTCAATATACTTCTTTTCACTGTTCATGGTTACGAAATTCAAGAATCTTGTGTATGAAATGGAATAACAATTTTATTGCAGCATAACCGAAAAGCAGTCATGTAAGCTGCAGCACTACTATAGAATAGTATGAGCCCTATGTTCATGGTTCTGTCAATGTTTCATGGAATTTGTTTAGTTTTCAGTATGGACTCTGGTTTTGTTGCATTAAGATTGCATCGCTGCTTGCTTTTGAGTTGGTGCTTTTTGTATCATCCAAATGATGTCCTTGGAAGCACTCAAAATGATGTCAACATTAACCCATTTCCCTATTTTCAAAATTTTATCAGATCATTTTAAGATAGAATAAGTACTTTTTAGGAGGAAGAAAAGATGGAGATTACCAATGTAATGGAGTATGAAGCTATTGCAAAGCAGAAGTTGCCAAAGATGATATATGACTACTATGCATCAGGGGCAGAGGACCAATGGACTCTTAAGGAAAACCGAGATGCATTCTCTAGGATCTTGTAAGCTCTTCTGTATATTTCAAATCAACCAATAATTACCTTTGTTTTGGGTTAATCTGACTTTTGGCTGATGATATTCTATCTTTTCATTGCTTCTTCAAATCTGAAGAAAAGTTTTATTTTTGTGAAAAATAGGTTTCGACCTCGCATCCTTATTGATGTAAGCAAGATTGACATGACAACAACTGTATTGGGCTTCAAGACTTCAATGCCCATCATGATTGCTCCAACCGCGATGCAGAAAATGGCTCATCCTGATGGTATAAGCCTCTGCTTTCAGGAACTTGAATTGATTATGGCTAAATGAGTGCATACACTGAGTTAATGCTTTTATGTGCTTCGTTTTATCTGCACATATGCATTCATGGAATACACATATGCTAAAAAAGATACACGTGTAATAACTCTGATGTTTTGAACTTTTGCTCCATTGATCTAAAAGTGAAATTAATGAAAACATGATCCTAGTGGCAGTTCCATGTGGAACTAGTTTGTAAAGAATTGCAAAAGTTTCTGCAGAAATATGTTCTATCTAATTGTCAGGTGAAGTCAAATAGGTTTTCTGCTTCCAAAATCCAGATGCTTTCTTATGACAGCATGAAGGGTGTGTGGTAGCAAATCTGATTTTTTCGTTGGACATCTAGGACAGAAAAAGATATGCCAATCTAATGACTTCAGATGAATGCTACACTTTTTACCTCTAAAATAGGGCTAAGTCTTTAAGTGCACCGTGCAGCGGATGCACCGAAGATCCTCTCCTGAAGTAGGCCTATTTATTCAATACTGTTTTAGTATTTAGTTGCTTTGATTTTCAGAAATGACTGGAAGATTTTACACTCTTTTAAAACATACAACTGGAACATTGCTTTGGACTACCATATGTGTTTCACATCCTAATCTACTTTCTTTGATGTGAAATCATTTAGTTTTGCTGCAACTGCCTCTCTGTCCTCTGTAAATATATTTTGACAGTCAATTAAAACCAAATAATCCATTTGTGACCAAAGAGTGTATTGTTTGCAGGAGAGTTTGCAACAGCAAGAGCAGCTGCAGCAGCTGGCACGATTATGGTTTGCTTCTAAAATTTTGCTCTTGGTTGAAGTTGTACATTATAATTAAGCTCCAAAGTGTGGACTTTGTAGGCAAAGAATTAGGGGCTTGATATGCTTTATTGTTGTCGTTATAGTTATGATCTTTATAGTTATATCAAGATGCTGTGTCTTTTGGCCAATCAATGCATGATTTGTTCTTTCAGACACTTTCCTCATGGGCTACTTCCAGCGTTGAGGAGGTCGCTTCAACCGGACCTGGAGTTCGATTTTTCCAACTATATGTGAGTTTGAGAAATCATTTTTCAATTACTGTTGTCTTTCTTCTATTATGAGCATGTAATATCATTGTCTGCTTCTAAAAGAGAATATTGAAACAAAGGATTTACATTTTGTGAACCCATGTTGTTACATTTTGCCACTCAATTTTCACAAATCTCTATGCAAATATATATTGAGCATGCGAGGATACCTGTATGTCTCGGAATAAGTAATGCATTCCCCTTTTCCTTAAGGCCTTGCTTAACTTTTTATAATCAATTTTCAAGTGTACATAACTTTTCTTATAAAATTTTATCTCTCATGAAACTCGTCAAAAATATTATATCTATTTGGAAATACAGGCAAGTTCTTTGTCTTTCCAAAGGAGCATTTGGAGTCATTTGATCTTAATGGTCTCCATTTATTCCTGATCTCGGAATCATTCATGCATGCGAATGTTTTCTAATTACAGAACTATATTATCATTTGTGTGATTACCCAATCTATAATTGCTCGCCACTTAAATTCAGGTGTACAAAGACAGGAATGTTGTCACACAGCTTGTGAGAAGAGCTGAAAGGGCTGGTTTCAAGGCGATTGCCCTTACTGTGGATACTCCAAGGCTTGGCCGTAGGGAAGCTGATATCAAGAACAGGTGAATAAATTTTTCAAACCAGGATGAAATGGGAAAAACATAAATTTTGAGAGATCTAGTTTAGCTATCTAATTGTTCAATTGATTTACTAGTTTGAACATCTAGTGAGTCTAGATTAATCTAATTTTTTGTGAACTTATTAAATTCTTCAATGTGTTTCCTCACAGATTTACTTTGCCCCCGCACCTCACCTTGAAGAACTTTGAGGACTTGGATCTCGGCAAGATGGAGAAGGTGAGTGACTTATGGCGAACTGATTTTACTGTTATGGTTGTGGCACTTCCATGTTTCACAATTGGTAAGCGTGACCTTGTAGAGTAATGACTCTGGACTAGCTTCATATGTTGCTGGCCAAGTTGACCGTTCACTTAGCTGGAAGGTAAGATGTCTGCTTCAAATTTTCAGAATTTTCAACTTTGTAACTCATCACTTTTGCATTTGTTAATCTTCATTTTGTGGCCTTTGAACAGGATGTGAAGTGGCTGCAAACAATAACTTCATTGCCAATTCTAGTGAAGGGTGTTCTAACTGCAGAGGATAGTAAGTGTCTACTTCTGTTTCTCCATCCCCTTCTTAAATGGAGTTGTTATTAACCGTTTTTATTACAATCATGCAGCAACTATAGCCATACAACATGGAGCTGCAGGAATCATTGTATCCAATCATGGCGCCCGCCAGCTAGATTACGTCCCTGCAACTATTATGGCTTTGGAAGAGGTACATTTGCTTGCATTTCCAAATAATTATACGATTTTCTTAATCATTATGGTTTGTAGTATCTTTTCCTGTTCCTTAAATTTGATTGAATAATTTCCTGTAAACTTCACAGGTTGTGAAAGCAGCACAGGGCCGAGTTCCTGTATTCCTCGATGGTGGAGTCCGCCGCGGGACAGATGTCTTCAAGGCTTTGGCACTAGGAGCATCCGGAGTATTTGTAAGTTTACAAATTTGAAGTTACTATGCAAAATTGATTATAAGAAAGTTAGGTACACATAATATTTATTTTATGTTTTGCTTTGTTTTGTTTTGTTTGTTCAGATTGGAAGGCCTGTAGTGTTCTCACTAGCTGCTGAAGGTGAGGCTGGTGTGAGGAAAGTTCTTCAGATGCTTCGTGATGAGTTTGAGCTAACAATGGCATTAAGTGGATGTCGCACTCTTAGGGAGATTACTCGGAACCACATTTTGACTGATTGGGATACCCCTCGTGCTGTAGCCAGATTGTAGTAACAACAGGCCCACTTGCTTTCAAGCTGTTGGCAACTTGGCAAGGCCTTTTCGTTCCAATAACTTGAATCAAGATTCAAGGCACCGTCTTCAACAAATTATTACCATTTCCAACTCATTCTCTCCTGCGTTTCACCTCTTTTGTTCCCTTTCATATCTATCCAAGAATAAATGAAACGGCCTTCAAATTTTTCATTTCAACCCCATTTTGATTTTTTGGCTTAGTATATAATTGAATCAAATCATTGATGGTTACGAAATTGTGTTTTTATTGCAGAAAACGTTTTTGTGCAAAACTACCTTTTTTATTATAAAAAATTGTAGTGTATACAATGTATGTATTTTTCTAACTTGCAAAACGCTTTTTCATTTGTTTCTGTCAACTTAAAAACGTTTTGCACAAGAAGGGCCTCATTATTTCCAATAGATTTTCCATGTAAAAGATGGATTGACTGAATCTGAAAGCTAATTAGAAAAATGAGAAAAACTGGTTCACGTGGAGGATAAGGTCTTGATACTTGAAAAGGGTTTGAAATGAAGTGAGAAACGATGGCACTAAAGGCATCCTTATCCAATAATTGATGCAGAATTAAACAGATCTTAAACTCAAATCATGTCTTTATTAGGCGTGCATGTAGTGAATAGAGACTTGTACTAAACGTGTAGAACTAAGAATTGAGTTAATCAATTAAAAGAAGCAATAGCATGAATTAAGATTGAATATTGTCTTTATTAACAAGTGGGAAAGAGCATGGATCCACTATAGAGCATTGAAATATATATATACCTCCAAACTAATGATTTTCGAGTCGTAGTTTAAAGAATTAAAAAGATTAAAAATAAGGTTAAAGTTTAATGGTTTATGTTAATTTTCAATAATGCTAGACTTATAACCAAAATACAATCCAAATTCTACAATCGGATGTAAAGTAGCAAAATCATATTGGAGATTAACTTCCCTCATTCATTTTTATTTTTTTTCTTTCAATAAATTTTGGTCATGTAAACTGCTACATCAGGTTGTAGACTTTTGATTATATTTAAGTCCTAAGTTTAACACTACTAATAAATTTAAAATAATCCCATAAACCTTTTGTGGCATTAAATAATCTTTATATAAAAAATAAGGACAAAAAAAGTAAATTATTCAATTAGTTAAATGTAAAATAAATTAAATATAGTAACCATATCGGAGGTTGTGAGTTGCATGAAAGGTTTTAAAATCATATGCGGTTGTAAAAATTTTGGTAGTCCTTATAAGAGATTAAGACGGCTATGAGATTTATCTTAAATTTTATAAAAATCAAATCAATTATTTTGGTTGGAATAATATTAATATATCTCAAAGGCTAGTTTTACCTTTGTAATCAAATTCTTACAATTTGACTTGGTATAGTTTTATTGAAAAATTTGCATTTTCTCCTCTGAAGTTAAGGTTAAGCTAAAATAAACGATATTTTGCAACTTCATTTGGTACTTATATTTGAAATTTGTGTTCTTAAATTTAGCGCATAAGTGATATGATATGAATCAATAATTAATTTAGGTTTAAATGATGACACAAAATAATAAATGACATAACAATTATTAATAAGAGTCACGTTACTTAAAATTTAATATTCGAGAGATGGAGATTTAGTTAATCACAATTCTCAATTTAATACAAATTAGATCCTATTATTCCCTGGATCCACCCAATTGCAGCCTAACAAATTAAACATCCATAAATAATATTAATTAATTTTGCTTGGGAAGGATTAAGCTGTCTTGATACTATACCAAGAAATTGTGATGTGACAATTTGATTTGATATTTGCAAATCAACTTGTAAATCACAATCTAACCTTTACTTTCACAATTAAACATTTCACATTTGCATATATTTATTTATCTTCAAATATATCATAGCCACCTATTTGCGAAAACTGTGCCTTATTGTTACACCAATAAATAGATTGATATCACCGATCGAATTTTCCATAATAATTCATTCAGAAAGTACCTTAATTAGGAACCACAAAAGCCTAATCCAAAACAGCAAATCCAGTGTATGTGTACCCTAAATCGCTCGCTCTCTAATTAATGAACAAAAGTATAAAACAAATTAATATTCCAAATTAATCCCAGAATTTGGAAGTGATAAATTTACATGCCTCATGTGATATATATCGATCGATCATCGTAATTTGTTACAAGGAAGAAGCAGAAATTCTAAAATACGATGACCGATCATCCTTCTTCTCAAAACTGTAATTAATGGTAAGGGGATGCTGCTTCGATTCTGTTCTTTCTCTTCTGGAGAAATCGTTGCAGTGATCTCTTCATTGAGAGTCCACTGGTGGGAGTGTTATATAATTGAGATTGTAGAGTTGGTGAAGCTGGTTCCGGTCGGGTTGGAGTCTTTATTCTATCTTCTATTTCCCTTCTTGCGAGCAAAATAATGGCTCTAGCCTGCAATGTTTTCACAAAATTTCTCAATTAGATTAGACATTCTACAAATATTACCAATTATATATGTTTCATGAGAAAAAAATAATTATAAAAATAAAAACAACAACGATAGTAAAAATTATATAAGAAGCCAAATTAATAAATGAAGGATATTCATTACAATCAATACACGCACCTGAAGTTCTGTAACATCACAAACGCAAACCCTTCCGTTGTAGAAAATGGTTAACTGCTGCTGTTGATTATGTGGGCTTGCGCTAGCGCCGCTGCTGCTGCCGCTGCCACTCGATTCTTCCCTCCTTCAATCACAAAAAAAGAGAAGACAATGTCAGATACGTTTGCACACATCACCATCTTCCCAGCACCAACCAAACCAACATTGATATTCATTGTTCTATCTATATATATAAAAATACAAGAAAGAGCTGGCGAGAGATGGAGAGCTTACATTTCATGGTAACGGCCGCGGCCTACTGTCGCGTCCGCCGAAGAAAGAGAAGCAGCAGAAGAAGGAAGAAGGCGAAGTTCCAAATTGCAGTTCCTCCTCATATTCACTAACGTAAAAAATCTTGATCTCCTGATGATGCGGGCAGCGTACTTGTATATATACAGAACAAATAGAAGAAATGAATCGATGAAGCGTTTGATAGAGAGAGAGAGAGAGAGAGAGAGAAAGAGAGAGGAGAAGCGGAGAAGGTTGAAGGTGGATAGGTGACGGGAGTTCAAAGGAGGCTGACTCTTATATATATATATATATATATATATATATTTGAAAATAATAAAATAAAATAAAAACGTGAAGATTTCTGTAGAGTTGTGGAAACATGCGATGAATTCCGTTTGATTTTGAGAGTAGAGAAGAGACCACGTAACGCACAAAACAGAACACAAAAAAATTATTGTTTATAGCACGTGGAACATGACTTTTGTCTCTCTTAATTTCTTTCTCAATCTACCCAAACTACCCCGCCACTTTATCTTCCTTTCATGTTTTTCATTTTCCTTACACGTGCATCACTAATCTCGTCGACGTGTGTTTTTTTATTTATTTAATTATTTTAATTTAGTACGGTAATTATTATTCTGACAACGAGGGAATTTTGGTAATGGTTATATTTGATAGTGGACCTTTTTGTACAGTAGTTGTCGGCTCCTTTTATATATTTGTCCGCTTATTGACCGAACCACTCAATGATTTCACGTCATTTAATAGTTTATAATTTGGAAGAATTAATTGGTTTAATTTCTGATTTATTGTAATTAATTACAAGTCTTACCAAGATAATATTTTTTAGCAACAGGTATGAAATTGACAAAAACGCCAAGTTGCGAGGCGCGGTGGACAAAACGACAACGTGTCATTTTGCGGCTGCGGGCTCAGGAGTCGGCGACGCCTTCTCTTCCTGCCCTTTCTCTCTTGGCTTGCAGTTGACGCTGGAAGTTTCGCAAATGTTTAAAGCGAAAAACTTGAGAACTTTTCTCTATTCTCACATGCTTTTTATTTTTTAAACTATTTTATTTATTTTCTTTTTTAAGTAAGTTTATTGAGATTTCAAATAAAACGGTAGACTTCAGACTCGAGTCTTAACAAATCGTCACGGTTAGTGAAAATAACAAATTTTTTCTCAAATCAAATGTGAGAAAATTTATTTTAAGACACGTGGGTAATAATTCTTTTTCTGTCACGTGGTTGTAAGAAAACCATGGGCTTGCGGCGGTGTTTAACCCACAAGATTTCAGCTTCCACTGCAACTCTTACAGCTGTCCGATTTGTCTGAAAGATGTGATTGCATTTGCACAGTTTTAGTATACATTTTTAAACGATTTTGACACGAGTTTTTTCTAATTTTATTTTTAAAAAAACCATCTAAATTCAACGTTATCTATGAATTATTTATGTGTTTTTATTTTCAAAACTATTGATTGAATATGAGAATTTGAAATATGCTTATGTATTTTACGAGAGATTTGAATTATGTAAAAATGAATGATAATTGAAAAAATTTGAAAAATATTTTTCATTTTCAGATATTACAAAATTATTAAAATATAATATTTATTGAGTAATATAATTTAAAAAAAGAATAAAAATTTTTAAAATAAGAGAGAAGAGACGAATTAGGTGGAATGAGGACAAAAAACTTTTTTTTTGTTTTCATATTGCTTGAAAACTATACTTTACATATATTATACTTAAGTATTTTGTATTATTTGTTTTGAAATAAAAATGACTAAACAAACACTTACTATATATTCTAGGAGATACACTTTTGGAAATAAAAATGAAAAAAATTGGTAAACAAATGGGCTTGCATGTATTTGCAAATTTGTTACATTTTTTTTACCGATTAATATACTATTATTATGTGATTGTTAAATTTTTATTTTTTAAATATTTAATTTAATATCACATCAATATGTAGACAAAGTTTTTGTATGAGTAGAATGAGTATTATTCAAAATGAAAATGACAATGTGGGTGAAGAAAAAATATAAAAATTTAATCTATTAAAAAAGTTAAACGTGATAAACAATGTATTTAAGTCTAAATAGTTGTCATTTTCAAAATTTCATTGGAAAATAAAAGCACCCAAAGTGTTGAATGTGAATGCTATGTATTTGGATTAATTAAATTTGGTAGAAAATGCGATACACATTTGTTGAAGGCACTTGCCACATTTTCTTGGAAACTATAATAAAATCGTACTAGGCAATGACATTTTTTAGTGTAATTTCACCATCATTCTTAATCAATTAATTACGTTGACTATAAAACTTCAACTACGTAATAAAACATGTGTAATATTCATCTGCCAGGAGTTCTTTTAAAACAAATCATTATAGAAAAAGTAACGCTATATTTATAAAATTTGAGACCGAAATTTTGTATATTAACTAACGTGATATCACTTATTTAATTTTATATTATTTATCAACATTCATTTTTGAATTTTTTATATTCATATTTTTGTCCATTTATTGACACATCATTTTATGTACAAAATATTGTATAAAAACTTTGTTAATCTAGTGTTATTGTTTTACCCAAAATGCAAAAAAGAAGACCATTATTTTGAATTTTAAAAAAATCTTGATAGTTTCTGTTTGAGATTGAGTTGGGCTGTTTGATAACTCAGACTTCAACATCTTGACAGTTGCTAAAATTGAAAGCTCCCCTGGAAATTTAGCAATTTTTTTTAATACTCTCACAATAATTTTGGTGTAAAGTATATATACATTTGATAAATATAATTCTCCACAGAATTAGAAAATTAAATAAGGCTTTATTTTATTGTATTTTAGGTGGGATTATTGTTCAATCATAAAATATAAAATAACAAATAATACAAAATTGGTCAAGAAAAAACATATATGCCTCTGGATCAAGCTACTTCATTAAAACACAATCGAAAATGAAAAGTTTTCTGTATACAAACAACTCAATTAATGCAGATTTTCATGTCTTATCAGTTGATGCGAATACCTAATCGAACATATAAAATTTTATAGTAATGTGATGGAAAAGAAAAGCAGAAATTGCATGGAAAACGTGAAAATACTATAAATAAATATTGAGACCCTCCATAAGCCGCCACACACAGTTGTAAACCGTGGGAAGCATTTATCGAAAAGCGCTTCCACCTGATTCAGAACTCCGGATTTTGCCATTTATTGTTTTATAAACTTCCGTATTTTTATGGGTTAATTCTATTTGCCCTTGGAGGTTAGGCCAAAAGAAAATTGAGGATCTCAATTTTCTGAAATTTAAAATTATCCCCTGAAGTTACTGTAGCACCATTAGATTTAACGAAAAATATATTAAATAGTAATTTAACGCTTTATAAACCATTTAGAAAAGGGTATTATAGTCTATTTTACTGTTTATTAACGTTAAGTTATTATTTAATATATTTTTTGTTAAATCTAATATTAGCATTAAGTTATTATTCAATACATTTTCCGTTAAATCTAACGGTTTAATACATTTCTCGTTAAATCTAACTACACTACAGTAACCTCAAGGGGTATTCTTGGATTTCAGAAAACTGAGGTTCTCAATTTTTTTTAGGTCTAACCTCAGGGGGTAAATTGAAATTATCCCTTTTTTTATCAAGGAATGTACGTTATAGTATAATTAAAATTGTTGTACGAACAGTTTGAATTCCCTCTGTTAGATAAAGAGAAACCATCTGGAAAGAAACATGATCAGCAATATAAAAGCGCTTAGTTAATTCTTTAATCAGTTTTCTGTAAAGTAGTTTGGAAAGCAAGAAAGCTTTTGGAGGCGCCTGTAAGAAAGATATTTAAATATAATATTCATGAAGATCAATTGTTTGTGAGATTTGATTTGAAGATTGAGTCGATTAGTAGTAGGTTCAAGTCCCTATCTAAAGAAGATACGTCGACATCTGGGCGTTGCCTGGTAAGTTAGTTTGTTTTATAGCCCCCTGATGTTGAAAGCAATTTATAAAATATAAAATATGTTTATTTTGCATATGTTCAAAAGTGATGGTTTTATATTTTAGTAGATTCCATCACATTGTTGCTGGCTTATGGGATTTTAATTGAAAAAAATTATAGGTAGTATCACCTTACCTGAACCCAAATTTATGCTCATCGAAGACAAAAGCAAACTTTGTTTCTTTGCGGCTGCTTAATTTTAAAGCTACGACTGTTTACAAATGGCAAGCAAATTGCAGCACGCAGCTCGTCGCCCAACTAACAATAATAATATACCTCTCCACAAATTGAGCAGATTCAAAAGTTGAGAAAAAAAAAAGTTTATCTAAAAAGTTAAAACAAAATCCTTGGTTCCATTAACGAATTAACTATAACTTATCGTATTTATCTTTCAATCTCCCCTTAAAAGCTTTTATTTATTTCTATTAACAATAACGCTGGACTTACAATCCAAAATCTATAATATAATTTGACCCTACATGACATAATCTTATTAAAAATGTAACTTTTCTTATTCATTTTTATTTTTTCCTCCCTCTCATAAGTTTTTATCATATAAGCTATCACATCAGGTTGTAAATTTTGAGTTATTTAGATTGTAATTCTAGTATTACTATTCTATCAAACTCAACAAACAAAATAACTACTTTTTAGTTAATTAGGAAAGCCCGAAAACATTCCGGTAAGTGTACATATAGTCCGATAATTGAAAATCTAAAATGATAAGACGTCACTTTTTTCAATTGTCATGCGCAGGCTGCTTTGAAAAGGATGGATAGGAACATGAAAATCATCTAGTGCAGGCCCATCTGAATGGATACTACATTCAGAAGCGTTTGATAGTCATTGACCTACCAAACATTGATTGGGTTCCAGTCTCTCAATTTCACTCATTCTAAACGTGTCAACTGAATGCCGAACAAGTCAGCGGATTAATAAGAAGGTGATGCATGTGAGGGCAAAGGCAAGCTGAGAATTGCGCAAACTTCTATTCAAGTCTAGCCTACTTGAGAATAACAGTTGGTTCATTTGACCATTATCAGCTATATGAGAGACGTATAGAAGAACCCATCATTGTATAATTGGAAATTAGGCTCCAAAGTAGCCAATATGCTATGAAATGTGCTTGAAAAGAAAGAATCTTTCATAACACAAAGGACGCACGTCATCTATTAGATCTGCAACATGAAATGTCAAGTAAATGAGTAAGAAACATAGCATCTTGCAGCTCATGGGGTTCATTAGATCACTCTGACAACTTACCTAACAGGAGAAATGGAAACCATAAAAATCAGATGCATCATCTGTCTTATATTGCTAGACACCAAACCCATCAGCTCACCAGAGGCATGGTTGAAACTTGAAGAATGTGCTGTTGTCGTTCATGTGGAAAGTAAGGCTGTTATGCTTTCAGATGGGTGGACTCTCACCATATTCACAGAAAAATAAATCATATATATGTGGTCCTGATACTTCTGCCACAGCTATCTGTGATCAATTGTCGCATTCTGTTGAAAGTTAAAACAATTACCTGCTACCACAAAGAACAATGAGTCAAAAGGAGACGCAATGCTAATTTCTAAGGGAAGAAAAATTAGTAACTACTAACTACTATCTTTAGTACACAAGGATTCAAAATAAAAAGAGATAAAATTAAAAAATTAAAAACATTGGTCTCTCTCTTTCAAGATCTCAAGTCCAGACTTCAAATTGATCCCTTCAGAATGGGAAAAGGACTAATAGCAAACAGTGAAAGTGTCAGGATGAGCCCTTAGTGTAATGCTAAATCATTCAACAAGAGGAATTCAAAGAAAAGGGGAAAGGAAACTACTCTATTTATAAACTTATTATCACCACAATATGACCAAAAGTATATGACATTGCCAGGAACCCCATACACTGAAAGTCCAGGTCAGATCTGAACATGAGAGACATGATTATGAAGTATACTTTCTTTGGGTAAAAGAACATGAGGGAAAGATAATTAGTATTGGATAATCGGTAAATGGAGAACCATACGCTTTCGAGACGATACATACACCTATCCTAGCAACAGACACAGATTTGTGGCAAGTATATGGAAGCTGTGCACTTAATTTTACTTTGAATTAACAAGTACTTCTACGGCAACAAGCTAACAGAACAGAATAATAATAAATTTGAATATGATAGGATGCTATGCAGTCACAGTCACCCAAGAATGACCTGAAATGTGGTAGAAGCCCAGTAAGCAAATGCCCTACCTCGTCTAACAAGATTTAGCATGACTATATATGAATGGAACCGACCAACATATTTTGATTCTGTACTCTGATAAATAGAGAGATTTCGTGGTTACACTTCACTCACCCACCAACTTTTGCAGATTGAAAATACAATACTGGAGATACACATAAGTTCCATTCAGAAGCCAAAAGCTAACTGCTTCTTTCTCCAAGTTAGAATTATATAATCTTTTATGAGCCTGCACAAACGGAAGCAGGACACAATATACAAGAAGACCACTATGACAATTGTCAGCTAAGATGAACGCTCTATAATCTGCAAAATCCATTCAAGCAAAGCCTGTTTCTTCAATGTACACAGTGTCTCAGCATAATTAATTCTCCTTTTCATTTAAATACTTCCTAGATATCTGCCTTCCAAAAAGACAAACCCCAACCATCTTATCAGTAGCAGAGCTTGAAACTCAGTATTGTGGGATTGATTAGTACTATTGATTTTCTACTTCTACAAAAGTTACTGTAATTTAAGTGCAGCAGATCAATATAATAAAACTTCAAAATCACTTTAATTGCATTTCTACTTTCTTATTTTGAGAAAATTGTTTTTATATCTTTGTTTCATTAAATTACTCTCGTACTTTACTCTTTAAAGGATATAGAGGTGTGACAAAATCTATATATATATATATATATATATATATATATATATATATATAAAGGGGCACCTAAAGGATTAGAACTTCTAAATGGACCTCAGACTTTTTTACAATATTATAAATGAAATAAACTCCCACCAAACAGAAGTGTAAAGAAAAGCATCTCCTTATATTAAACCAGACGACATAAGAGTTTACCCATACCATCAAGACCAAGGCCACTTGGCATCCCTCCATGCAAACCAATGTTCCCCAATATTCCTCTCAGTCAGGTATCTCGGGTCACTTCCTCCAACTTGCAATTGGTTATCAGTATCATGTCCAACTGCCGGACAGCATTGAAGCTTCTGATCACGTATTAAAGCTTCCTTCCTATACTCTGGGTTAGTATACCTTGGATGTTGGATGAATGGCACATTTTTCCACCATAGCTTTAATGCCTACCAAAAAAAAAAAAAAAAAAAGTAGAAAAGCAGTGATTGTTTCAAGATGTAATTGCATAATTTAAGGAATCGGCAAAAAATAACTTTCTTTAGTGCATTTACATACATTACATGGGAAATATAAATTAAACTTGGTTAGCTTTGCTGACACATATGGTTATTGCCAATATATAACACCAAACCCTTCTAGGTGGTTGCAAAAGGCAGTTTTCACACATTAACTTGCAAAAGACTTGTCCCTGCTAGTCATGATTGTTCTTATAATTTATTATATACTCTTCAATTTGTTAAGAATTGAATTCACTCTTTTGTTAAATTTGCAGAATATTACACAGAATAAAGTAAAATGGGTTTCCTTTCCTTTCATTTCTGCTAGGAGTAAAACTGGGAATGAAATCATGCCAAGAGATAAATATTACGCAAACGGCAAAAATGATGCGTCTATTCTACAATTTAGACATACAATTCTGTTTCTTTTGATTTTTATTTTTTAAAAAGGAGGAAAATAATATATTTGGAAGGTAATTAATTGGAGTTACAAACTGATGCTGTAATGCACTTATCTGAAAAATATAGTTAGTTACATCAGGTATTATCATTTTGAAAACTTTAGTGCATTTGATATAGCCTGACTCTTCTGAGATAAATGGTCTCATTAAGACATTTCTATTTGAAATTATAAGGAAATCTAACGATGTTTCAATTCAACTTACATGCCAATATATCCACAATGCAACCTTATGAGGTATCAACCAGAAGTAGGAGGCATGATCAGACTTCATTAGTGAGGATACCCTTTTTGCTCTCAAGGTGGCTACAAAATAGTCACCAAGCTCAGGGTGTTGAACTGAAATTGATACAAGTAAATTCTCTCCAGGATCATTTGCCCTGATGTTCCAATTCCCAAGCATATCCTGAAATGTTTTGGAGAATGATTGCTCAGTACCTCTGTAACATGAAAAACAAGGTGGAATTTATTACTTCAGTATCGGATGTGCACGATGTATGAAGCTCCCAAAGGAACTACTATATGAAGCATGGCTTTTCAGAACGCATAAATGATACGCTACTTGTGCAATTCAGAGGTAGAATATTGATATATTTCAACCGACCAGGAATTGCAAAGAGTGCATTTCTACCTCTTGTCCTGATCTAGGTATAAAAAAAAAATAAATAACCAATATATGTTGGACAAACAAAAACGGGTATCACCTATTGCTCAATGTTAGACACTTCCAGATACCGTTAGGGATTTTCCTCCACCCATCGTTGCTTGCTTCCATTAACTACACAACATAAGCACATAAAATACCTTCTGATGCCATTTATTTTCCCCCGTCAATGATTAAGAAGATAATAAAATGAGAAGTTCACTGTAGTCCTTGGATTTCCTTTTTTTTGTTGCTGCATTATGGTAATAAATCCACTATTCTGCCAACTAAAACCTTCATCCAGTCAAGTTTTCCTCACAATAAGCTGCTTAAACCTCTTCCCTTCAAACACTCACCGAACTAACAACTCATACACCTAATCCTGAAATAATGTATTGGTCAAGCGTATCTTTGTCACTGCCAGAAGAAAACCTAAAAACTTAGCTTGTTTTCCTTATTGCAACTCATATCCAAGTCTTCTTCCCCTACATCAACACATAATCTTCAGAAATTATCTTCAGATGTTTCCTTCTCCTAACTCATCAAAAGCACTACTAAAATCCTAAATCAGTTAATTCCCTGAACATATAACCTGATTCCTCCGTTCCAGCAATCTTATTCCCTTCAAAAATCAGTAAAATCTGTATGTAAATGTTAAGAATCAACCCAATTCCTTGAACCTTTCTACCACGTCTAAAACCTCGACTCCTTAATTGTTTCAAGCTCTAGCCACCAAAAGTCACAAAATCAGAATTGTCTCCAAAGTTTTACTTCATCAATACTGCCAAAATCCTCTTTCCTCCCTATGATTGGTCAAGTCAACATGGCTCCCAGTCTATTGAACACTTCTAGTCCTATAATTTGTATTGTTACATAACTCAAGGAAACAATATTTATTACAAGAAAATAGATCTCTAGTGATTCTTTCCTCGCATTGAACCAAAATTTGATGAAAAAACTAATAACCCTATTTTAAAAAGCATTAACTGGACCAACTAAATTTACTGAAAGCAGGCCTTACCAGTCCATCGCATAACCCACGAAACAGATAACCATGCCATTGAAATATATTAGTATCAAAACAGTACAGGGAAAATAATTAGATTAACTCAGTTCCAAATATCATGCAAAAATTTAACATAAAAATTTAGCAGGACATCTGCAGTAGCACAAATACAAAAAGTAGGAGAGCAGAGGGGCTCCAGAAACATACCATAAACGGACTAACATGTAATGGTTTTGCCACTAAATCAGAGTTGGGATTGAAAACAAACGTTACTCTTTCACCCCATGGCGTATTAGTTACCTTAAAGAACAAGACACCACAAATATGTCAGCAAAAACCATGTAGCTTCAACTTGAATAATCATTTACATTAGAATTTACTACATAATACCATAAAAGAAGTTGGAGCACCACAACAAGCTTGTTCTATTGAATGGATAACAAAAGAGTTAATAACTTTAAGAACACCACCCAAATTTCAAATTAAAGAGGCATATAATCGACACACCTCAGCTATGCACTTGCTCAAACACTGAGTAGAGTCTTCCAGATCATAGCAGTAGTACAAACTAAGCGGATTCTGTTCGTATCCCACACTTGGAGGTATTGTCAAGAGTAAACTGCACAATAAAATTACAATGAAACCAAGTGCACACTTCAATGCTTATCAAATTTTGTTACAGCTTAACACTATTGAATTCATTTCATATTATTAAAACGATAAATATAGATTAAGCATTATAAAAAAAAATAAAAAAAGAGGTGAACTCCACTAAGCGGTAAATGTGGAAGAGAGAAGTTGAAAATGTACACTGGTCCATTCGTCTGAGCGACTCGGCGAGCTTCAGAGGCGGAGAGATGGTCAGGCGGCGGGTGGAGCGCATGGTCAATGTCGATGAGGGCATAGCGGACGGGGTACTTGAAGGAGTGGCGGACAGGGCGGCGGCGCTCGTGCCAGACGGTGCCTTGGTAGAGAGAAACAGAATCGGATGAGTAGGCGCGTGAGTGATTGCGGCGGAGGAGCGTGCGGAACGGGAGGAGGAGAGAGAGAGCGAGGGAAGCGACAAATGTGTAGACGATGGAGCACAAAAGATAGAGCACTTCCATTGTCGTCTCGTTTTGAGGCAAGTGTTTGCTCGTTTTTATGATTTGAGTGGATGAGACGCTTCGCTCACGTATTGTTTCGCTGCCCAGTTTTTTCGGATAATAGGATTATTCTTAACAAACACTGAAAAACAAAAGATAGCTTATAAAAAAAAAAAAAAAAATTGATGAACGATGGTTATATTACTTTCACGTATGTTTTTATAAAAAAGAAAAAAAATTTGAGATAAATAGGTTGAAAATCGAAATATCACAAATTTAAATGAATAATATTAGACTTACAAGTTATAAACTACGTATAATTTAAATTTTACAATACGATGAAATAGTTTATATAGCAAAAATTTACATAAAAAATAAAAAAATAAAAAAATTTATATCTCTAATAAGATTTTATCATATAAACTATCAAATCAGATTATAGAGTTAAAATTATACGTAGGTTATAAGTTTAATATTATTACTAATTTTAAATATTGTAAAATGAAATAAATTGCATCTCAAAGCAATAACCAATTGGTTGGTTAAAAAATTTTATGATCCAAATTCATGCCACATCAAATCCTATGGCTGATTATTGAATTCTAACTATGAGTTTCTTCAATTTATCATATTTATTATCGATGAAGACTGCAAAAAAAAATGAGAGAGTCTGTTCTATCTACGTGGTATCACGTGAATGATACAGCCGATCAATAAGAGAGGAGTAAAATGACATAAATAATAATATCTCCAATTTGTATGTTTCGCTTTTCTTCTATTTTATTGGCCTATGACACCATGTCAACGGTTCCACGATGGCACGAACGAAAGACTCTCTTAAGATAGAAGCTTCAGTGACAGGTAATTTCGTTAGTTAGTAAAGAGGTGGTCCTACTTTCACATAGAGCAAATCGCGAGGGAAAATCTTTTACTATACTTAAAACCATTTTTCCCGCCATTTTTTCCATAAAGGGAAATTTGATTGAGCTTGGGGCAAAAAGTGGTGGTCAACTCGGCGCTCTCTGTATACACGGTGGTCAACCTGTGAGTAGAATCTTATCCCCTTCAAACATCAATAGTGTCTTTTGTATGAAAATTCAGTATCAACCCAAGTCCTTCAGCCATTTTCTGTTATTTGCAGCAAAGCGTCTGCAGCGTTAATGGAACTGCCATATGGTGGTTCTGAAAGCATTCATATAAAAACATCTGTAGCAACAAGCTAGTAATGAATTTTAGTAGCATAAATGAAGCTTGAAAAACTGATTACAGTTGGTATCTTTTATCATCATAAATCTAGTAGAATGGATTTGATTATTTTGAATAATTGGAATTGCAAATGATAAAGTAGAATGCTAGCTCTTGTCTATGATTTAATGTGGAAGAATTTCTATTTTAGTTATGTACTATTCTTTTTAGTTCTTAAAATTTGATCATAACAAATTATGCTTATTTTCAACTCCCTGAAGCATTTCGTTGCTGATCACTACGACCTTCTTTGTCTCTGAGTGTCTAGGTATCCACTGTAAGTCTTTCCTTGTTTGAATCTCGACCTTATCTTTACTTTAAGATTATGCTATCCTAAAGTACTGCTTAATAGAAGGATCTTATCAACGTCCATAAATGATAAATCATAGATAAGGCATTTATTACTAATTTGATCTTTATTTAAGCTTAACTCAACCTCCAAGGAACCAACTGATACTTGAGTAATTTAGAAATAGCTGAAGCTGGAGATGAGAAAGTCTGAACTTCTAGGCATGAAAGTGAAGTTGATCTCTATAAATAATTAACAGAGAAGAAGACTAATATCCCAATTTACTGGAAACAAAAGTATTTGAAGCCTTAAATGTTTCAGCAGAGAGAGCACAATGGTGTCAAGTATGGCCCTAGACACGGTCTCGCATAAACCAAACAAGCAACCAGTCTTATTAGTCAATTGATCAAATGAGAATGATGATAATGTGACTGGACCAAACCCTGGCTGCACATCCAACTTTCATCGCTTGCGCTTCCAAAACGAGGTAGTCCATGATTTAACCGACACTAATGTCGTGCTACATATAGCTCGACAGGAAAAGAGTTCTTAAGGCGTGACTCGATCGCTTGGAGGGCATGTGATAACCACTTGAAACGTAGCAAATAGTAAAGAATTTCCTTTGATTGCAATGGATCAAAAAGATGCTCTTATCATTGTGATGCGTCCATGCTTAGGAACTTAACCGCAAATAGGGAGTTGTTAGGAGTTAATTGCAGTTTCTGAATTTAATTAAAATTTACTTATTTAATATATTTAGTTGGCAGTTAATTGGGGTTGCGGTTGGTTCTCTGAAGGTAGAGGAGTTGTATTAGAATTTGTATTTAAGTAGTCTAATTATAATAGAAAGAAATAGATGAGACATTATTGTTAAGCGTCAAGTATTTTATCTTAAGGGTGGTTCTCTTAAATCAACCTTTTTATTTCTTTCGGTAATTTTTATGTTTTCTACTCCATAAAAATTAGTTCTCCTTTGTTAATTGATTACGTGAATATTGAATGCATTACATTAACAATAGGAAAAAAAAAAACTCTGGAAAATTAAGATATGTAAGAAAAACTCAATGGTAAACCTACCAACCAATTATCATTCAGCATTCACGTTGACAATAGCCCTGGCAACGGGTCGTACTAGAGCAGTTTCGTATCGTTTTGTATTTATATCGTATTAAATTATGTTAATTCAAATCCGATCCATTAACTTATTGGGTCTAAATCTTAGAACCAAAATTAAATGTTGACTTAACGTGTTATCTGAATCCATTCCATTTAACCAGTTTTTTATTTTAAAGTTAGACAATAATATATGTAATACAATTTATATAAATTATATATATATATATATATATATATATATATATATATATATATATATATATATAACTAATAGTTTATACATTTAATAGCTAACAAATATTTTGAAATCCATTGAAATATCCAAATTTAATATAATGCAGAAACATAAATAAAGTTTTATATCCAACATCATTCAAATGTTCATCTAAAGCATATTTAAGATAAATAATTTAAAATGTTTAATTATTGAACGATTCCTCAAAATAAAATAAGACATTTTATAAGTTTCTTCCTTGTATTCCGATCAAAATGTTACATACTTAAAGAAAAAATACTATTATTTGTTTTATTTTTTATTTATTATAAATAAATTTACTAAATTATTCTAAATATTAATATGTTAAACCGGTGAAACTTTTTTTATAGGATAAACCAAAACACAGTCCAATATGAAACGGGTTTTATCATGTTAACTCATTAACAACCCGATCTGATAATATTAGATCCAAAACACGTTTTTATTGAATCGATTCGTTTTGCATTAATGGGTCGTATAGAATTTGCAAGGTCTAGCTGACGCTAGGTCTAAATCAGGGCAGTGGCTTTATACTACATCTCTTATATAGTAGATTATCTTGTAACTTATAATAGGAAGAGTACTCCACTTCTTCAACCTAAGTCCTTTTCAGGACAAAACTATACAAACTTTGGTCAAAAGCAGATAATATCTCGTAGGGAAGTAAGCCCATCAACAATACATACAAAAGTTGCGGTTGCTTAGAAGATCCCACAAAGACATGGATGTATCCTTTAAGTAATTAATTTCAGAACTATCCCCTAAATTTTTACGTCTAAATATGTTGTCATATGGTATCAAAATTAAAATCACCTAAGAGTACTCTAGTATTCCAGATGAGAATTCTTAATTAATCAAGGAGAGAAAATGAGAGAAATGTCATACAAGGATGTCATTAATTAGTCTTCAGATAAACCAATATTATTTATTATTCACGCACCATGCAATAGAGTATGAATTGGAAGTATTAAAACATTAAAGACCAAACTGTTTGGTTAATGATGATAATCACAAATTGTGAGGCTCTAATGTTTAATTTGATTGGCTTGCTAAGACAAAAGTAGTTATCGAAATAAAGTTGCTAGAAACCCTAGAGTACGTATTTGATAAGTTGATGATTACGAATGATTTAAGACCAAATTTTTGGGTTAATAATGATAATCACAAAGTGTAATGGGTCTAATGTTTCATTTGCTTTAGCTATTGAAGGCACAAATAATCATAAATAGAGTTATTAGAAACCTTAAAACTTAAAATACGTATTTGATGAATTGGCGAGTACTGACAAATTGGGCTACCAATAATTTACTAGTCAATTTGTTTGACTGCTTCTCTACCGTAGTTATGTCTCCCAAGTATTTTAGATTAATGCATCTAACAATCCCTTAGTTAAAATGAACTAGGGAGTTAAAATGAACTAGGGTTTTAGCTAAATTTTAAAAAATTATATAATTTGGTTATTTTCTCTTATCTTGAAGTATTTTTTTAACAATAGTATTAGATTTATAGTTTTCATATAATCTAAACTCTATAATATGATGTATCAGTCTACATAGAAAATCTTATTGAAATTATAACTTTCATCGTTCTTTTTTATTTTTTCCTCCTCCGATGAATTTTTATCATATAAATTAACACATCATATTATAGAGTTTAGATTATATAAATGTTATAAAGGCTTGTTTGATCGTGTTTATCCAAATGGAGTAGATCTTTTAGAAACGTGCTAATAGAAAAAGAGCTTATATTATATTAATAAACTGATGGCTATTTGATTATCAATTAAAAAGTTTTTTTAATCAACAAGTAGTTTGATTATATATAATAAAAAAGTTCCTTCTAATGAAAAAATTACTATATACAGGGGCAGAGCTATTAAGGACAAGTGGGGGCTTTTTTCCCCACCGAGAATTTTTTACCAACTGATTTCTCATTGCATTTATTACTCTTTTGTCAATTATAACCCAAATATGAAAGGTGTCTCGTCATATCTTTTTCATAGTTTAATTTTCTTAAACTGTACCAAGTCTAATCATTTCAAATCCGCAATTCTATCATGTTTATGGCTTTACACAATTAAACACAACTTAAAATATAACAAAACAAATATGTTTGTATATTTTATTAATATTTTCTGCCATTTACTTGACTATTCGTGGTTAGATTAATACCTTATACAAACTCAACATTTATTGAAATAAATTATCTAATTAATACTTATGAAACCAATTTTCAAAACATTTACATATATATTAAATGAGAAATATTATTAATTAATATTAAAGAGTTAAGTTATTAGATCTCTTATACTTTGATCATTATTCAATATTGCCCACACTAATTCAAAGTCTTAGATCTGCCACTTAATACAGGGATATACAAATATACGAAAAAAGAATTTATTAACATATAAAAAAACTTATAATTAAAGAGAAGTCCAAAGCAAATTAATTTGATGAGTTGATTTATGTTCAATTTTTTTATTTTTTTAATTTTTTTATAGAGTGGCTATAATTGATTTTTTTCATATTAAGTTTATTAAATAAAAGGGCATAGTGGAATACCAAGAAGAATATAGAATATTTAAGATATTTATAATCTTTTAAAAAAATTAAAAGACGGTTTTCTCAAGAGCTACAATTTTAGGTTTATCATAAAATAATTTTTTTAATCGTTTATAAATTCTTTAAGTGATAATCAAATGATACAAATTAATTTTAAAAGAATTTTTAATATTAAAGAAAGCTCTTTTGGTTCGTAAATAAGCTCATCCAAACATGCTAGTACTATGATTTTTGAGAGGTTAGATTGCGTTTAAGGCGATGATAATATAATACTGTAGATTCGCATGTATCAGAACCTTCCTCGCACGCTCCCTTCCGCCGACGCATTAACGAGCTGCTAGTTAGGGTTGGTCCGGGTGGGTCACCAACGATCCATAAACCGTTCCTTTAAATCAACAAAGCTTACGTGTGTCTTTCCTGTTAGGGTAATATCGTAATTCGACCCGACAAAAGCTCACAAGAAGTGACCAAATCACCCTTGCACATTCTGATGTGGCTAGTTCCGATTTGTCAGGTACAGAATAGACATATGGCGATGGAAACAATGTGTGTGGGCTGTTAACATGTGGTAGTTCTCTCTCTATGCGCCTTAAAAGGCTTCAATTAAATCGCCGAACGCTGCGAGTGCGAGCAATGTGAAGCAGCTCACAAACACAAATTCGCCTCAATTTCTCCGCCCAATTTCGTCTCCGTTTCTAATATAAATTTAAACTCACTTTCTTTCTCTCCTCATTTTCCTTCTCTTCCTTTCACCCTTCAAACAAGCTCTCAGTTTCCTGCTAATCAAATCCAATGGCTGCGATTTTCCAGGGCCTGGGAGCTGCAACTGCTGCGCTGTCACCGTCCAATTGCTTCGATTCCAAGAAGCTTCACCTTTCATCCCGTAGATCTCTTTCAGGTGCGCGCGCGCGCTTTCGTCTTTTACTCTGATTGAACTGAGAAATTATAATTTCTTAATTATTATTATTTTTTTTGGCGATTAATTTAGGAAGAAAAGCGAGCTTCCTCGTCGTCAGATCTGACGGAAGCGTTAACTTTGTTTCCAGCGCCAAGTCTTACAAGGCTCAGCACTTGATCACAAATGCAGTTGCTGTGAGTCTCATCTCTTGTTCTGCACTCTGTTTCGCTCTTTCTCTCTTTGTATAGTGTTACTGAATTCGTTTTCTTCTTGTGAAATTTTTAGACTAAAGCTGATAACTCTGCGGCTTCTACTTCAGCATCGAAACCAGGGTACGCCTCTTTTCTGTATTGATTGATACTTCAAAAGTAGCTTTGGCTTCTACTATCTAATACTTGTCAAGCAATTTACTCGGTCTTGGATTTTGCATTGAGATGTTTCTACAAACTACAATACCGAGTTGACTCAGTCTTACTATCTTTTACTACTGGATTATTGTATATATTGGTTCCCTCGGTATTTTCGGAAACCATGATCGAATGGTATGAGATTGTCCAACCACTTGGAATTTGGCACTCATGATAGAATTGGATTATTATTTGAGATTGGACGAAACTGGATATGTATGCGCTATATAGGACTGTGCTTTTATCTGATGTAGATAGAAATTTTATTGAATATTTATAATTGAATTCAATTTTTTTTAATAAATAATTGTCAACATTTTGTGAAATGGGTAGTTATCTGTATTATTAACAATAAAGTTGTGGTATTAATGTATTGAGACAAATTTGAAAAGAAGCTAACTGAATACTTAAATTTTAATTCAAAATTGATTATTGAAATTTTGAGAATATTTTAGTTATGTTAATAAATTAGCGAATTTTTTAATACTATGAAAGTGATTGTATAATTTGATTATATCCTCGAATTTAGTCCTAAGCGTGGAACAAGGTAAATTCATGGTCATCCATGCATTTAGTTGCCCCCTGTAGGTGGGATTCATTGCTGGGGTTGGTTTTTCTAATCTTGTCCAGCTGTCCCCTTTTGGAGATGGAGAGTGGGAACTTTCATGTACCAAAGATGACTATATGGTTTCTCAGGTGCTTGAACTGATGCATCTTTCCCATCAAATGCAAATCAATGATGGTTTTGAACTTATCGTTTTGGTCTTTCTTTTCCCTTTGTTAGAAGATGCTCCATTCCTTTATGTGTGCAGCTGATCTTCACGGCTATTAAAATTTATCTTTATTTGAATCAGATATGCTCGATAAACATGTTGACATCTCGATGTCCTTGATTGCTTGTAATATCTCTGCATTATCTTTGTGTCTGACAGTTATGGTTAGGTAATAACTTTAATGATTCAATGTTATTATAAGGGTAAATGAGTAATTGGAACAAAGGTGAGAGCATTTGTACTGCCATTATCTTCAACTAATTTATTCCAGTGTTATTTTTTCAATGTTTCTAATGAAGGCATAGTTAACTGGTTCTATGCTTTTTTCAGGCATGAACTTTTACTTTTTGAAGCTCTTCGAGAGGGCTTGGAAGAAGAAATGGACAGAGATCCACGTGTGTGCGTCATGGGTGAAGATGTGGGTCATTATGGAGGCTCATACAAAGTGACTAAGGGCCTGGCTACTAAGTATGGGGATCTTAGGGTTCTTGACACCCCTATTGCTGAGAACTCCTTCACTGGTATGGGCATTGGAGCTGCCATGACTGGCCTAAGGCCAATTGTTGAGGGAATGAACATGGGATTTCTTCTATTAGCTTTCAACCAGATCTCCAACAACTGCGGCATGCTCCATTATACTTCTGGTGGCCAGTTTACCATACCAATAGTTATTCGAGGACCTGGTGGAGTTGGGCGACAGCTTGGAGCTGAGCACTCTCAACGCCTTGAGTCATATTTTCAATCAATTCCAGGAATTCAAATGGTAGCATGCTCAACTCCATACAATGCAAAGGGCTTGATGAAAGCTGCAATCCGAAGTGAGAACCCAGTGATACTTTTTGAGCATGTTTTGCTATACAACCTCAAGGAGAGGATTCCTGATGAAGAATATATTTGTAATCTGGAGGAAGCTGAGATGGTTAGGCCTGGAGAGCATGTAACTATTCTAACCTATTCCAGAATGAGGTATCATGTGATGCAGGCTGCCAAAACTTTGGTGAACAAGGGGTATGATCCTGAAGTTATTGATATCAGGTCATTGAAACCATTTGATCTTTACACCATTGGAAACTCAATTAAAAAGACACATCGGGTGCTGATTGTCGAGGAGTGCATGCGGACTGGAGGAATCGGTGCTAGTTTGACAGCAGCCATTAATGAGAATTTCCATGATTATTTGGATGCTCCTATTGTATGCTTGTCTTCCCAAGATGTGCCTACTCCATATGCGGGGACATTGGAGGAATGGACAGTCGTTCAGCCCACCCAGATAGTTACAGCAGTTGAGCAGTTATGCCAATAGTTGTCGTAGCAGCAATAATTGTGGCATAGTTGCACTTCTGTTTACCGTCTTATTTCTATGCAGATTTTTGGCCAACTGCTTTGTTCTGGAATCTTTATTAATTTCAGTTTGTTAGCAATTTTGTGTTGTTTAAACGTGCAAATGTTCATTAAGTTTATTATTCTTGTCTTCACTGTAACTGAACTAATATGATCTATTGAGAGGTGGAATTCAAAGGTGGTATTTCCTAATTATAAGTTACATCTGTTTGGTGATATAATTTTAACATTCGTGCAGCTACAGTAACATATAATTTCCTGTATTTTGAATGGTTCATGCTGGCTGGAAGTTTTGTGTCCGCCTATCTTCTGATAATTTTTGCTCTGATTTAAGTGGCTAAAGTGCTTTTCTAGTGAAGAATGGAAAATTCACCTCATGTTATTTGTTTGGATGGTTGCAGTCCTGAAAATGATTATGCCTGGGAAAATAGAAGAAACGACCTTTGCTTTCTTGTTCTCGAAGCCCATTGGGCTTATGGATTTTGCAGTGGAGATTTTCATTCTCTCTTTCTTTCTACTTGTTGCTTCTGTTTCTATGGTGTGTGCGCTCGTGTAGGACAGCATCAGAGCAACTTACTGCTCATAAAGTATTCTGAATTTGTTCTTTACTATTTCTTTTCCTTCCATCTAAAAATTCCTGAAATGGGTCTTGGGGATGGTGAGATGAGCTTCAGGCATTAGACGTTTTTGTTAAAGAGATTTCATTTGGCCAAATTTTAGTTAATTGCTTAGGTTTAAAAAGAAAAAGAAGTACTAAACAAACCTCGAGGCTTAAATAACGTAAAACTTCATTTGAGCGTGTGATAGGCGTCCCGAATTATAATCAGCTTAAGATAATCCGTGTGATAGCCGGTCTCTTTACAATCAGACTGGACCCACCATTTGGTGTTTTGGCCCAAACAATTTCCAATCCAAATGCCCAGTAACAAGCCCATCCATAACTCCGGTTAAAACTCAATCCTTTCAAGTTGGCGCCCACTAGCAAAATAGTTGTAGAGATATTGCAATCAAAACTGGCTATCTTGGTTTCCATTTGCTATTTCAAGTACCAGATAAAATGTTTAGTTCTTATATTATTGCTGTGCATGTGTGGGTGGATGAGTGCAGCTCATACCCCATGGCATGTTCAGTGGCTTATAGCTAAGCTTCTAAGTGATTCGTTCCTAGACATCGGAAAATTGAGAATGGTATTGGCTCTGACAAGCACACTAACACAGTGGCTGACAGGCCAGTTGTTATCTGACCAAATTAAAAAGCTAGAACTAGAATCTTGCTAATTTCTAGGTATTATAAACTTGCCTCGCAGCCCCGGCCTGCTCTTCTGTTAGCTAGTTGAAATTATTCATAACAATTTTTTTATTACTATTATTTTTTATTCATGAATTTTCCCAGTGCAAGTGTATGGAAAATTAAATGCAACAAATCCTTTTCATCCAACTTACCTTTCTGCCTGAAACATGCACCAACATGCACTAACATGTCTGCTGGTCCCATTTTCTTAGCATGTGAGTAGTTTTAAACGAACGTGGCCCTCATGAGTTTCTTAATTACAAGTTGCAAGCACTTTACAACTGAGTTGGCCGGCGCTTGTTCCCCACTGCGGTCAGGTCTGGGGATCAGAGGTTGGCTAAACGAATCAAAGTGCATGAACATTAACATAAATTTGGTTGTTTGGAGTGGAAGCATTCGTTCTCTAATTTCTGTTTTTGCTTTTCCAGGACACAAAATCCTTCAAGATATGATTTGTCTCTTCTGTTGTCTGAGTATATGCAATATCAGAATTTACCCATGTGGAATCGGACTGGAATATGTGGATTCTGCAAAAGTGGTTTGTTAAACATCAATTCGTAGTGTTCTTACGTCCAAAACTTTTGGTATTGGCACGCATCCAGCCAGGATCATAAAAATGGTTCTTCTCCTTCTTCTTTTGTCTTTTGTTCGTGCACGAGTATAACAGGCAAGCTGCAACATTTGAATCTATAGTACTCAAATCAAACTTTAACTAGTGAAATTTTCTTTTTCATCATTATCTAGCTCGGTGACATGATTGATTAAGGATCAAATGCACAATTTGCATAATCTTATTATTCTTATAGTACTACATTATGATGAAATTTCAATCATATAAGGAATCTTTATGTCATGTTACCGACAATACCGTTGAATTATTATTTCAATAAGATATGCCCGTTTGGAGCTTTATTACCAGGACCAACCACAACAATGCTTGGAGTCGGGCGCAATCTTAGGTGAAAAACTCTCAATAAGGTTTTGATTAAGATTATATATGCTGTGTCCAATCCTTTGTCTTATTCCCTTGGAAAGCATTAAGCAGAAGTTAGGCTATTATAATCTATATATGCATTGGATTATTCATTATTGTAAATTGATGTACTCGCTGGGATTAAGCAGGTAGAGGGTTGTTTATTAATTTATGCAAGACTCACTGTATCTTAGACAACGGAAGATCATGAATGATTATCACCCACGTGAAGAGATATCTATGATCGTAGCATGGATAAGGCAATAATACCTGTAAAGCTATCTAATTCACAGTCCCTGTTAGAGACATGCTATAAACATGTCTTCATCAAGACATTTATGCTGTGCATGCGTTATGCATTAGTGTGATTTTGTGGAAGATAATGACTATGCTGGCTACTCCCCAAACATAAGGCCCAGTTGCAGCCCTTGGCTTATTTTGGTGCTGACCATCCATAGCAGATGACTGGATCAGGCAAGCTAGTGTTAGAGCAAGTGCAATGACTTTGCTCACTACATAGCGAGCATTATTTTTCATATATGTTTCTTATTAATTGTCTAATCAAGTCCAGGATGGCAATCCTTTGAATATGTGTTTCAAATCTGCATTCATATCTACCCATGTGGAAGACACGTGGATTCATTAGTTTGAATGTGGTCAGCCGGGAGTGTAGATAGATATTTCCATCATCCATGTTTTATCAAGAACGTGTTTCTCCATCTGCATCTTAAAATATACATACAATATTAATCTGCTTAAAAATTAACGTTGAAAGACGTACCCATATTGGATTCTCAGATCTTTCCTCGATAAATATCTATTTTTTGATGAGGGAGATATTCAAATTCAATTGATCTCTCCACCTGCATAATTAATTGATTCGTTATAATGATACTTATAAATATTCCTAGGAATAAAATATTATATATATATATATATTTATATATATATATTTGTTTGAACTAATTGCTTCTTGATCTGAGAAGTAAATGTTAGATATTGGCTCACGAATAGATCTTCTCTTCATCAAAACTTGTGATGTGATTATTATTAAACAAAATTCGTAAATAACATATAATATTATATTATACTACATTAATTTTAGCAAAAATTAAGGATTTAATCGATCATGTGCATGTGGGTATGGAGTTGTCGACTGAATGACGAAGTGTGTACACTGGACAGCTGATGTGGATCCAGGGAGCCATTTGGTGAAAGACGCGTAGCCTTCCTGAGATGATAATTCCCTCGTAGGTTTCCAAGCATAACCAACAAAATCCATCTCGGTTCACAACATATAAATTGCATCCTTGGCATTACTAACAAACAAGCAGATCGATGACACAGCAGTGTTCTACATATTGTGGGGCTGCTGCTGGGTCCATTCATTTGTTTCATGGTTGTCACAAGCTGTCAGGACGTCAAATTATATTGATTAAACTTTTGTTTTTTGGGAAAATAAAGTTAGGGTTTGAGCACAGACTAATGAATTATGATGCAAATTTTGAGTATTCTTGTCGCACGGCGTAAGACTGCATTTGATCTATGTTATTACGTAGATTTTAAACCTTTATAGCACGTGTAATGCTAGTTAGCTAGCCAGAAAGACGGAGAAATTGAAGCTACTTGGCCAACAGAGCACCTTATGCACTTTTTCACTGCACGTGTAGTGCTGTGTTGCCGCGTCCAGAGTCTTCTCTTCTGTCTCTGCTTCCACAGCCACCTGGATCTCAATTGTTGCTGCCTGCTTTGTATTGTATAAAATGATAACGACGATAATAAATGGTCATACTGGGTCCTTCGGATAGTCATTTTCTGACGTGAGTTGATTCTGCTTTGCCCTAACTATTGCTCCAAGGGCCAAACTGATCGATCACTAGTTAACGTCACAGCATAATTTATACAGTTTCGAATCTTGTACTCTTTATCAGTCACTAATTCAAACTTTGAATTCCCGTCTGTGTTTGTCTCCTGAAATTTTTTCGATTTGAAACACGGACCTATTCAATGTTTCTATAATTCTTTTCCATTTTACTTACCTTCTTTTTTTTTTTTTTTTTTTTGACTATGCTATACTTTTCGTCTATACCATTTTCTCTTTAAATATATATATTGTTCTAGTGTACATTCATTGTACATAAGCCACACACCAGTCAGGTGTATATAGTTATAAAATAATTCTATTCATTCCACACTTCTATCCCAAATTTGTATTCTAAATAATATGAATTTCATTTATGATTTACAAATAGATGTTATAATAATGTAATGAATAATGTGATAACTTCGAGTAATTGTCAAATCATTTGAGATACATGATTTTTATAAATCTTTTCAAATTTACATTATTACTCATAGTTATAATATACTGTACTGCAAGACTTATAACTTGCATATGACTTAAACTCTACAACCTGATGTGACAGTCTACATGATAAAAATTCATTGAAGGAGGAAAAAAACAAAAAAGGATGAGAGAATTCATTGGAGAAGGAAAAAAACAAAAAGCCATGAGGAAAGTTAGATCTCCAATAAGACTTTATCATGTAGACTACTCCATCAGACCGTAGAGTTTGAGTTATATGTAGATTATAAATCTAGCATTACTGTAATATAATGTAACAAAAAATGGAGTCATTCAATGAAGTTGAAAGCATGCAAAAAACATAAATAAAATAAATTCCATTAAATAATAACCCTAAAATTGATTAATACAAAATAAACTATCAAAAAAATAATACTAATTCTAGACTTATAACCTTTATATAACACAAATTCTACAATATGATTTGACAGTTTACATGACAAAATCCTATTAGAGATGTAACTTCTGTCAATCTTTTTTGTTTTTTCCTTCTCCAGTAAATTTGTCATATAAACTGTTACATCAGGTTGTACAGTTTGAGTTGTATGAAGGTATAAGTCTAGCACTACTTAAAATTTAAACAATTCAATCATATATCACTTGTAAACCTATCATCATATAGAGTGATGTGGCAGGATTTTCTGAGCTTCTTTAGATTTGATGAGCATATGGAATGGAATTGTTTAATGAATTACAACTGTATAGGTGTCAAAATCTTAATTAAGAATGAGGACAAGAATCTATACTTCTGAAACATTGATTTATAACAGGCTCATCAATATCATTTTCCTGATTTAGTAAGCCCATTCAATTATAAAATGATAAATATGTGTAGACGATTAAAAAAATTAGAAAGAGAAAACAATTTATCAACCTCATTTAATGAGATGATAATAAAAGATCATCAGTGATTGAAGAATTTGAAAAAAAAAACTAAAAAATTAACCACCTCTAACAAATAACTTAATATTAGTGGCTTGACAGTATGTTTGTCCTATATTAGTATTTTTCGATGAGTTGCTTACATGGTTTCTAGATTAATAATGGAATACATGGGGTAAGTTCAAAGAACTTGACTTGAAATGAGCCTGAAAGGGCAACAAAGACTCCCCTGCAAACCATACGTCAATCTCATTTTGTTCATAGAAAACAAATCATTATTACCAACCGAAATCTGGAAAGCCTTAGATTAGAGCTACGTGGAGTTGAAACTCTCTCGACACTTGCAGATCATTCTACGTCTACGTTTGCATGTACACATGTTATGCTCTCCAAGCCCGCGGGAAAGTTGATAACCAAAAAGTCCATAAAATATATAGTATTAATCGATATGAGCTTCTTTTGTTATGACAAGTTTGCGGTGGTGAAGTGAAGCCAGTGTGTGTTGCGATGGCAATAATGAGAGTGCCCTCCTTACGTAGCATATATCTATGCCATGTTACTATCCAACAACCACCATTAATGAGCGGTTGTTACAGCTTAATTGATATGATCATTTGCGAGTTACAATCTACGAGTAAGTGTTGAGTTCAAATTCGAATGTGATTTCTGTGTCGCCAGATTGTTGCATTTTGGGGAGATTGTTTGAGGGTTTTAGTTGTAGCTAGCCAATTTCAATTTTCAAGCAATCGAGGTAGATTTGATTTGGCTGGATGCTGTCATTGGCTGTGGGAATCGGGCTTGGTGGGGGCACAGAGACAACATAAGTGGTCATGCAGGAGCACAAAAGGCAGACCTGCATATGCATACGAATGACTATACCCCATTTTAGTCATCCTGGTTTGAAAAAGACAGTTTATATTTAATGTCAAGTTGTTACTGAACCCCTACGTGCTTTTCTCCTCCACATATAAGCACTAAATAGTGCGCCTCTTATATGTGGAGAATGTATGTGCACGTCTACTAACTGCCAATGTGATCATTTATATTGAAAATTAGGAAGATGAAGCTGCAAATAAATATATACACAGTAATACTAGACTTATAATCTATATATAATTAACTCAAATTTTATAGGTTGGTATGACAGTCTATATGATAAAATCTTATTAGAGATATAACTTTTCTCATTTTTTTTGTTTTTTCGTCCTCCACTGAATTTTTGTCATATGATTACTATATCAGGTTATGGAGTTTGAGTTGTATGAATGTCGTAAGTCTAGCACTACTGATATATATACATGTTTTTGGTATATAAAGATGATCAGGCCACAACAGATTATAGAGTTTGAATTGTATGAATGTCGTAAGTCTATCACTACTGATATATATACATGTTGTTGGTATATAAAGATGATCAGGCCCGGCTAATATTAATTCCATTGTATGTTTTACACTGCTATTCTTCAGGAATGGAAGCACAGCCAAAGTAAATAAATAAATAATAAAGTTTGGACTATATATTATTTCACATTATTGAACCAATTAAAATTAAGAATTGATCGCATATAACTGCCAGCTAAATCATTCTGTTCTTTCCCTCATTAATCCAACGATCAGTTAGCCCCGGGCAACAAAACCTAATCTAATCTTCCATAAGTAACTACGTAATATACCGATATAGCTAAATTAACTTTGGGGCCATTGTCAAAGGCTGAATGACGCTAGCTTAATTATTGATGTTTGGATATGGTGCTTTCCATTCGCACTATCACTCAGGAAATTAAATAAACAATCATAGTCTGCAATTTAAGCCAAATTTAAAAATATACATATGTGCAAATAATTAATTACTGATACGTACTTATCTGCAAAAAAAATTTATTGGCTATATACTAATGGTCTCTTAAAAATTCTAAAGAAGTCGGCCAAGTAAATATTGACAAATTGTGTCATAATCATAAGTTAAGGAAAATAATATTAATTGAAGTTATGTACAGAACTAGCTAGCCGTTACAAATCCCTTTTGCTTACTATTCTACTTCAGTTAAATAACTTGAAGATTTACCATAAACGGAAAATAGTCATACATGTACTTCAATTTAATTATCCACCATGCAATTAATATATCCAAACATTAAGTTCTTAATGTTGATTCATCAGCAAACATTGAGTACTTAACGTGCAATCGAATCCACATGCACCTTACTTCAAAAAAAAAACAAAAAGAATTATAATTGGTTGCTCTAGATGACTCTACAGCTCTATTTAATTGCCTTGAAATCCAAAGAAAAAGAAATACCGTTTCGAACTATTCAACGACCAAGCCTAAATGATTGAAAGAGATATAAATAAATTAAGGTGGGTTTATTTTCTTTCATCTTGTCTTGATCTCAGCAAGCAAATAGAACATAAAGTAGATCAAATGCATTAATATTAATTATCAATATTGATAAATTAAACAAATTAGAATCTTGTAGTGACAGTTTATGTTTAATATTAATTATCAATATTGATAAATTAAACAAATTAAAATCTGGTAGTGACAGTTTATGTGGTGTTACATAAACATTAATTAAACTGGTCTCGCTCTAATGTTAGTTGGAAATGAGGATAAATTTATATACATACATATATATATTAAGGTTTGACCAAGCACAAGCAGGCACCCTTTTAGGGTTTGTTTTGGGTATTATATTGTGCTTGGTGTTTTGTCATTGTCCACCACTTGAAATTATACAAGCTTCTGGGGTTAAGGTCTCTTTTCTAGGTTTAATTAATTTATTTTCTCTTATCCTTAGCAACACAATGGAAAGACAATGGCTATCCATCCATAGGAAGTGGATAGACGAAGAGTGGCCACTCCCCAAGTAAGTCTCTCTATCTCTCTTTCTGAAAATGAAATTAGTCTCAGCTGCAAAATCGATACAGGCCCAGCTGCCACCAAGTTAACATTTAATAAAGGTAATACTAGCTATAATTAATGAATGCGAATGTGTCTCATTCGAGGGGATAAGTTATAAAGTGTGAAGATGACCTTGCTAGGAAAGAATGGTGTGTCATCTTGTAAATGCACACATAACTTTTACAATAGTGAGCGGAACAATTCATATATATTATTTGACAGTAATACTACATTTATAATTTTTATACAACTTGAATTTTGTAACCTGATGTGATAGTTTATACGATAAAATCATATTGGAGATATAATTTCTCTCATTCTTTTATTTTTCTTCTTCATGCGTTTCTGTCATATAGATTGTCATATCAGGTTATAGAATTTGGGTTGTATAAAACTTATTAGTCAAACACTACTTATTATTATATTATAGTACATATTAATTCATAATTTTTAATTTATTTATATATAGAATGACATGATCAGGGATTGCACTGTAAATTTTATAATGTATGTGCTTGGAATTATTAATTTCTTCTAAGAGATAAAAAACTTATAAAAATTCATGCTAGTAGAAGTTTGAATCATCCTCTTCGTCATGTTCCACAGATTTCAGTATTCGGATGATGAAATTAAAATCTCTCTCTTACCGTGTCCCGACTCTATTGAGCTTAATTCAAGATAATAATCTACAAAGGGAAACGTGTGAGCTCCCTCCACTTCTGGAAACAAAACTACTACATGAGAAGCGGGGACGTGGCCGCCGCAGTCATGCACAACAAACATATATACACATGTATCTAGAGATTTCAATTGCTGAGATTTGGGCCTTTTGTCAGGACGAACGAACACCTGCCAGCCAGTGACGGCCACTGTCGGACCCTGACACGACCAACATCTACTGCCTCGTATATTTATATTTATACTTATGGTTATGTTTTATATATTCACCCATATTACGTGGACATCATCGTTTCATCTCTTTTTGCTCATTTTTATCATTTGGATTTTTGTCTACTGGTTTTCGCCTTCGAGTCCAGACGTTCAAGTCGGCTAATTAATTCACATGAACTCCATATATATCTCTGCATGTTTTACATTATTATTATTATTATTATGTTTAATTCGAACTTTGAATGGGGGAAAATTAATTTTCCAGAAGACTCTTTAGATATTTGATCAGTTTTGATATATAGTTTGATGGATACATATCTCACTTTCTCCAGCTAAAACATAAATTGACTCCAATTTTGTCTTGGGGAGTTTGGCGGGGCCAATAAGAAGAGAATATATGCTCATCAATTAATTGTCTTTACAGAGTTCGACGACATTTCTAAAAATTTGTGCTACATATATATATATGTGTCCTAGTCAAAATTTTCTACTTAACAGCCGAGATATCGAAGGTAATGACAAAAATATTGTATATATACAGCTGGTTAATTCAATTTTCAGTATGAAGAGACAATAGAGAAGGTACGAGAAATTTGTTCTTTCAAGAGAAACGCATTTCCATAGTAAATAGAAGCTAGAAGCTTCCCATTCAAAATCATTAATCTGCTAGTGGTGTGGAAAGGAATTTCATGCACTGGAAAATATGCTTGCCATTCAAGCAACAAATTTCAGAATGTGATTAAAAACTCACATTAATAAATGTGTATGAAAATTTTCTAAATAATATAATTCTGCTAAGAAGTTCATCTGAAAATTCAGGCCCCAATTGGAATCGAGGAGTTATAAAATAGAAAAATAATCGAGGAAAGAAGCACTGCTTACCTACCATTGAAGGTGGTACAACTTGATTCTCTTGCTTGGTAATTTGGGTAAAAGCTAACAAAACAAAATCCAAAAACAAGGACTGACAGTACTAAAAGCAAGGCTTCAGATTGCAGAGATGTCAATTCGTAACTTTTTAACAGCTAACCTAGTGTAGCAGTTGAAGTGACAACTGCAGCTTCCTTGCAAGTAACATATAACTGGCTCTGTGCGAAAAAAAAAGTCAATTATTGTATATATAACCACGAAATAAAAATTTTGAAGAGATAAATACAATCCAATATCTATTTCTTGATGCGTGCCCACATGGATGGCATATGAGTCCATCAATTGTACCGTTGATAATGTACAATAAGACATTTTCTGCAGCATTCACTCAATTGATTAATGATACACATTCTCAATTGACTTTACGGTAATATTAAGTGGCTAACAAATGGTCGGCTATATATCACAAATTAATCTTATATATATATAAGCTTTCAGTGGTCGATGGACCTTTTTCAAATGAATCATAATTTATATAAAAATGAACCTAAGAATGTGTCTGATGCAACAGCCCCACAACATCCACCAATTAATATATCCAATTTAAAACGTTTAAATTGATTGTTGTTTGCTGAATACCACATAGAGAAATTAACAAGAATATATATTAAGTTTATTGATATTAATTAACTTATATAGATGTTGACGGTGCAGTGAAGGACCATTAAACTCCATAATAAAGCAGAGAATAAATGGACCAACCAACCATATATATGATGGAAGATTGATGCATGTGATTGGGAACCGTAGCCTACTTTCGTCCACAAGCTACTAATAAGGCCGATTTCTCCGAATTTCAACCTATACGCTCTCCACCATTTCTAACTTAATAGCATTTGACAGTATCCCTGCTGAAATAATTAATTACCCTAATCTGGAATCATGACTCTCTCAATAAAATGTTGGAAAACATTAACCCATCAAAATTGAATCAACTTGATTCATTTCGTATATGCTCTTCTTCGAGCAATTAAAGAATCAAATAGCAGATTAATGAAACTAGTGCAACACAAAGATGCACCACCGTCCATGTTTCTAGATGAAACATATGATCACGTGTTAGGCACTTGGAAAATTCTAAAAATATAGATATATGTATGCTATTGGCAGCATTACTGGCATGGCTACTCGATCTTCCATGAATTTTATTATGAAGAAAAATGCAAAAGTCGGTGGAAAATTAAACTCCATTGCTGTGAGGTGATGCTTGACTGCGAGCAAAGATGAGGAAAAGCACACTTTAATTTTCTTAGTCTTTGTCTCTTGTCTAATTGTTCTTTTCGAAGTTGAAGACTAACATTAGACTAGCCTTTTTGGAAAACCTGCAATAAAAGTAAGTGGGACCTTTTTGCTTCTTCTTTCTTTTACTCTCTTTCTAACGAGAGCCTAATTGCCTTAACATGTAACTGTCGTTGCCCACAAATTACCTTTTAGAAAGTTATGGCCAATATTCATTCTACGGCAAAATAGGAATATTTCATAGTTTTATTAAAATATATAATACAAAATATACTGTATTTCTTGAACAACATACATTGCATTGCATTGCATGCCTTATTGTCATGTAATTCATGTATCAATATCATGGAAAAGAATTTGGTCGAAAGTCTCTTCATCAACAAACAAAAATCTTTAGAAAGTTTCTTGCTTTTCATTAATAAATTAATAAACATCTTGTCTTCTAGACTTCTGCCGTGTGAGACATGCTTGAAGTACGTTTAAGGGAAGTTTTGATTATCAAAAACTTACTTAACATGTCTATAGTAACATAATTAATCAATAAAAGTTTTAACTTTCTTATATTTTCTTTCACAAAAGTGATCACATTTTGCTTTTCTTTTCTTTTTCCAAATTCATGCCTTCCTCGCAATTGCGTTTGCTTGCTAGATGCTTTCACAGGCCGGCAAGCAAGCATGATTTCATTCTCTCAAAATTTGTCCAATTACATTGAGTGGGTTGGTGATGCTGCTGGGTCACAGTCCAATAATCGATGCACTTAAATTTCAAATTTAACGCTTACATATTTAACTTTTGACTTTCTTCCATTCTCATGTTAACTCTTAAGCTAGGCACACTTTAGAATTATTTATAATTTTTCAATAGAGCTAGACTTACAATCTACATGTAATCTAAACTTTACAACCTAATGTAGCAGTCTATATGACAAAAATTCATCGGAAGAGAAAAAAATTTTAAAAAAATGAGGAAAGTTATACCTCTCATAGGATTTTGCCATATAAACTGTCAAGTAATAAAGTTTAGGTTATATATAGGTTATAAGTCTAACATTACTAATAACTTTTACATATGAAATGATGCTTCTAAAATCATTTTTTATCTAAGTCTATAATTCTAAATTGATATGAAAACCCAAATCTTTTTTCTTTTTTTCCTTTTTAAAAAAAGGGCTTGTAATTTTTTGTTTATTAATTGATTCCAATAATATTTTTAGCTAGAGAGATTGAAGTGATATAATGTTCATGAATCATGTGTTCTCGCATATAACTAATGTTATAACAATATATTTTCATCACATTATTCATATTATTTTTGTGATGGGAATAAATAATCATTTTGGCCGAAAGAATAAAACAAAAAAGAAAGGAAGACGACAACATCTTTACAAGAAATTGCTCAGTTTGAGATGGCAAATCAGTGAAAGTGATAATGTCCATCTGGCCATATCAGTAGTACTTTCTGATCTACACGTGAAGTATGCATAAATGCATTTAATTCTCCAAATCCAGATTTCCAAATAGTTTTCCCAGCAAACCCAATCTTAGGCGTAATTGGCGACAAGGGAACAAAAAAAAAAAAAAATGCAATGATCATAAAATAATACTAAATCATCATCCAATTAGTTGTATGTTGTTAAACTTAGATGGAGTTTTTATTGTACATTATTGTGATGTTCAATTACTGTGAAGATATATATGTGTGTGTGTGTGTATTGATATTGATTGATAAATGTTAATGGAGATGATTGGAGTCGTCGCTCAACTAGGGCTAAGACTTTGTGATTAAAACCAAGTATTGCTACGTGCATTAAAAGTCAAATTAAGAGTTCAACATAGACAAGCGAAACAATGTACATATATGAAACTGCAAAATCTTCTTTTTTTTATATATATATTTTTTTATCTAAAAAATAAGCAAAGAAACAGAAACCAGCTGAGCTCGAAATCTACCTACGTGCCAGAAGGCAAAAGCTACAAGCTGGCTCCTTCAAAAACATTATAATAATAATTCAATAAGACTGTGAGAAACCTCACAAAAACAAAAGGGTTGTTAGGGTTTTAAAATGTCCAGGAGAATCCGGGGACTTGTCCTCCAAAGCACGTCCCTCAGGTAAAATCTCCCAGCAGTAAGTTTGGTAAAAAACTTACTGATCATGTCACAAACACAAATTAACGCTAATGATCGATCCCTTTATGCTTGGTTCACCAAATCCTTTGAGTCCACAAATGTTCCATGAAACCCGTACGGTACTCTGGAAGGCAACTTAACGGAAGCTTCAAGCTTTAAATTCATGGCGTTCACAATTTGCAGCTCTGATTTCCAAGTCTTCTCGTTGTGTACAAATGAAAGAATGAAGCCTTCGTCTTCATTTTCTGAACTAGAATCTTTAGGTAAGAAAAACGGCTCACCGCCGTATTTTCTGTCCCCATAAAAATACTTTTGTATCTCACCAGTAAAAAGATCAATTTTAGCAAAACCCGATACCTTAGGCCACGGCTCCGCAACGGCAAGATAAGCAAACCGGGTTTTTCTCCCGAGCCGGTTCCGGTTCACCATTCCAGCTTCTAAATTCACGTGGTCAGATTGAGAAAGTATAGGTCGGCGCGTGGACTCACCCGTCTTTAAATTGAGGCGAATTTCGGACAAAACACTCTTCAAACTCTCGTCACACTCGTTGAAAATGGAGTCAGCCGGTGTCATGCATGAGCCTATGACGACCACTTCATCAGTTTCCGCCTCCTCCCAAGCGTTCCACAAGTGAAAGCAAAAAGTATCGGGACACTCAACCCACATAATATCCTTGGAATCCTTAGCATTCTTCGCTAGAATCCCGAACCTCGACTTCTTGCTCTTGTCATAAATCACGGGAGATCCACCCTTTATCATTTCCTGAGGCTTGAACACAACTTGCTGGTCGGGGATTACCACGAAGTTCTCAGTGATGGCAAAATCATGCATCATGGTTGGGACTTCGAGAGGAATCTCAACGTCAGGTGATTTTGTCCCATCAGGTGAGAATCTGAAGTACTTTAGATACGGCTTCTGAGTTACATCGTAGCTCAAAGCGAAAAGCTCTTTTGAAACTGGGTCAACCTTGGGATGCGCTATCATAGTTGAATTCAACTGGTTACCAAAGTTGTATCGACCAACCGTTTCGAGATCTCCTGAAGAAGTGATACGTACCTGATATGGAAGATCATCCTCTGACATCGCCAGAAGCCGATTGTTGAAGTAGACTAACCCAGCGTTGGCCACGCCGGTGCCTTGTTTGTGATCAACCAGACCAAACAATCCTCTTGCGTAGAATAGCAAGAGACGAGCTATACCATTGTGGCCGTGTAATTCGCCTATCGCTTTCGGGAATACCGGCCGCCCCAACTCTTTCTCCTGTAGTAATCTTTGCGTTTCCGTGAAACGACAGGCGTACCTCGCCTTCCCCTCTCCAAAGGTGACCGCATGGACCATCCCGTCGCCGTCGAAGAAGTGGTGCCCAGCTACCGGCTCGAAGAGTGGGTTTGCGCCGTTACGCAGGTAGACACCGTTTATGCATTCTGGGATGGAGCCGACGACTGGGAGCGAGTGGCGGACCGGCTGTTCTGGCACCGGCGCGAAGTTTCCGCCGATTTGGACACGTGGGTCAGAGGTTTTGGGAAATGGGTGCTGGCGTTCGCGTGACACCAACGCGCTCTCGGCCACGTCCATGGCCATGGCTACTGCTCTTTGGAAGAGATTCCATTGGTGGCGGAATTTGGTGGGTTTTACAGAGTTGTCTTCGGTAATTTCTTGTTTTTGGTAGGGTTGTTTTGGGAAATGGAGCACTGAAGGGGAGTGTAATGCACACTCTACTCTCAAAGTTTTACTACTACAATTTCTACTATTGGGCTTCTTCCTGAAGGTGGTGATGGACTTTGATGAGGAGAAGCCCAACTCTACAAGTGAAGAAGTAGAAGAGAAAGGGTGATGAAGAAGGATTTGAGATTGAGCCCAACTACTAGTGTTGGGTGATATTGTAGAAGCAGCCATGACCTTGCTTTAGATTGTTCTCAGATTGAAGGCAAAGTATGTTGTGTTTTTGTTTTAACTTAAAAGAGAGAGGAGAGGAAGAGAGTGAGTGAGCTTTTGGAGAGAAAGGGAGAGAAAATGGGTATAAATAGACTAGGGGAGGAGTAGAGAGAGAGAGAGAGAGAGAGAGAGAGAGATTAAGGCTTGCTTGTAGTAAAGGTCCACCTCATATTTCTGAGAGAAGAACACGTGGTGGATTTGTGGAACTTTGGTTGGGGGATTGCCATTGGACATTTAGACTAGACTATAAAGAGTATTTTTATTTTTACTTTAAAGGGCAAAAATAAAAATTAAAAAAAAAATTAGGTTGCTAATGAGTCATGACATAATGCAACTAATCATGTAACATATATTTTTGGATTATTATTGGAAAGATCCTAAAACATGGACCAATAAGAGTGAGAGTTATAGACAGAGACACAAACCTTGCCTTTCTATACCACCCTCAAATAAAAAGAAATAGCTAGTGAATGACCCACTCTAATTGGTGCTTAGCCTATTCTATTATTATTATCATTTTTGTTTTCTTTTTAATCTAACTACTCCGCGTTTTGCCCTCTTCAGATAGTTGCCCCTCTTTCGACCCCCCACCCACGTGGCCGTTTTCCACTCCCTTTCAACCACAAATCTTGGTCACATCACTTAGTCCCACACGCTCATATCCCTCACATTCTTTCTCTTTCACTCTTTCTTCGCCTCTTCTCGCTCCCTCCCTCTCCCTCTCACCCCCACTTTCACATTCATATAATACTCCTAAACACACTTAATTGATTATCCAACACTGTGCTTTGCTTAGCTAACTAGATTTAGCTATAGAGACCAATTCCCCCTCTTCTTGTCAACATCAATGACCCTATTTTTCTGCGACTGCCACAATCCTTTCAATCCATCAATTTTCCCCATTTAACCCCTATTCTTCCCTCTTTGGTTAAAGTGATTGTTTACGTACTATCACATTGATTTGTGTCTCTAATATCACGTATTTGTTAATTGAATTACATTGTTGGTGACTAGTGTTATGAGTATTGATATTTGGTAAACATCTCTGACCTTGCAGGTTAATTATTAGATACTGTGACACGTATGTTGTCCCCATTCTTTCATTTATGCTCCCCGCTGAAAGTAAAGCATTTTACAGTCTAATCAATAATTCATAAGCTCTTCCCACAAAGACTTTTATCTCCTAGCTAGCTAGTTAACTCTTTATAGTACTTGAATATAGCTTTTCAGAGGAGTTGAAAGTACTTGAATTTAGCTTTTCAGAGTTGAAAGTAAGAAGCAGGTTTTTTATATAATCTTTATATAATTTAAATTTTATAATTTATAATAGTTAAAAATTTATTAATAAAAAAAATCGAGAAAAGTGATAACTTTAATAGTATTACTATATAGATAATAATGCATACAAGTAGAGTAATTTTTTCAACTTTACAAGTCTAGAATCATATCGAACTATTTACAGATCTTTAAGGATTGAATGAAACCAATTGACATTTGATTAAAATGAGACCTGAGTTAATCACCGGAAGAAATTAACTATTTATCAACTTATATTTGAAATAAGTAGGTGTTTCTTATTAAATTTATTATTTCAAGTTATAATTATTATTTTATCATTATTATCAATGATAATAAAAGCTTGACGAGTCTTGTTAACTCAATCAGGAAAGAATACTATAACTGACTTATTCTGTCTTAACATATACATCCTAAATAAAAAAAAAAAAATTCAGGCAACGATTGGTTAAACAACTAATATCTCTAGCAGTTATCGTTGATTTGTGTCAAATCAAATGCTGTACCAAATATTGGTTATAGATATATAGCAACAAAATACGAAAATAACATGTTTGATATTTATCAGAAATGAAATAGTGTAGCATTTAATATAGAGGTCCCCAGTGAGTTATCTGTGCCAAAAAAAACGAATTCAATTGCACAATTGTAGCATTCAAGATACAGATGATGCCATTAATGCCCGTAGGCCGTAGCGGGCAAAGATGGCTAATGGTGTTATCTTTTTGGATTTTGGTTAACAGGAGCCTGTCGAGGGCCACTGCACAAAGTTGGATGAAAATGATCAAGCTGATAGCGATAAGCGCCGATGTCCATTCTCTTTTTAACCTTCCTAACATTGTAATTGACGTAAACAACTGTTATTTGTATCGTTTAATCATAAACGGTTTTAATACAATATTAAGTTTATTATTTTTTAAATAAAATTTAAATTTATAAATATAAAATTAACATTAATTCTCTAATAGATTATGATTCGTTAATAATCAATTTTAATTGTTAGCATAATATGAAAAGCTCGCTTTTCACGAAAGTTCAAAATTGTGTAAATGTTCAAAGAAATTAATCAGATCATTAAAATATATAGAAAAATAATTTAATTTCTTCTGTGTAAAACTTACTAGTTAATTCGAAAAGATGCTTTTCTTTCTTAATCTTATAAACGCCTGTACTGGGGAGCAAGTGAAACTTAGGTGTCCTAATTATATTCAGCAATATTGTACATCTGTTCATATTGTCAGTTTTCGGAAGCAAATCTTCCGTGTAAAGATCTTATCACTCTTAATTAAATTAAGAAAAGAGCTTTCCCTTTGTCTTGAATTAATGATAAGAGGCTACGTTATAACATCCAATGATCGACTTACAGACATCTCCTGCTTTTATTATTATATACTTGTGATCTGATAATTAATAAATCAAAAGCTTAGTCTCCCTCATGTCATGGATGACCCTTCACAGCAGCAACTACAAAATTTATACTATTTCTTTATCATCTATAATAAATTATTAATATAATGGTGAGACATAGATGCTCTTTTCCTCGCTCGCCATTCATTATTCCATCTTCAAATAATTAAAAATCTTATATTACAAATACTAATATTGGTTCATTCTGGATGTCTCTTTTTAACAAGAAGATATATAATATATATCTTCCTAGCTAGTTTGGTTTTGGCGATAATATTGTTATAAGCAAAATAGAAACGAACTTCCTGATCAGTACACAGTTGATTATATAAATAGATTGGTGCACATGGAGTTTCTCTCTTAATCTTTCATTTCTATGTATACCATCTTTTTTTTTTTTTTTTTTTTTTTTGGTCCTGCTAGAATTAGCAGATTTATATTATCATGAAACCTTTTTATGGCTATTTTTGATTGTAAAGGTTTAGATTTTGAGCTTGCCAAAAGATTTGGTTTGCTAGAAATTAAAAGAGAACAAAGAATTAAGGAAAGTTGAGTTAGGCTAAACCTAGCTGGCTAGGTTAGCTTGATACACAGTTAAGGATGCTACATATCATGCATCAGAATGGTCATTACCTGATCAATCAGTCCAAGGTTAAGGTTAATATGTATTTAGGATTGGTTTCATTGATGTGCAATCCTCATTAGTACTTAATGATTAGATTGCACACTTGATAATAGAGGTATCTTGTTAATTATGAAGCTTGCGCTGTTGGCAGAGATCCTTTACCTAATATATTTATTTTACTTGCAAACATAATAGTAGGTGAGCCGCTCACTCAACTTTGTAAATTATAATCGATCAAAACAATTTGGGTTCGAATCATATCAAACTGAGATCTTTCAGAGTTGTCATGTGCAAGAATAAACTTTAGAATTGTGATGAGAATTCTTTTCGTAATTTTATTTCGTCTTCACATGTTACTAAAATACAAAACAATTAGTGTCTCCAAATCCAATTTTCTTTAGATTATATCGTATGGTTTGGAGTACTCCAACTCAACGGTCACCTCACTTTTAGACTTTTAGTTGTATCGGGAGAATATATATCAGATTATTTAGCTCGATTGTTTGTGTATATAATTGCTAGGAGAGCAAGCACGCTGTAAAGTTGCAATCATTTTCTTGCAAGTAATTTAGTAATAAAGCAGCAGGTACTATTATGTTAAAAGAAATTAATACTATTAGAAACAAAGAAGTCCATATCAATATTTATTGTACACATTGTTATGTAGATACATGTGTTACTGCATGAAGGATTTTGATCTGTCCATGCAACTTGTCTCAACAAATTTGTCGTCTTCGTGCCTGGTCAAATAGATAATTGCAACACAATCTATAACAAAACTGGCAGATATAACTGCTTAAAACTCTTATTCAGGACTAGGGAAATGGTGCCGTGCCGACGCCTTGCCATGAACATCAGCTAGCACCATCACAGGCTGATGTTTCTTGTCATATCATCTCTATAGACAACTGAGAACAACTTGCAAAACCTGTTAAAGTATACGAATGTACAATGCTTCCAATTAGAGGTTTCTGAAATAAATTTGACCAATGCTTTCCCTCGAGTGATGATGAACCGTGGCTTTCTATTTGTCCAATCAAACTGTCAACCATATATTTTTGCGTGCATAAGTTAGGAAAATGCTGCGACCCACTTGTAAAAGGAAGTGACACCTCATGAGTCATAAGGCAATTCTCACAGCTCAGCTCATTGGTGTGACATTGACAATCCACCAAGCGGTTTCATGTCACGCAGACAAATGTAACTGCTATTCGTGAAACACTGGTTGGCAGTAATGCTAGTGATTTGAGTAGTATGTTTCGAATTCTGACTTCCTTCTGTTCATTCTTTAATTTCTTAGCTTATGCATCAAAGTTATACTATACAATTTTTAATCTTTGGTTATATGCTTTAATTAATTTCTTAATGGTGATTTCGGCAAGCCACTACGTACCCCTGGAGAGAAGGTTTTGACATTTATCTTTATTATATAGAAAGAGAGGATTATCCACAATCGATATTGAAAACATAGGATAAGGACTAATGGTTGCTTTCCACGAGGCCTTTAAAACATATGCTTCGCACTCATTTAGAAGATGGCGTAATTAATCCAATCAAAAACCGGTAAATTAGTTTAGCTTTAAATTTTCTATTTGATTGATTCCGCGTTGATGTATAACTATAAGTTGGTGATATAAATGCCTTCAACGTAAGCCGAAAAATGCAGTCAACATGCATCGCAAACTTTATATATACATCAACAGAAGAGTGGATTCTTCTTTGATTTCTTTTTTTTTTTAATATTAAAGGATGTTAATTATCCTTCAGTAGTATCTGCTGTTGAATAATCTCATTTGTTTGCTTTGAAGGTAGCATGCTTGATCCATTTCAACAATATACGAATAGTTCCTTATTCTATATGACAAAATTTAATGTAAATAAGATTAATCTTGGCATACACATAAGAAGAAGAAAATCAAAGCTCTACTCTCCCCATATTTTTAAAATAATAAATCTTTTAACGAATAAAACTACATGTACAATCTAATCATACAATCTGATATGACATAATAATATTATATAGTAAAAGATTATGATCAATAAAAAAGATTATAATAATAATGTAACATTTCATAATTAATATCATATACAACAGATATTGTATGAGAACGATTGTATGAATAAATTATATGTATAAAATTATTCGTTCTTGACCCATTAAAGAGATGAAAGTTATAGGGAATGTTATTTGGCATAAAATATTGAAAGACTAATAAATTAGGTAAGTTTTCATAAGTGAGTCAAACTTTTTCTTAGGTGGTCTAATATGGTCATTAACTCTTTCGCGGTTTGCAAGTTCGTTTTTATATTTTAAACACGTGATACCCAACATCTTTTTTTTTTTTTTTTTCTGTAACAGAGTTTATTAATTTTAAACGGCTGATCGATGGTAAAACAAATATATATTTTTTTAATTCCTGGATGGGCGAGCGGCGGAAAGCTACTCGTTTTCTATCTTTTGGATAGTGGGTTATTGGTATAATTGAATTGATGGATTTTAAATTGGAAAATTATTAAACATTGTTAGTGGTGGTGGATATGAAACAAAGACGAACGTCGCTTTGTTTTTAGTGCATCTTAAGAGAAAATTAACCAACACAGTGAAAACTTTAAGATGGTCTTTCAACCGATATGAAGTTCGAGGAAACCAACACATGCAGTGAAAACTTTCAGATAGTCTTTAGGGTTTTAGAATTATCGCCAATAGATATGAAAGTATTATATTCAGTGAAGTAGTCGATCAACCGATAATTAACACAGTAGCATTGATGCTTCCCATCGTGAGCAGTTAATTATCCCTAATCATGGAGTTGGTCTTGATCATTACTTTAATATGAACAATAATGAATAATTATTTATCTAAGTCATCGTATGCTCTTTTGGACTTGCTCATGCATGGACTAATAATGTAACCAAATCCTAACAATGATTACTGACCGGGATCGCAAGATTTGAAATCTTGGTTCGATTCCTCAAGTCCAGAGTCTCAATTATTTCTCTTCAATAACCATTTATATAATAATTAATACATATCTAGCACGATAAAAGATGTAAGTAATATAAAGAAACGATCATATGTTTGAGTATAATAAGAGTTAGCAGCTGAATACTGGTGATTGATTCAGCTTCAGCCCCATGTGAACAGCGCAAGGGCAGCACCGGCTAAAAGAACTTCCTTAATCAATTTAATTCTTTGTCCATTCACACGGTCACACGTCGGTCAACATGTGCACATCCACACACATTATAGTATTGATTCATAATTATATAAGTCTTCGAATTACTATGATTCACCTATCGAATACCTGCTTTCACTAGCTTTCACTACCCTAATCACTTGCTATTACTTCTTGAATCATTATATAAAGGACAAAGCGTTTAACCTATTAATTAGCTTTTTTTGCTCTCTCTCTCTCTCTCTCTCTCTCTTAATTACTCGGTAAAGGCAGGTAAGATTAAGCAAATCAATACGGGTAGAGGGTAAGGTTTTGCATTATTTATTAATTTAAGAAAAAGTAGTCATTCACCAGGGAAATTATGTATGGGAATTGGGATGCAAATCATGTGGTTCTCCTCCTCTTTCTTTCACTAATATATATAATAATACGTGAGAGCCCATGAATACTAATATAAAATTTGTGAGATTCCTAACTTACCTGACCAACCGGAAATAAACTACTAACTGCCACTCCCACCTAACAGTAGGACCCAATCAAATTAATTTTATCATTATAGTAGTAATCTTGTTTTTCAACTTTCAAATTTGGAAAAGTTTGGCCAAATTAGATTAATTATAATAGCTTTTGCTTCAATAACAAGAATTGACGGGCCCTTAATTTCTCTTTATTGTCGGTCTTGCTGATTACCCTTAAAAGGCTTTCCTACTCTTAATGCATGAAGTCGCGCGATGAATGTGAAAGAAATGATGAGTCAAACTAATTCTTCTAGAAAATCGATCGAGTAGAGATTGAATCGAACAAGAAATCCAAGAATTAGGTAAAAATATTGTTCATTTCATAGAAGATGATGAACCATATATCGAAACAATTCTTGGACCTTGTAGTCAAAAGGTGGCAAAGACATCACAAGACAAAAGTAGGCTCCTTAAAATAAGAGAGATTTGATGGGATTGTGTTTGGTAGCCAGCACATGGCATGCACATAATATGGAGAGAAATGAGAGGTGGTAACTGGATTTGATAAACAAAAGTAGGCAGCACTGGCCAGTGTGCATCTTTCATAAGAATGAATATTACTTAAGTTGATCGAGTCCTAATAATTAGCAAGAAAAAGCTTTTGGTTCGTTTGATAGGCACTGATGATCATAGATATAGATTGATTTTTCTTCTTGTATACTAAAAGTAAACTCAGAAATCATTTTTTTTTAAATTTTGTTGAATATAATGATATATCTTTGATGTGTGTTTGAGAGAATCACGCATTCTAATCGAGAGTTTTGCACGTTATTGCTTAATATAGTTATAAGATGTCTAGTATATGAAAATTGAATTGTCCTGATGCATGAACCAGCAGACCAATGAATGGGAAACATCATCTCAGATTAGTGATATGCTTTATTTCTTTATGAAAAGTGGTCAGACTCCCTACATTCAAGGTACATAAGCTGAGTGGGAGAAGATATTGTCAAGGTTAGGTACCATGTTTGCTTCAAAATTTTCAGAATGTCGCTTTTACAAGCAAAAGTAACAAATATTCACCAAGGATAATGACATTGACAACAATATTCCAAACTTTACCATAAATATATCCAGTATTCGTTTTCTCGAAAAGATCGAATTTTATCTACTACCGTACGAACTGCAACTCTGGACCAATAAAAACATAACTTTGATTGAATTTCTGTGTATATTAAGGATCAAAAGTGATATCCAGACACTGTAATGCATGCTTTAGTCTTTAGTGCCTTTAAACAATTCAACTTCAAGCCGACAAGTTCGTCATGGCTGGATCTTATTGACACAACAATATTGAGCTGGCTAGATATTGTCCTACTGGGTCAGTTATGAGAATCACCGAGAATAATTTTAAAGGGAATAAAAGAAACTTTGATTTATTAATCAGTATACACTGATGAATAATTTATGAACATGCTTAGTAGTTGGTTCAAGTGGCAAAGTGTGAGCGCAACAAGATGTATAGTTAGGCAAACGGATATCTCTATGAGATTAGTTCCGCTTATAAAAAAAAAAGAGAATAATTTATGAACACCAAAGCTAGTTTTAGGGTATTCATCTCAACTTCTTCGTGAAGATAAATACGATAAGCCATGCATTTCAATAATATATGTTTATGAGGAGCAAAACGATTGTTTCCATACGTAAAAGAATCATTTATATGATTTTTCAGATCTTATTTTAACAATATTTAATATATATTTTTAAAATCATGTTGCATTACTTTACTTCTGCAAATATATGTCTCGTTGTCGTTGTGCTATCAATTTGATGGCTATGTATATAGACCGTATGTGGGCATATATATAAATACATACATACATATACATATACATATACATATACATACATATATATATATATATATATTGATGGAATTGGACGCGAGGTTTCTGGAACAAGCAAGTTTTATAGTTGGGTGTACGTCATCTCGTCCATGTCAAGAGCTATTTGCATGAAAACTTATATATATATATATATATATATATATATATATATATTGGCCATTAAGCACAGTCACAGACCACGAGACGAGTGGAGCATTGAAACTTAATGATTCAAAATGTCACCACCTAAAATGAGATCATTCATTCCGCGTCCACTTATCAAGACTTCTGCGTTGATTCTTTTATTAGTCCATGTCATGTTTCCAACTTGTACAAGTAGTAGTTTTCATTACTTGTTTCTCTGTTAATTTTGACAGAAACTTGCTAACCATATATATATTATCGATGTTTAATTAATCCTCAACACTGATGAAACTTTACCCGTCTATGTCAAGTTTATATCAATGAAGTTGATGTTTATTTGATGGTTGTGGATGATGTAATCGAACACTTAAATTATGAACTCATCACTCCTATCTAATCTCTTATCTATTAATTTTTCCTTTTGTTAATTAATTTCTTCCTATTTAATTCTCATACATGTGAGTACGCCCCTTGTTCTCAGTTTCTGAAAAGTTAGTTCTAGAAATCGAATGCTTGTAGTGATTTTATTTACATGGTTGATATTACATATATTAGAAGATGGTTGATAAAAATCGACAAACAAAAGTATATATATTAGAAGTTCGATACTTGCAAAAATAAGGAGTATATACGTGCTCTGATTTTATAATTTAAATGGGAGGAAGAGAGAAAATAAAATTTTAAATATGATGAGAGAGGAGAGAGAAAAAGAAAGTTATTAAAGAATATGAGAATAGAGAAAAGAGGGAAGGAAATCAAGAAATGATCAAGAGCATGTTCTCTTCGAGGAAGGAACGATAGATGGAAAGGAAAAGTAGAATTGTTAAAAGGAAAAATGGATAGAAAGTAAATGGTTTTAAGAACACTTTTTTATTTTTTGATTTGATAATGGAATCATGAATGAAAATGAATAATTCATAAATTAATTGGACATAAATACTGATCCCAACATGAAAAGATATAATATCAATTATTAAATATATAAATTAAATTATTAAATATAATTTAGGTATTGATATTAATTATAATTTATTTATCTATTATAAATAGTTAAATTTTACTTTTTTAAAAAATAAATTACATATATATATATATATCAAATTATATTGAATATTATGATTAGTTTAATAATCGGACTTCTTAGAATAAATAATAAATATATAAAATATTTATTAAAGATGAAAAAATATATAGAAAATTATTATTGGATAATATTAAAATATTTTTATTTTAATGTATATTTTTAAAATAAATAAATATATATATATATAAATTTTTATTAAAAATTAAAAAGGTTTGTAGAAAACCGGTCGACCACCATCCAGCGTTGTTGGAGTTCGATGAGCGTTGCGCCTCGATGTCACCATCGACACCATCGAGAATCCTCATCAGACGATCTTCCTTTCCATCCAAGTTTTATCGTTGATCGTATCGTCATTTTGTCGCATGTAGTGGTTCTATTTTCAGGATCCATGTTAAACACTATTTTCGCCAATAAACGACGAAGTCCATGTTAATGAAACCACCACGGAAGAGTAGACGATTAGGCAAAGATCAGGTTGGTACCAGCAGTGATGCCGGACTTGTGGATGTGCTGGTGGTCGCCAGTGACGATACTGAAAATAGTTTTTTTAAATTTTGCATTTTTTAATTTTTGAAAAATTTAAATTTTGTAAAATTTTTTATTTTTTATAAATGAATGAATGAATTATATTTATAATTATTTTGTTAATTATTTATAAAATAATTTAATCAATTATTTGTATAAGATTAGTTTTAGACACATAAAAATGTACAAAGTCAGTTTAGTAATTTGATATATTATCCCTAAAAATACCAAGTTTTTCTCCCGAAGTTAAGAGGAAACCCAATTATCAAAGTTTTAGGAATTAAGTTTTCTAGTAATCCTCTTTTCTTAGACTTTTAATCAGAGCAATCAATGGAAAACAAACAATTTGTTAGAAAAATTGTTTCCTTTTCCCCTTATATTAATGCAGCTGGTATCCGCTAATTAACATACAGATGATTTTATCACATCATTAAACCTAAATCATTGAATCTTATTAATCTAAGGATCACAAATTACGTTTTTTTTTTTAAATTAGGATTCTCTACTTATCTAATTTTGTCTCAATTTTTTTAAGATCTATTAATACGTAGATTATAATATTAATGAATGATTAAAATATATATTTGTCATCTGTCTTTCTTAATATATCATAACTATCAATTACTTTCTTGTTAAAAAGATAAAATAGAAATTAGATTAGGTGGAGATCATTTTCAATCATATTTGCGATAATTTTAGTTTTAACTTTGGGTGACTTAAAAAAAAGAAAAAGAAAAAAGAGTGCGATAATTATCATAATGCAGTACATGAAAGCTACCTAAAAAAGGTCTTGTCATGGACTGACAATACACATAGTCAAATTTGTGTTTATTATTTTAAGTAGTAGAGTGCTATCTTGGTTAATGTTTGGTGTATTATCACTTCAAAATGTTTCAAGTTCAAACACTTTCGATGCCTTCACGCAAATAAATTTCCTGAAACGGTTGTCCAAAGACCAATAATTCCCCAAGTCAATGACCCATAAAATTTTAATTTCATCCTATAATGCATGCCACATTAACCATCAAAACCAACCAAACGAAACAAGCGAGGTGTACGGGCTCCCAATGCCCAGAGCCCAAACAAATCCCAAGTAAACTTGGGCTAAAAATTTTAGGATGCCCAAATTGGGCCTACCGATCTGATCTGTCAACACTTCCAAGCCACCTAAAAGCCCAATAGTCTAACCAAATTTATTTTACTTTTTCTTCTTCTTACTCTTTTCTCGATAATTCATCCGAGCACAGCTTAAAATGCTGAGTATGATAACGCGGCGGACCCAGGATTTTATGCTAGAAGAGACATCTTTAATATTTTAAAATTAATATTTAACTAAAATTTTAATAGTATGAAAGAAATTATTTAAAAAAAGAATAGATATAGATATATAGAAGAAATAATAAATCTTATCTTTTAAAATTAAATAATCCTAATACAATCAATTAAAGTATAAAATACTAATCCTTTATAAATACATACATATTAATTAATGTCATTGACAAGTATTTATATTTAAAAAATATTGCACAATTACATTATTATCATGCATGGAAAAAAAATATCTATAATCCCATATTAGCATTATAATCCAAAATTCGAGTTCTATGTTCGAAATTTGCAAACAAACATTTACATTAATTTCAAGATAATTTTGTATTGAATTGTTAACATTTTTCTTAGATATAATAATGTCAACTTAAAAATGAATTTTCTTTTAAAATATCTCTCCATATTTTTTTCTCAAAAATCAGTAATTTATAATAACCATTAAGTTTTACCCAAAAAGGCTACAAATACATAAAAAATAATAAAAAGATTCTATCATAATTTTTATTTTAAATAAGTTTACTAATTTTTACACTAATTGGTTCATATAAATTATAAAGAGAAAGAAATAATTAAAATATGATATATAATATAGTTATAGAAATATAAGTTTGATAGGGTACTGGCTTAAAAAAGAAAGAAAGAAAAATAATTTAAAACATTTTTTTAAAAAGGGTGTAATTGTAAACTATAAGGAATGAGGGAGTAAAAGAAAGTTTTTAAAATTTCGAAGCCCCCCGTTCCCTTCTTAGGTCCGCTTCTGACTCACACGTCAACATGAAGAGGTATATATCCGTAAAGGAAGCAGGCAAACAATCTGCTATATAGTGGTGGACCCAAAAATTTATGAGAGAGGGGTCACTTTAGATATTTAAATATTTATAATTTACTCGAAAAATTTAAAGTAAGAGAATATATTAAAAAATAATAAAATTATATCAATATAGGAAAACATTATAATTATAAGTGTTCAAAATTATAATTTATAAAGAGTATTAATTTTCTTTGAACTTGATGTCAACAGACAAGTAGATTTTCTTTCAAAATTTTTATTTGTAATTATTCAAAGAAGATTATTTTATAATATATTTTTTTTCAGTTGAAAAAGACTACAAATAAATAAAATAAATTAAGTCTCTCATACATAATTTTTTAATGATATTTAATTATATTAAAAATTATAAAAGGATTTAGTTATTATCGTTCATCAAGATTTTTAAATTTATATTCTTCTAATAACAATTACTTAATTTGTTAAGACTATAAAAGAAAACATAAAGAGAAACATATAATTTATGTCAAACTAAATAAATAAGAATTAAAAAATCTAAAATTCTATAATTGAATAAAAAAGTAATAATTAATTACATTAACATAAAAACTTATATTGTTGTATGGATGAAATGTTTTTATATGTAAAAGAATTGAGAAAATGAAAAGATAATGTAAAACTTGAAATTAATTAAGTTTTTAAAAAAAAGATATAAGAGTTACTATATAAAGTAAGGGGGTCAAGATGAATTTTTCAAATTTAAGAAGGGGTCCAGGCCCTCTTGGGTCCCTATGTAGGTCCGCCACTGGTATGATATGTATAATTTTTTTTTTTGAAAAAATGTAAAAAAATAACAATAGGGTATTTGAAAAAAATAATAAATTCTTCCAAAATCTAACTATTATATCAAGCTTCCTATTCAATTATCAAGTTATCACCCAATTTCTCAAATATAAACTTAATAGTCATACAACTTCTATTCATCAAGAACAAGCATTTTACATTTTACTAGATGTTCAATTGATAATAACTATCCAGTATTATCAATTTATTAAATAAATCAACATGATAACTAGATTTTTTGTTCAATAACTCGATATTTAGTTAAGCGTTTTTTTTCTTTTAAATGGTTTGATTATCTATTGAACCAATACAAAAAAGTTTGATTATTTTAATTTCTCTCTATATATATATTGATCAAGATTCTCTTGTGATCTGACATTCAGATTAGTAAAATATAGACACATAATTAGTAGTTAAAACATAATAAAAAAAGAGAAGAGAAAATATAATAGATCTTAACTAATAAAAGTTAATAAAATCCATGTGGTATAAAACCTATAAAAAATAAGGTGAAGTTAATATTAGGAGATATCCTAATTCGTCTATAAATTAACGTGTTAAATGTGATTTATTAATTTAAAATTTTAATTATTGAATTAAGTAAAATTAATGAACAAAAATTTATATCAAAGTATTGTATAAAAAAATTTAAATAAAAAAATCGAAACTAAAATATATCAAAAACATTGAAATATTTTAATTTCTTATATCAAATATTTTATTGTCCGCGATAAATATATATTAATAACGAAAAAAATTATAATATCCCACACATTAAGCAAAGTCTTCAAATCAACAAGCGGCCGCGGGATCGCTGTAATTCAGGAATGGAATCGCAGACACTTAGAGACACAAACCCGCCAAAACTCGAGAGCAAAATAGAGGCAATTCTCTCTCAGTCTGTCGTGCACATAATGTTATTTGTCTGATTGTTTGAGATAAACGAATTTTAGTTTCATTACTCTTTATCATTATTTACATTGACTTGCTATTGATGTTGAGGCTAGCTTTGTGGAAAATTTAGAGAAACAAACTCATATTTTGTCATGTTTGAAAGCTATTATCTTTATGGGTTTTGAGTGGCGAGTTCCATTAGGAAAGGAAAGAAGCAAATTTGTGCATAGAGCTGCAGCATGGATCCGTTTGTACAATGCTTTTTAATATGGTGGTATCGGGGGATTATTTTCGCAATTACTGAAGCGAATGCTTCTGGATGATAAAATTTGATACTTCAAGATCAAATATTGTAGGAATATATTTATATAGTAATTTGATAGTTTTGTTAATTATAATTACTCATTTTGGATTGAATTATTGAATTCTTTTTTCCCGCTCGGTATTAAAAAAGCAAGCAAGAAACTTGATTTGGATGAAGAATGATGCACTGAGTTTGGTATGTTAAGCATATTGCTTTAGCAATGATTTATTGGACATACTGATGCAGCATCGACTCATCGGTAGTTATCTGTTTCTAGGAACTTTGACGGAATGATATGAAACTTTATGCCATAAATAATGTGTGATTCTGGTTTTTTTTTTTTTTTTTTTTTTTTTTGCAGGTGGTGGTGTTTAGTATTAAATTGAGAAAGCATTGGCTTTCTTGTTTGTAATATCAATACCATTTATGCTTCTTTTCATTCTGGTAAGCTGCTGATCATCTGTGTCATTGGGACCTGATTTAGTGGCATACATTAAAAGCTGAAAAAGTGGATTTGATCATGTTGCTCTGATGGTTCGTCTAGTTCTAGGAGGAGATGTTATCTGTTTACTTATTTGTTTGTTTCTACAATACATTTAGTTTCTGTTTATCATGGGTTATACTCTTGTGGACTCGGAACTTGTATTGATTTTCTTGTTAAATGTTTGAAAGTGGTGCTAGAAGTAAAAAATCTGTTATTTGTGAGATTGCTTTTCTTGTTGAAATCTTGTGGTTCCCACCTTTAGGAGTTGAGCTGTATCAAATGGCTTGTGGCTTCTCTTGTCTATATTCGTTGTGCTTTGGTTAGTGTGATGAAGCTTTCCACTCAAATGAAAATATAGGTTTAGGTTTTAGGATTGAGTTGTTTTTTCTGAATTGTTTGGTTAATTATTCTCTTAATATTGAAGTAATCGTGGTTCAACCTTATTTGTTAAGACCCATTTGAATCATGTATAACTTTAAGGAGTGCATATTACTCAAAGTTTTAGTCATATATTTTCATTAGATTGTTTAGGTTTATTAAAAGTCAAAATATAAAATACACACACAGAGAGCCCTGGTTGTGGACCTGCGGTTCAATTTAACATTCTATGATAGTGATTTTAGAGTAACCCTCTCTCTCTCTCTCTAAAAAATAAAAAAAAAAAAAAAGGTCAACTAACTTAGATGGGTCTTCAGACATATGTTCATGGTCTAGGGAACCTGTCCTTATTAGATTAAATGCAGGTCTTGTATTCATTATTCAGTTTATCTATATCTCTGGACTTATACCGAGTTTGAAAAAATAAAAACCGGACATGGCATCGATATTTCCTAAAATTTAACAGTCAATATGACTACTCCACTCGCATCATGTGTCATAATCTGCAACTTATGGAGATTATGGCTTGGATATGGTGGTTTGGACAAAAATGTTTTATGTAGCCCATTCCCAATAGTCTGAGGTTGAGGTCTTAGTTGATTTGAGTTGGATTTAAGTTGCTTTGCCAGTTGAAAATTGGTTTCAGAGGAATTCTTGTGTTCTCTCATGATTTTAGTTTACCTAATTTCCACTATGTTGAGTCATATTTTATACTTGTGACATCGAATGGTAGAGGTGCTTTCCAAATTGGCAAGTCCTTTTTGATAAAATCTTTAAATCTAGATGAACGGTATTAACATTCTTGCTTTTGTTTCTGCTGCTTGTGTACTTGACCACAGTACCCAGGTTGGGCGGGGTAAATGCATTAAAAAAGGACAAGTTTTAGCGGATGGTGCCGCTACAGTTGGCGGCGAACTTGCTTTGTACGCAAATGGCAGACTGACTGGGTGTCATACTATAAATTTTGTTCAAAGAATCACAAGAATAAATGACCGACATTCCCTTGCTGTGCTCTCTACCATACTGGCCCTCTGACTGCTTGTGAGGATGAGTTGTTACTTTTCACTAATAGGACTGCGAGCTATTGAGCTATTGACTATCATCTCTAACCATTATGACCTTGAGAATAGGGCTGACAATAACCTGCTTCAGTTTTAGTATTCTTTCAATTTTCAGATCTACCCCTCAAGGGATGCACTAGATAACATGTTGTTTCAGGAAATTGCAATGGCTGGTCTACCTTTGTGCATGGGTTTGACATTTGTGTATCAAAGCCGTAATTCTTTCTTTGAGCATTTATGGATATTCTAAATGTGGATAATTGCATGTAAGGCTGATTTAAGCTGTTAGTGCATAGAACTCTTCTCTGGATACTTTTTCCCTATTTGTGCCTTTTGTATTTTCTCTACTTAAATGATCTTTATTAGGATTGTCGTTTTACATTAATTATTCTAACCAATATGACCTATTTCTTTCCTCTGAAATGGACATAAATGGGGTAAGAACTGGTGCCTTCTTCATCCTCACATGGTTTTTTTCGCACTTGCTCGTTCCCTTCTCTTCTTCTTGCTAGCGGCCCTGTTGTGGGTCTCTTTTTCAACTTCGATAATGAATTTCCCTTCAGCTGCAGATAGAGAAAATTCTGAGAAGCATGCACCTGCATATTCATGCCTCTACTGCAGAAAATTGTTCACTAACCACCGCGCTCTCGGGGGCCATCTTAAGAGTCATAATATTGAGATCAAGTCAAGATGGAGGAGGCATCATGCCAGTGGTTCTGGCATTAGCAACAACCCTAATCCCATCTCCAGCAACCAACCTGAAAATTGTTCTGGACGTGCTGTGAGCAACCTTTCTAAGAGTTACAGCTCTAATGAAGCCGTCCCGATGAATGCAAGTGAGTTCTCTGAATCCAGTCTTAGAAATCCCAGAACTCATTTTTTTATATCTATAAATTTTTCCTCTGGCAGTGGCAATAATGAAATTCTTCTAACTGTATCACCAACAGCATTTACTCCGTCTGGTAGCACTACAGCAACTGGTGTCCGTTCAGATCCTTCATTGTGTTTGGACTTAGCCTTGAGCTTGTATGGAGTCTGTCAATATGGTACTGATGAGGGTCAAAATGGTGGCAATGGTATTTCACTTTTCCATGGAGATCCTGTGCTGAAATTTCGGGACAACCTTAGTAAGCCATCATTTCCTGCCTTCACTGTTGCTAATCCATATTCAGGTATTGATTTAAATCAATCACCTGGCTTTAAAGAAACTATCGCTGTTGGTTCCTTTCCTATGGCTCCTTGTCCATGCTCGTACAAGATGAAAAATTTCTTGACTTTTGAAGAGGTTAAGGGCCAGTACTCACTCGATGCCCTCAGAAATACTGACATGATGAGAGCTTCAAAAAGGCCTAAGATCATCTCCAACCTCCCTCTGGAAACAGAGAATTCCCAAAACAAAGAGCTACCTCTTTTTAAGGATATGGAGAAGCCACTTTCTGGAGCGGGGATTTCATTTGATGCTGAACAAGAAAGTCCAGCAGATATAGATCTATCTCTGCGTCTGTAGTTTTGTACCTTTTCTTTATAATAAATAAAAGCCTAAACAGCATCTTAAGTAGTGAATGATTTTGTGTAATGGATTGGTTTCTTTTCTCTTATGAAAGGTGCTCTTTTAATTTTACATCGTGTATGATTCAAATTTTGAGTTGGTACTTTAAATATTTACATTTTAGGAAGTTAGTTGGATGGAATTGCTTCAAGATGCCAAAGTGGGATTTCGATTAGGAAACTTGTAACATGTTTAAGACATCGATTCAGTCTCATGAAAGAGATCAATTGGTTTGAATAAACATAAGGGAGATAAAGGAGCTCAAATGCAGGAAAGCCTTAGGAAATGCTATGCTATATATGTTTAGCAATGTCACTGTGCTAGAAGGCAGTTTTTTGTCATCACTTTTTGTGTGAATATTGTTTTCCTGATTTTTTGTTGTCATAATGCACTGTGTTTCTGGCCACAACGATCGGATCGGAGAAAATTATCTGTACAGGTATGTATTTTTCTAGAGCTTTAGCTTTTTTGCCGGGAAAATTGACAAGTAGTTGTTGGATGAAGAAAACGGAAACTGTATGCAAGGTAAAAGCTTGCAAATAATGGTCTCTTTTATTGGTAAAGACTCAGTATTTTGGCTTAATATATGTAGGCCTTTAAATCAACATGTTGCAAATCAAGGAGGCCAGATTTATAGTCTTGGGTAGAATGATCAACTTTCATGAAAATGTGAAAGAGTTGAGTTGATGGAGCTTCAGCCAAATTGGAGATTATTAAGTTGAATGTATTTTTTTATGGAGTATAAAATCTCCCTCTATCTCTATGCATACTTGGGTTATTGAATATCAATCCTTGGACAATAAAAATTTCAAGTCCGAGCAGCCATCTGTTTTAAGTTGATGAGGTTAATCATGTAGGATTATGCATGACTAAGGGCTTAAGTCTGGTTCTAGACACCAGAGATAATGGAAAAATGTTGCTCGAGTTCGACTGTCGTGCATATATCCTCTACCTTATAGTCTTTGCGGCCATATTTATCACCTTTTTCATTTGTGGACTCTGGAGGTTTAATAAAGATGTTAAATGTTCTGTTTTGCGTTTGTCATCTGTTTTTGCATTGATTAGTTTGTTGCTATCTTCTCCTATGTGATTATATTTCCAAGCAAAGTTTGTTATTCTCTTTCAAGCATTTTTTGACTGTATCACTAGCATTTCATTGTGGAAGGAGCTCTTCTTTACTGTCTTTAAGCTATGGTATTTTCCAGGTTCGTTTAACAATTGAATTGAATGCGACCACTCAGTTTTGTTGTTTCGTCATGGGAGAGTCTTCTCTCAGTAGTTCACAGTTCCTTGCTTTTGGAGTCTCTGCATACCAATTGAAATTAAATTGTAACTCTTAGGCCAATTTTAGTTGCTTACACTCCTGAGATGACATTCCTTATGTTATTCCACTATAAATGATTTTATCGCCCTCTTCTTTCTCCTAAAGCATTCATATCTATAAAAGTTTTTTTTTTGTTTGTCTTTTTTATGTTAAAAAATGTTTATTTTGAGAAGAAATTATTTTTATTTTGAGAAGAAATTATTTATGTACGATTACAAAGCATTCTTCCTTCTAAATGAGAGTAAAGCTTTCTTTTTTATGGCACATTATTAACCATACTTGGCTTGTTGGAACCGTTCTTCTCATTTTGGGCAAGTTTCTTAATGCAATGATTGATTAATATAAGTATGTTGAATGGGTGATAATTATGTATAAATAAATTAAACAAGTTAAGTGGGTTAAATGGATTGTATGCACACAATTACAGTTTATTTAATAATTATATTGTTAGTGTATTTCCAATCTTAACATGAGTAGTTAAATAAATTACACAATCTATATCTTAACATCAAATACTGAAAATCACGACGCTTTTCTTATCTTAGCTCTTCTTAAACCTTCAAAGAGATGTTGACACGTTGATTTCACCTTCGTATATGGTTTAGATTTGCTTTCACTATATCGCAACCTACTGCCATAGATATTATCAAATTAATTTTCCTCATTTGCCAGGCTGCCGTTTAGAAATGGGATAAAGGCTTGTTTGGTCAGAAAGTTGGTAGTAGTAATTAGAGGCCTGCAATCTTCACATTATCTAGGTACTCCAAGAGATATAAAGTGAAGCAACTTAGTAATAAAAGCCTTGCAACTACAAATAGCCAAAAAGAAAGCAAATCTTTATTTAACGCCTATAAACATTGAATGCATAGCATGCCTTAGCTATAAGTTACTTCAAAAAAAGCAGCTTATTTGCAAAGCTTTGGATGTATATGGACCCTCCAAAATTTGTCGTCACATGGCTTAACGATCAAGTGTAATCAAATCCAAACATAACAAAAGCACTTGTTATTCTCATATCAGTAATGCATTAGAAAATGACATGCATGCCTTTAAGAATTGATATGGAAATGCTTTGCTTGGATTTTGATGCATCATAAACTATGGAACCAACACAATGTGAAACCAAACATGGGCAAAAAGGAAGGATGATTTCATAGACAAAGTAACCGTAGGCCAGGAAGAGCAATCGCTACCTCTGGAATTTAAAAAAAAAAATCAAGAGCAACACAATACCCCTATATCTTTATAATTTAACGAAATACCCCTGAATGTTTAAAAATTCATCACCAAAATACCTTTTTATGTTTATAATTTTACAAAAATATCCTTAAGTGTCTCAAATTTCATGAACAATTATGACTATTTTATGTTTACTTTTACGGAGAATTTTAAATTTTATTATTGATTAAATTTGCTAATTGAAATTCCAGCTTTTTGGCGGGGATGGATAGATCATAGATGGGTTGGGTGGGTGTTGGACCAGATTCTTTAGGTTGGGTTAATTTCACACCAACTTAAACTTACTTTACATGCAACGAAATCCTTATCGTAATCTTGCCTTTATTCCATTAATGGATGCTGAACAGCCTGCCACAAGGCTCTCTTTTCCTTTTCTTATTCCAAAGACAATTACATTCTTGTTTGAACCTTGGCTTGGTCTTGGTTTCCGAATGCAGGGACTTTCCCAAAAAAAAAAATTGAGATAATTTATAAGTACATTCGAGTTTTAGCTTAATTTTAATCGAAGAATGGCTATGTATTTTTAATATATTTTTAATCATCACACCCCTCAAGTAGTTCGTTTTTCATCAATCAAACTCGTGAAAATGATGATTTAGAGGTGAAAATGATGATTTTTATACAAGTTTAAGGGTTTGATTTAATAAAAAACTCATAGTTGTTTTTGGATTGAAATTAAACCAAAATCGATTGTATTTATTGATATTGTCCCAAAAAATTAGATGAGTAGTTTTACATGCTATTATTATATATATATATATATATATTATATTAATGTCTCAAAAATTATGTAGTGTCTTCCAAAATAACTCTTAATAGTTAAAATTTATTAAAGAAAGTAATTTATTATTTAAATATCACTTAAATGTAAGACCAAAATAATTTTATAACAAAATTTTCCCATTTTGAAGGCACACTATGGTATTTAAGGTTACCCCTATTAAATTAAATACTTTTTCTATTTTTAACTAACTTTCCTTCTACACTAACAATAAATGCACAGTAATTTTTCCTTCTTTACACAGTAAGCAACCATGCATGCATTTGGTAAGAGCGTTGAAAGACAACAATAACTTGGGTTGCATTATCAAAACTTTTTTTATTTTCATTTTTAGGAAGGCTCATCTCATCTACTTCAAAAGTTTTTTGGTGAACACTTCAAAATCCCACCTTCAATTGATAATTAAACAAGTAATACTAACTTTTTTTGCCAATAACAATCTTTGTGAAAATTACACTTAAAAAGCTCAAGTTATATCAAATATAAAAACTAAGAATAAAAAAACAAGAGTGTTGGTCCTCAAAAGACAAATAGAAATTTTTTTGTTTCTTTTTTTCTCCATTTTGTGAAAAAATAGAAGTATCGTTAATTTAACAGTAATATTAAACTAACAACTTTTATTAAATCTAAACTCTATAATTTGATGTAATAGTCTATGTGATAAAACCTTATTAGAGATGTAACTTTCCTCGTTTTTTTCTTCTTTCACTGAGTTTTCGTCATATAAACTACTACATCACCTTATAGAGTGTAAATTATATAAAAGATGTAAGCCTCATGTTTCTATTCATTTAAATACATAAAAATCATTTACACCAACGTCCAAAAAAAAGAAATAATTAGTTGATTTGTAGTGACATATTTGTATAATTAATTGTTTTACTCATTAAATAAATTGTGATTGGCCTGGCACTATTGCTTTCGTTGATGCTCTGTCACCATTGCAATGTCTTTTTTTTTTTTTTTTACTCTCTCTCTATTTTCTTATTTATCCACTTAATTACACAATGTTTCCTATAAGCACGCGTTTCTCTCTGTAATTAGAGCATAATCTTCCTTCTCAATTGTCCATGTCATTACACCATCAACCGGTAACACCTTCACTAACAGCGAGTGGAATCCACTCTCCAGAACAGACAACAGCTACAGCTCTAACTCCTGCCCACCTGCAATGTACAGAACACGATCTATTGGCGCGTGTGTACACTCCTTCAAAATCATGAAACCATGTTTGCCACAGATAAATATAAACCATCTCAGACAAGAGGAGAAGTATCGGAGATCACCTCGCCTCTGTTTTGCGCAATAAACAGCTAAATCTAATCATAAGAATTCTAACTTTATTACAATTTTAGCTGTAAGTTCTTTGCAGCTAGAGGTCTAAATATAAGTTTTTGCGTCTTTTTAGCTATCTGGGTTTTGTTTCTAAGCTTTATAGCTAGCTGGGTTCGGATTGTTTTGAATTATTAATTCTTTCATGCAAAAAGAAAATAAAAATCCATTTTTGATATTTATTGTCCTCAACTGAGTTTTTGTGGGAACTTTTTTTGGTTACGTTGTGATATCTTGTGTTAAGATATGCGTATATTTTTGATGTTATAATCTGGGTTGTTTATTTCTTTCTTGCAGCAGTAGCAAGGCGTTGCAGAGCTTTTTTTCTGTCGAGTTGATGTTTTGACTGCCCATAGTGAGGCTAGGTGTGTATAAAGAGCAATAAATTTTGTTCTTTTATATACATATGACCTTGAATTTGGATCTTCTATGAGGGATATGTGTGTATGTGTGCTTCGGTAGATGATCATGTTGTGCTATGAGGATTTGGTGGAAAGGGATTGTTGCTTTTCTTCAGGTATGGGAATTTCTGTTTGTTTGAAGTAAGAGTGTAAAGAATAAGTATTTTAGATTCTGGAATAGTTTTCTTTTCCTGGATTGTCATGTTCATTGTATTTATTAAATAAAATCACATTTGGGGGCATATTTAGACCAAAAAAAAATTAGAATTCGTAATTGTAAGAGGGGTAAAATGCAAAGGGTCAGATTATCATCTGAACAGGCTCCTGTACATAAGCTAGGGGATTCCCAGATGACATTATCCCCAAAGTTTAGGTTAGCTGTGATCCAATCTTCCTTGTTAAATCCTTCTCCAGAGTCAGAGGCATCTCTCAGAGGAGAACCCCTCATTCCAGGTCTTCCTGATGATGTTGCACTCAATTGTCTTCTGCGACTTCCAGTTGAGAGCCATGCAGCCTGTAGAACTGTTTGCAAGAGATGGCATCTTCTGCTAGGTAATAAGGAGCGGTTTTTCACGCGAAGGAAGGAATTAGGTTTCAAAGATCCCTGGCTTTTTGTTTTCGCCTTCCACAAATGCACTGGAAAGATTCAGTGGCAGGTTCTTGACCTGACTTACTACTCTTGGCACACTATTCCCGCAATGCCTTGCAAGGACAAGGTCTGTCCCCATGGATTTAGGTGTGTTTCAATTCCCCGCGATGGTACTCTGTTTGTGTGTGGGGGTATGGTCTCTGATGTTGATTGTCCTCTTGACTTGGTCTTAAAGTTTGAGATGCAAAAAAACCGTTGGACTGTAATGAGTAAGATGATTACAGCTAGATCATTTTTCGGTAGTGGGGTGATTGATGGGATGATATATGTGGCTGGAGGAAGCAGTGCAGACCTTTTTGAGCTTGACTCAGCTGAGGTTTTGGATCCTGTAAAGGGGAGTTGGCGCCCAATTGCAAACATGGGGACACACATGGCATCTTATGATGCTGCAGTTCTAAATGGAAAACTTCTCGTTACTGAAGGGTGGTTGTGGCCATTCTTTGTCTCTCCTAGGGGTCAGGTTTATGATCCAAAAACTGATAATTGGGAGAGTATGGCTGTTGGACTGAGAGAAGGGTGGACTGGTTCAAGTGTGGTTGTTTATGGACATTTATTTGTGGTTTCAGAGCTTGAAAGGATGAAGCTTAAAGTTTATGATACAAACACTGATTCCTGGGAAGCTATAGAGGGACCTCCTTTACCAGAGCAGATATGCAAACCTTTTGCTGTAAATGCATGTGATAACACAATATATGTTGCCGGGCGAAACCTTCATGTTGCTGTGGGTCATATCACAAGGCTGAGAACCTCCGAAAAAAAGTGGAGCTTCAGTGTGCAATGGCATGTTGTTGATGCACCTGATGGTTTTTCTGACTTGACGCCATCAAGCTCTCAGGTTCTGTTTGCTTAGCTCTTTAAATAACCTTGATGTGATGTTTTGTATGCTGTTGAATATGTTGTAATCAAATAAAATTACTGAAGCTGTAGAATGGTTGTAGCTGTGTGTTATTAGGAGGAATGTACCATCTATACAGTTATTGAGCTCCTTCTTTTTCCTTTTATACTTGAAAATAACTGCCCAAAGGTTTTGTTTAATTATTATTTACCTCTGTAGAACTTCTAATGTTTCCCTCACCTTTTGAATGAATTATTGTCTATGGCAAGGTAGCATTACTCTGATGACGCCAATGGTTACCTAGATTTGCGAATTGATGCAAATGGAAATTTGACTTAACATTGAAATCTACAGGCATTTGTTGACATGGATAATAGAGGATTTTTACTTATTATTTTGAATGAATTTCATGTGAAATGTTTTGAAGTTTCAGAAATGCCTGTAAGCTAAACTGTAAGATCAGAAAAGGAGACAGGGGGACCTGGGATGTTAAGGAGAAAGTGAGAGTGCTTACTGATTTTGGTTGCAATTTGTTGTCATATTAATATTTTGTGGTCATATTTTTGTTTTTGGTGGTGCATAGTACCTTTGCATGTGCTATGGCCGGATGAAGTAGCTGCAAGTTGACATCAATACTGACAATTCATGTAATTAGAAAATCTAGACCGTGTACCAGGTGCTTGCCGATTTAAATGTCCAGATGGTTTGAGTTAGCTACCCCGTATGCTTAATGTGCGGCTTTGTGGTATATTAAAAACTGCATTCTGTAGTTTAGGATAGACCATCAGGTTTGTTCCTCGGAATTGCAGTTCCTTGTTTAGATTTTCTCTGCCTTTCTGTATATGGTACCACAATGCATTACTCTCTTCTGTGTATACCCGCAGGGCTAAATGTTTAGTCCTCCTAGTCTAGAATGATTCTTATGCGCTAAATGTTTAGTCCTGCTATTCTAGGATGATTGTTATGCATTACAAATTGGTAACATGAAGACTCTGTTAAAAAAAGAAGCTTATTGTTTGAAACTATTATATGAAACTAAAGCAGCTATTTACCTGATTCTAAACCAATCTTTAGCTCTGGTGATTCGAAGTTGAGTTATGATTAGCAGAATCCTTTTGTTTAGGGAAGGAACGGTTACCACTAAGAAGTTTGGTTTAGTTTTCTCACACTTGTTTTTGCTGTCAAGTATATCATTGTGGTTGCTGGAGAATCTGCATCAGGTTCTTTCAGCTTAGTAGTAAACCATGGACAATATTAGCAATTTTCGTTACACAAAGAAAGGAGGGAATAGAAATGAGAGTGTTTGCTGTCTACATTGGAAATTTCAGTCTCTGCAACTTCAATCTCATGCATGCTTCCATCATGCTAATGAGACAATATCACAATAATCTCATCTCGCTTCCAGAGTTTTCACTGTTGAGGTAAGCTGGAGATTGTGCGATGAAAGAACAGGATGACGTACAAATTGTCTCCGTGAGCATTAATAATTTGGCAAAGCCTAAGCTGTAAGCTATTACAATTCGAAACATGGCAAAACACAACTTACCAACTAACGAGAGCTTTTTGTGCATCAGAACAGAAAACTTGAACATATAATTACTAGTATTATCTTACCGGTAAATGAGACCAATGTAAATGTTTTCATATTCATAGGTGGAGGCATCAGCTAACGCCTACCCAAATACTTTCTTGGGGTTGTTTGTGGTTAGTTGTCACATTTGATTGGTGTGTTTGCTGGGATGGGAAACTTTCATATTTTCTTTGAATCATGACATGGTATGCCTCGGATCCATATTTGATGATCAATGAATCTTTAACGTCAAATACTATTGTTAGATTTACAACTCAAAATACAATCAAAAGTCTATAATCGAACGTGACAGTCTATATGTTAATATATAATATATATTATAAATTAATAAAATATTTTTGATGACTTAAAAATTTTAAAATATTATTTCTATTTTATGATGTAATAGAAAAAATAAAATAAAAAGAATAAAAAAATTTTAAAGTAGTCTTAACAAAAGATGGAAGCATAGCGGTGAAAATGCAGCTGGGCTGCATAAATAGGGGGCCAATCATTAAAGCGAACTGTTTCGTTATGTTGCAGTTAGTTAAGAGTGAGTGATAAAAGAATTAAGGCAGTTGAAAACTGGAACTGGAACTGGTACTGAAAAGCAAAAAAGCAAAACGTGAAGAAGAAGAAGAAGGAGAAGAGAAAAGATGGCGGCGATAACAAGTGCGATGCTAGCGATAGTAGGAGTGGTGTTGGGATGGATAGCAATAGAGATCGCCTGCAAGCCTTGTCTCGAAAGAGGACGCGACGCCATTGACCGATCCCTCAATCCCGATTACGATCCAGACGACGACGTTCGGGCTCCTCTCAATCCCGATCCCAATCCCTCTCCCTCTGATTCTTCTTCAAATCCCATCAAAACTGTCTGATTTCACGCTTTCTTCTTTCTTTATTATTATTATTTTTTTTTTCAATTGTGAGTTTTGTGTTTGTATAAAATCGAATCCATACCTGTAATACTCTTTCTCACCATTTTTATTTGATTTTGATGAACAATTTGGCCGTTTGGTAATCAACAACATTTGTATCTTGGGTGAAGTTTTTATTTTTTATTTTTTGTTTTTGATAATAATCTTAAAAGTCAGGTTGTATTTTCTATATCAGCAAAATAATAAATACACGTGTATATATATATTTTTTTAACAAATGAATCCTATACGTTCATTTATTACTCATAATCTGAAAATTAATTACTTTAGACATTTCTGTTCATCTAATTTTAAGTCTATTAACTACTTTTATATAAAATATTGTAAATCTCCTCTAATCGATATAGCGGTCGGTTGGGATCTTTTAACTTTAATTATATATTTTTTTTAAAATTTAAAATCAACCTAAATTTTGTAACAGTTCGTTCTTTTAGATCCTATAATTAAAACCAATAGTCAAAATAATCACATTAATGTTGCAAACTTGTAACTCTTTACATGTCAGGATTTTCAACTTGAAACTCTCATTAAGTCTTTTTATTAATAGCTTAAGATTTTCAACTTAAAAACTTTTAACTTCAAATCATTGACTTTAGACTTTTAAATATTCACCTGATTAAAATCAAAATTAAACAATCATATTTAATAAGGTCCAAATCAAATCTTTACTCTACTAAATCACATGGATTAGATAGTTAAAAATTTAAATTGTAATTACCCTACATGAAATGATATATCAATTATTCTCTTAACAGGTTTAAAATTAAATCAAACCTTATACTGAGATCAATGAAATTTACCCTTTGATAAAAAAATCTACCATTTAGTAGGGACAAGAAAAAATTGTTAAACCGTAATATGCCTATAATATATTTACAACCAACTCTCTTTACAACTTAAGTTAACCAAAATTCACAAAATAAGAGTAATTATATCTCCAATTAAATTTTATTATAAAGAATTGATTGTAAATAAATTATAAGTGTAATATTATTCAAAATTGTTATAATCCCATAATCAAAATCAATAGAATCATTGCAACACGGGAAGGAAGTGAATTGAGCAAAACAGATAAAAGGACTTCAATTGCATCAACATTACGAAAACCAGGCAGCAAAATAGTCGGAACATAAGAGAAGCAAAAGACATGCTCAACATGCTGCAAGCATTGGAGACCGTGAAACGACACCTCGGTTAAAAAAAAATGTTGCTTATAACAATCCCATTGGAGAGAGAGAGAGAGATGGGTAAATTATTTCAAGTAAATCAAGTCCATGAAAATAAAGGCGAGTATCAGGCAGAGGCCAAATATGCTTTACAATTACAATGTTGACTTGAACAAAAATAAATGAAAAGCTACAACTTTCTGTACAATAACATGACAAGGGGAATAAACATTTTGCCGCATTGGGAAAACTTGAGTTCCGCATTGTCAATCATAACAAAAGACTTAGATGTAGTGTGTGACTAAATGGACTAAGCCAGGTAATTGTATATCTGAGGATTGTTCTTGTCCCGCTCCAGGTACTCCCTGTCAATGAGGCTTTCAATCCTTTTCTTCAGATCTGCTGGCTTTATAGGAAACTTGAGCTGTCCAACAATCACATAATGCTTTAATCAACGGACACAAAGATCTCTTATTTATTTTGAAATTACTTCAGCGGTATCAAGAGGTCCGGAGAGTAAGCTCCCAGCTTTTGATGCTTAGCACAGTGTCATCATGACCTGGCACTGCTTACTCTTATGCAGCAGAGATTTGATTATGCATGAGGGCAAATTAACGGAAAATAGAATTCAGTTTACCTGTTGGAAGAGTTCAGTTATCAGAAGTGTATGACTCAGAACTTTCCTGGTCTTCATTATTCGAACAATAGCAGCATCAACCTGAAATATATCCAACAATAATTTAGTATTTCATCTGGCTAGCCCACAGCTTCGTTAAAACATCTCGGATAATATTTCGAAGAACATGACATAGAAGGAGAAGTGAACCTGATACTGACGATCCTGAAATACTCTCTCAGTTGTGCTTGTGTTCTCTTCCACTGTTTCCTTCATTTGGATTGCATTCACCTGCATCCCCAAAGAAATGCCATTATCAAGCTCAGTCACTGTGGCAATAAATATAATTGCATTGACAATGTTGCCATATATTGATCCCATTGCGTTTCAGATTCTTACAAGGGTCAAAAGTATACAAAAATAAATTGATTAGACAAACTTATCTTTGTCTCGTTATTTTCTTGCATTTGAGACCATGGTTACCATTCGAATTACTACATCAATAAATAACCAGACCTTAATACGATATAAAGGAGCAGTAAATGCTTCATTGAACACAAATGAATCATCGTCCTCCACTTCCCTCCCTTTCGGTATCTGTAGAATGTAGTAATAGGGGGCAAATATTAATGAAGCTGAAAACAATACATATGAGGTATATTTATTAGCACTAAACATTTAAAATGCAAGCAACCCCAGCGATGAAACAAGCACCCACCTTTTGCAGCACACGAACTTTACCACATGCAAGGGACTGTAGTGTCCTCCTCAGTTCCTTATCCTCAATGCCAGTGGCATCCCTAATATCTTGAAAGCTAAGCTTTTGGGCATCGTTAAATAGCATCAAAACAACTGTCTGGAGGCACAACATATAAAAGACCACAGCAATATTAGCACTTTTTATGCAGGTGGCATCTATAAAACAAAGGGAGAGAGGAAAAGGAAAAAGACAAAATATACAAAAAGCACAACATCTGATACCCACCTGAAAGAGGGAAACTGCCAGCTCCTTTTTACCTTTTGGGAACTCTGCCTTCAACACACAATGACCTAATGAATTTTGCCACATTAAGCGCCTTCCACTGTACTTGCTTAAGTAGAACTCCTTAAATATGTCCTGTAGCAAAAACAATGAAAAGTGTCACACAAACATTATATTGCACTTGCTGAGTACCTGTGACAGAAAACAGCATCTGCAGCTTGTAGCAAACCTGATAGACATTCAGTTCATGAGGCAGCCTAACATCCATGGGAGGATACGTAGGCCAGTACCTACATCACATCCCAGAAACATATTATATTCATCACCAGCATCAACTGACGGAAAATCATAATTATGTTGCTTAAAAGTAAGCTAATAGAGGATCTCAACCCACCCTGTTGTTAAGACATGAACACTCATCTCAATTCCTGATGGGAGTTTTGTCCTGGCCTGGGATGATTGTTTGAAGGACTCATTTATCTCTTTTGATAATTCAATATCCTGCAAATGAATAACGAAAAAGATGGCAGAAGATACCACTAAGAATAATGAAATGAAGTCGCCATAAAAAGCAGTTACAAAATAAATGCTAGAGAAACAGATTTAACCGTGAAAGATTTCAAGAGTTTAGTATTAGATTAAAAAGCATCAACCAAGTATGAGAGGTTTATTTTAATTGACCATCCAAAATTGTCAAATCCAGACCTTGATCTCCAGCATTTTACTCACTACCATACAGTTTTATTGACATATGATCAGGAATTCCGATAAGTGAAAACAGAATTTGAGTGCACAAGCTTAAATCAAAATAGATATCAACCACATTTTGAGAACCAGAAATTTATGTTTAGAAACAAGCAGACCTTGAACATCCCTTCAAGTTTGTTTGTAAACTGGCTTCCACATTCAGTCTTTAGCTGCATTAGCAATAAATATTTTTTAATATGCAGCAGCATAAACATTTGGTAAAAACACCTAGTCGAAGGCCGGAAACTATAAATTTTTAAAAATTAACCTTGGAAATCATAGATTTCTCAGCATCGATGGAAGCACTCTTTCCCAAGAGTAACCTTTTGGCAAGATCCTTCTTATAGAATGCTTCAAACACATCTTTACCCTATTTTAAAAAGAAAGAAAATCATAAACATCTTTAATAATTATGATAAGAACACAAAGAAAATTGATAACACAAAAGCAGTATAAGTAGATACAGGAATAAAACTCCCGTCCAATGTAGCAGAAAATTAAAAAATGTGAGGACCAATTGTTACCTGAATAAACCTGAATAAAACCAAAACTTTATCAAGAGTACCCTCCAATTCCTCTTCAGAAGTACCCTTATTCCCAGCACGAAGCTTCTCATCCAGAAACTTTGCAATCAACTCAGCAGGTCGATTCTATTAAATTGAACAAACTATTAGCCACAAGAGTTTGAATACTTAATTATATAATTAAGTGATAATGACCGACAAATACAGAATAAGTTGCATTAAGAATATACATTGTTTTTAATTACACTAAACTAGCAAAGGTTAGCACCAACATTTGGCCTCCTGATCTCAATACCACATTGCAACACATGTAGGCCCAATAAATCCCTCAAATCAGTTACCCATTCCTTCATCAGAAATACGAACTTTCCGAGGTATAATAATCAGTTCTCTAGGATACACTTGCAAATGGAAACATAGATAAAAAAGGGTCTATAAATGACACAGCATAAACATCAAATACCAAAGGCCAATTGCTGAAAAATAGGCTTGGCCTGACAAGGCCTAAGCATCAAACTAACAAGACCCGTCAAAGATCAAAAAGTCAACCCCAAGACGATAAATTTCTTTCTTTTGACAGTCTTGTCAACTGCTCATATTTTAAGTTAATCATATTGAAATTAATTTTACTGTTAAATTACAAATTGTAATTCATTTTGTTAAATTACACTGTTCTATATGGGGAATCACAAAGAATAATGAGTAGGACATGCTGACCTGACGTAAATTAATTAGATACTCGAAAGCATCCTTTATGGTGTTACAAAATGCTTCATTCTTTGAAAAGCTTTCTTCCCATATTGTGTCAAGAGAAGCCTTAAACTCTAAAAGGGAGGAGACCATATCTTTATCCTTCTCTTCATCCATAACAATGCCATTTCCAGTTCTTCGAATGTACGAGGCAAGGGCCTGCCGTAATGATTCAAGGGCATTAACTCTCAAAAACAGCGAGTACATCCTTTGAAGGTCTTCAGTACGATGCCCATCCATCAGCGTTGTGAACCCCTGGAGATCAGAGAAACCAACATGGTTCTAGATTACTCAACTATATATATATGAGAAGTAAAAAGAGGAAATAATGCAATCCAAACCTTATCAAGAATTGAGGATATATGGCGTTCAAGAATTTGTCTTTCTGCAGTTGCTATAAGTGGCTTTCTCGTACTCACATCCAGGTAAAGTACACATCTTTCGTGTTCTTCATGCAATCTTATCTGTGAGAATGAGTAGCCCATCGAAGTTGCATACATCAGCATATATCATGCACAGTAAAAAAAATGATTAGCTAGCTCTAAACTCTAAGTCAGCAAGAGCAAAGTAAATACACAATATAGTAACCCTAGCAATAGACTAAAAAAGAAGAAAGGTGTACCTCCACATGCTTCAAGTAATCTGGTACATCTGATTGCTGCATATATTTCATGCCTTCTGCAGCATAAAATTCCGATGTGCACTCCAGAAATGGCTTCTCAAAGCTTTCTGAGTAAATTCCTAGAGCAGTAAACATCTTCAAAAGATGATTAAGAAGAGTCCTATCAACAGCTTCACCTAATCTGAAACACACCACAAAAATAAAATAAAAAAACAACTGTGAATCCCAAGATGTAACTTGAACAATCAATCTGACCAAAAAAAAAGAACCAAAAGGATTTAAAACTCGAAAATAATATACTGGTTCACTATCAACAATAATCTTGAAAATCTAACAACTTACACCCCCGTTTAGTAGAAATTGACTTTCTTATACCTTTCCCTCTCAATCATTCTTAATAGGCCAGTGACAGTTTTGTGCTCTACTTCTGAATACGAAGAAAGATGTTTCCGGAAAAGCTGCAAGCCCATGTCCCACAACGAACGCACATTCGGTGTTTGCTTCACATATGTTCTATCTAGATACAAGGCTATACCACGAATCATCAACATCTGATCACAGAGGTCCTGCCAGCATCTCTCAACGAGTGATAAGAAAACAACCAAATCCGGACTTTGACCAACCAATGCTTTTAGTGCTGCAGATATATGTGCTTCACACTCCTTTTCAATCCGTTGATAAAGGTTTCCCCCCATCTTGTGCAGGCAAAGATCATTGACAGCCTAAGGGTAACATTTGTTCTATAGTGAAAACCCGATGATGACAAATATTCACTTTAAAAGGAGCTGTAGCATTACCAATAAAGAAAGAAAGTTCTATACAAATCTACCTGATATAGCTTCTCCAAGTCACAGGAATCTGGTTGCTTCAAGAATATAGCTTTAATAGCTGACTTCAGCTTTGCCCATGTATCCTCCTCAAAATTTGAGGGTAGTGTAGGTTTAGCTTCATAGAAACAAAATTAAAATTAGAGATGGGATATATCATGCAATTTTCCATATCCAGAAGCAAAGAACCTTTAAAATTTTCCAAATTTACTACTGCTACTAATTCCTTGTTTCATCTAGGCCTTTTTGGCTGCTTGCTAACATCAGTGCATACATCATAACAAGAGAAGTAATAACACAATCTTCTATAAACCTAATTCATTGTTGCACAAACAGAAAATATTGACTATTGCATTTAATCTAACCATCAGGCATCAGCCTTCAAGTAGCACCTAGAAATGATCACATTGAATTGAACCTAAGCATTCTTGCAAAGCTTCATTACACTAGATCAATTTACCAAAACATACTAAAATCTAACAAACATGACACTCCTGAAAAGTGAAAAAATTGTCCCCAATTACCAAATTAGAAACCCTAGCTTATAGTCCCCTTTTCTCCTATAAAAAATAAAAACCCTAGTTTGATAGCTAACAATACATAATTCAGCAAAATGGCACATATTAGGATCAGCTAATCAATCCGAAACTTAAAAGATTTCTAATAATCAACAATACACGGATCCAAAATCTACAGCAAGAGTGAGCTCAACAGTTCGATTTGTCAAAATACCCACATGAAATTCAAGCACTTTATGTTCAATCAACAGCTGAATTTCTCCAAATGAAGTTATTGACACATAAAAAAGCTACCCAGATCGCACAATCTAGCCAATTCAGGGCCCCACCAAACAAATTAGAATAAGAAATGAAAATTAAAAACGCATAAACTCAAGTAACCAAGTTGAATTATAAGCTCAAATTCCACCAAGAGTCGCATAAAATTACAGCAAATCCAAAACTTAAACTTGCCCAACGCTGGAAAAGCAAAACCCAAGAAAACCTAATCGAACGACGCAGCATCAATCAAATTGAAAGGAGTGAGGAACCATCAGCACCGTACCTTTGACAAGCTTGATGACGAGTTTCTTAGCGGGCTGAGGAGGTTGAGCCTTCTTCCGAGCCAAATTGGCAGCGGCAGGGGGTCGGGGCTCGTCGGGCTTAAGATCCTCATCGAGAGTCATAGAAGAAGGGTCGAAAACGACGTCGGTTTCAGGGTTGCTGTTGTTGCTATTGATGAAGTCCGGGTGGTGGTGGTGGTGGTGGAGACCGTTCTTGGCGTCGACCGAGCAGGCGACAGCCTGGGACTTGGCCTTCTTCATGGAAGAAAAATTGGCGTTGTTGGTGGCGTTGCTGATTGCGCGCTTGTTGGGGAGAGACATCAAATACTCATCTATTTATTTAGTGCATTGTTTTGTTTCCTCTCTGGGCTCAATCTCGTAAACAATTTTTTCACTCAAAACTCTCAAAGATTTAGATGTATCAAACAAACAAAGGGATGCCCAGCGTCGCCTCTTGCTTTTCTTTTCTTTTCTTTCTTTTTATTTTTATTTTTATTTTTTCTTTTTTATTTTCTACTTCTAGTAGTTTATTGAGTACATTTATTTTCTTTTTCCGGTAACTAATTTTTGCAATTTTTTTAACCTTTTTTTTAAATGTTAAATCCACGTTCTTTTTTATTATTGTTTCTACGAAATTTTGTGATGTTAACCTTGTTGGTTGTTTTCGGTAACTTTTAAAAGTGAATCGAATTTAGTAATTATAATTTGTTTTATGTTGTCTTATTAGTATTACCATACTTTTCATGTTTAAGTATTTTGACATCATAAAATGTCAATGCTTTTAAAGTAAAAGTAATGTTATTCTTATAAACTATTTATATAAATTTATCTATATAAAATGACGTGGTATAATGTGATTTGATAAATAAATATAGTAATTTGATAAATATATATTAATAATAAATAACATTAATTAACATGAGTAATGTGGCGATCATATAAGATGTCACATCAATTTGTATACGTGAATTTATATAAATAGTTTATATAAGTAACATTACTCTTATAATAAAATAATAATATTTGTTATTTTGTGCTCATTACATATATACATATATATATATATATATATATATATATATATATATATAATTTTAAATTTGAATTGTTTTTTAGTTTTTTAATAAAAAATTTTCTAACTAGGATTGAGAAAAGCCTAGAAAGAGCCCAATTTTGTTTTATTTTTTATAAGTATTCGTTTTCGGTTTATAGGTTGATTGGGCGCCTTCTATTAAAAGCCCTAGCATGTTCTGGACAATCCATAAAATTTAAGGAAAGACTAATATCAAGGTTCAATTTGGGCTTCGATGGGCCAATATTTATTAACATTGGAAGTATTGGGTTCATTTTTAGCCCCGTGCACAATGTACGTTTGAAAATAATAATAAATACAGTTACATATGATTAAAGACTACAAATATATGTTTGCAATAACAAAACAAGAGCATTAACATCTATTCCAATATCAATTTATCTACGTGGAAATTGTGTGTGTGTGTGTGTGTGTATATATATATATATAACCAAATTGTTAGGATTTGTCAGACTTTGTGTTATTATCTAGAAATGATTAGGTTAATTTCACTAAATATCCGCATATTTTATTATCTTACAACTAAGCGCAAAAAAAAGTAAAAAAAAAAATCATTAGGTTTCCTTTATAATATCTTCAAAAGTCATCAATTACTCATTTACTACAAAATTTCATCTAAACATTTGCTAATGAAAAAGCAAAAATAGTTTTACATAATTTGTTAAGAATGGTGTCAAGTAATTCATTTTACAATTTTATCTTTCTTTAAAAACAAATGGTTTGATAAAATTAGTTTGTTAATAATGGTATATTTAATGACTTCATATACAAAGTTTGTAAACGTAACACTTCTTTCAAACTTATAATTTAGTTTAGTTTATTATTAATAAAATATTTATTTTTCATATGCTAAGGAAAGTTTTAATGAAGATAACTCACTTGAAGGCACCAAGAAAGCGCAACATATAACACAATCTTTAAAAACTTGCCTTCTGCACTTAGATATATATGTCAAATACTAGTATAATAGATTTCATCTTTTAAACAAAATACATGTAATTGTATAGTATTTATCATTTATTGTGCTCCTATTGTTCAATTTTTCTCTTTTGATTAAGTAATAACTTAATCAATCCTTCGATAAAATAGTGTGTTCCATTGTTGAAATTTCTTTTTTGAGTGATAACTTAATCAATCATTCAATAAAATACTCCTTTTATAAATAACAATAAATATTTCTCATACGGATGCTTCTATTACACTCATAGTCTCTCCTTTTATAAATAACAATAGACATTTCTCATATGGATGCTCTTATTACACTTACAGTCTCTAAAGGATGAGAACTGTAGAGATTATGGACCCCTCAAAACTCCACATTGGTCCTAAGCCCTCATGGTTTTGCTTTTAGACTCTATCCAAAAAGCTACTAATTGAGATACTTGTCTATACTTATATGCACATGATCCTTCCTATGTCTAGTCAATATGGAACTTTGATTGTACACCCACTATTCTATAATTTTTTAGGCCTCCTCTCAAACGATCATTCATCCATATACTCTATCGAGGCCCAACCTACCTCAAGAGCGTGCTCTATCTAGGCACAAAATAGAGCCCAACCACGGATCCAATCGTGAGCTTAACCGGGGCCACTACCTCCGTATATTCGTTCGACATTCCGAGAATTTCCTCCATATATTCTCCTGGCTAAGTCTAGATTTGAGCTCTGATACCACTTGTTAAGATTATAGACCTTCTAAAACTCCACATTGGTACGACATTTGTTCACTTTGGGCCTAAACCTTCACGGTTTTAATTTTAGAATATACCCAAAAGGTCTTATACCAATGGAGATACTTGTCCATATTTATGTGCTCATAATCCTTCCCATGTTTAGCCAATATGAGACATTGGTTGTACACTTAACAAGAACAAACTGAGTAGCATTTACATCGAGAATTCAAGTATTGGATATTTCATTAGTCCAATCCTTTGTAGGAACTACCCGTAATAACGAACTTAGGGGCCGTTTGGTATAGGGGTTGTGAATCTTGGGAATGGAGTTCACATTCCTGAGAAAGTAAAATACGGGAATCTGATTTTTTGAAAAATAACATTATTGTGTTTGGTTACGCATAGGAATCTTGTCATTGATTCCTGTGGAAATCAGATTACTTTGTTTGGTTGCACATAGGAATGTTAATTTTATTCATTATATGAGTAAACCTTATAATTAAAATTTTTTCAATATTCCTAAAATACTTATATTTTTTTGTTCTATTATAATTGTCAAAAAAAATATGAGGATAATAACAACAACAGCAGCTAATTCAATCCCTTAGTTATAGTAATTTTTTTTATTGTTCTAGAATAATTGTAAAAAATAAAATACAAGGATAATAATTTTGAAGCTCTTAAAATCTATTATTATGAATTACTATAAATAATTTTAAAGATTTTTGAATTTATTATAAATTCATTATAAATTACAATAAATAATTTTTTAATTTGTTATAAATTTATTGTAAATTACTATAAATGATTTTTGAATTATCATAACTTTATTAATAATTCTAAAGCATTGCAGAATACCAAAAAATATACAGAAATTAAATTAGAAACCCGAAATTCAGATACAAATCCTAAATCAGAAATCCCAAAATTCACAAACAAATTCTAAATTATAAATTGTAGAAATTATTTACAGAGAAGATATCTAGAAATTCCAAACCTAGAGATTCAAAAACAAATCTCAAATCAAAAATTTCATAAATTTACAAACAATATATCCAAAAATTCTAAACCCAAAAAATTACAAGCAAATTACAAATTCCAAATTCCAAATTCACTAAAAATCCCAAATTGCAATCAACAAAGTCGCATGGCTTCTATACCCAGCAGGTTGCCATAAACCCATCGTGCACCACCGTGTTAATCGCACCATCGCTACCACTGCCATCCAGCACACACACCACTACACAGTCCAGTTGTTGTCGCCGCTGCCATCCATGGATTAGGAGAGGTGGTGGAAGAGGAAGGTCGAGGAGAGAGATGAAGAGAGACAAAAAGGCAGCAGGAAGCAAGGGCCGGCACCACCACACAACCACTGCACAATCACCATCACACTAACCAAAATTACAATCAACAAAGCAGCACCACCACTGTTAGTCACAGCCATTGCCATCTAGTTACACTCCTGCCGCTAGAATCCAGTCGCATACAAGAGAGATTGGTAGAGTGAGAGATGAGAGAAAGGGTAGAGATTGAGAGATGACAGAGAGAAGGAAGAAGAGAGATGGGTTGAGAGATGAGAGACGGGAGAGAGAAGAGAGACGGGTAGATAGGATTCAAGAAAAAAGGAGAAGGGCGGCAGAAGATTACCGGGAATGTGAAACTCAAGAATTCAACGGGTTTCATATTACCCCCGTGAGGCTGTAATCTGAAGCCTATGGGAAAGTGAAATTCCCGAGTTGAAATAGTTAATAAGAATACCAACAAAGAGTTGTAATCAGATTCCCATTAATCTGATTTCTACCCTTATACCAAACACCTCCTTACAAAATGGATGCTAGATGTACTCTTTCTTCTCTCTTGTCCATCTCTTGTTTTCCAATTTTTTTTTTGCAGGCTATTTTTATAAATAGAACATTTTTTTGTATTTTTTTTCCACACCCAAAGTCAGTTTATTTCATGTTTTATATAAATTATTATAAATTTGTAGTATAAGTAATGCTAGATTTATAACCTATATATAACCCAAACTCTACAATTTGATGTGATAGTTTATATTACAAAATCTTATTAGAGATGTAACTTCCTTCATTCTTTTTTTGTTTTTTCTCCCTTCCATGAAATTTGGCCTGATAGACTGTCATATCGGGTTTTGAAATTTGAGTCATATATAAGTTGTAAGTTTAACACTACAGTTTTCAATTATGCATGATCATCCATTTAACACTTCTCTATCTGCACAAGTCACGGCATGAATTAATATGACAAAAGAAAACTTTTGAAAATTTTCATTTGACTTATATTTTGCTAATAATTTTCCCTTCCATGTTCAATATTTTGAGAAAACATTGCTCTGTAGTTCTACGTATGCATATATTGTTTTCTCATCGTAGAAAGAAAGACTACAGGTAACATTGCGATCAAAATAACTCGACAAACTATGTCTCATCAGTTAGACGGTAACTGAGACAACATTCATCAGTTCACATGTGTGTGCGGTCCTAGAATTGGAACCATAACATTGACTGAATCATGATTCCAAATTGCGCGCTTTTGACTAAGACTTCCGTCATTCTCGACTGCCAGTTTAAGGGTCAATTAGTCATGCTCGGCCCCTACTTGGTCTCGTCTTAACTGCCAAAATCCCCACCAACCCTGCCCCATTTCGTGTCAATTTGCGCACTCAACTTTCGCTATAAAAACAAAGATGCCTCGTAAAATGATTACAGCTCACAACATAATCACTGTAAAGCTGTGCAAATTAAGAGGACTCATCAGAGAAGAGAGCAAGCGAGGAAAGATTAATTTTTAGCTAGTTGAAGCAACATGTCTTGCAGAAAGCGTGAGATAGTCAAAGTAGTTCATATCCATACTCGGTATGTTGAAGCTGACGCCAAGAGCTTCAAGGCTGTGGTGCAGAAGCTTACAGGCAAGGATTCATGCATTGATCAATGGAGAAAAGAGAGCTCCTCTGCCGGCGCAAAGAAAGAAATATCGTCAACTACTAGGGATCAGAACAAGCTGTTTGAAGATGTTTACAATATTGCTTATGATGATCCAAGTGGTAGAGATAATAATAATAGTAATGGAGTTTCCATGTTATCGAAAGGCATGTCGTTTAAGGATTTAGATGGGTTGATCTTGGAGTTGCCTTCGCTAGAGGAGTTCCAATGGTTGTATAATCATCGCATTGATGCAGAATGAATGCGTTTTTATATTTCCGCATTATTTAATTATTAAATAACTATTGATGTATTGGTTTATTAACTTTTTTATTATCCAATAAGATAATTTTCTGTTTCCTCGTCCATTATATATATTTCCAGAAGAGACAAAAGAAAAGAAAAAGGAAAATGTTGTTTTCTTTTATTAAATGCAGCAATAGTAGTGATAGCTGTTGCATGCATGAGTGGCTGCCAAGATTCCACGACGTACATGTACGGAGATAAATAATAATTGGTCGATATGCAAGGGAGTGGTGGTCGGTGAAATAGTTGAATAGATAACCTAACAATTATTAGAGACGGGGATATGAAAACAAATTAATCAAATATCAGTTCATCGTGTTGAATCTGCAGCTAGCATATGTGTTTTACTTAGAGAAATACAGGAAAGTATATATATGCACTTCTCTTTTCCGATCGCTGTTATGTAATCCGTCCAAATAATTCTGGTCGTGATTACATTTACAACCAACAATTGGGCTCGGATAACCATTACGCAAGCAGCAAACCGTTCCATTTAAGAAGGCAGCTATATATCACGAATGTGTTGGCAATTGCCTAGATGTAATTTTATCCACTATTCAATGTGATCAAGACTATTTATTATTTAAATAGGATCCTCTCTTGTTATATGATTTTTACCTGAACTTTTACAAATCTTATATCATATAAATTTTAAGTATGAGTGGTTAAGATTAATTAGATTCTATCTCATTTTTTATATATTTTATATTAATTAATTAATCATATATTTATATTTTACTAAGATAAAGTTCGGATCATCAGAAGATGTTACTGATCATTTGATGTCATGTTGTGTTTTGTGCATATACAGAAACCCTCTGATCCGCATTATATGCGGTGTTGGTGGAACCGGCAACGGTGGTGCCCATGAGGGATGTACTTTCGTCTTCATATATATAGCCTGTATAGTAGTGAACAGCTTCGACGTACATAATACAATTAAGTTTGCTTGGCCCGTTAATGTTCTCTGTCCTTTTTGTGACGCAAAAGAGAGCCCCCTAAAGAGGACTTTGAACCACTCCGCGCTCCAAGTTGAACAAGGCCACGGGGTACGGATCATTCAAGCTTAAAACTCATTAAGGCCTCCAGAACCACCATCAATATTTTTCTTCACATACGGTTTTCTCGTGGTTCTTCTTCTCATAACACTTTTTTTTTTCTCAAACTTGATGAACGAGATTCTGCTAGAGATTAACAGAAAAAGAAATTTTGAAACAGTAAAATTCTTTTTTGAAACAGGCCGTAAATCCAAATCTAATTCTTATTCTATATAATTATCTAGACGATAATGACCAACCAAGTTGTAACTAATCTTTGTACCCAATCAAATGGAAGTACTTCGGCCAGTGATAACTTTGCCAATAAGGTTTGTCTTCGGGTGCAAGTTGTAAGATGACGACGACGACGATGATGATGAAAAATAGTAGTAGTAATAATTGTTAGTTAACGTGACGATAACTAAGAAAATATGTTAGAAGACAAAATCAGATAATACAGACTACAGAGAGTTAACATGGTTTGACACTCAGCCTACATTCACGAGAACACTACTAGAATACTTTCATTAACTATAAACTTGATTTGCAGTCAATTACAGGTCTCACAACACTCAAACTCTTGCTCTAATAATCCTAGTTAGAGGCTGATTATTTTTTTGTTTGAAGTCATGAATTTAACTTATTTTTAGACTTCAGATATTTTCATGATGATTATTTTTTTATTTAAGACTTAATCTAAAACATTTTATCTGAATGGAAAAAACTAAAAACTTTAGATTTTATCTAAATATAAATGTCTGAATCATTTATTACTCATCTAATTCTCTTAAGTGCTCTTATAAAATTCATTTATGACCATTTTATACATAGCTTTATATTTTAATTTTAGAACATTATTATTTATTTCTAATTTTATATTATGATTCTCTATATATTTTTAAAATTATTTTATGGTCATTTAGCTCATTTATATATCAAATTCTTTTAGGAAAAAAAGTTATTTACCCAATTATACACATTTAAATAAATTAAATTCATAATAAAGTTTGGTATGTAAATATTTTTATTATGTGAAACAAAATCATAAAAGAAAATAAAATATATAAATAAGGATATATGTGTAAAATCATTAGTTTTCAGACGTTCAAATTTAAATATTAAAATAAAAAACAAACACATATCATTTAGATTTTTATATTCAGACCTATTCAAGCTTTAGTTTAATTCAAACCTATTCAGATTTTAGATTAAAAAAAAAAAAATCGCCCCCTTCCTCCTCAAGTTGCAATCTTTGTACTTCCTCCTCAAGTTGCAATCTTTGTGCCCAATCAAATGGAAGTACTTCGGCCAGTGATAACTTTGCCAATAAAGTTTGTCTTCAAGTGCAAGTTGTAAATTGATGATGATGGTAATTGTTAGTTCTAACGTGATGATAACTAAGAAAATATGTTAAAAGACAAAATCAAATAATACAGAGAATTAACATGCTTCGACACTCAGCCTACATCCATGGGAACAATACTAGAAGACTTTCATTAACCATGAACTTGATTTGCAATCAATTACATGTCGCACAACACTCAGACTCTCACTGAAATAATCCTAGTCACTCAAGCGTTTCTGTCTCTCATAAAGTTAAAAGAATCAAACAAAAGATTATTTTAAGTAATACAAAATGATGTCACAAGGTTTTGTACATAAATTCTCTCAAACAAATAACAAAGTTAACAGATCTGTATAAAAGAACAACTTTCACGTGATTTTCAATCTTCCCAATTCTATTGACATAAATACATCAAGACAAAGCTCTGTTACAATAAGTTCTCAGGTGTGCTCTTCAATGCTCACTCTACGTCTCTCAGAATGAGGCACTTGAATATTGTTCTCAAGTCTCCCGGTCCTATGCCATAACAGTGGTGAAGCTCCTCTTATATATCTCTGCTTTGCAGAGATAAATGGAAGATAAGGAGTAACTTGATTTCAAACCATTTTTATCATCAATTCAAACTAATCAGAAATCTTAAATTTCAAAGTTGTCCGGAAGATATTAGCAAGAACTTAAAATTTGAAACTGCAACAGAAACATTAGCGGAAAGTGAAAATATGATAAATGTCAGCAGAGCAATTTTGACAATTCAATAACTTAGTTTCAAAGTATCAATGAACTAATTTCTTTTACTTTAAAGAACTGAACCATATCATCATGATAAGATGACAGAACTTAGGATCATGAAAGGTGATCCTAACAACAACAACAATAATAGCCGTGGATTTTGCAATATTAATTAACTTTGTTTTAAGTGACAAGTAAAAAGAATGGTAGCAAATATTCATAAAAGAATTATAGATGCCAAAATTCCTATAATAGAATCTAACTAGTGACCTTATTATAGAGATGACTTCCTAGAGTAGGTTTTAAGAGAGTAAGTAATACTGTTCTCATTAATTATCTTGAATCTCATTTTAAATGATGTGTATACGTAATATTATAGAGTAATAATATGTATACAACCGAATCGTAAAACCTAACATATACAATCTAACTTGACACAAAATCATTGGATAGTGGATCCCACCTCTATTTATTAAAAATTATTTAATTTATCATTCGTGTTTAGTCACCCAATGAATTTTTTGTTATGTCAGGTTATATGAGTTAGATTGTACAACTTGGTTGTATACCTAGCATTACGCATTAGTATATCATTTATCACATCATATAATTAATAAATGCCATATCACTTCACACGGGATGATATTAATTTGATATAATTATTTGGAAAAGATATAGTATTAATTCTTGTTAAAACTAAAATTTGAAAAGGAAAATATGAAATTAAGAGAGAATTTAACTTACTATTTTAAAGAGAGTATTTAAAAAAGATTTAAAAGATTAGTATATTTATTCAATGTTAATTAAGATTTTTTTTTGACATTTTGTTTTTATTATCTATACAACCATATTAATTATTCAATATTATTTCCACAAAAATAACACTCTTTCCAAATTATATCCCAAATTTTATATACTAAATGATATGTATTTAAGGTAGGCTTGAGAAGAGGATGATGTGATAATATAATCAATGATATGGTGTAATGTTATAATTTTAATTTTATGAAATGTCATTTAGGATTTATAATTGTGAAATAAGTTTGGGATGTGTATATATCACTACTCTTATTTCTAATAGTCTGTATATAGATGATATGCAAACAATTACAATTTACACATATTACCCAAGCTAGATGGGTACCACCGTATACCACAATTAGACATGGACCTAGCTGCACATATATAATGTTTGTTTTCTTGTTTAAAAATAATAATAATAATAATTTACAAATACCTGCATGTATATTATAGCAACAGCCGTTCTTGCTTTTCGTTTCTTTCAATTGGCTTATCATATAACTTTTGTTGCAGATGAGATGAGCAAAATTAGCCAATACTTTCCCCCCTTTTCATAATGGTTTCCAACATGGTTAAACATTGGAAATTGGGTATAATGATTCTAACGCAGTAAAATACTAAAATCAATATAAGAGGATGCAAGACTTGGAAAAGGCTAATGTCTTTCAGCTAGCAAACTCATGCATGTGCACCGTTCATCGACCTTTTATATGCATGTATGCATGCATTGTACAAATAAATCCACATGCACTTTCCCCTCAGCTTTTTCTTCCATGTTGCTTCCTCTTTATTAACACCAACATGCATGTCTTTAACAAAAGCAATGTCGACTTTAGTGGATCTCTTTATGACATCTCTCACATACACACACAAATCCATTCGGTGATATGAAAAAAATAATAATAATCAAAAGAAAAGAAGGGAAAAAAAATAAAGCTTTATTGTACTGGTGAAGGGATAAGAAGAAAGCTATAGGTAGACATAGCATTGACCAGATAACAAAAGAATTCATGGTGGTTTCCTTTTTTTTTTTTTTTTTAATTGATGCCAGAATATATGAAGATATATACCCTTTGCCTCCTTTTGCCTTTTCTATTTTCAAGAGAGATTGAGAGAGGACGGAGGAAATTTAATTGGGTATTCTAAAGAAAAAAAAATGAAGTAATCAAATCTTATACTTACTCTACATACGCGCGATTGTGCATGACATGAACGAGCGCCTTTAAACAAATTAAAGGTTCCTTTAAGGTGAGCCACTTTAATTTTATCAGCTCTTTTATCAGTACTGATCACATGCATGCTAGCCCGGGGAGACGCCACTTAATAGTTTACAGGACCTAAAAGGGAGCTAGCACTTCCAGTAGGCAAGTTGTCTTCTTTGCCGACGGATTATTAAAAGTATACAATAATTCTATCTAGAAGAGTTTGAACTGCCAGTGCCGGTCTGCCGGCGATAGACTAGTGGAACTCTCTAGTTATCGAACAATCTAATGCATGGATTCATAGTTGGGTATTTTCACATGTAAACGTTTCGAAACAACAGAAATACGATACGAAAAAGGCGAAACCACCAATCATTTATCCACCAAACCCACTTTTACTCTGTCAAGGTTTTCTGATTCTTCTTGCACCACAAATTCATTTTATTGTTACCATTTTTTTTTTCGTTTTAAATGATTATTGCTACACTACAAAGAAGTTTTAAAATTAAACCACTAAGTAATAACAGGATCTCCTATCTTAAATTTTATGGTTATGTATATCTTAAATTTTATATCAAATTTTACATACACGCATACTTATTATAAGCTTTTACCAAACGCAAAGGGGGTTTTGGGTTTTACATTCATTTTTTTCATACCATCGATTTTACTCTAAAGATATGCCAATATTATCTTGGGAAAATTTTAAAAAAATGCCCTTATCTTAAGTGCGGAGTGTGAATGACTATGTCCCTAAAAATTTAAAGGTTATGATATCTCTCTCAAGTATTTGATATTTTCAGATACTATCTGCGAGTGTCAAAAACTATTGGATATGCACTAGTGGAACACTGTTGGATGCTATTAGATATTATTTGACATATCCATTGGACACTATTAGACATTGTCATCACATACAAATTTTGTAGGAAAGGGTTATTTTTCGAAGACCCCCTAAATTAAGGGTATTTTTTGAATTTTCCCTATTATCTTCGACAACGACTTGCTAGGCTAATATAGCTTCTTTTCCCAACAATGGAATAACGTAATTAAACCAAACACAAATGAAGTGTGACATCAAAAATTTAGAATATCAAGCAACGAAAATGATAGGACATTCCGATTTCCAAATTGAAAATTCTTCTTTTGCCTTTTTTTTCTCTTATTGATGGCCAGCTTAATTGTAGCTAATCTCTCCGGACATGTCAAAGTACAGCTTGTATTGACAACGTAGTGTTGTGTATGAAAAGAAAAAAGTAATTTGCATCGTCAACAAGGAAAGAAAGGAAACCAATTAGCAGCCTCAAGATAAGGACACTAGCTTACGTTGTGAAACAATTCCCACGTATCCTTTCCATTCCTTATCCACTTACCAAACATTACTTTTCAATTGGTTTTCTAATTTGGCCAAATTATATACGTAAGTTATCTTTGAAGATTATTAATTCCCACCAAAACCCATGTCACGCACATTTGTTTGTCTCCTCAAAAAGCATTTTCATAACTTTATTCTGCTTGACCGACGAGTAATGACTCCTCTCTTCTTTTATTATATCAGAAATGAACATTGTATATAATAAATTTCTTCATCAGGATATGCAATCGTTTTTCGTTGTTGTTGCGGTTGCTTCTTTGTTGGACTCTTCTTATTTTATGTTTCAACATAAATGAGCTTAATTAGTTAAAGTGGTCAAATTAAACTACCTTTGAAAGAAAAATGCATATCAACATTATTTTATTAATTTCCCGGTTTTAGAAAATTCATCGTATCATTAGATTCTATTTCTAAGTTTTATAACTATTCTCGAGACTGATGCATACAATCAAGATCAATATATTTTTATTAACTGTTAAATATACATTAGATCTGAGCTCAAAAGCCTCAATCAATAGCGATCACACATTGAGTACGTATCTCATATACATGGTTACCATCAGTAGTCACGAACTCTTGATGTTCTATTGCAACTTGGAAAGCAACATAGTGACTGCCCAAAAAGTGTTAGAATCTATTATATGAATAGCTTACATAAAAGTAGAGTCACTTATTATTGTATAATTATAATTTACCCAACCCAGAATTTAGGGATCCACCATTGCTTCCTTAAAATATTAAACCAAATAGTGGGATTTTCGGTTGCTTTTGTCTGAAGAAAGTGGGCGGGGCAATTTGGCCATAAGAAATTTGAAGGCTGGCTTGGGATTGAAAATGACAAGTTGTCCCAGGAGAGTATATGAAGAAAGTTGAGAAAACGAAGTCATTTAAAACCAGTTAAGAGGTAAGAGCCAAAGGCAACATTGGCAAGGCAAGATAAATTAAAAACACCAGCAGACAGAAAATCTCAAACAAGCAAAGAAAAGAATTCATAGCCTCTCTATATCTAAGTCTCCTCCGTACTCAGCTTGGAATTTAGTAAGGCATCTCAATCACCATGGCAACATTTTCTAGGAATATTGCCATGATCCATTTTGTTCTTCTATTTTCTCTCACTTTCTCAGGTACCCTTGTAATTACTTTTCTTTTTGTCAATTGGTGCATTGGCACACTTTCCTGTCATTTTTGTGGCTTAAACTTCTACTCCTTTTAAGTTTTGCATTTGTAATTATTTTTATATAATGTTTATATGAAGTTAATTTTATTACTCTTTGTGGCTTTGCAGACTATGGTTTTCTACGAGGAGTTACCTCTTTTGGGATCAACTATGGCCAACTTGGCAACAATTTGCCACCGCCCGACAGGGTACTTGATCTCTTAAGCTCTCTTAAGCTCACAAAAACAAGAATCTATGACACAAATCCGCAAATCTTAACAGCCTTTGCCAACTCCAACATTGAGATTATTGTCACAGTAGAAAACGGAATGCTAGCCGTTTTAATGGATCCCCAACAAGCACTTCAATGGGTCAGCACCCACATCAAGCCATACTACCCAGCCACGAAGATCACAGGCATCGCTGTAGGAAATGAGGTCTTCACGGATGGTGACTCAACACTTATACAATTCCTTATTCCAGCCATTGTCAGCATTCATGGTGCTCTAGTCCAATTAGGCCTAGATAAGTACATTCATGTTTCAACGCCTAGCTCTTTAGCGGTTCTGGAACAATCTTTCCCTCCTTCAGCTGGTAGTTTCAAAAGCGAGGTAGCTGGAGTCATGTCACAGTTTTTACAGTTCTTGTCTAGTACAAAGGCGCCATTTTGGATCAATGCATATCCGTATTTTGCATACAAGGATGATCCAAACAGGATTCCTTTGGATTATGTGCTTTTTAACCCTAATGCAGGCATGATTGATCCTTCCACAAAACTCCACTATGACAATATGCTTTATGCACAAGTAGATGCTGTTGTTTTTGCCATGGCCAGGATTGGATATAACCAGATTGAAGTTAGGGTTTCAGAGACAGGGTGGCCATCGAAAGGGGATCCCAATGAAGTTGGTGCTACAGTTCAGAATGCGGCCGTTTATAATAGGAATTTATTGAGAAGGCAGTTGGGGAATGAAGGGACTCCCTTGAGGCCTAATATGAGGTTAGAAGTTTATTTGTTTGCTTTGTTTAATGAGGATATGAAGCCTGGACCAACCTCGGAAAGGAATTATGGTCTCTATCAACCTGATGGCACTATGGCTTATAATGTAGGGCTCTCTGCCCTTTCCAGTACTACTACTTCGTCATCAACCTCATCTGCCTCCATTTCTCTAACTTCGTCTGCCACAAAGGTAAAGCCATAGGTTTTTTTTTTTTTTTTGGGTGCTATATCAAAGTCGTTTAGCTTAAACCAGTTTGAAAAGGGAAGTGTATTATTAATACAGAACAAAGGCAGAAATTGTATATAAATGCAAAGAGCATTTTGTATATATATGCAGAAACATTAATAGAAATTTTTAGTACTGTAAAAATGCTGTTGAATAATATTTAGATATGATGGTCATGGGCTTATTATATATGTTCTTGTGTTTAATGATGACATATTTTCTCGATTATTAATAATAATCTAATTCTTTTCATTTCTTTTCTTTTTTCGTTCCGACTTAAATGGAATTTACTCTGAACAGGCTGCAAACATGGAATATCAAAGCTTGGTGAACTGGATGTTTGTATTTTTGCTGACTTTCCAAGTTTTTATGAGAAGATTCTATTAAGCAAACGGATCGTTCATGTAAATATTAGTTTTTGATGAGAAAACTAAATTGGGGTTTACTTTAATTTGGGTCTTTTAGCACTGAAATTCACGTACGTCCGCTTAAAAGGCGACCAACGGTATCCTCATCTGCACAAGTTACAATAACCAAAGTTGATGATGCATGATTGCTCCACATTGTAGCTTCTTCAAATATACAACAAGTACCCTTGGTAGGGCATAACCTTGTTCATCAAATCGATTTGGCAAATTTTATCTAGACTTACCCGCAATTATTCACCACGCTTCCCAGACTCTTCAATTGCGCTAGCTGTCATAATCAGGTCAAAATGAGCGAGCGAGCTAGCTAGCTAGCTTATTAATTAGTTTTCGGGTCATGATAGAGAAGGAACAGATTCATTCTTATTTCTCTCATTAATGTAATTATTATTATGCTATATATTGTAAAAGAATTGTTTTTCAATTGTTACTTTTATCATTCTAGGAAATATATGTTATAATTATGTTTCATGTTAAATTGTTTTAATAAAGAGCAGTACAACAAGGCTCACCTTATAGTGGTTGCAAGGAGAGCCCTACTTTTGAACGTGGAATCCACGACTGTTTCTTATATATTAATTAAAGATTTATTAGCTTTGCTTTCTTCTCTCTATTAAAAATAGAACGATCGATCGAGATAATGATAATATATAAAGTGCAAAAGGTTAGGCTTTGTTTTGGTTCTTTTTTCTATCTTCAACCTGAATTTGGGCGGCCTAGTTAGCTAGCTAGCTAGCTTTATTCCCTGCCCATGTAAACGTCAGGATTTGGTCATTGCCAATCCCTTTTGCAAAGGAGCTTTTGTTTTGTTTTCACTTTCTTTTTCTCTGTAGTCTGCACAAATGGGGAGACAATTTATGCTCAGCCTTGCTTGAACCTGATGGGGACGGTCTACCAATCTCAGATCAGCCGACGTGGTGCACATGCAGCCCAACACTTATGAGTGATCCCCACTATGAAAATTTTGTCCTTCCTCTTTAGTGCTGAGGAATATTCAATTAAAATACAATAAAGAAAATGAAAACTGCCCAAATTCATGGAACCCCACTAACAATTAGGGGCATATCATATAGTATGGAATCCATCATAGCTTTGAAACTTCTACTCAAAACAAGTCTATTCTATTCTGTTCTATTCTATTTCTAACATAAAAGGAAAAGGAAAGGGAAGGGAAGGGAAGGGAAGGTCGTTGTAGCTCGGCGTTTTGTTGGCTTTCTGCCTCATTGATGACACGTCTTAGTGGGATACATCATAGAGAGGTCCCATGAACACGTAATTGAGCATGTGCTTATGCTTCTGTGAGAAACCCTTTTTTCTTCTTTTGGTTAGCTCGTAATTATGCATGAATTTATAGTGGGATTAATCCTATCAGCTTTTTTGAAAGATCCAAATTTTCATGACTAAACGCGAATAGATTAGATGGTGAAGTGTCAATTCGACACTGATTTGATGATCAAAAAGCAGAACTGCATGGGGCCTGGGCATCTCCATACATTTGCATCCATATTGAGCTTCATAATATATTATTATTTCACTGTGGTAGAGTTTAATTTAACATGGAAGAAAAATCAAGAAGGCTTTATAATTACAGATAACGTAGTTTAGAACCCAAGTTTTGAATTCAACTGGAAGAATAACATTAGAGTTAAATAATTAGTGAGTTATCCATTAACTAACCTTTTTGACCTCAAGACTTCTTAATTTCAAAGTTAAGCTTGATCATTTCTATATTTAATTCTAATTATGTGTACCAATTGGATCATTAATTAATATGGAATCATCATCACTAGATGACAAGATCTGATTTAGTGCAGCTTATATAATTAATTGGTCGGAAATGACACCTATGGAAAAGAGGTTATTTCTTCATTTATTCATTAAAAGCTTTTGACACATCTGAAGTGGCTGCATCTGCCTGGTGAAAATTCACTTTTGCTTTTATAAAACTTTTGGATATATATTGATGTCCGAATTAGGGTCATAAATCAAAGTCCAAAAGGGGAGGACGCAATGTAGTGATTTTATATTCATTTTCTTGGTGCACTGACGTGACTGGGAATCGATGGCTTTCTTTTTGTATATTATCCTTATTCTTCGAAATCATTGGGTTCATCATGTAAACGATTACGATAATGGTTTTTGTTAAAACCAAAAGTAGAAGTGAATGATCATTAATCATGAGCTCCATTAACTATTTAGAACTTGAGGTTCAAAATGATGTGATCATATCATGAAATAAATTTTAGAGAAAATATTACAAATAACTATAAATTAGGCATACATAAAGAGCCTAATGAATTATATCGGCACATCAGCTGAGGACGGGTGCAATTGAGCATGCTGTAACTAGTAGTTGTATAGCTCTACTTGGTGATCAATGCAAAGTTCTAAACATTATGAAACTTTACTGATTATGTAATCAATTGAACAAACTTTAAAATGATTCAAGATTGATTTTTCAAATGTTTATATAGTTTTTGAAACTTAATTATAACATATTAAGAGTTTTTTGTATCATTATAGAAACAGAAAATTAAATTTAGGTGCAAGTTTTAAAATGACCCTAATTAAAGCATTAATCATCTTCAAACTTGATGCCAACTTTTACGATTCAGATCTTCTCGATCACTCAGCTTATGATTTCATTTTTCAGCTGGAATCGCAATGGCCTATGACCAATTTCAATTAGAATCTCAATCTTTTTGTTATTAAGTTCATTTTGGAACCAAATTAAAGCATTCAAATCAGGAATCAGAAAACTTATAATATACTAGAGGCATGCGGATGAATTGCAATGATGCGAATCAAATTAGGCATATTTAACAAAAAGCAGGAGGGTCAGGGTCGGCAGTTGTTTGGTGACAAAAGTTGCATTCCGATGGAAAAGTGGCGTTATTAGATTAGCTATTTCATTAAAAAATTAATGAATTGGTAAAGCTCTCCGATAACATTATTGTTCCTTTTCTTTATATACATACTAGTTAGATGGCTAGAACATCGATCCTTTTCTTCTTTGTCTTATTAGAGACCAAATCGATTTAGTTTCTAGCACTTGGAATAATCAATTAATA